>CM060406.1:123177730-124377730 GCA_030545235.1 Helianthus tuberosus
CTACTGATTACCACGTTATCTAGGCTCAGTGACGAGTCGTAGTTTCGGCCAAAATGCGTATTCTCGTGTATTTTGTAACCAAACTACTTCTGGGTATCAAAACCGTTTGTTTTGATACCAAACCTGTTTTCAAACCTCGTTAAACATGTTTTAACATGTTTAGCTCATCACTTTTAGAATTGTGCTTGTGTAGGGTCGTAAAGGTAAGCGATCTAAACAATCGCTTATACTTTCGAACTCGACCCATTTGGTCGATCATTAGGATCTGACCAAACACATTAGGTGACCATAGTTGTATAGAGAATAACCTTCCGAGGTTATACCTTATGGTCATGTCGTTTAAGTAGTTGTATGATAAGTAGTTTATATGCCTTAGGAAAATTACCAAAATGCCCTTTTTACGCATAAATTCATTTTAAGCATATGTAACCTAAATTTTGACATCTAAACTGATTAGCTAACTATATTAGACATGTTAAGGCATATTTTACTTGTCCTAGGACTAGTTAAGCGGTCCGAACGCGTTTTACGCGAACGACACGTTAAAGTAGCATAAGCTACGTAAACGGGTCATAATGGGTCGTAAGCACTTAGGTTAGGTTTCATTTTAGTATATAGGCTTTGTTAAACCATATCATATGAGTTCCAATACTCATTTGGTTTAGGAAACCTCATACTATCCAATCTCCCGATTTAGGTCCGGTTATTTATGTAGTTATCTATATAGGGTGCTGTTTGATTCCGTGATCCCTCTAGATTTGCTTGGTTGTTGTTCAAGACTTCTAAGCACCCTCAAGTGAGTACACAGTCCCCTCTTTTACTGTTTTCAAACTGTTTTGGGGTGAAACACATGTGCCTACTTGTTATTTTCGTGCTTTCCATATTTTCATATCATATACTTGCTATGTTCATCAATACACTATTAGTACATGATTTCATTATATTTTGCTATGTATGTTCACTTAACATGCTAGCACATTGTTTTACATGACTTTTCTGCTCTGTATGTTAACTTAGCATACTTAGTACATTGTTTTACATTGCATCTCTGTTGCATATGTTCTCATAACATTTGGACACATTGTTTTATATCTCTACCTTGTATGTTCACTTAGCATACTAGGTACATTATTTTCATAAATCATGCGTACACTTGGTATATCATTTGGTTTGTTTAACGGGACTAAATTACATTCATTAACATTAGCTACGCCGCTCGGTAGTAAGGAATGGTACCTTAGGACTTGACAAATCCCGTTCCTAAAACCTTAGGTTTGTTTAGGTGGAAGGAATGACTGAATCCGAAAACATTTTACTTTGATAATCTTTACTCTAAGGTTATTCGTCTGTCTCAAGGCTTGAATGTAGGCGTTTAACATTACCGCACAAATGTTTTATCAGTAAAGCATGCATTATCTTGCAAAACATAACTTTTGATTATATTTTATCAAATGCATTGTTTTGTACATTACTTTCTTATAGGATTGAATAAATGCTTTTAAATCAATAAATGCTTTTATTCAGTCTACATAACATTTGTTTACACATTACATGATTTACATTTGATGGTTTTTACATAAACATATGACATTTGACTATACATAAACATTTTTACATTGATGGTTTGTTTTGGTAAGTGATTTAAATAACGAGGCGTGTGTAATAAGATAAAAGCATGGTGGATACGCCGCTGGTACTTCCTATATATAAGTGCTTTTATAGTATTACATATCGTAGCGTTATTTAAACCATTTCAATATTTGACATATTACATTTTACACAAATGACGTATTTTCACTAAACAATTGTTTTACAAAACAACTTATTTTATACAAACTCATTTTATTTGGTTATTCATTTAACCTTACATTACTCTTTTTACATATCATCTACTTTATCATCGCTTTTCAAATGACTTATAAAACAAAACAATTTACAAGTATCATGACTGACTTTTATTAAAAAACCTTTTTCTAAACTTATAAGTAATGAATCCTATTTTCACAAAACCTATGTATCTCACAAGCATTTTTATGCTGACGTACCTATTTTCACATGTGTTTCAGGATATGATGCATAGGTTTTGTCAAGATACACTTAGGCGGACTTGGGCCTTAGTGACATTAAAAGATGCAAGACTAGTTAATTATGTTGTGTTTCTTTGTTATTAAGACATTGTAACTCTTTTAATCAATAAAACAAAATTTCAAATTTCCATGTGTTATGAAACAATGATTCTGTTACAACACTCCCCGACGTTTCCGCCACGATTTGTTGTTTTATGTGGTCGGGGTGTGACAAGAGAAAAGTTAAAAAACTTGTTCTGTGATTTTTGTGAAAAAAGAAATCATTCCACAAAGGACTGTTTTCATTTGAAAGCTTTTGATATAAACAAAACAAGTGTCATTGAGCCTGCACCTAAGTGCACCATCTGTGGGAAAGCCAACCATCTTACTCAATGGTGTGTGTACCTCAAAACTTTTGAGGTTAAAAGAAAAGAGTACACTTCAAAAACACTGGAGAGTCCTCAAAAACCATCCCCCAAGAACAAATAGACTTTTGTGCCTGTCCAAACAGCTGTTACAAAACAATTGAACAAAACCTCTGCTCCCAGAGAGGTGCAAGTGACAGATGCACCAA
The DNA here is from genome assembly GCA_030545235.1 of Helianthus tuberosus. NCBI lineage: Eukaryota > Viridiplantae > Streptophyta > Magnoliopsida > Asterales > Asteraceae > Helianthus > Helianthus tuberosus. Next base: position 123,180,371 of record CM060406.1, read on the forward strand.
CATCAAACCAGTTCCTAAAAGGACATGGTCAACCACCATACCAAAGGGTCTCGCATGCTTATGAAGCATACAAAAACCACTCTAAGCCCAAAGTGAATAGGCATCCTTTTAGTTTTCAACATCTGACAGGAAATGGTCGACAACAGTGGTTAGAGAAAAAATGTTCAAAAACATTTTCAAAACCCTGACCTAACAACTGTCCATACTCCTGGACTTGAGGCTAACCTATATGTGACCCCATCCAAATCCTTATTGGCTTTGGAGTCCATCCTGAACTAATTGTTTACTTGATGTGCAGGGAACTTCTGCATGCTTAGATAGTTTATGGTATGTAGATAGCGGAGGCTCCAGGCACATGACAGGATGTAGAGCCCTACCCAAAGATTTCAAAAAACATGGAAGGGGTGATATATCCTCTGGTAACAATTCAAAAGGAAAGGTGTTGGGGTCAGGGATAGTTCAAGCTGGGAAGCTCAAGTTTGAGAATGTCAATCTTATTGACAATCTGAAGTTTAATCTCCTTAGTGTTTCACAAATGAGTGACAAAGGCTATGGGTCATTCTTCACCAAGGATAGCTGTAAGATTGTTGGGCTAGAAATGGTGAAAAAGATTGAAGAAATCATAGCCGGGGGTAAAACACAACTTGTTACTAAAAGGAGTGGCAATGTGTATGTAGTTGATATGTCAAAAGATAACCCAATGGCTGATGCTTGTCTGTTCTCAGCTGCCTCTAACAAAGAGACAGAATTATGGTACAGGAGATTTGGGCACACAAATCTTAGGACTATCACTACACTCTCAAAACAAGGCCTTGTAAGAGGTCTCCCACAAAAGCTTTTTACTTGTTCTGAGCATTGTCTTTCTTGTCTAAAAGGTAAACAACATAAAATCTCATACAAGTCCATTAAAGAGTCCAAAACAACCAAGTGTTTGTTAATGCTACACATGGATTTTTTTTGGCCCAGTAAAAATCATGCGCTTGAAAAAGAAAAGATATTGTTTGGTTATTGTAGATGATTTTTCTAGGTTTACATGGACTTACTTTTTACATTCTAAAGATGAGATTGCAGGTATCTTGCAATACTTTGTCAAATAGGTTGAAAAGCAATTTGACTTACCAGTAAAAATCTTTAGAAGTGACAATAGAACAGAGTTTAGAAACAAGGAGTTGGATGAGGTATGTGTGTCAAAAGGGATTGTAAGGCAGTACAGCATCCCAAGAACACCAGAGCAGAATGGGTTGGTTGAAAGATAAAACAGAACATTAATTGAACCTGCTAGAACCATGCTTGCAGACTCAGGTTTACCCTTAACCTTTTGGGCAGAGGTGTAAACACTGCTTGTTATGTGCAGAACAGAGTTTTAATCAACCCCAGACATAAAAAGACTGCCTATGAAACTCTGTTCAAGATTAAACCACTGATCTTGTATTTCAAAATCTTTGGTTGCCCATGTTTTATTCTAAACTTAAAAGATTCATTTTCAAAATTTGCAGCCAAAGTAGATTGTGGTTACCATCTAGGATACTCAACCACTGCTAAGGCCTATAAAGTGTTTAACACAAGGACTAGGTGTGTGGAAGAGACTTTGAATGTGAAGTTTAATGAACTTTCATCATTAAAAATCCCAGCAAACCCTACTGAACTGTTTGACATTGATAAATTTACATTTGAAGATGTGTCTGTCAAGACTAACCCTGCAGGTACCCCACAATCTCCATCACAAGAATATGGATATGATGTTGTGATCCCACCATATAAAATCACATCCACCACCAGAGCAGCAGATGTTCAAAGTAGCTGTCAAAGCTTATCCACTGCTGTATCAACAGTTATTGACCAAAGTAGCCCGCTAACCTCTGCCATCTCATCATTTCCAACCACTGTTGATAAAAATCCATCAACAGTGGATAAAAAATCAACATTGTGCCACACCCATTCCTCCCATTCCTCCACCTCCATTTCAAACAGATGTTGGTTCATCAAAGTCTCCAACAGATGTTAGCTCAGATGATTCACATCTACAGCCTTCACCTCTCAATGCCATTGTTCCATACAAGGGGGATTTAATCTTCCTTAAATCTCATCCACCTGATCAAGTGATTGGCAACATCAATGAAGGGGTTCTCACAAGAAGTCAATCCCAAAACATTTGTCTTTTTGCTGGCTTTCTATCACTCCATCAACCAGTCAAGTACCAAGAGACACTGAAAAACAATAGTTAGGTAGAAGTTATGCGAGAAGAGCTCCAACAGTTCAAAAGACAACAAGTATGGGAACTTGTACCACTACCAAAGGATGTAAGTCCAATTGGCACAAAGTAGGTCTTCAAGAACAAGACAGATGAAAGGGGCATTGTTGTCAAGAACAAAGCTAGGCTTGTGGTTCAAGGTTATAGACAAGAAGAAGGCATTGATTATGATGAGACAATTTCTCCTGTAGCAAGACTTGAAGCCATCAGGTTGTTCTTAGCCTTTGTTGTCAACCACAACATCAAGGTGTATCAAATGGACAAATAGACTTTTGTGCCTGTCCAAACAGCTGTTACAAAACAATTGAACAAAACCTCTGCTCCCAGAGAGGTGCAAGTGACAGATGCACCAACATCAAACCAGTTCCTAAAAGGACATGGTCAACCACCATACCAAAGGGTCTCGCATGCTTATGAAGCATACAAAAACCACTCTAAGCCCAAAGTGAATAGGCATCCTTTTAGTTTTCAACATCTGACAGGAAATGGTCGACAACAGTGGTTAGAGAAAAAATGTTCAAAAACATTTTCAAAACCCTGACCTAACAACTGTCCATACTCCTGGACTTGAGGCTAACCTATATGTGACCCCATCCAAATCCTTATTGGCTTTGGAGTCCATCCTGAACTAATTATTTACTTGATGTGCAGGGAACTTCTGCATGCTTAGATAGTTTATGGTATGTAGATAGCGGAGGCTCCAGGCACATGACAGGATGTAGAGCCCTACCCAAAGATTTCAAAAAACATGGAAGGGGTGATATATCCTCTGGTAACAATTCAAAAGGAAAGGTGTTGGGGTCAGGGATAGTTCAAGCTGGGAAGCTCAAGTTTGAGAATGTCAATCTTATTGACAATCTGAAGTTTAATCTCCTTAGTGTTTCACAAATGAGTGACAAAGGCTATGGGTCATTCTTCACCAAGGATAGCTGTAAGATTGTTGGGCTAGAAATGGTGAAAAAGATTGAAGAAATCATAGCCGGGGGTAAAACACAACTTGTTACTAAAAGGAGTGGCAATGTGTATGTAGTTGATATGTCAAAAGATAACCCAATGGCTGATGCTTGTCTGTTCTCAGCTGCCTCTAACAAAGAGACAGAATTATGGTACAGGAGATTTGGGCACACAAATCTTAGGACTATCACTACACTCTCAAAACAAGGCCTTGTAAGAGGTCTCCCACAAAAGCTTTTTACTTGTTCTGAGCATTGTCTTTCTTGTCTAAAAGGTAAACAACATAAAATCTCATACAAGTCCATTAAAGAGTCCAAAACAACCAAGTGTTTGTTAATGCTACACATGGATTTTTTTTGGCCCAGTAAAAATCATGCGCTTGAAAAAGAAAAGATATTGTTTGGTTATTGTAGATGATTTTTCTAGGTTTACATGGACTTACTTTTTACATTCTAAAGATGAGATTGCAGGTATCTTGCAATACTTTGTCAAATAGGTTGAAAAGCAATTTGACTTACCAGTAAAAATCTTTAGAAGTGACAATAGAACAGAGTTTAGAAACAAGGAGTTGGATGAGGTATGTGTGTCAAAAGGGATTGTAAGGCAGTACAGCATCCCAAGAACACCAGAGCAGAATGGGTTGGTTGAAAGATAAAACAGAACATTAATTGAACCTGCTAGAACCATGCTTGCAGACTCAGGTTTACCCTTAACCTTTTGGGCAGAGGTGTAAACACTGCTTGTTATGTGCAGAACAGAGTTTTAATCAACCCCAGACATAAAAAGACTGCCTATGAAACTCTGTTCAAGATTAAACCACTGATCTTGTATTTCAAAATCTTTGGTTGCCCATGTTTTATTCTAAACTTAAAAGATTCATTTTCAAAATTTGCAGCCAAAGTAGATTGTGGTTACCATCTAGGATACTCAACCACTGCTAAGGCCTATAAAGTGTTTAACACAAGGACTAGGTGTGTGGAAGAGACTTTGAATGTGAAGTTTAATGAACTTTCATCATTAAAAATCCCAGCAAACCCTACTGAACTGTTTGACATTGATAAATTTACATTTGAAGATGTGTCTGTCAAGACTAACCCTGCAGGTACCCCACAATCTCCATCACAAGAATATGGATATGATGTTGTGATCCCACCATATAAAATCACATCCACCACCAGAGCAGCAGATGTTCAAAGTAGCTGTCAAAGCTTATCCACTGCTGTATCAACAGTTATTGACCAAAGTAGCCCGCTAACCTCTGCCATCTCATCATTTCCAACCACTGTTGATAAAAATCCATCAACAGTGGATAAAAAATCAACATTGTGCCACACCCATTCCTCCCATTCCTCCACCTCCATTTCAAACAGATGTTGGTTCATCAAAGTCTCCAACAGATGTTAGCTCAGATGATTCACATCTACAGCCTTCACCTCTCAATGCCATTGTTCCATACAAGGGGGATTTAATCTTCCTTAAATCTCATCCACCTGATCAAGTGATTGGCAACATCAATGAAGGGGTTCTCACAAGAAGTCAATCCCAAAACATTTGTCTTTTTGCTGGCTTTCTATCACTCCATCAACCAGTCAAGTACCAAGAGACACTGAAAAACAATAGTTAGGTAGAAGTTATGCGAGAAGAGCTCCAACAGTTCAAAAGACAACAAGTATGGGAACTTGTACCACTACCAAAGGATGTAAGTCCAATTGGCACAAAGTAGGTCTTCAAGAACAAGACAGATGAAAGGGGCATTGTTGTCAAGAACAAAGCTAGGCTTGTGGTTCAAGGTTATAGACAAGAAGAAGGCATTGATTATGATGAGACAATTTCTCCTGTAGCAAGACTTGAAGCCATCAGGTTGTTCTTAGCCTTTGTTGTCAACCACAACATCAAGGTGTATCAAATGGATATCAAGTGTGCATTCCTCTATGGCAAAATTCAGGAAGAAGCATATGTTTGCCAACCTCCTGGTTCTGAAGATCCTTTTTATCCAGATCATGTCTACAAGCTAAATAAAGCTTTGTATGGCTTGAAACAAGCACTAAGGGCCTTGTATAAGACTCTTTCCAATTTTCTCATCTCTATTGGATTTACAAGAGGTAACCGGGGTAACCCTTTACCCAAAATTGATAAAACACTATTTCTAAAATGGGGAGGAAAAGATTTGATGATTGTTCAAATGTATGTGCATGACATCATTTTTGGAAGCACATGCAATGCAATGCAATGTGTGAAGAGTTCAGACAACTCATGACAGCAGAGTTTGAAATGAGTGCAATGGATGAAAAGGAAGTCTAACCTCATTGCTGTGAAAAGGATATTCAGATACATAAAGGTGCTCCCACACTTGGTATCTGGTACCCTGCTAATAGGAATGTTAAGATTTCAGGTTTCTCAGATAGTGATTTTGCTGGATGCAACACCACCTGGAAGTCTACATCAGGAGGGTGTCAATTCTAAGGCAATTGCTTCGTGTCTTGGCAAAGCAAAAAGCAAACAGCTGTTTCCACATCCACTGCTGAAGCAGAATACATTGCTGCTGCAAGCTGTACAGCCTAACTGCTGTGGCTTCAAAGTCAGTTACTGGATTTTGGTATAACTGCTCTAAAGACTCCTCTTATGTTGGACAGTCAAGCAGCTGAAAATATCATCAAAAATCCAGTTTCACATTCAACCACCAAACACATTGACACCAGACATCACTTTGTGAGGGATTGCTATGAAAAAGGTTTGATTTCTCTGCATCATGTTCCAACTAAAGATCACCTGGCAGATGTGCTAATAAAAGCATTAGACACATCCACCTTTGAAAGTTTAATCTCTAGGATTGGCATGCTTAACTTGGATTAGAAGGATAAAACCTTCTTATCCTTGAATAAAAAGCATTAAAATGTTTTCAGAAAATCAAAAATCCACCCTTAAAAATAGCTAAAATGAAAATTTTTCATAAATCCTTAAAAGTCTGTCCATATCCACTGTTTGTTTCAAACCTCTGATAGTTGAAAATTCACCCACTACTGAAAGACAACCTCTGTTTCTTCATTTCCTTGTTGACTAAACATCAGTGTTTCAACCACTGATGTCTATCCACTGATTGATAAAAATTAGCCACTAATACTTCATACATAGTTCCCAGCCACTGTTGTTGCCCATCAGTGGTTTCCAAACAACTGTCATCCACTTTGTTCATCAGAGGTTGCCACGTGGGCCGATGTTAATCGTCCAATCTTTGAAACCACTGTCACGTCAGCATTCACTTTTTCCCTTTTACAAAACCCTGATAAATCCCAAACAAAGCTTTCACTGCTGTATCGAATTCAAAAAAATTCTCCAAAACGGTTACCATCCTCTTCTTCATTTCTCTCACAACCATTCGTGCTTTCTTATTCCGACCATGGCTCTTATCATCAAACATTCCCACAATTACCTCTGTACATTCGACATGATAGATAAAAATACAGAGTTTCATTCCATAATTGATACCCTATCTTCATCAAAGTACAAAACTTTGCTTACCTGTGATGCACCAATCTATCAAGATACCCTACGTGATTTCTGGGCTAATGCTGAAGTTCAGGAAGAAGATAAAAGCCTTGGGCAATCACTTCAAAATTAGGAGGTGTTTTGGTACCAATAACCCCACAAACCATTTAAGAGGTTTTTCAGATGAATGATTTAGCAGGTAACAATTCTTTTCCTAAAAGTGAGTATCAATTAGATTTGATCAAAAGAGGTTACGATGGACAATTGAGAAAAGCAACAATGCAAAATGGAAATTTTCCATCACCTATGAAATTCTTGTTCCATACCTTGCTCACTTGTTTATCAAACAAAACAACTGCTTTCAATGAAATTCCTTTAAAAATTCAATACTTGGGGTATGCAATTATGTCAAAAACAGATTTTAACTACTCCCAAGCATTGTTTACTGATTTGGTCAATAATGTGAAAAATGTTAAAGAAAAGAAAAACACAGCTTTCCTTTTGTTCCCAAGGTTCTTAAGCTATTATTTAAAACAGAAAATTCCTGCAAAAGCTTTTGAACAAGGAACACCCTTCAACATAAACAGTCCAACTTCTGAAACATTTACTCGCCTTATGGTAAAAGACTCAAAAGTTTCTAAAACACAAGCAAAGGGGTCTGAGCAAACTTTAAATTAAGTCCACATCTGCTCCTCAAACCTCTATTGTTGAGCCTACTGCTCATGGTGAACACAACAGCACAACCACTGTTGTGCAACCCCCACCATGCAAACCCAAAAAGACCAAAAAGAAAACCACAAAGCCCACCAAACCCAAAATACGGGTCCTCTGGAAGATGAGATCCCAGAGGTTAACCCTGTGACAACACCAATATCACTAGAAACCACTGTTGCTACTTCCTCACAACAGTTCGAAAGATCTCAACCAGAAACCACAACTCCTCATGATTCCTCCCAAAAGGAACAAGTTGTAAGCACAGGGACCCCACAATATGAAGTATTACCCTCACTTGAGAGTATGCTTAACAACCCTCCTCCTGGGAAAATTCTCTTTCAACTCCACTCCCTACATCTCCCATTCCACCTACAATAATACCACTATTTGAGGCCATTGAAATTCAGACTCAAAACAGCCCCTCTCACCAACACATTACTGAGAGTTAAACTTCAACAATTGCTGTGTCTGAACCAATTCAATTGGCTAACCCATAAACAGATGAGGAGGTTACACCACTAGAATTTCCTGAAATTCTAGTTAGTAGTTCAAGTGGAGCAGCTACTACAGATGTTGGATCCACTGATCTACATCTGGACAGTAGTTTCATTAGTCAGACTCCCTTGAAGGCAACCACTACTGTGGCTACCAAGGTAACCACTGGTGTGTTCAAGTTAACCACTAGTGTGCTTTCTAAGGTATCCACTAATGCAGAGGGAAGTCCCTAGAACCAAGAACAAGAGGCATCTTGTCACACCCCCAAAATCCACTGTGGAGTATCACCACTTGGAGGCGTGACTGACCAGGATCAAGCCACCAATCATATTGAACATATAAGTAAATACCAAAAATCATTCATCAATACGAAAGGTGTTTTCAAAACCAAACATCAACAAGTGTGTAGCGGAAGCATAAGTATGTAAACCCAAAGTAAATCATAAATTCAAATGTTTAGATAGTTAACATGGCATCATCGATCCATGTCCCACAACGACCTGCTCCTCCCTGTGCAAGCTCCAATTGTACCTAAGGTCCTGCAAGGCATGCAGCAGAGAGTCAACAACTAGTTGAGCGAGTTCACAGTTAATAAGTTCGTTATAACAAATCATATATGCATTTAGTGGGGGCTTCCCATGTAGGTATGTGCTAATAGTGGGGGGTTTCCCATGGTCATATGTATTACTAGTGGGGGTTTCCCACGTTTATCTTTACTAATGGGGGCTTCCCATGTTTGTACTTACTAGACTATTTACAACCATGTGTTCTTCTAAATCCGAGAACAGGAATACGTACAAGGTCACGTAGGATTTACGTGAGTGCCCTTCCCCGAGGACAGTGGTACGTGTGGGGTGTTACGTAGGTTTTACGTAAGTGTCCTTCCGACCCGGAAGACAATGGTAGGTATTAGTTTACGTAGGTTTTATGTAAGTGTCCTCCCGACCCGGGAGACAATGGTAGATACTAGGTTACGTAGGTTTTACGTAAGTGTCCTGACTATCCTGAGGACGATGGTCTATAGTCTAGCGATAGCGTAAGTACGAGTAGTTATCCATTTCAAATAATCCAACCCAATTCCCAACCCGGGAATCCCATGCCTTGGCTGTGTGAACTCACCTTGGTTTGCTCGGTATGCTAAGTGTATGCTCGCAAGTAATCAATCACGTCCTAAAGTATGCACGTATGTGAAATCAGTTTGTGTTCAAGTTGTGCACGTATAACCAGGTAGCATGTAAACACAATCATACTAGTCATGTTTGGCATTTAACAGCAGTTAGATATTCCAGTTAACACTTAACAGAATTAACTCAGGTTACTACACAGATCAGCTAGTTGGCGAAACACACGTTTGGCGAAACACAATATCGGCGAAACACAATTGTTGGCGAAACACGTTTGTTTCGTCGAGGTGTCCATTGGCGAAACAGAACTTCTGATTCGTCGACTACCCTTGGCGAAACACATTCTGTTTCGCCGAGGGTTCGGTTTCGTCGGACAGTTCAGTTACGTCAGTACAATTACATGCAGAAACCCTAATCATCACTAACAGCCGACATCAATATTATAAATCATGCAGAAATCATTCAACACAGAATCATTGTAACATCATCATAGCATAATCATCGGACCACTTTAACGTCTAGCATGAACCCTAGCTTACGTATACAACATATCGATTACAACATCACATCATCAAACCCTATCAAGATGCTAACTTGCATTCAGAATCAGATCATAATAACAACATCCAGAACCGAGTATTCAATCATATTAAGTTTCGCATAAAACCATTTATATCCGACTACAATATTCATATCGAAATCCATATCATCATCATCATAACAAGAACCCTAATATTTAACATGTATCGATTTCAAATATACAACATCAAAGCAGAATCACATGACACATAGACACATACATGGATGAAAGATCAATCAAGACACATAGATTTACTAACCGAGATGATGGTTTGATCGCACAAGGGTTTCCGGTGGGTTCTAGTTTGCCGTCACACAGTAGAGTGTCCTCTAGGGTTTCAGATTGCTCAAAAGTGTGAAACAAGAGGTTGGTTCACGTAGTAATATGCGAGTTTACGTACTGGGCCTAAGCTGGGCTTCGTGAATTACTGGGCCGGCGAAACAGACTTCTGTTTCGTCAAGATGTATATGGCGAAACAGTCTGTTTCGTCGGGATGGGTTATGGCGAAACACTCTTGTGTTTCGTCGGGTTGTTCAAATCTTAAACAGCTTATGTTTCTCAACAAGTTCCACATTATACAATCAAACACATAATCATGCAACATAATACGTCTCATCATATCACAAAGTGTACAGTTACGAAGTCAGGCAAGTCAAACAACTAAACAGTCAAAGTCAACGTGCATTAAATGCGAATAGAGAATGTCGGAAATTCGAGTTGTCACATTATCCCCAACTTGAAAGAAATTTCGTCCCGAAATTTAGCATGCAGTTACTGAGGAAGCTAGTAGTGTGACGTTGTTTACATGTGTCGTATCGCGGCTCCTCGAGCAGGTTTGCGAAGATTACTGGTTTTCTTGGGGTGTCACATTATCCCCCCGTTGATTTGGAATTTCGTCCTGAAATTCAGCATTGGTAGCTTCAGCCTCAGTAGTAGTTGCTTGGTTTTCGAATAACTGGGGATATTTGAGTTCCATTTGATCTTCACGCTCCCAGGTGAACTCTGGGCCGCGGCGGGAGTTCCAACGAACTCGTACAAGAGGGATTCTCGTGTTCTTGAGGACCTTAACATCCCGGTCCATGATTTCAACTGGTTCTTCGACGAAGTGCAACCGCTCGTCGATAGTGAGTTCCTTCAAGGGAACTATGTGGGTCTCATCTGACGTACACTTTTTCAGATTCGACACGTGAAAGACGTTGTGAACTGCGCTGAGTTCAGGTGGTAAGTTCAGTCTGTAGGCCACCTTGCCTATTTTCTCTGTAACTTCGAAAGGTCCGACGTATCGTGGATTTAGTTTGCCGCGTTTGCCAAAACGAACCACACCCTTCCAGGGTGAAACTTTGAGTAGCACCCGATCCCCAACCTGGAACTCGAGTGATTTCCTGTCTAAATCAGCGTATGCTTTCTGACGGTCGCGAGCTGCCGCCATGCGTTGTCGTATTTGTGCAATCTTTTCAGTAGTATCAACTACCATTTCTGGACCTGTGATTTGACTTTCTCCCACCTCTGCCCAACAGAGAGGTGACCGGCACTTACGCCCGTACAATGCCTCGAATGGTGCAGCTTTAATGCTGGTGTGGTAGCTGTTGTTATACGAAAATTCCACAAGTGGCAGATGTTTTTCCCAACCATTGCCAAAGTCTAATACGCACGCCCGAAGCATGTCTTCTAGAGTTTGAATAGTGCGCTCAGACTGCCCATCGGTCTGAGGATGATACGCCGTGCTCATGTCTAAACGAGAGCCAAAAGATTTATGCATTGCTTGCCACAGTTCTGAAGTAAAACGTGCGTCACGATCAGAGATGATGGAGGTGGGCACCCCGTGCCTTGAGACCACTTCTTTTAAGTAGATGTCTGTAAGGTAGAGAACTTGTCTGTTTCTTTGATGGCAAAAAAGTGAGCAGATTTTGTGAGTCGATCCACGATCACCCAAATAGTATCATTTCCGCGCTGAGATCTAGGTAAGCCAGTAACGAAATCCATGGAAATTTGCTCCCATTTCCATTGTGGTATCTCAGGTTGTTGGAGTGGTCCTGACGGTTTCTGATATTCTGCCTTGACTCTCGCACAAGTCAAGCATTTGCTAACGTATGTGGCTATGTGGGCCTTCATGCTAGGCCACCAGTATGTAGTTTTGATGTCGTGGTACATTTTATCCGCACCAGGATGTACCGAGTAGCGAGACTTATGAGCTTCATCCATTACTAGCTCACGTAAGTTGCCAAAAAGTGGAACTCAAATGCGTCCTGTGACGTAGTAAGCACCATCTTCCTTCTGTTCTAGTCGTTGTCTTGAGCCGCGTAGGGCTTCAGCCCTGACATTTTCTAGTTTCAATGCTTCTATCTGAGCATCTCGTATCTGGGAAGGAAGGCTAGACTGTATGGTGAGTTGTAAAGCTCGCACGCGCTTAGGCGCAGTGTCTTTTCGACTGAGAGCGTCAGCCACAACATTGGCTTTGCCTGGGTGGTACCTGATTGAGCATTCGTAGTCGTTTAGCAGTTCGACCCATCGTCGCTGTCGCATATTCAGTTCCTTCTGTTTGAATATATGTTCGAGGCTCCTGTGGTCAGTGTAGATAGCACATTTAGTGCCGTACAAGTAGTGTCGCCATATCTTAAGTGCAAAAACAACCGCTCCCAACTCTAAGTCGTGTGTTGTGTAATTCCGTTCGTGAATCTTAAGTTGGCGCGAAGCATAAGCAATGACTTTATCCCTTTGCATTAATACACATCCAAGACCTTGGATGGATGGGTCGCAGTAGACTACGAAATCATCCGTGCCTTCAGGCAGTGAGAGGATAGGTGCGCTACAGAGTCTATCCTTTAAGTGTTGGAACGCTGTTTCCTGTGCATTACCCCAACGGTAAACAACACCTTTCTGTGTCAGTAGTGTAAGTGGCTGAGCAATCTTTGAGAAGTCTTTGATGAACCTTCTGTAATAACCCGCCAAACCCAAGAATTGGCGTATTTCTGTTGGTGTGCGAGGTGCAGGCCAGTTCTTAATCGAATCTACCTTGGATGGATCTACATGAATCCCATCCATGTTCACCACGTGGCCTAAAAAGTGGACTTCACGAAGCCAGAAGTCACATTTAGAAAACTTAGCGTACAGCTGTTCCGTTCGTAGAAGTTCCAGTATAAGTCGTAGGTGCTGCTCGTGTTCCTCCTGACTTTTCGAATAAATCAGGATGTCGTCGATGAAAACAATGACGAACTTGTCGAGATAGGGTTTGCACACCCTGTTCATAAGATCCATAAATACGGCAGGCGCGTTTGTTAGCCCAAATGGCATGACCATAAACTCGTAGTGGCCGTAGCGAGTTCTAAATGCTGTCTTGGAGACATCCTCATCCCGGACTCTCAGCTGATGGTAACCTGACCTCAAGTCTATTTTGGAGTAGTAGCTCGACCCTTGCAGCTGGTCGAATAAACCATCTATGCGCAGAAGGGGATAACGATTCTTGATCGTCACCTTGTTGAGTTCACGGTAGTCTATACACATCCTGAACGTACCGTCTTTCTTCTTTACGAATAACACTGGAGCTCCCCAAGGCGAAGAGCTAGGACGTATAAAACCCTTTTCCAAGAGTTCTTGTAGCTGCTTTGACAGTTCTTCCAATTCAGTTGGAGCTAGACGATAAGGTGCTCGAGCTATGGGTGCTGCTCCTGGAGCGAGCTCGATCTGAAATTCAACCTGACGATGGGGCGGTAACCCGGGTAACTCTTCTGGAAATACTTGAGGAAAATCGCGTACCACCGGAATATCCTCAATCTTTTTCTCTTTCTTCGATGTATCCGTAACGAGAGCTAAAACAGCTGTGTGGCCCTTTCGTAAACACTTCTGAGCCTTCAGGAAGGAAATGATGCCACTCACGACACCACTCTTGTCGCCCTGAACTTCGAGAGGTTCTTTACCAGAACGGGGAATACGAATGATCTTCTCCTTACATAGAATCTCCGCTTGTTGTTGGGATAACCAATCCATACCGATGACAATGTCGAAACTACTCAGGGTTATAGGAATAAGGTTGATGGAGAAAGTTTGACCGGCGAGGATAAGATTACACCCTTTAACTATGTGTGTGGCCTCTAGACTTTTACCGTTAGCTAATTCTACAACATGTTTGGTGTTTAAGAGAGTTGGTGCACGTTTTAACATTTCACTAGCTTTTAGAGACATGTAACTTGTATCCGCACCAGAATCAAATAGTACAGTAACATAAAAGTCGTCAAGAAGAAACTTACCCATAACCACGTTGGGATCATTCCTGGCATCACCCTGACCGATCACAAACATACGGCCTCTAGCACCATTGTTGTTATTGTTCCCACCGTTGTTGTTGTTCCCATTGCCCTGGTTGTTGTTATTATGCTGGTTCTGGTTCAATTGAGGGCAATCCCGCTTAAAGTGACCTTCAGCCCCGCACTGAAAACATCCCCTGATTCCTGGTTGTTGTTGTTGCGGCTGGTTTCGTGGAGCTGGTGGCTGTTGTTGCTGGTTTTGATTTACATGTCGTGGGCTCCTACAATCCTTGGCCTCATGACCCATCCTGAGGCATCTTTGACAACGACCCTTGTTGCACTGGCCACTGTGGTGCCTGTTCCAATTGTGGCACTTGGGGTGGTTTCCTCGATAAACTCTCTGTCCGTGACTACCAGATGACTGCTGACTCGGACTCTGATAATCATTGGTCTTGCGTTGCTGAGCTTGAGACTGAACAGTAGCTGAACCTTTGCTAGAATCCCCCTCCCATTTCCTCTTATTGTCGCTGGGAGTAGCAGGAGTGACTGAAGTGGTAGCGGTAGTAGTAGCGCTGATGCGTTTAGGCAACCTGTTTTGCTCCACCGCCTGATCAGTGAGACGGTGTGCCAACTGAACAACCTGCTGGTAAGTGGCATGATTTGCTGAAGTCACATGACTTTGGATCTCTGGCACCAGACCCTTAAGATATAGTTCGATACGTTTGTCCACCAGAGTAGGACACAGTAACGCAAGCTCATTCGATCTTTTGGTATACGCTTCAATCTCAGACCCTGTCATCTTGAGGTTGAAAAACTCGACTTCCAGCTTATGAATATCATCTCGACTGCAGTATTCTTCCTTGATCATCTCTTTGAAATTGTTCCATGGGGTGGTGTTAGCAGCAACCAATCCCAGTATTTGGACCTGAGCTTTCCACCAGGTGAGGGCTAAACCCTCGAGGGTACCGGTAGCATATTTCACCCTGCGTGCCTCAGGGCATTCACACATCTCAAACACAGACTCTATCTTTTCAAACCAGTGCAGGAGACCTACGGCTCCTTCAGTGCCGCTGAAAGTGGATGGACGACAGTCCATGAAAGTCTTGAAAGTGCAAACAGGTGCTTGACCTGTTGTGTAAAAGAATTAGGACAAGTTTAAACACGAGAGTTGATTTAGGAATGTAGGATCTAAGGATCCTAGTGTGAGTTGTAACTGCAGGGTATACCTCCTGCTTGTGCGGCTGCAACTGCCGCAGTAACTCGTTCGTTAATGAGGGCCGTCAACTGGTCCTGAGTCATGTTGATACGTCCAGACATGATCTTCATAGTAAAGATAACGTAAGTGAGATAGGTTCGCGAATTGTGCGATGACAGAAGAGAGTGAGCACACGAGTATTCTCAAGCAATAACATATAGCAAGTTCTGTGATCTAAGCATACCACGAGCAAAGGTCTATGTAGTTCTAGCATGTAGGTAAAGTAACATGAATAGTAATACCTATGATGTTGAGCCTTGCACGGGGAGCGAAGCGTCGTTGTGGATCGTTAAGAGCACTGTTCTGGTTATAGTCTGGTTTTAACAAAATCGTTTTCCCTTTATTAAAACCAAGTTCTCTATAACCAATGGCTCTGATACCAATCTGTCACACCCCCAAAATCCACTGTGGAGTATCACCACTTGGAGGCGTGACTGACCAGGATCAAGCCACCAATCATATTGAACATATAAGTAAATACCAAAAATCATTCATCAATACGAAAGGTATTTTCAAAACCAAACATCAACAAGTGTGTAGCGGAAGCATAAGTATGTAAACCCAAAGTAAATCATAAATTCAAATGTTTAGATAGTTAACATGGCATCATCGATCCATGTCCCACAACGACCTGCTCCTCCCTGTGCAAGCTCCAATTGTACCTAAGGTCCTGCAAGGCATGCAGCAGAGAGTCAACAACTAGTTGAGCGAGTTCACGGTTAATAAGTTTGTTATAACAAATCATATATGCATTTAGTGGGGGCTTCCCATGTAGGTATGTGCTAATAGTGGGGGGTTTCCCATGGTCATATGTATTACTAGTGGGGGTTTCCCACGTTTATCTTTACTAATGGGGGCTTCCCATGTTTGTACTTACTAGACTATTTACAACCATGTGTTCTTCTAAATCCGAGAACAGGAATACGTACAAGGTCACGTAGGATTTACGTGAGTGCCCTTCCCCGAGGACAGTGGTACGTGTGGGGTGTTACATAGGTTTTACGTAAGTGTCCTTCCGACCCGGAAGACAATGGTAATTATTAGTTTACGTAGGTTTTACGTAAGTGTCCTCCCGACCCGGGAGACAATGGTAGATACTAGGTTACGTAGGTTTTACGTAAGTGTCCTGACTATCCTGAGGACGATGGTCTATAGTCTAGCGATAGCGTAAGTACGAGTAGTTATCCATTTCAAATAATCCAACCCAATTCCCAACCCGGGAATCCCATGCCTTGGCTGTGTGAACTCACCTTGGTTTGCTCGGTATGCTAAGTGTATGCTCGCAAGTAATCAATCACGTCCTAAAGTATGCACGTATGTGAAATCAGTTTGTGTTCAAGTTGTGCACGTATAACCAGGTAGCATGTAAACACAATCATACTAGTCATGTTTGGCATTTAACAGCAGTTAGATATTCCAGTTAACACTTAACAGAATTAACTCAGGTTACTACACAGATCAGCTAGTTGGCGAAACACACGTTTGGCGAAACACAATATCGGCGAAACACAATTGTTGGCGAAACACGTTTGTTTCGTCGAGGTGACCATTGGCGAAACAGAACTTCTGATTCGTCGACTACCCTTGGCGAAACACATTCTGTTTCGCCGAGGGTTCGGTTTCGTCGGACAGTTCAGTTACGTCAGTACAATTACATGCAGAAACCCTAATCATCACTAACAGCCGACATCAATATTATCAATCATGCAGAAATCATTCAACACAGAATCATTGTAACATCATCATAGCATAATCATCGGACCACTTTAACGTCTAGCATGAACCCTAGCTTACGTATACAACATATCGATTACAACATCACATCATCAAACCCTATCAAGATGCTAACTTGCATTCAGAATCAGATCATAATAACAACATCCAGAACCGAGTATTCAATCATATTAAGTTTCGCATAAAACCATTTATATCCGACTACAATATTCATATCGAAATCCATATCATCATCATCATAACAAGAACCCTAATATTTAACATGTATCGATTTCAAATATACAACATCAAAGCAGAATCACATGACACATAGACACATACATGGATGAAAGATCAATCAAGACACATAGATTTACTAACCGAGATGATGGTTTGATCGCACAAGGGTTTCCGGTGGGTTCTAGTTTGCCGTCACACAGTAGAGTGTCCTCTAGGGTTTCAGATTGCTCAAAAGTGTGAAACAAGAGGTTGGTTCACGTAGTAATATGCGAGTTTACGTACTGGGCCTAAGCTGGGCTTCGTGAATTACTGGGCCGGCGAAACAGACTTCTGTTTCGTCAAGATGTATATGGCGAAACAGTCTGTTTCGTCGGGATGGGTTATGGCGAAACACTCTTGTGTTTCGTCAGGTTGTTCAAATCTTAAACAGCTTATGTTTCTCAACAAGTTCCACATTATACAATCAAACACATAATCATGCAACATAATACGTCTCATCATATCACAAAGTGTACAGTTACGAAGTCAGGCAAGTCAAACAACTAAACAGTCAAAGTCAACGTGCATTAAATGCGAATAGAGAATGTCGGAAATTCGAGTTGTCACACATCTGCTGATGAAAACTTAGAGACTCCTCCTGTTTCAAAAGCAGATACAACCACCACTGGGGGAATTCAGATGATCCCATTAAGTTGGGTGATGGATTAAAATATCAGGATTTGACGGAAAGGTTATCTACAATTGAAACAACTGTTGCTGATATGAAAGATATGATGAAGCAGTTGGTGGATGCTTCCAAAAGTTAACCATCTCATCAGCAGTTATCCCAAGAACTTTGGAACTCAGTTCAACCCATTCTTGCTGCTCAAAGAGAACTTGCTAAGCTTCAACATAACTCACACATGGAGCTTATTAGAGTTATGGTTGAAGCACGATATAAAGGTACACAGGCTGACATCTGGGGCATCAAAGAAGCCCTTGCAAAAACGACTGCCCTGCACCAATCCTTGAAAAGGATGATGATGATGATGATGCCAAAAAGGGGGGAAAAGACTCAATGAAAAACTTTGGCAAAGCTACACCAAGGAATCAGTCAAAACAAAAGCTAGAGCCTGCTAAAAAGCCTTCGTAAAATCTTCTGAAAACTTTGAAACTGGCAAGAAAAAGGGAGCTAATGATATCCTTAACAAGCAGACAGATAAGGTGATTGAAGCAAAGCAGAAGAGAAGGTACTAAAGAAAGTAGACAAGATGTGTTGAGCCAGGAGTTAGAGAAAAAGGTGAATAAATAAAGCAAAGTGCTTCAAATTGAAACTTCCAAAAGGAAAAAATCTTTCAAACACAACAAGCCTCCCATTGCTACATATCCTAAACCTCCATCACCACCACAAAAACCAATCACTGATCCCAAACCTAAAACCACTGCTGGTCCCAAAACCATTGATGTTTCCAAAAAGTCAAACACTGACATACCCAAATCAAAACCTTCACCACAAAAACCACCTCACAAAAACCATAAACCAAATCCCTCATCACCACCACCAATCTCCATTGCAACAAATGTTGATGCAACAAATGCTTCAACAGGTGTTAAGACAACATCGGTTGAGACACCAGTTGTTTCAACAGTTGTTAGTTAATCCACTGATTCCACACAATTTGAATTTCCATCACAATCAACCCTTACACCCATAGCACATACTTCTTCACAAACTCCTCCTGCTCCAAAATATGTTTACACAAGAAAAAGAAAATTCATGGTGCATGAAGAAGAAAAGGATGAAAAAGATATACCTGCACCTATTCCCTTATCATCTACTCCATTTATTCAAACCAACCTACTCCATTCATACCACCATCATCACCAAAAACCCACCCAACCAAAAATCCACCCTCCGGTTACATTCCACGAAACATTCCATTGGCAGCACAATTCCCTCTAGAACTGCTCACAGTTCAAGATGAAATGAAACAAATTTACACAGAGGATGATCCATCCAAAAGAACCTTCCCATCTCTTCATGGCTTCAGAACTCCAAAGAATATTGATGAATATCTGAAGCTAAAAGCCAAGCAAGAAGAATATCAGGCAAAAGAAGAAAGTAAAGGGCTAGGAGACAACAACTTACAAGGTCATATGCAACATGGGCTTAGTAAAGTCAGGAAGTTAGAAGACTTTGCTAGAGACCTTAGTAAGAAAATGTCAAATCTGCCACCAAATGCTGAGCTTCAAAAGACATTGAGGGATGATTTCTTGAACATCATCATGGATACAAAGCCCTACAAAGCCTACAAATGTGATTTCAAAGACTGGCCTCTTGAAGCTCTTAAGGAGGAGGTTAATAGAATTGAAAAGATGAAAAATGATCCTCAAATGCGAAAATCTGCTCCCAACTGGAAACAATACAAGAAGGTTGATGTGGATGAAGCATTAAGGTATAAAAGAAAGAGAGCAGAACTTGTAGCAGCTAGCTATGCGACTACTAGGGCCATTGCAAGACGGTCTAAGCAGAATATTGATCTAACTTACAAAAAGTTAGAAGAACTAAGAAAGACAGATCCATCATTGCCTCAGAAGCCAGTATACAATTATGAAACCACTGTTAGACCTCAGCATACCCTTCCCTCTAAAAAGTTGTTCTCATCAGTAGATGTATCCATTAGTTCCTTAAACCAAAGAAAAAGGCAACAACTGATTAATGAGGAAGATGAAAAGAGAGAAGAAGAAATCAGAAAAGAGGCTATCAGAAATCAATTGGATTTTGGATTGGATGAGGCCTCCTTGCAACTTCAGGCTCAAGTTGTGGCAACTAATCAAAGGTTGGAAAACATACCTCAATCCCCTAACTCATCAAAAAATAAAACTTCTCCCAAGAAACCCATTAGACCCAAAAATACTAAAGTGGAAGTCTGACAAAAAGACATACGTATTGACTCTGCTCAAGTCTAATGGTAGTTTTGAATATATATCAAGGGAGGATGCACTAGGTCTGAGTGCATGTGACCTCCAAGATCTTATGAACCTTCAACTTCAAAGGGATGGAGATGACACCGACTCCTTGGATTTTGAGCTCTAGTTTAAAAGGCAAATCAGGGAAAGGTTGATGAGAGAATAAAGATCAAAATAAGGAAGTGTTTTGGCATCATATATTTTAGAGGGAGATTGTTGGCCCATGTAATCCTTCCATGAAGAACAGATGATACAAAAGCTAAAACTGGTTCTCAACAGTTGATCCACAATAAGCAGTGTTTAAACTTAATTCCCTCCAATGGTAGTGACTTCTAACAACTGATGTCCTAAAGACTGTTATGCACAAAAACTGTTCTATCAAAGCCCTGTTGATTACAAAGACTTTTAAGGCCTATCAACTGCTGATTGTCAAAGTGTTGTTGAAGACAAAGTACTACTGGAATCAAAGGCCTGATCAACCTAAGAGGAAAGCACTGCTCGGACTCATCAGTGATTAAAGCATCATCAGTTGATTGCTTCATCAGTGCTTAGTATAGTTTGTTTATCAATGTTGTAACACCTGTGCCTCCACGGCCATCAAACAAATACCAAACCAATGAAATATTATATTTCATACTTGGGATTTGTAAAAATATGTGTATCATTTGCACATATCAATTCTCGTTCAATTTCAAACTCTAAATCGCTTTCAGGAAGGTTATACGCGCACCGATGCGTAGATATAACCAGTTTAATGCAACGAACACTCCGGAATAGTGAAATAGGCTTAACATACCTTAAATAACCTTTACATAACTTAGAAAAAAGTTTTGAAGGCTTTGGTATGGCAAAATAAAGTTAAATCGCTTACAGGGACTAAAGTTGACAAACTGCGAAAGTATGCCAATTTGAACTGTAACAGACATTCCGGAACATGACCATAAGTTAAACACACCATAAATATCCTTTACATAGATTAAAAATAGGCTTTAAGGGGTTTGGTGTGCTAAAATAAACTTTTGGGTCATTCAGGGACTAAAAGTGTCAAAAAGTGCACAAGTTTGCATTTTCGCGCATAACTTACGTTCTGAATACATCCGGACATCCAAAAATTTATGTAAGCATGACTATATTATGCTTTAGTGTTTGGCTTAAGAAAAATCCATTCGTCGCGTCATTTGGATCGTTTTTCGCGCTTATGCGCATTCCGTCGTAATTAAGCGAACATCGCGTTCGTACGACCAAACGAACCAACACCCGGCATATTTTTGAGTATGTTTCATGTCCACAATGTTTAGACATCATTTTAGGGCCTTAAAGTTGGCTTTACGGGCCTTAGAAGTGTCGGAAATGGCATAAACACATAACAGGGACCAAAACTGTCATTTCTGAAAGATGTTTGCTTATACATCGAATCTAGTCCTTCCCACTTGTTGCACATGGTTTTGGGAATCTATGGGCTGGTATTTTGGGCACATGGTATTACAATACCATGGGTGCTAGTGTATGGCCAAGATTGAAGCACTTTTTCCAAGAAACGATCCTAACGGTTCGGGAAATCCTATAAATACCCCACCCCCCATGCTTCAAAATTACAAGAACTTTGATTTGAGAAACTCTAAGTTGAAACTATTGTTTCATACCTGAGATTTTTGAATCGAAGTTAGCATTCGGGGACCCTTTGTAAGTATTCTTTCGTTCTTTTATTGCTTTTCGAGTCTTTCGAGTCTGAAAGTCAAACTTTGTTTGACTTTCTACATTGACCAGTTATGGTCAATGCGAAATTCGTTTGAACTTCGCCACGTGAGTGTAATCACGTTGGTTATAGTCCCTTGGGACTATGCCTACTGATTACCACGTTGTCAAGGGTCGTAGGGTAAGCGATCTAATAAATCGCTTATACCTTCGAACCCGACCCAGTTTGGTCGATCATTAAGATCCGACCAAATACATTAGGTGACCATAGTAGGTAGGGAATAACCTCCCGAGGTTATACCCTATGGTCGCTTCGTTTGAATAGTTGTATGATAGGTAGTTTATATGCCTTAGGTAAATTACCAGAATACCATTTTCATGTATAATTGGTAATTAAGCTTATGTAACCTAAACTTTTGTACATAACTGATTATACAACATAATTAAACACGTTTAGGCATATAAATACTTGTCATAGGACTAGTTATACGTCCCAAACGCGTTTCACGCGAACGACGCGTTAAAGTAGCATAAGCTACCTTAATGGGTCGCGATGGGTCGAAAGCACTTAGGTTTGGTTTCATTGTAGTATGTAGGCCTTGTTAAACCATATCATATGAGTTCCAATACTCATTTGGTTTACCAAGCCTCATCCTATCCGATATCACCGTTTTAAGTCCGGTTTATTTATATAGTTCTAGATTGTCGACTGATTCCGTGCTCTCTCTAGCTTTGTTTGGTTGTTGTTCAAGACCTCTAAGCATTCTCAGGCGAGTACATTATTCCCCTATTTTACTGCTTTCAATTGTTTTGGGGTGACTCATATGTGCTAAATGTTTTCAAGGCTTTAACGATGATAACAAAACGATTTTCGATGTTATAACGATGGTTTCTAAAACGATTAAGACGATTTATACAAAACTAATAACGATTTCAATAATGTGAACAAACTTGTTGGTTGGGTTACATAACAAATGACATTCATTAGCAATGATCAAGCCGACCAGTATTAGGTTATGGTACCATAGGATCTGACAAGTCCCGTTATTTACTACACCCGTAGTTATGTGTGGGTGTTGTGGGTAGCGACTGAATCTGTAATTTTTAATTTAGTCTTTGGTAAGGGTTTATTAATGCGAGTTGTTAATCTATCCTTTGGTAAGGGTTTATTTATGCGAATTGTTAATCTATCCTTTGGTAAGGGTTTATTAATGCGAGTCAAGAAGGTTTGAATGTTATTAGCGAGACGACCATTTAAGTAGTTTCACGACCTAAAACGAATTTAACGATTGGGTAAACAATTGGTTTTCACACGATGTTTTAACGATTGGGTAAACGATTGGCTTCAAAGCGATATACGATTGGGTTTTGGTTATACATATTACATGATTTACATTGGGCATGAACATTACTTTGGTGGTTTGGTTTGACTAAGTGATTAAGTAACAATGCGTGTGGAATATGATACAAGCATGGTGGATACGCCGCTGGTACTTCCTATATATAAGTGTTTGTATGGTATTACATATTGTAGCGTTATTTGAATCATTTCAGTTTGAGACATAGAACATTTTATACAAGTAACATACTTTTCACAAGACAATTATTTACAAACAACTTATCTTATACAAACTCATTTTACATGGTTATTAATTTAATCATGCATTATTCTCTTATTTATATATATCACTTGAACTTATTATTTTTCAAATGATTTACAAAGACAAAGCAAATTACAAGGTTCATGACTAAACATTTTCTTAAAACAGAAGTCATGAATCTTATTTTCACAAAACCTATGTACTCGCCAGCATTTCTTTGCTGACCTCGTTTTCACATATGTTTCAGGTATTGTTGAAAGATATCGATTGATAGGATGCATGCTCACATAGGACTGGACAAGGCCTTAGTGACTCAATAACAATGATAGACTATGTTTAAATTGTGTATTTAGATTTCCAGACAATGTAATTATTCAATGTTTAATAAAACGAAACACTTTTTGGTATCCATGGTTATGAAACATTAATTCTGTTGCAACACGCCCCGATGTTTCCGCCGCGATTTGTTGTTTTACGCGGTCGGGGTGTGACAGAAAGATGGTATCAGAGCCAATGGTTATAGGGAATTAGGTTATTAGTAATGCTTTGACCTAGTCTATAACCTTCTTAGGACCCTAACGCGAGTTTACTTGCGTTTAGTCATAAAACAATACCGTCACCTATCCTTAGGCGACGACCACAACAAGAACATAAATTTCAAAACCGCTTTGAAAACTAATCATCTGTTCTAGGATGATTGATTACTAGGTTTTGAACTCTCTATTATATGGTTTTGAACCCCTTTGAGTTTTCAAAACTTCGTCAAGGTTTTG
This sequence comes from Helianthus tuberosus, assembly GCA_030545235.1. Taxonomy (NCBI): domain Eukaryota; kingdom Viridiplantae; phylum Streptophyta; class Magnoliopsida; order Asterales; family Asteraceae; genus Helianthus; species Helianthus tuberosus. The sequence continues at coordinate 123,204,442 of CM060406.1, forward strand.
GGTTTTAAATAATGTGAACACGTGCAAACTGGAAGGGTGAATGCCTGTATTCTGGGTTTTCTGTCTAGGCAAGCACTTCGTATACATCTCATCAGACGCGAGACCAGTTGTGCTTACCTGGGAATTCTTGGGATGAGTTTTCACTTATAGGCGAGCATGTCTTCGCGATACATTATTTTTGACCCATTTACTTTGATTAGTCACCGTCTCATTTGTTTGCCTTAGGTAACAAACAAATGATCGCAATTTTCATGCGTTATCATCCTGTTTTGAATGTCCAATAATCTTTCACCTGTTTCTCCCTATGCCTTTCTTTTTCTTCAAAGATGTCTCTTCATCACGATGACGCCCAAATATCTGAGCAAACAGCCAAATTCGCTCAGCGAATAGGCGAAGTAGTCCTGAAGACTGTTGAATTAGCTACTGCCATGTATCATCTCCAGGATGAAGCCACTCAAGAGTCACCAAGACAGGCAGGACCTAGTCAGGCGACAACACCATCAGCCAATAAACCAATCGAGGAATCAAAGACCATGGATGAACGATCCCCTAAGAAGTCAAAGAAGCGAAAGGCTTCTCAGAACTTCGCCATGGTCGCTCACAATGGTAAAGCAGTCCCCAACCAACCAGCTCAACCCCCTGCTAGGTGTGTATGGCTTTTCCTATGATACCTACATCAAGGAACTATGTACCTTACAAACTACTCTTGTGATTTCTCTCTTTCAAATGATTGCTCATGATTCCCTCGAAAATTTTAAGTACTCGTTTCACTCTAAGAAACAAAGTACAAAAAAAAAAAAAAAAAATAAGTGACATTATGAGTAATCGTGCTTTTCGCACATATGTGCCTTTAAATCCTTGGTTAGATAACTAAGGGTATTTTCAAATCTCATACCCATTACGTTTTGATTTTTCAACATACACAGTACCAGTATTTCAAAACAATCTTCATGATCTCAAAACATTTCATATAGTTTGAAAACAATTTTTCTAGATGCATTGTCTGTTATTTCAAAAACATTGGCCATGTTATCAAAACCAACCCTTCTAATTTCAAAATATTTCATATAGTCTGAAGACAATATTAACACAATACATTTTCTGATCAAGTGCATGATTTCGAAAAGCATCATTCATGTCTTTCAAAAACCTTATACATAATTTCAAAATTCATCTCGCATGATTTTAAAACATTTTTGTAAATATATCTACCTAATACACCTACTTTATGATTTCAAAAAGTATTATATATAAGGTTTCAAAAAACGTTAAACACATTTTTCTTAAAAGAACCCCATGCATAGTTTTCAAAAATATTTTCCTCATACATTGACTTAACCTTCAAAATTCTGCTTCATATGTCGCCTTGACATATCAAGCATCTCAACTTCATAAGCATTTTACATCATGTTTTGACCTAAGCACATCCAGTGCAAGGTTTCAAAACATCTTCAACTTCTAAAATTCATATGGGATCTTTTTATCGTTACAATTAGATCCTTGTGGATGATTATCATTCAAATCAGAGTCCTTAATTGGATTCCTTATGTACCTAAATTCGAACACTTCGGTTCCTAATAATCGAAATCGAATTTTCTTTTTGAATCTTTCTATCCTTATAGTTGGATTCTTGATAACGTTTAAAGTACCAAATGAAATCCACGGAATGGATTCCTAGTGTGCTTTAAATGCATGTACGCAATTTACAAGAAAAATTAACGAACAATTTTGTGGTTATGTGATATGTGTTTATGTGTTCTCCTCTATGATTTTGTGTGATCCGATTTTCAAATCCTCATAGAATCTTTCATGTTTTCATATGAGGGATTCATAGTAGGATATTCAAAAGGTACTACCTTAAATCCTTATGGGCTTCTACCTGGTAGTTAAGACCCTTGGGTTATATAGTACCATTCCATGATTCGATGAGAGACCCTTTAGTGGTCTAGTCTAAAAGATTGATTCACAATTTGGTTATAGGACGACATCTAGTGATGTAGCTGGACAGACTCCTTGATAATTCTATTTAGATCATTTATTGATTTAGTCAAAAGGACCCTATGGTGGTCTAGTCACGCTCATCACCGGTTTGTTCATTTGGTTTTCCCCTACACACTATAAAATAGACTGTGTGAACTGTGCAAGGAATTGTCTGATTATGGACGCATACATAATTATGAAATTTAGTGCACAGAAACCCAGTAAGATTTATTATGTGTAAAAGCCGATAGTGACAACAATAACGAAATGAGAACGATGTAATGGAGGTACGGTGGACGCACCAATGACGCTTCATATACTTGTATATAAGTATCCCTCTTACATTGCAATCATGATGTTATTAAAGGTTACTAGAAGTTCCGAACCCTAATCAATATTGTTCGATCTTTTCAACTTCATGTTTTCAAGCTCTCATAAGTTTCCTCTAAATAAATTTCGGGACGAAATTTCCTAAAGTAGGGGAGACTGTAACACCTGTGCCTCCACGGCCATCAAACAAATACCAAACCAATGAAATATTATATTTCATACTTGGGATTTGTAAAAATATGTGTATCATTTGCACATATCAATTCTCGTTCAATTTCAAACTCTAAATCGCTTTCTGGAAGGTTATACGCGCACCGATGCGTAGATATAACCAGTTTAATGCAACGAACACTCCGGAATAGTGAAATAGGCTTAACATACCTTAAATAACCTTTACATAACTTATAAATAAGTTTTGAAGGCTTTGGTATGGCAAAATTAAGTTAAATCGCTTACAGGGACTAAAGTTGACAAACTGCGAAAGTATGCCAATTTGAACTGTAACAGACATTCCGGAACATGACCATAAGTTAAACACACCATAAATATCCTTTACATAGCTTAGAAATAGGCTTTAAGGGGTTTGGTGTGCTAAAATAAACTTTTGGGTCATTCAGGGACTAAAAGTGTCAAAAAGTGCACAAGTTTGCATTTTCGCGCATAACTTACGTTCTGAATACATCCGGACATCCAAAAATTTATGTAAGCATGACTATATTATGCTTTAGTGTTTGGCTTAAGAAAAATCCATTCGTCGCGTCATTTGGATCGTTTTTCACGCTTATGCGCATTCCGTCGTAATTAAGCAAACATCGCGTTCGTACGACCAAACGAACCAACACCCGGCATATTTTTGAGTATGTTTCATGTCCACAATGTTTAGACATCATTTTAGGGCCTTAAAGTTGTCTTTACGGGCCTTAGAAGTGTCGGAAATGGCATAAACACATAACAGGGACCAAAACTGTCATTTCTGAAAGATGTTTGCTTATACATCGAATCTAGTCCTTCCCACTTGTTGCACATGGTTTTGGGAATCTATGGGCTGGTATTTTGGGCACATGGTATTACAATACCATGGGTGCTAGTGTATGGCCAAGATTGAAGCACTTTTTCCAAGAAACGATCCTAACGGTTCGGGAAATCCTATAAATACCCCACCCCCCATGCTTCAAAATTACAAGAACTTTGATTTGAGAAACTCTAAGTTGAAACTATTGTTTCATACCTGAGATTTTTGAATCGAAGTTAGCATTCGGGGACCCTTTGTAAGTATTCTTTCGTTCTTTTATTGCTTTTCGAGTCTTTCGAGTCTGAAAGTCAAACTTTGTTTGACTTTCTACATTGACCAGTTATGGTCAATGCGAAGTTCGTTTGAACTTCGCAACGTGAGTGTAATCACGTTGGTTATAGTCCCTTGGGACTATGCCTACTGATTACCACGTTGTCTAGGGTCGTAGGGTAAGCGATCTAATAAATCGCTTATACCTTCGAACCCGACCCAGTTTGGTCGATCATTAAGATCCGACCAAATACATTAGGTGACCATAGTAGGTAGGGAATAACCTCCCGAGGTTATACCCTATGGTCGCTTCGTTTGAATAGTTGTATGATAGGTAGTTTATATGCCTTAGGTAAATTACCAGCATACCCTTTTCATGTATAATTGGTAATTAAGCTTATGTAACCTAAACTTTTGTACATAACTGATTATACAACATAATTAAACACGTTTAGGCATATAAATACTTGTCATAGGACTAGTTAGACGTCCCAAACGCGTTTCACGCGAACGACGCGTTAAAGTAGCATAAGCTACCTTAATGGGTCGCGATGGGTCGAAAGCACTTAGGTTTGGTTTCATTGTAGTATGTAGGCCTTGTTAAACCATATCATATGAGTTCCAATACTCATTTGGTTTACCAAGCCTCATCCTATCCGATCTCCCGATTTAAGTCCGGTTTATTTATATAGTTCTAGATTGTCGACTGATTCCGTGCTCTCTCTAGCTTTGTTTGGTTGTTGTTCAAGACCTCTAAGCATTCTCAGGCGAGTACATTATTCCCCTATTTTACTGCTTTCAATTGTTTTGGGGTGACTCATATGTGCTAAATGTTTTCAAGGCTTTAACGATGATAACAAAACGATTTTTGATGTTATATCGATGGTTTCTAAAACGATTAAGACGATTTATACAAAACTAATAACGATTTCAATAAAGTGAACAAACTTGTTGGTTGGGTTACATAACAAATGACATTCATTAGCAATGATCAAGCCGACCAGTATTAGGTTATGGTACCATAGGATCTGACAAGTCCCGTTATTTACTACACCCGTAGTTATGTGTGGGTGTTGTGGGTAGCGACTGAATCTGTAATTGTTAATTTACTCTTTGGTAAGGGTTTATTAATGCGAGTTGTTAATCTATCCTTTGGTAAGGGTTTATTAATGCGAATTGTTAATCTATCCTTTGGTAAGGGTTTATTAATGCGAGTCAAGAAGGTTTGAATGTTATTAGCGAGACGACCATTTAAGTAGTTTCACGACCTAAAACGAATTTAACGATTGGGTAAACAATTGGTTTTCACACGATGTTTTAACGATTGGGTAAACGATTGGCTTCAAAGCGATATACGATTGGGTTTTGGTTATACATATTACATGATTTACATTGGGCATGAACATTACTTTGGTGGTTTGGTTTGACTAAGTGATTAAGTAACAATGCGTGTGGAATATGATACAAGCATGGTGGATACGCCGCTGGTACTTCCTATATATAAGTGTTTGTATGGTATTACATATTGTAGCGTTATTTGAATCATTTCAGTTTGAGACATAGAACATTTTATACAAGTAACATACTTTTCACAAGACAATTATTTACAAACAACTTATCTTATACAAACTCATTTTACATGGTTATTCATTTAATCATGCATTATTCTCTTATTTATACATATCACTTGAACTTATTATTTTTCAAATGATTTACAAAGACAAAGCAAATTACAAGGTTCATGACTAAACATTTTCTTAAAACAGAAGTCATGAATCTTATTTTCACAAAACCTATGTACTCGCCAACATTTCTTTGCTGACCTCGTTTTCACATATGTTTCAGGTATTGTTGAAAGATATCGATTGATAGGATGCATGCTCACATAGGACTGGACAAGGCCTTAGTGACTCAATAACAATGATAGACTATGTTTAAATTGTGTATTTAGATTTCCAGACAATGTAATTATTCAATGTTTAATAAAACGAAACACTTTTTGGTATCCATGGTTATGAAACATTAATTCTGTTGCAACACGCCCCGATGTTTCCGCCGCGATTTGTTGTTTTACGCGGTCGGGGTGTGACAGACAGTGTTTATTTAGCATCAATGTTTAGAGGTTGTTGTAACTGTTAGTTGTCACTGTCTAGGTGACGTCAGCAAAGATGTTCAGTGGTTAGGATTTGTACTATAAATAGACATTTCATGTACTGTTCTATTTAGCTCTTTTGCACACACACTCATCTTGTATGAACAACCATAGTGAGCTCAGGCTGAGGGGAGTTAGTGTTCATGCATGCATAAGTCTGAATATTGTAATCTTTCAATCTTTTGACTATGAAAGCATTGTATGATCAAAGGTAATCTTTCCTTGATTGTGTTACAAAGTTTTACATTCATTTCCACTGCAATTATTATCTGTTTTAACTTCCTTCATTACCATCTTAATTAAAACAACACAATCAAGTGAAACTCACATCCTAACAGTAATAGTTTACGTATAACTTCCAGAAAAGATTTAAGGGGTTGAAATTGTACATGGATTGAAATGTGTGAATGTCACATGTAATTATATAATTCCCGTGAGTGAAACACAAGATTTCATTTGATTTGGAATTGTTCGGAATTGTATGATGGTTGTAAAGGCACAAATGTTACATACTTCTTCTCCAAGGACTCTTTATGCATATCTTTCTGTCTTTTCCTTGTATTGTTACTCTTGTAGTTTTATAAAAAAACCCATCAAGTTAGGCACATAGCCTACTTTTAATACAAGAGACATGGGGTAGAGAAAAGTCTCACTTAATTAGAGATTTATTAGAGACATAAACTCTAATAAAAACTAATAAATTGACATAAAAAATCTACTTAAGAGTTTATGTTCCATATGAAGAGTCTAGTAAATATTTATAATTTCATTAAATTATAATTTCACTACACTAATATCCATTCATAATATCTAAATTTCCAACAATCCCTCACATGAATGGAGATTGATCAAAAACACACTAAATTTCCAATGGAACCTCGACAGTTGAGTATTGCCGGATAAGTAGGTGTTCTCTTTGAACTTTCTGTTGTGAAGCATACTTAGCCTCCTAGCGGTTTGTAGACGATATCCATGAACAATCCCCCATTTGTGTAGAGGACAATACACTTCTCACAGTACTCTCCATAGTCGGGTCATCCCCTCATTGTCGTGTCCAATAATGGACGTGGAACACTTTCCTTGTTCTGCGAGAGCTCTAGGAATTGTGCCCCCAATTCCATTTGAAGCGACCCCACTTCTCTCTAACATTGGTGATTCTCCTTAAATCATTAAAAGCATCGGGGTTACCATGATTACGCAAAATCATTTACCACATAATATGCTTAGCCTCACAATTTGTCACTGAATTTCATAAGAATGAAGTAGGACGTATTTAAACACCCTTTTATCATTTAGGGGATATATATGACCATATATACTAGCTTATGCATATCAGCTATGCCCCCATAGTGACCACCCTTAGGCATATGAATTCGTTGTCCTATTGAACTTAGATCTTGGGTCTCCAATCAACTAAGGTAGGTTTCCTTCACACACCCTTTTTCCATGGGCTTTAATCTCATTCCACAACTTGATCTCTAATAAACCCTCAGGTTGTTGGATCCATAAAATTATCTTTGTCTTTGACAAGTAACTAAAGATAACTTTGCAGTGGAGATCAATTGTTATGACGTGTTCGTAACTCGAAAGTTAACCTCAGCAGCCACCTGAATCTGGTTATAATATTTGTCTTAGAATGATATATTTATCATTTAAGGCAAACACATCTCCATTATGCACTACGACATTTGTGTCATCAACTTAGTAGTCTGTTTACAATGTTATATGGGTTACAAAATCCTTATTGCCAAAATATTATGGTACAAATGCAAGACACCCCTACATTTAAGTGTTATTGGATAACATCCAAATGGGTAGTGAAAACCATTTCTACATACCCTCATGGGTTGTATCTTAAATGGATCATCCCCCCCCCCCATTTCTTGCCATTTGATCAACATTTCTGTAACTTCACTTATGACGACATTTATACACATATGATTGAACAAGATCAACCTCATTGCATCAGTGAATTCAACTCATATTCCATTAGCTTACATAAGCTTCCGAGCTGATCAAAGCAACACATGCCATTTTCATAAGTTTGTCACCAACTTAGAATAATTCTAATTTAACATCTAGAATAAGCCTTGACAATGAGTTCTTCTCATTAGCTTTTCGAACAACCTCTTCAAAAGTTACATGTATTTTCCTTATAATGAATGAAAATTCTCACTCAACTTTGTCTATACATAAATTCTTTTTGTGTTCATACACATTTGAATGTTTAGAGTTAATTAGTCTCTGTCAAGACCCATAATTAACCATGTACTAGTGTCTAGCATGCTTTAGCTACAATACTTTAGCATGTGAACAGAAGATGCATCATTATGATTCTTCACAGCCCTAAGGATATCATAATATCATTTTGCAACATTCATTCCATGTTAAGACAAAATAATGAGACTTATTCATAATCCTAAAACATCAATATTTAGGAAGGTCCCACAAATTATTGTATATAACACATAGCTAAATTTTATCATTCAATTAAGGAACATAAATTGTTTACCTTTGATCTCCAATGCTTTACCATTGACTCATAAGGACTTAAACATAAGTCTTGATCCAAGTCACTTGGTGACCACATTCATCACCAATAAGATGAATGTTCCTCGTCTACAACTACTATTATGTGTGACATAGAGTCAACTAGATCGACACTCAATAACATGGCATTCATAATTTTGCCATAAGTGATTTGCACACATTTATTGTTATTCATTAGGAGATATGTATATTTAGGGTGCTCTCCCAAACGAAGATAAAATCTCCATATAGTTCTAACAATAATCAAGTGGTAGACGCATCTATGTATAGATCACTCGGAACAAATCTCGCAAGATTTATTAAGGTATACAATAACATAGAGTACTTTTTCTTTCATATGTTAGAATTCACACTTGTGAATTTTCCAATGACTTCTAACGAAGTATGTCAACATGAATCTCATTTGTGTATTTCATCTCAATACACTCAATACATTCTTTCATTATTCTCTCATGATGTGGTTACACATTTGATGTCTCGTCTTTGACATTTAGTCAATGCAACAACTCTTAAGTTGTTTATGTCTAAGAATTTTCATGTACTATCCGTTTAAACCTATATTCTGCTAAACAATGTATAATTGGTGTTATAATTATTTCCATAAAAAATAATTTATACATCACAAACATTAGTGATTTATTTCTTTGTAAAAAAATTGCATGTGCTATCCGAAGATATTTAACACAAAACAATAAAATACATTGGAAATTAAATCATAAGTGCCGAAAACTTTTGAAATTTAAACAGAAGCATAGACGATACGTAGACATCAAATATCAAAGTGCTTTGATCTTCAACACTTTATAATCTAACCAAAATCTTCTCAACGATATCGTCCCATGGCATGTCTTGAGGTACTCCCTCAATTAGACTCCATGCACTTGTAAGTACAAGTTCCCCATTTCATTTTGAAACTTTAAACTTGGACAATTATTCTCAAAACAACACCAAGTTGTTACGAAGACTATATTTAAATAGTAAACTTTAAACAATTAAATTTGTTCACAACAACACCAAGTTGTTTTTCACCAAATAACATCCACGACACTGTTACTTTGTTTACCATATGCTACTTCTAGCAAGAGTAGCAAACCATTTGAATTATCAATGTTATGCAAAACTTTGTTTTAAAAATCATTCAAAACAGTTTCTTAGTTTTGCAATATACAATATCAATAATATCAATTAGGGTTATGAAAACATAGATCAAAACCCAAAATATCAAATGGTTTTATATTTTTTAGTCTTACTACACATGTACTAAACGTTTTCTAACACACATGTTAGAAAAAAAATGTTATAACGAGCACATTATAGAATCGATCGTTTACATAAAACATTTTCCAAAGATATAGTTTATAAAATAAACCATTTCTCATCATTTTTAATGCACACATAGGCAATTAAATGTTTACATAAAACATTTTCGTTCATTATTAATAATCTCCAACCTTGTATTCGTGATACACATTTTCTAACACACATGTTAGAAAATTTAAGTCTTTTTATATATACGAAACATGACCAATTGGATTTTGAAATCACAAATTAAAGTTGGTGATAAATCTCACACAACTACACCATCACTTTATGGTGATTTAATTCTTAAAGCCAATCAAACATCAACTTCAATGTATGACCTTTTATTTCTAAACCATACAAAGCATTAAAATCAATGCTACAACAAATTACTTATTTAAAATGTTTACATAAAACATTTCAAAGCATTTGTATTTTACCATTTTTAACAATCATGTTAAGATGAAAGAAATTCTAACGCACACGTTAGGAATATTAATATTTCCACAAAATGTTAATTCGACTTGCTAAAAACACATATATGGTTCAAATAAATAAGTCATTTCTAACACACATGTTAGAAACTAAACAATTAAAAAATTGCTTCCAAACTAACGTTTTTCATGAACGTTTCTAACACACATGTTAGAAGACAAATGATTACAAAAATCATTATAAGACTTATTTGTTCATATCAATCCATGGGTGGATGAAGAGTCTATTTTAAATTGAGACTTAGTTAGAGACATAAAACTCTAATCAAGTAACATAAAACTCTTATTTAAAGACATAAAAAAACTCTACTTAAGAGAATTTAACGTTTACAAAAAATGTATGGTTTACACCAATAATTCCGGTCTAACACACATGTTAGAGAATTTAACGTTTACAAAAAACGTATGGTTTACACTAATAAACCTGATCTAACACAAAAGTTAGAAAAATTAACGATTCCCAAAATCGTTTCAAAACCAAACATTTGAACAAAACTATTTGTTTTGTACCACGGTATAGGATTTAAGATTGTACCACAATCTCAATAAATCCAAACACAACAAGTTGTACTACATACATATTTCCCAAAAGAGAATATTTATAAGATCATAATCTTTAAAAATATATTTTTTTATTATAAATCCTTTCGTGAACCCAAAATCCTTATAAATAAGGTTTTAAGATTGTAGCAACAATCTCAAGAAATCTGTTTTAAGTTTATAGGACATGGGTCACAATTATAATAAATAATAAAAAATAAAAATAGTAAAGATACTCTCTTTACATATTAGGGAAAATATAGTACATGTATACCGTGTACGAATCTTAGCGAATATAACGTATAATACAACAAATGTAATTAAATTGATTCAAACTATGGTCTTCAACAAGAGCTTTAACCGCGTCTACTTGTATGGTTCGTTGTGTTTTCAGTCCGTTGTGTAGGCTTCAATGAGGTATTGAACCACATTTTCTTGTACAATAATTTCCTACAAAGAGAACAAACAAATGTTGACGGTTGTGGCCGAGGCACATGTTCAACACGTTTCCCTTAAAACAGATTTGGCGCCTCTACCAAGGACGACACGTCTGTCTCCTAGGGTACAATAGCTGAAGCAGTCTGTACTGCCGGAGAAGGCCACATGCCAGAGATTACACCGGTAAAATCATAGTGTTAGACCTTTTGGAAACTAATAATAGAAATATAGTTGAATCATGTAGAGAAACTTATCTCTATATTTTTTCCAAGCATATGGGTCATCAAGTACTTCTTCTCCAAGGACTCTTTATGCATATCTTTATGTATTTTCCTTGTATTCTTACTCTTGTAGTTTTATAATAAAACCCATCAAGTTAGGCACGTAGCCTATTTTTAATACAAGAGATATGGGGTAGAGAAAAGTCTCATTTAATTAGAGATTTATTAGAGACATAAACTAAAATAAAAATTAATAAATTGACATAAAAAACTCTACTTAAGAGTTTATGTTCCATATGAATAGTCTAGTAAATATTTATAATTTCATTAAATTATAATTTCACTACATTAATATCCATTCATAATATCTAAATTTCCAACAACTGTTACGCGGAGAGTCCCTGTAATGGATGAGCGTTAAATCATTTTAGTTAAGTGAGTGTAAAATTACAAAAATACCCTTACCATTAATTAAGCAGCCCCACCTAAATAATAAAAACAAATTAATTAAAAAAATCTTTGTGGGCCCCCTCCCTTACCTCTTCTTCATCTTAACACCACCTTTAACCACCATATCACCACCCACCTCTACCATAACCACCACATGCAACTCCATTAAATCCAACCCCTCTTCAAATATTTTCCATTCATCCCCACAAACAAATTAATTAAAAAAAATCCATTTCTCGATCATTTCATTTCTTCCTACCATATCTGCAAAAACCTCTTTGGGGACTTGCAAGCAATATTTTCAAAGCTGCATTTTGACGTTAGACCCGCAAAAAAAGGATCAGCAACAACTAAATTAGTTTGCACGTTTTAGCGTCAATGGCGGTGAATCATAATCAACTCAAGATCACAAACATAATTAAAAAAAACTTCAAATCAAATCGATTGTCAGATAAAGACTCAAAACTTGTTACAGAAATATGTTGAATAGAAACATATGAATGGAAAGTTGAGATTTTAAGTCAAAATACAGAAGAAGAGAGAAGTGGGTTGAAGAATTTGAAACCCCAGATGGGATATTGAAGTTCAGAGGATGCATTCAAGATTTTAGGCATTATCCGGGGATGGTATTAAAGGAAAAGAATTGGCGGAGTGATCGGAGACGGTTGATGGGTTGGGTTATGTGACATCTGTGTATTTTAAACCTTGTACTGTTCCGAACAACTTTGTGTTTAATGAAATATGACGTTTTAATTTCAATATTTGTTTGTGACATTAGTACATTTTCAATCATTGTTCAATTCCGAACTCTCAAACCTGTTCTGGAAGTGAAATCATAAACCGTTACGTAAACATAATCAGTTTAACGTGACGTACACTCCAGAACTGTGACATAAGCCAAACATACCCTAAATACCCTTTACATAACTTAGAAATAAGTTTCGAAGGATTCGGTATGGCAAAAACATGTTTATTCGAACTTTAGAACTATTTGCGACAAAACTACAAAACGAACGTTGGTGGCCACCCGGATAATATTTAAATCCAAAAAATATTCTGTTATGATTAAAATTTTATTTTTAATCATGTTCGTGTGGAAAAATAAATTAAAACGCTTAAAAACATTATTTTTCAAGTTTAAAGCGCGTACCGCGTGTTACTGCGCAACACAGTGCTTATACTGCAAAACACGGACAACGCAGGCAGTCTCGGCAACTGAAATTTATTTCAGTAATATTTTGGCGAGTTTATTTTTATAGAGTAATAAAAATAATTTAGAACGCCATAAACCGGGATTTAAACGCTAGATAAAATACCCGGTATCCAGTTAAATACCTGTATTTATCTAATTTACCAAACAAACTTACACTTTACCCCCTCCCCATATGATATTTACGGTCACCATAAGGGGACCCCACCAAAAATTTCATAAATCTTGCTATTGATCTTGTATGGACACTTGTAATTGCATGCTATCCTCCATACCCCTTCATATATCACAACAAATCCTTCCAAGATCACCCATCACTCAACCTCTTCATCTCTCTCTCTCTCTCTCTCTCTTGAACCGTAACCCCACCTTCATCACCATCTTCATCTTTTTTTCAATCTTGTTCTTCATAATCAAGCTCCATTCCAAGCTAATTTCAAGTTGGTGTGAAGATCCAAAGGAGTTTCCAAGGTGCTTTCAAGTGATTTCAAGCTCCCTATCATCAAAATCTCATCCAAAAACTTACTTGAATCTTGAAGGTATAACATTTATGTTTAAATCATACTCTTGATTATTGGTTGTTCTTAATGATTTGAAGTTTCTCTTGAATCTTGGAATTTTCACAAACTTGAAATCTAAAATGAAATGGGTCTTGATACAAATAAAAATGGTGATGTTTATGTGTGTGTATAACCGTATAGATATATATATGGGTGTATGAGTTTTGAGTTTGATTTCTTGATAAACACTTGTTTAGGATATTTGCTTGCATGTTTTAGTAACATTTAAGCGATTAACAGCATGCTGAGTTACATTTACAGCCAACTTCAGTTCGCTGTAAACGGACCGTTAAAAATTGAAAAATCGATTTTCTGAAGTCTAAATTATATATTTTTGAAAAACGAATCAAATGGCACTGGAATCATATTTTTCGAGGTCATTTACTATTTTTATAGGTCCGTTTTGTACAGCAGCAAAAGCTGCGTTTTTACTGTAGAAAATGTGTGTTATGTTTTTCTTAAAACCAAGGTATATTTTTATGTATACTACAACTTTTATATCAATGCAAAGTGTTCTAGAAACCAAACTTTTATCAAGGATTCATGGCTACTTTTATAAACATATAATCTTTTCTTATATGATCCAAAGCCATGAATCTAATTCACAAAACCTATGTTACTCACAGACATTTTATGCTGACGTATTTACTTTCACATATGTTTCAGGTTTTATTTCGTGATGACTGTTGATTGCTTTACATAGGATGGACATGGGACTTAGTAATTATAAAAACATGAACGACAATTGTACTGTTTGTTGATCAAATTCCAAGACAATGTAACTTTTTATGTAATAAAACAATATTCTAAATTCCATGTGTTGTGAAATAATGATTCTGTTACAACACTCCCCGACGTTTCCGCCACGATTTGTTGTTTTACGTAGTCGGGGTGTGACAGAAGAGTTGGTATCAGAGCTCATGGTTATAGGGAATTAGGTTATTAGTAAAATTTTGACCTAGACTATAACCTTCCTAGGACCCTAACACAACTTACCTTGTGTTTAGATCTTAAAACAATACTATCACCCATCCTTAGGTGATTACCAAAACAAGTACACAAATCTCAATTTCATTTGAAAATCGATCATCTATCCTTAGATGATTAGTTTTTAGGCTTTACGCCTTCAAAATTTTCAAATCTCGTCAAAGTTTGAGTCTTAATAATGTGAACACGTGCAATCCGGAAGGGTGGGTGCCTGTACCCTGAGTTTTCTGTCTAAGGCTAGAGTGTTCGTACAAATCCACATAATCGGACCAGTCACTCTAACCTGGGAACTCTTGGGGTGAGTGTCCACTTATAGGCTAAAACATGTCTTCATTATGCATTATGTAGACCTTTTTACTTTGATTAGTCACTGTGTTGTTTGTTTGTTTTAAGTAACAAACAAATAACCACCTTCCTTCGTTTTGTCGATGTTTTCAATACTCCTTTTGATTGTTCTATGTCAATCTCACACATTTCCTTGTGTTCCCTTTTCTTTTAGAAGCCTCCTCGACGTGATCAAACTCAAGACGCCGCAATGGCAGCCTTGATCACTTAGCAAATCGCTGTTGTACTCCAGAACCTAGTTACCCAGCTAAACCAAGCAAACAACAACAACAACGCACCTGTTATGTGCAACTTTAAGACATTCAACTCTGCTAAACCTTTGAAGTTTTCTGGGACTCAAGGAGCAACCGCGCTCCTGCAATGGTTTGAAAGTTTGGAGAGTACATTCAGGCATGTGCAATGTCCGAATGCGTGTAAGGTTGAGTTTGCATCCAGTGTGTTTGAGAAGCGTGCTCTTACATGGTGGAACGGGGTGATGCGTGATAGGGGTGCCGATGTGGCACTAGCTCAAAATTGGGAGGAGCTTCGAGCTCTAATGATGAAGGAGTTCTGTCCTCGTCATGAGCTTAGAGCGTTGGAAAGAGAATTCGACGATTTGAAGCAAGACAGTGGTGAACATTGAGCCTATACTGATCGTTATGAGGAGCTGAGCCTGTTATGTCCTGCTATGGTTACGCCTGTGGAGAAGGCGATTGAAAAGTACATTGATGGTCTTCCTGACTTAGTTCAGGATATAGTTACTGGCAGCAACCCTACTACCGTCAGACAGGCCATTGAATTGTCTGCTACCCTGACTGAATCCCAGATCAGGAAAGGTAAGCTTTTTCAAAAGGGCGACCCGAAACCATCTGACAAGTCTGCACAAGAAGAACTAAAGGATAGACAGGCCGAGACACCCAAGAATAAGAAGCGCAAGGCTTCACAAAACTGCACAATAACTACACAGAACAATCAGGTTGCACCAAATCAGCCAGCACAACCTCGTACAAAGAAAAACTATGTTGGTACTGCACCTTTGTGCAACAAATGCAACCGTCATCATCTAGAGCAAGTACAGTGTCACAAATGTACCCACTGTGGGCGGTTGGGACATTTGGTCAATACCTGCCGTTATGCTAACCAAGCTGCTGCAAATCCTGCCGTTGCTCAAGCACAGTTCCCTCCTGGGTCGTGTTATAACTGTGGTGACCTTACTCACTACCGAAATAATTGCCCAAGACTTGTTAACGCAAACCCAACGCGTGGACGAGTTTTCAACATAAACGAGGCAAACGCGAACGACAATGTAGCAGTGAACAATTAGTCTTTTATGTTTCTTTGTTTGTTATCCTTTGACGTTTGGAACAATTCAGTTGTTATATATAAATAAAATTTGTTGTTTCTGATACAATTATGTGATTATGTGCATATGTGATTCCTTTTATGTCTTGTGTTTTTGTGTTATCCGAATATTCATTATCCAAATCCTCATAGAAACTTCCATATCTCCATATGAGGGATTCATAATAGGATATCCAAAGGTACTACCTTAAATCCTTAATGGGATTCTACGTAATAGTTAAGACCCTTGGATTATGAAGTACTACTCTATAATTGGACCCCTTGAGTGGTCTAGTTAAACAGATTGATTCAAAAATCTGGTTGGGAATATCATGTGTAGATATAATTGAAAAGATCCCTTAAGTGGTCTATTTAAGGAGATCGTACGACGGTCTAGTTAAGGAGATCATGTGTTGATCTAGTTACAAAGATCGTTCGTTGATCTAGTTAAAAAGATCCTTTGGTGGTCTAGTCAAGTCGCTTTATGTTTATTCAATTGATTTTTCCCCTACGCATTATGAAATGAACGGTGCGGACTATGCAAGGAATTACATAATTATGGATGCATACATAATTATGGAATTCGGTGAACAGAAACCACAGCAAGTTTTGTCATGTGTAAGACCTATAGTGATGAGAATAACGAAACGGGAACAACGTAGAAAGGAGCATGGTGGATACGCCGCTGGTACTTCCTATATATAAGTGTTCCTTATTACATTGTGAACGTAGCGTTATTTAAGTTACTAGAAGTCCTGGACCTTGACCAATGTTATTTTATCTTACACTCTCCGACTCTGTTTTCAAGCACACACAAGTTCCCTATAATAATCTTCATAGGAAACATTCTCCTATCCATTGTTCAAAGCTCCAAGCTTTTGTTACAACGACAACATCACTTTGACAGATGACAAATTCGCTAAGAATCCAAACATGGCCCAGAGTCTTACTCAGGGTTCGAGGGATTCATTCGAAAGCGAAACCATCACAGATGCCTTCAGAAGTTTCCCCTAATTAAATTTCGGGATGAAATTTCCAAATGTAAGGGAGACTGTGACATCTGTGAATTTTAACCCTTGTACTGTTCCGAACAAATTTGTGTTTAATGAAATATGATGTTTAATTTCAATATTTGTTTGTGACATTAGTAGGTTTTCAATCATTGTTCAATTCCGAACTCTCAAACCTGTTCTGGAAGTGAAATCATAAACCGTTACGTAAACATAATCAGTTTAACGCAACGTACACTCCGGAACTATGACATAAGCCAAACATACCCTAAATACCCTTTACATAACTTAGAAATAAGTTTCGAAGGATTCGGTATGGCAAAAACATGTTTATTCGAACTTTAGAACTATTTGCGACAAAACTACGAAACGAACGTTGGTGACCGCCCGGATAATATTTAAATCCTAAAAATATTCTGTTATGATTAAAATTTTATTTTTAGTCATGTTCGTGTGGAAAAATAAATTAAAACGCTTAAAAACATTATTTTTTCAAGTTTAAAGCGCATACCGCGTGTTACTGCGCAACACAATGCTTATACTGCAAAACACGGACAACGCAGCCAGTCTCGGCAACTGAAATTTATTTCAGTAATATTTTGGCGAGTTTATTTTTATAGAGTAATAAAAATAATTTAGAACGCCATAAACCGAGATTTAAACGCTAGATAAAATACCCGGTATCTAGTTAAATACATGTTTTTATTTAATTTACCAAACAAACTTACACTTTACCCCCTCCCCCATATGATATTTACGGTCACCATAAGGGGACCCCGCCAAATATTTCATAAATCTTGCTATTGATCTTGTATGGACACTTGTAATTGCATGCTATCCTCCATATCCCTTCATATATTTTCCATATCTTACAAGTATCACAACAAATCCTTCCAAGATCACCCATCACTCCACCTCTTCATCTCTCTCTCTCTCTCCCTTGAACCGTAACCCCACCTTCATCACCATCTTCATCTTTTTTTCAATCTTGTTCTTCATAATCAAGCTCCATTCCAAGCTAATTTCAAGTTGGTGTGAAGATCCAAAGGAGTTTCCAATGTGCTTTCAAGTGATTTCAGGCTCCCTATCATCAAAATCTCATCCAAAAACTTACTTGAATCTTGAAGGTATAACAATTATGTTTAAATCGTACTCTTGATTCTTGGTTGTTCTTAATGATTTGAAGTTTCTCTTGAATCTTGGAATTTCCACAAACTTGAAATCTAAAATGAAATGGATCTTGATACAAATAAAAATGGTGATGTTTATGTGTGTGTATAACCGTATAGGATATTTGCTTGATAAACACTTGTTTAGGATATTTGCTTGCATGTTTTAGTAACATTTAAGCGATTAACAGCATGCTGAGAAACATTTACACCCAACTTCAGTTGGCTGTAAACGGACCGTTATAAATCGAAAAATCGATTTTCTGAAGTCTAAATTATATATTTTCGAAAAACGAATCAAATGGAACTGGAATCATATTTTTCGAGGTCATTTACTATTTTTATAGGTCCGTTTTGTACAGCAGCAAAAGCTGCGTTTTTACTGCAGAAAATGTGTGTTATTTTTTTCATCATAACTTGAAATCTGTGTAGAATTAGCTCATGAAACTTGTACTGTAGATGACCACTAATGTCATTGTAATTCTCCCACTGGAATTTCATCAATCGGACTTACGATGAATTTTAAATGAATTATTCCGTGGACTGCAGTCAGAAAGTGACGAATCTGATTGCAGTCCGGTAAATTATTTTTTATAAAATATTGGTAATGAATTGGATCCCGATATTTTTACACAATAATATTTGGATCGTTTAAAACATTCTGTAAAAATTTGGGAATTTTTGGAGTAAGATAACTTTTTTATTAAAATTCCCGAAAACATCCCAGTTTTGAATGATAGTTAAAATGCAAGGGTTTTGATGATATATGCATGATATGATAAATGTTCAAATACATCAGCAAATAAACATGAATAAGTGGCATATTTTTTGCATTTAGATTCATATAAAATGATGTTGATATGATAGTGTGCTTTAGACACTTGTACATAAGAATACATGTTGATTTAAAGCTCAAGAAATGATAAAAAAATGATGACTTGTTAATACTTGACAAGATTATGTGTATTACGCTATTATTAGTATGTTACATTTGAGTATATATATATATATTACGACGCGCAAATCATAGATATTTTTCCTATAAAACGATGAGGGTCACCAATAAAATCGTTCAAGTCGCAAAGTTCTTAAAATATGTATATGAACTCATATATACATAAATACACCAATATAATAAAAAATAATAACTTTTCGAGAAGATCTCAAAGTTATGTGAAAATTCTAAGTATCGGAGAAACTTATGTATTTTTGTGGGTTTTTTATTATTAAATCGTTCTTATTTAATTTAGGACGAATAAACAATTTGACGGATTGTGTTAACATATAAAAACGCACCCAAAGGTGAGTACATAGTCCCCTCTTTTACGTTTTCAAATGTTTTGGGGTGATTCATATGTGCCTATTCATTATTTTCATGATTTTGACTATATGATTTCACATGCATAAGTACTATCTTTTGACGAATTGAACTATTATCTATGGTTTAAACAACTGATTTCCAAAGTTTGTTAGAACTAATTGTTTATTTATACTGTTATTTATACATTCATTAACAATGATCAAGCCGATTGGTAGTACGATATAGCGCTATAGGACTAGACACCCCATTCCTGTTGTATGGAATGTCAAAAACCGAATTTTATCCAAATAGAAATCGCCTTTGTGGTATTTCTATAGTCTCTAAAGTGTAGTTTGATGCACTAAGGTTTGAATGCATTGGTAAATAACGATTTATGGTATATTTTGATATACTACCAACGTGATACTGTTTGCTAAAGCATAATTTGATATGTTATTAGTTACTAAAGTATAATTTGATATACTATGTACAAATCCAACATATATTTTGTTATTTACTAAAACATAGTTGATATGTTATTTACAAAACCAAAGTATACTTATGATATACTGTCGAAAACTATTATTTTAACAAATAAAGTATATTTGATATACTATCTGTTTAACTATTTTGAAACTAAAATATATTTTAATATATTACTTATCCGACTTTCTTAAAACCAAGGTATTTTTTTATGTATACTACAACTTTTATATCAATGCAAAGTGTTCTAGAAACCAAACTTTTATCAAGGATTCATGGCTACTTTTATAAACATATAATATTTTCTTATATGATCCAAAGCCATGAATCTAATTCACAAAACCTATGTTACTCACAGAGATTTTATGCTGACGTATTTACTTTCACATATGTTTCAGGTTTTATTTCGTGACGACTGTTGATTGCTTTACATAGGATGGACATGGGACTTAGTAATTATAAAAACATGAACGGAAATTGTTCTGTTTGTTGATCAAATTCCAAGACAATGTAACTTTTTATGTAGTAAAACAATATTCTAAATTCCATGTGTTGTGAAACAATGATTCTGTTACAACACTCCTCGACGTTTCCGCCACGATTTGTTGTTTTACGTGGTCAGGGTGTGACAGGTTAGGTTTCTTCTGGAGGTGTTGTTGAATGGTGGTGGAGATGGTGAACAGTGGTGGTGGCTAACGGAGGCAGTGGTGGCAAGTAGGGCGGTGGATGGTGGGTTTGTTGGTTGTGAGGGAGGGAGGTGAAGGGATAGGTTTAAAATAAAACATGTGGTTTAAAATAAAATTAGTCAAGTTAATTAATGGGAATGGTATTTTTGTAAATTTTCACCCACTTAACTGAATTATTTAATGTCCATCCATTATAGGGACTATCTGAGTAACAGTTTGTTAAACCACAGGGACTATACATGCTATTTTGAAAAGATAGGGACTAAAGGTGAAAAAATGTCAAACCACAAGGACTATCCGGGCAACTAACTCTTTAACTAAAATAAAAGATTGCATAGAATTTTTTAAAAACTACAGATAAAATTAAGAAAAAACTACATACACTAAAAAAATCTACATAAAGAAAAGATTAAAAACTTCGTGATTCATCCATTTCAAATTTTTTTCAAGATTTCTTGTTTCATTTGCAATGTCAATTCCAATTCTGGGCCGCTAATGTGATCGACG
The DNA here is from genome assembly GCA_030545235.1 of Helianthus tuberosus. Lineage (NCBI taxonomy): Eukaryota > Viridiplantae > Streptophyta > Magnoliopsida > Asterales > Asteraceae > Helianthus > Helianthus tuberosus. The sequence continues at coordinate 123,225,755 of CM060406.1, forward strand.
GGCATGGCGAGAAATTTCATATCCTCACATTTTTCTTTCAGAGATGTTTTTTTATAGTACGAGGCTTGGATATTTTTCCTCATCTCGATCTTTTGTTGTTGGATGAAATTGAATGTGTTGATTTTCGTCCCAATTTCTTCCAACTGGTCGGTGTACAACCCTTTACCCGAGGCCGAACCCGATGCCGAACCCGATCTCCCTTTTTGAATCCGCTTTTTTAACATGTCTCTACCTGGTGGGCGAGGAGAATCATCAAAATCATCCAAATTTAGATCAGTCTCTTGATCACGAGCTATAACACCTCGTAAAATCACGTCCAATACAATGGTGACACGTGTCATAACCCCTGATTGAGATTAAAGATATCTTGAGGGACTAAAACTGCCAAACAGTGCAAAGATGTAATTAGAAGGACCAAAAGCATCAACATGCCAAACTTATGCCTCTGAATGACTCTGTATAATGTCCGTATTCATTATTGAATAAATTGTCAGACACTAAAAGCCGTTTGCGCTTGAAAAAATCAAGAGTTACAAAATACAGGGGTTAAAAGTGTCAACATGATAATTTTTACCTCTGAGAGGCCTTTTAACATCCCCAAAGTTTTATAGTTCAATATTACACCCTAAAGAACATCTAATAAAAGTTTCATAAAGATCCGATTCAAAATTTTGATGTAAATTGAAATTTTCAAGAATAGGGGTTAAAAGTATAAAAGTGTGAATTCTTTGTACGGGAGCTTTTTACAATGTGTCCAAGACTTACAAATGCATGGCTACACTCCCTAGAACACCCCTGACCTGTTTTCACCGACCATGGATGCTGAAAACATCAGATTATCGAGTATCAAGAGTGTAGGGACTGAACATGCAACAAAACAAAACAACTTTAAAAGTTGTTGTCTCGCGTGGCGCTCCAGGATATCCTTCCACTGGCGCGTGGCGCGAAGGAGGACCTTTTCCATCTTAACTGGCAGGTGCCCAGCATGCAACCTACAATCTTCAAAAGATCTTCTGCAAACTCTGGGGCGTAAACAGCAGCATGCAACTGGTTTTTAAAAACCACTATACACATGTTAACATCATAAAACACCTGAGGACACATGGAGTGATCATGAAGTAGAAATCACTATATAAAGGCCTCATTGCTTCACTTGTTCATTCACACTTCAAGAAATTTCAAACACACTCTCAAGGCAAGTTCTCTGGAGCAACCTGGTCTTTAAGGAGGCTCTATTAGTTCAAATTTTCGTGCTAAGGAATCTTGTAAGTACTCTTAGCCTTTGTAATTAAGGTTTTATTTGTTTAATGACCAAAAGTCAAAGCTATCGTAATTCAGCTTTAACTTAGTGATTAATCACCAATGGTCCAGCCATGATTCGAATTGAAAGTGGCTATGAGTTGGTAATTATGTGGGTAATAAATCCTTAATAGGGCACCCACTAATTTTCACTCTAACTTGGTTAATTGTCGGGTCAAACTTAATATTAAAAAGTCAACAATAGCTATTTTTACAAATAAATTCATAACTGATAATGTAGAAGTTATGTGTAACACCTGTGTCACCGCGACCATCAAAAAAATTCCAAACCAATGAAATATTGTATTTCATACTTGGGATTTGTAAAAATATGTGTATCATTTGCACATATCAATTCTTGTTCAATTTCAAACTCTAAATCGCTTTCTGGAAGGTTATACGCGCACCGAAGCGTAAATATAACCAGTTTAATGCAACGAACACTCCGGAATAGTGAAATAGGCTTAACATACCTTAAATAACCTTTACATAACTTAGATATAAGTTTTGGAAGGTTTGGTGTGGTGAAATCAAAGTTAAATCGCTTACAGGGACTAAAGTTGACAAACTGCGAAAGTATGCCAATTTGAACTGTAACAGACATTTCGGAACATGACCATAAGTTAAACATACCATAAATATCCTTTACATAGCTTAGAAATAGGCTTTGAGGTGTTCGGTATGCTAAAATAAACTTTTGTGTCATTCAGGGACTAAAAGTGTCAAAAAGTGCACAAGTTTGCACTTTCGCGCATAACTTACGTTCTGAATACATCTGGACATCCAAAAATTTATGTAAGCATGACTATATTATGCTTTAGTGTTTGGCTTGCCAAAAATCCATTCGTCGCGTCATTTGGATCGTTTTTCGCGCTTGTGCGCATTCCGTCGTAATTAAGCGAACATCGCGTTCGTACGACCAAACGAGCCATCATCCGGCATACTTTTGAGCATGTTTTGAGTTCCCTATACTTTAACTTCATTTTAGAGCCTTGAAATGAGGTCAACGGGGTTCAAACGCATCGAAAAAGGCCTTAAACACGTGCAGGGACCATTTCTGCCACTTTTGAAACATTTCTGAAACAGGGGGGTGCTAGCGTAGCGCGACTGCCTAATGCCTTTGCACTAGCGCTACGCGACTGCCTAACCAGACCAGATTAAGTGTATTTACATCAGATTGCAGCTGTTTCGTTCACAACCACACATTCTCATTCGCTTAGTCAGCTGATAAGGATCACTTTTAGCCACCATGAGTTTCCGACAAGTGTATGCCTTGGATCATGGCACGTTTTACATGAAACGATCCTAACGGTTCGGGTATTCCTATAAATACCCAACCCATTCCATAGCTAAAATCACTAGAATCTTGATTTGAGAGCTCTAAGTTGAAACCATTGTTTCATACCTGAGTTCTTGGATCGGGATTAGCATTCGGGGACCCTTCGTAAGTATTCTTTCGTTCTTTTCCTTATTTTATTGCTTTTCGAGTCAGAAAGTCAAACTTTGTTTGACTTTCAGCGTTGACCAGTAATGGTCAATGCGAAGTTCGTTTGAACTTCGCAACGTGAGTGTAATCACGTTGGTTATAGTCCCTTGGGACTATGCCTACTGATTACCACGTTGTCTAGGGTCGTAGGGTAAGCGATCTAATAAATCGCTTATACCTCGAACCCGACCCATTTGGTCGATCATTAGGATCCGACCAAATACATTAGGTGACCATAGTAGGTAGGGAATAACCTTCCGAGGTTATACCCTATGGTCACATCGTTTAAGTAGTTGTATGATAGGTAGTTATATGCCTTAGGTTAATTACCAGAATACCCTTTTCATGTATAATTGGTAATTAAGCATATGTAACCTAAACTTTTGTCACATAACTGATTATGTAACATGTTTAGGCATATAACACTTGTCATAGGACTAGTTAGGCGGTCCGAACGCGTTTCACGCGAACGACGCGTTAAGGTAGCATAAGCTACCTAAACGGGTCGTAATGGGTCGTAAACAATTAGGTTAAGTTTCATTTAGTATGTAGGCTTTGTTAAACCAAATGATACGAGTTTCTACACTCGTTTGGTTTACAAACCCTAATGCTACCCAATCTTCCGATCTAGGTCCGGTTAATTAACATAGTTACCTATATTAGGTGCCGTTTGATATCCGCGATCTCTAGCATTGTTTGGTTGTTACTCAAGGACTACTGAGCAATCTCAAGTGAGTACATAGACCCCTCTTTTACTGTTTTCCAAACTGTTTTGGGGTGGAACACATGTGCCTACTTGTTACTTTCATGCTTTCCTGTTTTCACATCATATACCGACTATGTTTGTTAGTACATTATAGTACATGATTTCATTACATTTCATGCTATGTATGTCCATTGCGTGCATACTTAGTATATTATTTTACATTACATTTTGTTGCATATGCTCATCTAGTATATGAACACATTATATTACATTTTGAACCGTTTATAATCATTTGATGTGATCCGTTGATATCTGTGAACCGTTTGTATCTGTGAACCGTTTGTATCTGTGAACCGTTTGTATCTGTGAACCGTGTGAACCGTATTTGACTATACATGAACATTTCTACACTTGTTAAACATTTCATCTTGATAGTTTGGTTTGAGTAAGTGATTAAGTAACGAGGCGTGTGTAATATGATACAAGCATGGTGGATACGCCGCTGATACTTCCTATATATAAGTGTTTGTATGGTATTACATATCGTAGCGTTATTTAAATCATTTCAGTTTGAGACATATAACAGTTTATACAAATAACATACTTTTTACAATACATTGTTTTACAAGCAACTTATCTTATACAAACTCATTTTACAATGGTTATTCATTTAACCATACATTATTCTCTTATTTATACATATCATCTGATCTTATCGTTTTTCAAATGATTTACAAAGACAAAGCAAATTACAAGGTTCATGACTAAACATTTTCTCAAACATAAGTCATGAAACCTATTTTCACAAAACCTATGTATCTCACAGGCATTTTTATGCTGACGTACCTATTTTCACATGTGTTTTTCAGGAGCTGTTGCATAAGATGATCAAGATACACATAGGCAGACTTGGGCTTTAGTGACAATAAAAGATGCAAGACTAGTTAATTATGTTGTATTTCTTTGTTTGTTAAGACATTGTAACACCTTTAATCAATAAAACAAAACTTCATTTGCCATGGATTTGAGACAATTAATTATGTTACAACACTCCCCGATGTTTCCGCCACGTTTTGTATGTTCTACGTGGTCGGGGTGTGACATTATGGAACATGTTTTAACACTAAAATAACTTGGTAAATAATGTAAGAACATGTCTAAGCAAGTTCAACTCGACAATTCTGAGTTTAGGCTCGGTTCGGGACCGAAAGTCGCAAAAGAAGATTTTTGCTTTGACATTCAGTTCTGACCCGATTTAGCTTGTTTTAAATATGCCTTAAGGTTCCTTTAGGACCATATTATAAGTTAGTAAAACCCTCTGAGGTTATACTACATGGTTCCTTATTTATCCGATTCATTTGCATATTTCCGTTAATTGCTTAAATGTTGACCATTATGCCCTTTTGATATTAAAACGAGATTTTTGAAAATGTGAGCGGACAAAAGCCTTTATTACTGATTTATAAACATGTCCTAAAAATTTGACATCAGTTTGAGGTCTAAATTGGGAGTTATGCTCGATATCGTAAATTGAAGCCTTTTTATTAATTAAACGGCATTTTTGGCATAAAACCAATTTAAACCCGAATTTTGACACCAAACCTTTTACCCACTGATGTAATATAATATTTTGGGATTTTTGAATATTTTTATTAATTTTTAAGCTGATCATAACATGAGGTTCTTGCCTTGATTCGGTAATTGACGGTTATACTCTTTTTACTAATAAAATGAGTTTTACATAACATTTTGATACCAAATCTTTTTCTACTAATTTCATATGTTAAAGAAAATATTTTAAGCCTTCTGGACTGATAAAAATCTCAGCTTTCCTATTATAACCTGAAAATAGCCTAAAACCGACTTTTTACGCGTTTTAAACACATAGTATGGGTTAAATCTATGTTTAACATTTAAGTCCTATTTACTACTGATTTTATAAGTAAATTTTGATACTTTAACAGTAAGTAAAAGTTTTAAACTCAGATTTCCAGAATTGACCCTTAAAGCTTATGTGAAATGAACCAAATGCCCCTACGGTGCATAGTTTGGTCATAAATGATAAATTTCACATATATGCAATACCCTACAAATATAACTCACTAAAATAAATATTTTTACTGATCAGTTTAGACCAGAACCTCAGGTTATTATATAGCATCTTTTATAATCTTAAAAATGACCAAAATACCCCTACGGGGCTTAAATTGGTTTTAAATCCATTTTAGGTATAATGGAAGGTATCCTACTGAAATCACAACATAATTAAGGCACATTAACTTGTGAAACCTGTACATGACTCTTTTAGTTACCTGTTATGCATTTTTCGCGTTCGGTACGGTTTATGTGACTAGTTTGCATAAATTGACCGAAACGGGTCAAACCTTATCATTTTGCTTCAAAATGCAGAATGTGTTTAGTTTACCCATACTATACAAGTCTTCATACTTGTCGGGTCTAAATCACATTCTAATCCGGTCCTCGCTTAATCTTATGTTTTGAACCGTATATCCTTCTTTAAAACTAACCGGTCTAAGTTTAAACTTAAGTAAGACCCGTTAGAGATCTAATATGTTATTAAAAACCTTCGTTCCAGATTTAGGAGCGCAGTAAAAGATATTTGCACTTGCTGATTGTATACGGCTGAGATAAATTTGTATATTTTGCTCAGGTAAATACTTTTAACATATTTTCCGTTATACGGGCTTGGGATACGGTATTATAATAATACCGCTTGGTCGGGTGTGTAGTTATTTAAATCAGATTGTGATTAATATATTACATAACCCGTTTTAATCTGTTTTGTTTGGTGCAATGCCTTTGGGGGGTTAATGACCATGTCCTGGATATCCTCGGCTCATTCAAGGAAATGGCCATGACTTAAGCACGGGGTGTAGGCATACACCTGACAGTTGCGTATGTATAAAAAGTATCCCACAATAAAGAGTTTTCCTTGTGGGCATTATACTTGTGGTGTGTCAGTTAATCTTGTCCGGCTCTTCTAACCGGCCCTGACGGACGACAAACATATAAAACTGTATTCAAGATTATTTTTATAATAATTGTCCCAAGTTATAAACGATTATTTATGCCTTGTGCTTTTAAACCAATTTTGTTAAATATTTTCAAAAGAGTCGGTTAATTGTATTTACCAGTGTAAACCAAGTTTAAGTGCAGGTACTATGCGAAATAGGCTGGCTACTCCTGAGTGAATAAATAAAGAGTCCTGTAAGCTTTATCACTTTAAAAATCTGTTGAACAATATTTCCTTATTTTGATCCACCCGTGGATCCATCTTACATTCCGTTTGTAATAATTATGTTACTTTCATTCGGTTTGTAATATTATTACTTTTAGACTTCCGCTGATCATTGAACTGTGATAAATTGACTATGATGATATCAACTACGTCACGATACTCTCCACCGGGCCCACCGATAATACATGGAAATATCGGGGTGTGACAGGTTGGTATCAGAGCCAACATTGAGTGAATTATACACTAGCCTTTTTTTGTGTTTAATCTCAATGACATAGTTGCACATTCCTTGTCTTCCGAGTCTAGGAAAAGTACTTAGGACTAATCCTAATCTTTTATTTTGTCCTTTATTGTTTTTCCTTTGTGTTTCCTTTATTTGTTTTGACAGGGACAAGAAAATGCCGCCGCGTATCCGAGGACGAGGTAGAAGCGGAAAAGCCCCAGTTTTTGCAAGTCATGACCACAACGCCGGACCATCACATCGGCGAACTCCATCAGCAACCATGAGCACAAGTCCTCAAGAAGATTGGAGGATGTATTTGGAACCCGCGAGGCGATCTGTCTCGCTAAGCTCTTCGCCCTCGTATCACCACTCCTTTGGGCCACTATCTGAAAACGAGCCCAATGATTCACACCACTCCTACTTACCACTGTAGCGGTCGGGGTCGCATCGCACATTTCAAGACCCGGCCCTGTATTTTCAGAGCCGGTTCAATCCGGTGAATCAGGTGCAAGAACCAGTGGGTTTTAACCCATTGGGACCAGAAGATCATTTTTCGGTGATCAAGACATTGATATGGATGAAGACCCGGATCCTACCGAGCCACCATCTGGGACGCCCAAGCATCCCATAGAGATTTCTGACTGATCGTCTTTTCTCGGTTCGCCGTACCGGGGCCCAGACAGCTATGAAGCAAGGTTTGTCTCATACCCTTGGGAGTTCACTCCTCCTTTCAACCCTCCTCAACAGCAACAGCAGGATCCCTCTGAGGATTCACGTTTTCAGGCGGTTACTCCACCGCCACAGCCGCCGCCAGAGCAGCAACCGCCCCCGGAGCCTTCGAGGCAGAGAAGATTAGGAGCACGGATGTCCGTGCGAGGGGGATTCCACTTCAACACCCCTCAACACTCCAGTGGCAGTCACTACCCGCCACTGTATGAAGACCCGTAGATAGGAGGGCCTTCAAACCCAGTTTCAGAGGTCGACTCTCCACCAGTCGCACCACCATCAGCACCAAAGATGGGTTTTGATAACCCAATTCCTTCATACGCTGGTATAGCAACGCATAACCCTTTTGAGCAGCCAGCCCATACTGGCTACAACTATTACAATGCCCCTAACGTTGACCTGTATCTTGTAGCGGCAAACTACAATGCTCTTCATCCTGAAGGACCCTATGGAGCCTCCTACCAGACTGGGTACCCGACCTATGGGTATCAATACCCACCACCTCTTCAGCCTCAGCCGCAGCAGCAGCCGCAGCCGTCACTTGTCCAACCACTGCAGCAGTAGGAGATCATTCAGAGGCTGAACCAGGTGGAGCGGGATGTTCAGAGGTAGCGTAGAAGCCGTCGGGGTCTACTTAAGGGATTGACAGATTTAATCAAGGGTAAGAACAGAAGGGATTATTGAAATTCCTTATTTTATTTGTTTTGTAATTTTTAGTTTCAATTAAGTCCCTGTGTGGACATATATTTATGTAACTAGTCCCTGCGAGGACTTGTATTTTCAGTTTAGCCCCTGCGTGGGCAAGTTATTGCTGTTAAAGTCCCGTTTAGGGAACCTATGTACTTCTTTTTAAATTTAGTGGAATGTTTTAAATTTTTAAAATTTCATTTTATCATTATATGCATGAATATAATATATGAAATAAATAAAAATATCATTCCTTTTTGTAATTAATCTGCCATTATATATTAAACAAAATCTTAAAGGCAAAACCTAGCCCATATGTCATTTTAAGACAGGGCCATGATGGTAGATCCTTATTAAGATTCAAATCCTTGTTAACATCTGAAAACATGTTAACACTCCTAGCAAATGTGATTCGATAAAATTACACAAGCCATCCTTATATTGGATTCTTCCAATTTCTTACCTTTATTTATTATTTAAACATCCATTTGTGATGAAGTGCCTACGGCCCATGTCTATTGTCCTCTGAGACAAAAAGACAGTTGTAGTCAATGACTCTCTGTCACGAAAAGGTAATGACCTATGTTCAAACCTTAATGCCTTGATTCTATAAAATCATGGCTTAGGAATTTAAAATTAGTCCTTGTGACTAGGCCTTTTGTATGCCACCCTAATATCCTTAATAGTTTATAAACTGGGGTAAAATATAATAAAAATTTAAATAAATTAAATTAACCAATATGGTTTATAGTTACCATGGTTAATGAATTGCCATAAAAGACAATTCCATAATAGATATTTGTCAATATTCTATGTAGCAATCAAGCTATATGGCTGGGTCAGATGAAGTCAACAGTCACCCGAGGGAGAATCATGATACTACCAGAGTTAATGTAGTGGGCGCGGAATTGCAGGCATTAATAGATAATGTGGTTACTCGAGCTCTTGACAGACAATTTAATGAATCAAGTGGAACTCGCGTTAGAACTCAGTCTGTACCACATTCAAAACCACCTCCAAGACTCATACAGCTCGCAAGAGTGAATCTCATCATTCATCAAACCAGAGGAGTGTCCCGTCTAAGAAAGTTGTGCTCAATCAAGAGCCCCGTGTTAAGACCTGTTCTAATAAATATTTTGTCTCCTGCAAGCCTAGAGACTTTACAGGGGAGAAAGGAGCCATCGATTGTATGACCTGGCTCAATGAGATGGACACAATGGTCAATATTAGTGGTTGTGCAGAGCAAGATATTGTGAAGTTTGTGTCATAATCGTTTAAAGGAGAAGCTCTAGCTTGGTGGAGGTCATTGATCCAAGCTACTGGGAAGATCTCGTTGTATAATCTGACATGGGATCAATTTGTTGTTTTAATTAAAGAGAATTTATGTCCTCAACATGAAGTTGAGAAGATTGAGACTGACTTCCTAACATTGGTTATGAAGAAGTTGGACTGTCAGGCGTATCTCACGAGCTTCAACACTATGTCACGATTGGTTCCATACTTGGTTACACCGGAACCAAAACGTATAGCTCGATTTATAGGAGGTTTAGCCCCGGAGATTAAAGCAAGTATGAAAGCATCAAGACTTACTACTTTTAGGTCAGTGGCTGATTTGTCGTTATCTCTTACCCTCGATGCGGTCAGGCAGAGAATGCTTAGAAATTCTGATGAGGGGAAAAGGAAACGCGAGGATGAGAACTCACGTCGTTCTGATAAGAAACATAGGGGGAACTCAGACTACAAGAAGAATTCTGGGTCTAACAAGGGTAACCAGCAAACAGATGAGAAGCCTAAATGCAAAACCTGCCAGAAGCCTCATTTTGGAAAATGCAGGTTTGAATCAAAGTCGTAGTCACAATCAAAGCCGATTGGATGTGGAATCTGCAAGTCCAAAGAACATAAGACTTTGGATTGCAAGAAGTTGAAGGACGCAACCTGTTTTGGTTGCAACGAGAAGGTGCATATCAAGACTAACTGCCCAAAATATGAAAAGAAACCTGAAGAAGGTAAGAAGACAAATGCTCGTGTCTTTCAAATGAATGCACAAGAAGCAATTCAGAATGTCAACGTGATAACAGGTACCTTTCTTATTAATGATGTTTATGCAAGGGTATTATTTGATTCGGGTGCAGATAAGCCGTTTGTGGATAATAAATTTTGTAAGTTATTAAATCTGCCTGTTAAAACCCTAAACATAAAATATGAAGTAGAATTGGCCGATGGTACCACAGAAACTGCTTCAACCGTGTTAGATGGATGTTTTATATCCATTAGGAACCACTCTTTTCCGTTATCTTTGCTTCCTTTGAAACTAGTTGGTTTCGACATAGTGATAGGCATGGATTGGTTATCTCATAACCAAGCCCAGATTGTTTGTGACAAGAAACAAGTGGTTATCAAGACTCCGTATGGTGAGCCACTCACAATACAAGGAGATACTCAGTATGGGTTGCCTAAGCAAGTGTCTATGCTTAAGGCATCAAGGTGTTTGAAGAAGGGTTGTGTCATTTACATGGCTCAAGTAACTATTGATGAGCCGAAACCTAAGATCGAAGACATCCCCATCATTTCCGAATATCCAGAATTTTTCCCAGAAGAGCTACCTGGATTACCTCCAGATAGGCAAGTGGAGTTCAGAATTGACATTATTCCTGGAGCAGCACCTATTGCAAGAGCACCTTACAGGTTAGCACCGACTGAGATGAAGGAGTTAAGGACTCAGTTAGATGATTTATTGGCCAAAAGTTTTATTAGACCTAGCTCATCTCCTTGGGGAGCACCGATTCTGTTTGTGAAGAAAAAGGATGGATCAATGCATTTATGCATTGATTATTGCGAACTAAACAAGGTTACAATCAAGAACAGATATCCATTGCCCAGGATCGACGATTTGTTCGATCAACTGCAAGGGCAAATTACTTCTCCAAGATTGATTTGAGGTCAGGTTACCATCAGCTGAAGGTCAGAGATGAAGATGTGCATAAGACTGCATTCAGAACTCGTTATGGTCACTACGAGTTCTTGGTGATGCCTTTCGGGCTCACTAATGCACCAGCAGCATTCATGGATCTCATGAATCACGTTTGCAAACCCTACTTGGACAAGTTTGTCATCGTCTTCATTGATGACATTCTTATTTATTCGAAGAACCAGGCTGATCATGAAAAGCACCTTTGATGTATTCTTAAACTTCTTCAGCAAGAGAAGCTCTATGCCAAGTTTTCTAAATGTGAGTTTTGGCTTCGTGAAGTCCAATTCCTTGGACATGTTGTGAGTGAGAGTGGTATCCAGGTGGATCCTGCTAAGATTGAAGCTATCATGAATTGGCAAGAGCCAAAGACGCCCACAGAGATTCATAGCTTCTTGGGTCTGGCAGGATATTACAGGCGTTTTATTGGAAATTTTTCAAGGATCGCTGCACCCCTAACTTCATTAACTCGCAAGAATATCAAGTTTGATTGGGGTCCTAAGCAACAAGAATCCTTTGATATACTTAAGCAGAAGTTAAGCAATGCACATGTGTAAACATTGCCTGAAGGAATTGAAGAATTTGTGGTTTACTGTGATGCATCGCACACTGGAATGGGTTGCGTACTCATGCAAAGAGGCAAGGTTATTGCATATGCTTCTCGACAATTAAAGGTGCGCGAAAAGAATTACACCCCCACGATTTGGAATTGGGTGCCGTTGTGTTTGCACTAAAACTTTGGAGGCATTATTTATATGGTACCAAGTGTGTGATCTATTCTGATCATAAGAGCCTTCAGCATCTGTTCAATTAGAAGGATCTGAACATGAGACAGCGTCGATGGATGGAGACTTTAAATGATTATGATTGTGAAATCCGATATCATCCAGGCAAGGCGAATGTGGTCGCCGATGCCTTGAGCCGAAAAGAAAGAGTTAAACCTATTAGAATCAATGCAAAGAGCATTGAATTGAAGATTAGCTTGAATGAAAGGTTGTTAGCCGCTCAGAAGGAAGCTGTATTAGAAGCTAACTATCCGAATGAAAAGTTAGGAGTAACTGCTGAACATTTATCATATGGCAAGGATGGAATTCTAAGATTGAATGGACGAATATGGGTTCTAATTTATGGGGGACTCAGAGACGTTATCTTTCAAGAAGCCCATAGTTCCAAGTATTCTGTTCATCCTGGTTGTGATAAGATGTACCAGGATTTAAAGGCAAATTATTGGTGGATAGGTTTGAAGAAATCTATAGCCACTTATGTGGCCAAATGTTTGACGTGCGCACAAGTTAAAGCCGAACATCAGAAGCCGTCAGGTTTGCTACAACAGCCTGAACTTCCCACCTGGAAGTGGGAAATGGTAACTATGGATTTTATCACTAAGTTACCAAGGACAAAGCGAGGAAATGATACTATTTGGGTGATAGTCGACAGGTTGACCAAATCAGCCCACTTCTTACCGATTAAAAAACTCACGGCTCCGACAAGTTAGCTCAGCTGTACGTGGATGGGATTGTATCTCTCCACGGAGTGCCAGTGTCTATTATCTCTGATAGGGATACAAGATACACATCGCATTTTTGGAAAAGCTTTCAGCAATCTTTAGGCACTTGATTAAATTTCAGCACTGCATATCATCCTTAGACGGATGGGCAAAGCGAGCGTACGATTCAAACACTCGAGGATATGCTAAGAGCTTGTGTTATTGATTTAGATGGAATTTGGGATGATCATCTTCCATTGATTGAATTCTCGTACAATAATAGCTATCAATCAAGTATTCAGGCAGCGCCTTTTGAGGAGTTGTACGGAAGGAAATGCAGAACGCCAGTTTGTTGGGCGGAAGTTGGAGATGTTCAACTATCAGGACCTGATATAGTCCTGGAGATGACAGATAAGATTGTACAAATTCGAGATCGTCTCAAAGCTGCCAGGGATAGGCAGAAAAGCTACGCAGATAAAAGGCGTAAACCTCTGAGGTTTGAGGTAGGTGACAAAGTCTTACTTAAGGTATCACCTTGGAAAGGGGTAATGCGTTTTGGAAAGAAGGGCAAGTTGAGCCCAAGATACATAGGACCATTCGATATCATCGAATGTGTCAGAACCGTAGCTTACAAGCTAAATCTGCCAGAAGAGCTCAGTGGAATTAATAATGTGTTCCACATCTGCAACTTGAGGAAATGCCTAGCCGATGAATCGCTAGCCATGTCACATAAGGACGTGCAAATAGACGAAAGCTTAAAATTCATTGAAAAACCTTTGTCGATCGAGGATCGACAGGTTAAAAAGCTTTGAAAGGAGCATGTGCCTATTGTGAAGGTGAAGTGGGATGCCCGTAGAGGCCCCGAATACACATGGGAGGTCGAATCCACAATGAAGCAGAAGTACCCTCATTTATTCCAGTAAATCTCGAGGTCGAGATTTCTTTTAAGGGGTGAGGATGTAACACCTCGTAAAATCACGTCCAATACAATGGTGACACGTGTCATAAACCCTGATTGAGATTAAAGATATATTGAGGGACTAAAACTGCCAAACAGTGCAAAGATGTAATTAGAAGGACCAAAAGTGTCAACATGCCAAACATTTGTCTCTGAATGACTCTGTATAATGTCCGTATTCATTATTGAATAAATTGTCAGACACTAAAAGCCGTTTGCGCTTAAAAAAATCAAGAGTTACAAAACACAGGGGTTAAAAGTGTCAACATGTTAATTTTTACCTCTGAGAGGCCTTTTAACATCCCCAAAGTTTTTTAGTTCATTATTAAACCCTCAAGAACATCTGATAAAAGTTTCATAAAGATCCAATTCAAAATTATGATGTAAATTGAAGTTTCTAAGAATAGGGGTTAAAAGTGTAAAAGTGTGAATTCTTTGTACGGGAGCTTTTTGCAATGTGTCCAAGACTTACAAATGCATGGCTACACTCCTTAGAACACCCCTGACCTGTTTGCACTGACCATGCATGCTGAAAACGTCAGATTGTCGAGTATCAAGAGTGTAGGGACTAAACATGCAACAAAACAAAAAAAAAAACTTTAAAAGTTGCTGTCTCGCGTGGCGCGCCGGGATATCCTTCCCCTGGCGCGTAGCGCGACGGAGGACCTTTTCCAGCTTAACTGGTAGGTGCCCAGCATGCAACCTGCAATCTTCAAAAGATCTTCTGCAAACTATGGGGCATAACCAGCAGAATGCAACTGGTTTTTAAAAACCACTATACACATGTTAACATCATAAAACACCTGAGGACACATGGAGTGATCTTATGAAGTAGAAATCACTATATAAAGGCCTCATTGCTTTACTTGTTCATTCACACTTCAAGAAATTTCAAACACACTCTCAAGGCAAGTTCTCTGGAGCAACCTGATCTTTAAGGAAGCTCTATTAGTTCATATTTTCGTGCTAAGGACTCTTGTAAGTACTCTTAGCCTCTGTAATTAAGGTTTTATTTGTTTAATGACCAAAAGTCAAAGCTATCGTAATTAAGCTTTGACTTAGTGATTAATCACTAATGGTCAAGCCGTTATTCGAATTGAAAGTGGCTATGAGTTGGTAATTATGTGGGTAATAAATCATTAACAGGGCACCCACTAATTTTCACTCTAACTTGGTCAATTGTCGGGTCAAACTTAATATTAAAAAAGTCAACAGAAGCTATTTTTACAAATAAATTCGTAACTGATAATGTAGAAGTTATGGAACATGTTTTAACACTAAAATAACTTGGTAAATAATTTAAGAACATGTCTAAGCATGTTCAACCCGACAATTCTGAGTTTAGGCTCGGTTCGGGACCGAAAGTCGCAAAAGAAGTCTTTTGCTTTGACTTTCAGTTCTGACCCGATTTAGATTGTTTTAGATATGCCTTAAGGTTCCTTTAGGACCATATTATAAGTTAGTAAAACCCTCTAAGGTTATACTACATGCTTCCTTATTTATCCGATTCATTTGCATGTTTCCGTTAATTGCTTAAATGTTGACCATTATTCCCTTTTGATATTAAAATGAGATTTTTGAAAATGTGAGAGGACAAAAACCTTTATTACGGATTTATAAACATGTCCTAAAAATTTGACAACAGTTTGAGGTCTAAATTGGGAGCTATGCTCGATATCGTAAATTGAAGCCTTTTTATTAATTAAACGACATTTTTGGCATAAAACCTATTTAAACCCAAATTTTGACACCAAACCTTTTACCGACTGATGTAATATAATATTTTGGGATTTTTGAAGATTTTTATTAATTTTTAAAATGATCATAACAAGAGGTTCTTGCTTTGATTCGGTAATTGACGGTTATACCCTTTTTACTAATAAAATAAGTTTTACATAACATTTTGATACCAAATCTTTTTATACTAATTTCATATCTTAAATAAAATTTTTAGGCCTTCTGGACTGATAAAAATCTCAACTTTCCTATTATAATCTGAAAATAGCCTAAAACCGACTTTTTACACGTTTTAAACACATAGTATGGGTTAAATCTATCTTTAACATTTAAGACCCATTACCTACTGATGTTATAGGTAAATTTTGATACTTTAATAGTAAGTAAAAGTTCTAAACTCAGATTTCCAGAATTGACCCTTAAAGCTTATGTGAAATGACCAAAATGCCCATACGGTGCATAATTTGGTCATAAATGATAAATTTCACATATATGCAATACCCTACTGATATAACTCACTAAAATAAATATTTTTACTGATTAGTTTAGACCAGAACATCAGGTTATTATTTAACCTCTTTTATAATCTTAAAAATGACCAAAATACCCCTACGGGGCTTAAATTGGTTTTAAATCTGTTTTTTGCATAATGGAAGGTATCCTACTGATATAACAACATAATTAAGGCATATTAACTTGTGAAACCTTTACATGACTCTTTTAGTCACCCGTTATGCATTTTTCGCGTTCGGTACGGTTTATGTGACTAGTTTGCATAAATTGACTAAAACGGGTCAAACCTTATCATTTTGCTTCAAAATCCAGAATGTGTTTGGTTTTCCCATATTATACAAGTCTTCATACTTGTTGGATCTAAATCACATTATAATCCGGTCCTCGCTTAATCTTGCGTTTTGAACCGTATATCCTTTTTTAAAACTAACCGGTCTAAGTTTAAACTTAAGTAAGACCCGTTAGAAATCTAATAGGTTATTAAAAACCTTCGTTCCAGATTTAGGAGTCCAGTAAAAGTTATTTGCACTTTCTGATTGTATACGGCTGAGATAAATTTGTATATTTTGCTCAGGTAAATACTTTTACCTTATTTTTCCGCTATACGGGCTTGGGATACGGTATTATAATAATGCCGCTTGGTCGGGTGTGTAGTTATTTAAATCAGATTGTGATTAATATATTACATAACCCGTTTTAATCTGTTTTGTTTGGTGCAATGCCTTTGGGGGGTTAATGACCATGTCCTGGATATCCTCGGCTCATTCAATGAAATGGCCACGACTTAAGCACGGGGTGTAGGCATACACCTGACAGTTGCGTATGTATAAAAAGTATCGCACAATAAAGAGTTTTCCTTGTGGGCATTATACTTGTGGTGTGTCAGTTAATCTTGTCCGACTCTTCTAACTGGCCCTGACGGACGACAAACATATAAAACTGTATACAAGATTATTTTTATAATAATTGTCCCAAGTTATAAAAGATTATTTGTGCCTTGTGCATTTAAACCAATTTTCTTAAATATTTTCAAAAGAGTCGGTTAATTGTATTTACCAGTGTAAACTGACATATTTTCCAAAAGGTTAAGTGCAGGTACTATGCGAAATAGGCTGGCTACTCCTAAGTGAATAAATAAAAAATCTTGCAATCTTTATCACTTTAAAAATTTGTTGAACAATATTTCCTTGTTTTGATCCGCCTGTGGATCCATCTTACATTCCGTTTGTAATAATTATGTTACTTTCATTCGGTTTGTAATTTTATTAGTTTTAGACTTCCGTTGTGCATTGAACTGTGATAAATTGACTATGATGATATCAACTACGTCACGATACTCTCCACCGGGCCCACCGGTAATAGGTGGAAATATCGGGGTGTGACACGAGCATCAGACTAAGCTTGGGACGAGGGTGTTCTTGCCCTTTTCGATGAAGTTGATTCGCTAGCTTTAGGACCTCTTGCCCATTTAGAAGTGTACCTACATACATCCCAACAATGCATGTACTTGAACTCGTGCTTCTTGTTTTCTCTGTATGAAACCAGGGCATTCTTGATAAAGTCGGACTCCGTTTCACCGCTCCTTGGCGAGTTCTTTGCCTTATGGAAAAAACCGTTGAACGCGGTGACTTGTGTATTTATGTCACCCTGCTTGGACGAGAGGCTATCATTTTCATGATACACCTCCGCGCTTTGCATTTGCGTATGAAAGGATTTCTTTATGCAATCCAAAAATCTTTACGATGTCGTGAATTCTCTACTCCAAACAAATTTTAGGCATTATAAAAAAATTATAATAAAACTGAGAACAATAATATTGTTATTTAAAAAATACCTTGAATCGGATTTTGCGATTCGTCGATATAACATTTGTCAAAGTGGTTTCTTTTTTAGGTGTCCACTTTATTTGTGTTCGTTGAGCGGCCAGTAGTGCTTTCTCTTCATCCGTTTTTTTCTTGTGACTTCTTATTTTGGCCGGTTTGGATGACGAACCACCAATGTCTTGCGGTTGTGTTTCGGGTACGGAATCAGGTTGGGAAAGGTTAATGGGAATAGATGAATCGTCGTATGGAAAGTTCGTGAATACATGGTTTCCTATATACGACGCGAATCTGGCTAGATCGGGACACGGTGAGTATACTAAACCTTGAGGATGGTCGCGGTTTGTATGACAACCCTCACTAAACCAGGTGTCCGTACGACTTAATTAATAATTAATTACTGCTTAATTACTGTGCTTACTTGAACTTGTGGATAAACTGCTACTTGAATACTGATACATGTACTTACTTGCATCATACTTTACTTGCTGTCACTCCATGTTTTGCTTACAGCACCTTTGTGACAACCTTGATGCACCAAAAGCACAGTAGCACAATGAACGGATAACCTATTAAAGGTGCTGTCATAACTAGCACCAGGCAGGTACTGCCTCTAAGGCCTGTAAGAGCCTGAGATAGTTTGCTACACTAGTGGTGAGTGTAGGGATATAAGGGTTGTAGAACTGCGTCACAAGATATAAGTTACAGTGACCGGATGTGCCTAAAACGTACTTTGAGTATAAAATTCTGCACTTTAAATAAAAATTCAGCATTAAGCTAACTAATAAAGTGCCAAAACATGAGAAAAATGTTACTAGATACTTTCCAAAGTGTCGAGAATAAGTTGTGTCACTAAAAGTAATAACAACGACAATTTAAAGCTTTGTTAAGCACTTTAACGGATCTCTATCCAACCGAACAACCGGACTTTACCCGGAACATAAAAATATTGCCAACAACACTGTTTTTCTTTGTCTGAGCCAGTTAGGGTCCCCGAATACCCTAACACCCGTCACAACTTACTAAACACTAGTAACCGGGTTAATCCCTAAACTAACTTAACTTAACTTAACTAATACCTAATGTTTAGTTGGAAATAAACTAGATTACCCCCCCCCCCCCAACCAAACCGTCCCCAAGGGGACACCTCATGTCCTATTTTGATTAAACTAATCTCTTATGTCTAATATCTAAGAGACACAAAATCCATTGGACCATAATCCTAAACTTTGCCTATAAGATCACCACTAAACCCCTCATTCTTTCACTTAACATTTCACCAACATAAAACTCTCTCCTCTCCTCTCAAAGCTCTCGGCCGAACTCCCCTATACCATCCATCAATCTTTCAAGCTTTGATCCTCTCATTCCAAGATCATACAAGTGCTAAGGATCACCTACAAGGGAGCTTGGTGCATTCGGAAGGCAAAGGACCTCTTCTCATTGCTTTTATCCACGCATTTTTCAACTAGATTCTTCCCTAGCCTCGAGCTAGTAGTAAGTTGCTTGAAACACCCTCTCGATCTATTTTAAAGTGGTTAAAATACTCTATGACGGATAAAACTCATGAACTTACGTAATGATATGAAAAAGTCTACTAAAAATGCTAAAAATGATGGATAAAAGCTTGATTGTTGTGTAAATCATGTAGGATTTGTTTTGTGTAATTATTTGGGCCCGATCTATGTTGTGGTAGCTCGGATCATCGTTTAACCCGGATTGGTCATGATCATGGATCATGACATAGAGCTTGTTTAAGTGTAACAAGGGTTAAGTGATGAAACTCTACCACACGAGAAACTCGAACTTGTGTAAAAAAAAACGATTTTACTTACGAAGTGGTGTTTAAAACTAGTAGATCTACGGATCTACAAGCGGTATTTTCAAAGGACCGAGTGTCAAGGAAATCTTATTTTCTAAAACCGGATCTTACATGAACAAGAATGATTTTTAAACACACAAGTGTATAAACACTTGTGTAACACAAAATTTTAACAAAGGAACTATTTTTGTAAATGTTGACAAAAAGTTGTAAAGATGTAACTTCTTTAAAAACGAGACTTTCAAGTAACCGAATTGATCTATACAAAGATCCACTAAAAATAATGGAAAGATACTACATATTTTTGAAAAAACTACAAGTTCATGTAATTCTTGCGATTTATATATATTTTGACTAGTTTGATGCTTTGGATATTGTTTTGGTTGAATGAGAAAATTGTTGATTTGAATTATAAAAGAAAATGATACGCTTGAAAGCGTGGCCACCTCCAGTTAAAGGGGAAACTCTGGCGAAATTTTTTTAAAAACCTAACACTTGGGAATATTTTCACTACAAGTGTTGTAAATATATTTTTGACTTGTTTTCAAAACGTAAATTTCGCCATGACTTTATTTACAAAGTGTCGGAGGTGGGATTTTCACAAAATAAAACCTGAAATATATATATTTAGAATATATGTTTTTCATAGCGTCACTTGTAAAATGTTTATGATTATTTTGTGAAATATACGAATATTATTTTTAGGGTAAAAATAATATTACCGAATGATAACGATTCCAAAAATAATACAAGCGCCTTCATAACTAATAATAAGTTACAACGGTATAATTATTACCGCCTGATATTTAAAACGTAACTTACGCATTTCGGAAAATACTTATGAGCGCGTATTTTTGTCAAAATATTATTTTGGGAAGAATATTTATATTTTGAAGTAAGAAATAAAATATATTAAGTGAGACTTAATAATGTATTTCGAATTTTACGAACACGCATGTATTAAATCCCCCATCCCTGGGAAGGAGAATAATTACCAAGTATTTACAAAAATATAAACACGAAATAGTTGTCTAACTATTTCCCAAAAACTTAAACCTTAAGCTAAGGCACGGCCGTCCGTCTAATAGATTTAGTACGTGTAGGTCGTCGCACAGCTGCTTGATCAGGAGATATACTTGGTAGAGACGCACCACTGTGAGTTCATGTCCCCCTTTTCTCTAACTGTTTTCAATTTTCTAAACCGTGGGGGTGAAATACATGTTACTATGATTACGAGTACTTATTACATGGTATGGTTAGCGAAAGGAGGGTTACTACTTAGATCATGTGAGTGGGTAGGCAGAAACTTGAGGCCATTAATCCTCAAGGTAGGACCGAGGGGCAGGAGCGGTAGATCTATCTGGGTGTAGCGAGCCCAGCCCCAGGCCCAAACAGAACGGACCTCGGGGTGACTTTGTACCCAACGCATAAATCTGCTAGGTTTGAGTCTTCCTACTTGCACTTCACACATATCAATGGCCTTGCAAACCATTGGTGATCTCTTTTTCCTTATTTGCTACATACCAGGGTTTTTATACATACAAAGGTTTATTTACTCACTTACACATGAACTCGCTCAACATTATTGTTGATTTTTCAACTTACATGTATTTCAGGGAATTAAAGATCTGGCGCGGTATGTTGTGTCTTCCCGCTGCATATGGGTTCCGAGGTTATCCCGGTTTAGGAAATGTGACTTTTTCCTGGACGAGTCACAAATCTTAAACTGCGTTTTATTTATGTTGATGTTTATGTCTTTCAAAACAATGTTTTATGTTTTGGTGTTGTAGTCCCTAAGACAATGTTATGTTACTTCGGTTTTAAAACTTAAATCTATGGATGATCTTGCATGGTTTTTATTTCATATAGCTTGTTGTGATTAAGCTATGGTATTAAGAAGTCACACCAAATTAACCACGCTTCCGCAAAGCCAGGGTGTGACAGCTTGGTATCAGAGCTCTGATCATAGCGAACTAGGATTCCTTCTCGAGTCTAGACTATGATCACTAGGGCTCTCACGAAAACATTTTTACACTGCATACCACTCAAGTCCAGATCCAAAACTTTTTACAAACAGATGTTGAGCACATTTATTTATTATTTATAGGCTCAGTCTGAGAGGCTGAGGCTCGGTCTGGAGGACCGAGGCTCGGTTTAGGAGACCGGGGTAGTTGCCTAGTAGGACTAGGGAGAGCAGTCTGAGAGGCTGGGAGAATAGGCTAGTGGGACTAGGAAGAGCAGTTTGAGAGGCTGGGAGAATTTGGCTAGTGGGACTAGGAAGAGCAGTCTGAGAGGCTGGGAGAATTTGGCTAGTAGGACTAGGAAGAGCAGTCTGAGAGGCTGGGAGGCTAGTGGGACTAGGAGAAATTATTTGATTGCTTACTTGGTGACTAATGTGCTTATTTGATTGTATGATTGATTATTTGTACATATTTGTGTTTGTGTTACAGACACCATGGACTCGCCCGGCACAGGTGATTCGGACACCACGGGCCCTAGACCCATAGTATCAGACGACTTAGAGTCTTCGGAGCACGAGGTCCACACATCAGATGTTACCAACACGGACGAGGACGACTTTCAGCCCTTTGCGCTGCCCGACGCTGTCGATGAGCCTGCTGATGGTCCTTTTGCTGGGTACCTACCACTCGTAGAGATCCCTGCTCCCATACCTTTGGCCGTTTATCCTTCTTACGATATGCTCCTCGACGCCGACGTTGACAACGACGTCGATCTGTTTGATGATGAGCCCCTGGAGGATGATGTCGAGGGCGAGGCCCTTCTAGCTGACGGTGGTCTTTTGTTACTCGCAGATGCTCCAGCTGAGGAGTCACCTGCACACTCACCCGCTCCAGACTCCTTCGAGTTTGTGGCCTCCGCACCATCACACACTCGGAGCGCACAGCACTATTCACACGGTTCAGATCCTGACAGGGCATCATCTGCTGTCTCTGCTCCTAGATTTGCTTTCGATCACGACCTCGATGAGGATTCAGACCCTGTTTTTCCCCCTGGATTTGACCCAGACCGGGAGATAGAGTTCATCCACTTGGATCAGTCTATGGTTGACCCAGTAGACCCAGTTGACCCTGCATTCGCTGATCATGCAGATTCTGATATGGAGTTCGTTGATCCCGAGCCTGCCGTGGCCCTTGAGCCAGTAGCTGCTCCTGACCCAGTGCTTGAGCATGACCCTGCTCATGCTGGCATACCTATTGATCCTGTGATTGCTGACCCACCCATTGATGATCACCCTGCTGATGCACCACTACTGGAGGGTGACCATGTTATTGCTGCTGATCATGTTGATCCCCCACTTATCGCTGATATACCTGCTGACCCTCTTATTGCACCCCATCTTGACCCTATGCCTGTACAGTTTGATCGAGCACTTTTTGAGGCACAGATTGACCCACGAGATGAGCACGCCCAGCATGGGTGGATTCCTGCGGATGATGAGCTTCCACCTATTCCTCCTCATACCACCGATGCACGTCACGTTGATTTCTCTTTTTCATTTGCACAGTACACACCTACAGCTCGACCTGGAGAGGGTTCCTCGGCTCGTCCCTTTGGACATGTGCCGACATATATTCCAGTTATGCCACAGTCTTCATCTGCTATTCCCCCTGTACCACCATTCTTTGTGCCGCCTTTTGATCCAGCCAGCGAGCCGTTTCTCTGGACGTCACCTTCTGTTTTGCCACCGACCGACCCCTACCATTCTTTGCATATGGGGTATTCTATTGAGGACGTTCTGATGTCGTTTGTTGTCCAGCAGGAGGCACTCACACGGCGTATTCAGGAGCTTGAGAGAGCTCAGCCACCGCCGTGCCAGTGTCAGGGTCAGACCCACCCTGCTTCTTCGCAGCACCCTCGACCATTGTTACCTGACTACGCTGCACGCCTTTTGGCACTTGAGCAGCAGGTTGCTTCTTGGTTGCGTACCCAGAGAGCCATGGAGGAGGACTGGCTCCATTTGCGACGTTTGTTCTACACCCATTTTTCCCCCTCCTCCACCACCATCAGTTTAGGGCATCTTTAGTACAGCATGGGTAGACGTTGGTGAGAAGACGGCGATTGCTCTGACCACACAACATTTTTGGAGACTACATTCGGATTTTGACTTTTGTTGATCATGTATATGGGATGTATTGACACTGATTTGATATTCTTTTGGACTGGGGTGATGTAGCCCTTAGTCGATGATGATGTATGACACTATTATGTACTTGTACACTCTACCATGTGGTCTCGAGTTTGGCAATACAATCGCAGTATTCTCATCATATGTGATGTTTTGATTGATTATTTATGCTTTATAACATGGGATGTTGTGTGATTGATATGATTATAACATGAGATGTTATGTACTATTACTACCATTATATACGTACGCTTTATTTTGGCCTGACCGACGTGAACCCATCTTTTAGAAGATGCCGCCGAGACGTCAAACGCCGATGCCTACCAATGAGGCAGAACTCCAACAAGTCATCGCTGCTGCCATCGCGCAATACGCCGTCTCGCAAGGAGGACCCATCGGAAGCAGCTCAAACAACAATGGCAACAACAATCCACCTCATGGTAATACTAAGTCATTAAGACATACCATGATCTAATTGGATATCTCTAGCAAGGATGCTAATGCCATTCATATGTTGTAACATATGTGCAGGGTGCACCTACAAGCAGTTTCTAGACTGCAAGCCTGTCAACTTTGATGGCACCGGAGGTGCTGTCGCTTTTGTTCGTTGGGCCGAGAAGACTGAATCTGTTCTCCGCATGAGCAAATGTGCACCAAACCAGCAAGTCACCTACATTTCTGGGCTATTTCTGGATGGAGCCCTATCTTGGTGGAATTTGCAAGTGCAGACACTTGGTGAAGCTGCTGCCTATGCACTAACGTGGACCGAATTGAAGGAACTAATGCGCAAAAAGTATTGTTCTCACGCTGAAATCCAAAGATTGGAAACTGAGTTCTGGCATTTGAAGATGGAAGGTCCGAAGATCGCGGAATATGTTCAGAGGTTTCACGACCTGTCGCATGTGGTACCCTATATGGTCACTCCAGAATTCAAGCGGATTGAACGCTTCATTTGGGGATTAGCTCCTCAAATCATAAGCATGGTGACCTCCTCCAAGCCTGCAACAATTACTGAGGCAATCAATTTGAGCGTATCTCTCACTGAGGAGGGTATCCGCCTGAACAAGTTTGGTGAGATCGAGATAAAGAAGAAAGAGACTCACGTTGAGTCATCCGGAGGTAACAAACGAAAGTTCTCTAACTTTAAACAAGGCACTAGTGGTGTTGTTAAGAAAGGAGAGCCAAAGGCGCCAGCTCAGGTTACAGCTGGTGGTGGAAAGAAAGGAAAGGGATATATGGGCACCCAGCCCAAGTGCAACACCTGCCAGCGTCACCATTCTGGCCGATGTGGTTTGAAGGTATGTGAAGCGTGTGGGAAACCTGGCCACTTGAAGGATTCTTGTTGGGCCACTGTTGGTCAGGGAGGCCAAGGAGGATTTGGAAACAGAAACAATAACCGGGGTGGAATTGGAAATCGCCCACAAGGAAACAATGGAGGTAATGGGAATCGAGGCAACAATGCGAATCAAGCAGGCGCTGTAAATCATAACCAAAGGAATAACCAAGCTGGAAATGGAGGTGGAAACGGGCAAAGACCTGGATGCTTTAACTGTGGTGATATCGGGCACTTTAAGAGGAACTGCCCAGAGTTGAACCAAGCCCGTGGAAGAGTGTTCAATATCGAAGCGAGAGAAGCGCGCCAGGATCCCAATGTCGTTACTGGTACGTTCCCTGTTAACCAACGCTATGCATCCGTTTTATTTGATACTGGTGCCGACTATAGCTTCGTATCATTAGAATTTAAGAATATGCTTGGTTTAGCCGCTAGTAAGTTAGATATTCCCTACTCAATCGAATTGGCTAATGGGAAGTTAGTAGAAGCCAATGAAGTGATTAGAGGTTGTGCAATCGAGTTGGGAGAACGTGAGTTTGCTTTGGATATACTACCAGTCAAGTTGGGAAGCTTCGACGTGGTAGTAGGAATGGATTGGTTATCAAGTAACAAGGCAGAAATTGTCTGCCACGAGAAGATCATTCGCATCCCAACCGAAGATGGTGAAACAATTGTGGTTCATGGTGAAAAGCGCGATACGCCGTTAAGAATTATCAGCTGCCTTAAAGCGTGAAAGTGTTTGCAAAAAGGGTGTGCTGCCTTCCTGGCACACATTGTAGACAAGAAAGCTGCAGAACCGAAGATCGAAGACATCCCTGTCGTGAGGGAGTATCCGGAAGTCTTCCTGGAGGACTTGCCTAGACTGCCACCTCAGAGGCAAGTGGAGTTTCACATCGATTTAGTCCCAGGCGTCGCGCCTGTGGCTAAGGCACGTTATAGACTTACCCCGTCTGAGATGCAAGAATTGTCGACACAACTTCAAGAGTTGTTAGACAAGGGATTTATCCGACCAAGCTTCTCGCCTTGGGGAGCTCCGGTCCTGTTTGTCAAAGAAGGACGGTAGTTTTCGAATGTGCATAGACTACCGGGAGCTGAACAAGCTGATGATCAAGAATAGATATCCTCTGCCAAGAATTGATGATCTGTTTGATCAACTGCAAGGTTCAAGCTTTTACTCAAAGATCGAGTTGCGATCTGGATACCATCAGTTAAGGATACAAGAGGAGAGTATCCCGAAGACAGCCTTTAGAACTCGTTATGGACACTACGAGTTCCTTGTTATGCCGTTTGGATTGACAAACGCACCTGCAGTCTTTATGGATTTGATGAATAGAGTTTGCAAGCCGTACTTGGACAAGTTCGTGATTGTGTTTATCGACGACATCTTGATTTATTCAAGGACAAAGGCTGAGCACGAACAGCATCTAAGAGCTATTTTGGAGCTGCTGAAGAAAGAACAGCTGTATGCCAAATTCTCTAAGTGTGAATTTTGGCTACGTGAAGTCCAATTTCTTGGACATGTGGTAAATGGAGATGGAATCCATGGGGATCCAACCAAGATCGAAGCGATCAAGAATTGGGAAACGCCAAAGACGCCAACCGAGATTCGACAATTCTTGGGTTTGGCTGGCTACTATCGAAGATTCATGGAGGACTTTTCGAAGATCGCTCAACCATTGACGCTCCTCACCCAGAAAGATAAGAAGTTTGATTGGGGAATCAAACAGGAAGAAGCGTTTCAGCTGTTGAAGGATAAGCTCTGCAATGCGCCAATCCTAGCACTACCGGAAGGTACTGACGATTTCGTGGTATACTGTGACGCCTCGCGTCAAGGATTGGGTTGCGTGTTGATGCAACACCAGAAGGTTATTGCTTACGCATCGCGTCAGTTGAAGGTACATGAGGAGAACTATACCACGCACGATTTGGAGCTAGGCGCAGTGATATTTGCTTTAAAGATCTGGAGACACTACCTATATGGTACGAAATGTACAATTTTTACAGATCATAAGAGCCTACAACACATATTCAACCAGAAGGAGTTGAATATGAGACAAAGACGATGGGTTGAGTTGTTAAATGATTACGATTGCGAGATAAAGTATCATCCAGGGAAGGCGAATGTGGTTGCCGACGCCCTAAGTCGAAAAGAGAGGATCAAGCCCATAAGGGTTAGGGCTTTAGAAATGATTATCCAAACCGATCTTTCCTTGCGCATTCGTGCCGCGCAGAAAGAAGCTCTTAAGGAAAGAAATCTTGAAGAAGAATATCTTCGTGGGATGGAGAAGCTATTAGTACCAAACGAGGAAGGAACGTTATGTTTTGGGAAAAGGATTTGGGTTCCTCTGTTTGGTGGTTTAAGGAAAGTTGTTTTTGATGAAGCTCACAAATCGCGGTACTCTATCCATCCAGGAGCGGATAAGATGTACCAAGATCTCAAGGGTTACTATTGGTGGCCTAGGATGAAGGGCGATGTTGCTGTTTATGTGAGCAAGTGTCTAACGTGTGCTAAGGTGAAAGCGGAATACCAGAAGCCTTCAGGACTTCTGCAACAACCTGAGATTCCCAAGTGGAAATGGGAACAAATCTCCATGGATTTTATTACAAAGTTGCCAAGAACGCCAAGAGGCCATGACACTATCTGGGTGATAGTTGACCGCCTAACAAAGTCCGCACACTTTCTGCCAATCAAAGAGAAGGATAACACCATCAAACTGGCAGAAATATACATGAGAGAGATTGTCGCACGTCATGGAGTGCCTCTCTCGATCATCTCTGATAGAGACGGAAGGTTTGTGTCAAGGATATGGCAATCCTTCCAAGAAGCTTTTGGCTCACAATTAAATATGAGCACGGCATTTCACCCTCAGACCGACGGTCAAAGCGAGCGGACTATTCAGACCTTGGAAGATATGCTGAGAGCATGCGTTATGGATTTGGGCGGTAGCTGGGATAAGCATTTGCCACTGGTCGAATTTTCATACAACAACAGCTACCACACCAGTATTGGAGCCGTGCCATTTAAAGCTCTTTACGGACGCAAGTGTCGATCACCCCTATGCTGGGCTGACGCAGGTGATAGGCAGCTTGTGGGTCCCGAAATCGTCCAAGAGACGACAGACAAGATTGCGCAGATTCGAAAACGCATCGAAGCAGCTCGCGAAAGACAGAAAGCCTATGCAGATCCAAACCGGAAACATTTGGAGTTCCAAGTTGGAGATATGGTTTTATTGAAAGTTTCACCCTGGAAGGGTGTGGCACGCTTCGGAAAGCGTGGGAAGTTGAATCCGCGTTACATTGGCCCTTTCAGAATTTTGGAAGGCATAGGGCTAGTAGCATACAAGCTGGACTTACCTGCTGAACTGAATGGAGTTCACAATACATTTCATGTATCCAACCTGAAGAAAAGTCCAACTCAAGATACCGTTGCCATTCCCACCGACGAGATTCATGTTGACGACACGCTCCATTTCGTTGAAGAACCGGTTGAGGTTACGGATTGGAAAGTAAACAAGACCCGCCGGAGCAGTGTCAATCTCGTCAAAATTCATTGGAATGCCAGACATGGTCCTGAATACACCTGGGAGCGTGAGGACCGGATGAAAGAGAAATACCCCCACCTATTTCCTAAGAACCCTGCATCTACAAGCAGAACTTAAAATTTCGGGATGAAATTTTTCTAACGGGGGGAGAATGTGACAACCCTCACTAAACCAGGTATCCGTGCGACTTAATTAATAATTAATTACTGCTTAATTACTGTGCTTACTTGAACTTGTGGATAAACTGCTACTTGAATACTGATACATGTACTTACTTGCATCATACTTTACTTGCTGTCACTCCATGTTTTGCTTACAGCACCTTTGTGACAACCTTGATGCACCAAAAGCACAGTAGCACAATGAACGGATAACCTATTAAACGTGCTGTCATAACTAGCACCAGGCAGGTACTGCCTCTAAGGCCTGTAAGAGCCTGAGATAGTTTGCTACACTAGTGGTGAGTGTAGGGATATAAGGGTTGTAGAACTGCGTCACTAGATATAAGTTACAGTGACCGGATGTGCCTAAAACGTACTTTGAGTACAAAATTCTGCACTTTAAATAAAAATTCAGCATTAAGCTAACTAATAAAGTGCCAAAACATGAGAAAAATGTTACTAGACACTTTCCAAAGTGTCGAGAATAAATTGTGTCACTAAAAGTAATAATAACGACACTTTAAAGCTTTGTTAAGCACTTTAACGGATCTCTATCCAACCGAACAACCGGACTTTACCCGGAACATAAAAATATTGCCAACAACACTGTTTTTCTTTGTCTGAGCCAGTTAGGGTCCCGAATACCCTAACACCCGTCACAACTTACTACACACTAGTAACCGGGTTAATCCCTAAACTAACTTAACTTAACTTAACTAATACCTAATGTTTAGTTGGAAATAAACTAGATTACTCCCCCCCCCCCCCCCAACCAAATCGTCCCCAAGGGGACACCTCATGTCCTATTTTGATTAAACTAATCTCTTATGTCTAATATCTAAGAGACACATAATCCATTGGACCATAATCCTAAACTTTGCCTATAAGATCACCACTAAACCCCTCATTCTTTCACTTAACATTTCACCAACACAAAACTCTCTCCTCTCCTCTCAAAGCTCTCGGCCGAACTCCCCTATACCATCCATCAATCTTTCAAGCTTTGATCCTCTCATTCCAAGATCATACAAGTGCTAAGGATCACCTACAAGGGAGCTTGGTGCATTCGGAAGGCAAAGGACCTCTTCTCATTGCTTTTATCCACGCATTTTTCGACTAGATTCTTCCCTAGCCTCGAGCTAGTAGTAAGTTGCTTGAAACACCCTCTCGGTCTATTTTAAAGGGGTTAAAATAATATATGACGGATAAAACTCATGAACTTACGTAATGATATGAAAAAGTCTACTAAAAATGCTAAAAATGATGGATAAAAGCTTGATTGTTGTGTAAATCATGTAGGATTTGTTTTGTGTAATTATTTGGGCCCGATCTATGTTGTGGTAGCTCGGATCATCGTTTAACCCGGATTGGTCATGATCATGGATCAAGACATAGAGATTGTTTAAGTGTAACAAGGGTTAAGTGATGAAACTCTACCACACGAGAAACTCGAACTTGTGTAAAAAAAAAAAACGATTTTACTTACGAAGTGGTGTTTCAAACTAGTAGATCTACGGATCTACAAGCGGTATTTTCAAAGGACCGAGTGTCAAGGAAATCTTATTTTCTAAAACCGGATCTTACATGAACAAGAATGATTTTTAAACACACAAGTGTATAAACACTTGTGTAACACAAAATTTTAACAAAGGAACTATTTTTGTAAACGTTGACAAGAAGTTGTAAAGATGTAACTTCTTTAAAAACGAGACTTTCAAGTAACCGAATTGATCTATACAAAGATCCACTAAAAATAATGGAAAGATACTACATATTTTTGGAAAAACTACAAGTTCATGTAATTCTTGCGATTTATATATATTTTGACTAGTTTGATGCTTTGGATATTGTTTTGGTTGAATGAGAAAATTGTTGATTTGAATTATAACAGAAAATGATACGCTTGAAAGCGTGGCCACCTCCAGTTACAGGGGAAACTCTGGCGAAATTTTTCTAAAAACCTAACACTTGGGAATATTTTCACTATAAGTGTTGTAAATATATTTTTGACTTGTTTCCATGACTTTATTTACAAAGTGTCGGAGGTGGGATTTTCACAAAATAAAACCTGAAATATATATATTTAGAATATATGTTTTTCATAGCGTCACTTGTAAAATGTTTATGATTATTTTGTGAAATATACGAATATTATTTTTAGGGTAAAAATAATATTACCGAATGATAACGATTCCAAAAATAATACAAGCGCCTTCATAACTAATAATAAGTTACAACGGTATAATTATTACCGCCTGATCTTTAAAACGTAACTTACGCATTTCGGAAAATACTTATGAGCGCGTATTTTTGTCAAAATATTATTTTGGGAAGAATATTTATATTTTGAAGTAAGAAATAAAATATATTAAGTGAGACTTAATAATGTATTTCGAATTTTACGAACACGCATGTATTAAATCCCCCATCCTTGGGAAGGAGAATAATTACCAAGTATTTACAAAAATATAAACACGAAATAGTTGTCTAACTATTTCCCAAAAACTTAAACCTTAAGCTAAGGCACGGCCGTCCGTCTAATAGATTTAGTACATGTAGGTCGTCGCACAGCTGCTTGATCAGGAGATATACTTGGTAGAGACGCACCACTGTGAGTTCATGTCCCCCTTTTCTCTAACTGTTTTTAGTTTTCTAAACTGCGGGGCTGAAATACATGTTACTATGATTACGAGTACTTATTACATGGTATGGTTAGTGTGACAACCCGCACTAAACCAGGTATCCGTACGACTTAACTAATGATTAATTACTGCTTAATTACTGTGCTGTTTGAACTAGCTGATGAACTGCTACTTGAATACTGATACATGTACTTACCTGCATCATACTTTACTTATCGTCACTACATTATTTACATGTTGAACCCTAGTGACAAACATGATGCACAAAAGCACAGTAGCACATGAACGGATAACCTATTGAACATGCTGATAAAGCTAGCATCAGGCAAACACTGCCTCTAAGGCCTGTACGAGCCAGAAACGTTTTGCTACACTAGTAGTGAGTGTAGGGATATAAGGGTTGTGGAACTGCGTCTCTAGGAATAAGTCACTATGACTGGATGTGCCTAAAACGTACTCTAAGTACAAAACTCAGCACTTTAAAAAATAATTCAGCTTTTAGCTAGCTAATAAAGTGCCAAAACATGAGAAAAATATTACTAGACACTTTCCAAAGTGTCGGAAATAAGTTGTGTCACTAAATGTAATTATAACGACACTTTAAAGCTTTGTTAAGCACTTTAACAGATTACTATCCAACCGAACAACCGGACTATACCCAGAACATGAAAATATTGTTATTTTCATTATTTATCTTTTTCTGAGCCAGTTAGGGTCCCTGAATACCCTAACACCAATTGTAACACGTGACACACAACTAACCGGGTTAACTATACTTAACCTAACTACTAGTTGGTTTCGGACTAGAACCCCCCCCCCCCCCCCTTTAACCAACCGTCCCCATCTAGGGGACATACATGGTACAATATTGAATATTTTATTTCCACATGTTTAATATCTAGGAAGCATAGTGACCATTGGGTAATTAACATTAGAATTGTCCATAAGTATGAGACTTGATCCACTAATCACTTTCACTACTTAAACTCACCAAAGAACTCTCTCTTTCTCTCTAAATAAGTCACGGCCAAACATCCCCTTGTGCCTCCATCCATTTTCGAGTTTGATCTTCATATTCCAAGGTTATTCAAGCATCAAGGGTCTCGTATTAGGAAGCTTGGTGCAAGCGGAACGCGAAGGACCTCTCTACTTAGCTTTTATCCACCTCTTTTGCGCATAGATTCTTCCCTAGCCTCGAGCTAGAGGTATAATGCTTAAAACACCTTCTTGAACTAATCTAAAGTGGTTAAAAGGATTTTTATCGGTTAAAACTCAGAATCTTGCATTTTGAAGCATTAAAGTTTACTAAAAACACTAATAATAGTGGTTAAAAGCTTATATGTTGTGTAAATGATGTAGTATTTGAAATGTATGATTATTTGGACCCGATCTATGTTGTGGTAGATCGGATCACCGTTTAACCCGGTGTAGTCATGTTCATGGATCATGACATAAGACTATTTTAGAAGTAACAAGGGTTAAAAGGTGAAACTCCACCACACATGAAACTTGAACTTGTGTAAAAGCATTTTTACTTGTGAAATAGTGTTTAAAACTAGTAGATCTACGTATCTACAAGTGGTATTTTCAAAGGACCGCGTGTTAAAGAAATCATACTTTAAAAGACGGATCTTACACTAACAAGAATGGTTTTTAGAACACACAAGTGTGTAAACACTTGTGTAACACCAAGTTTCGACAAAATAACTATTTTTGTAAAAGATGACGAAAAGTTGTGAAAACGGGATTTCTCTAAAAACGAGGTTTTTACCAAATCGGATTGTTTTATATAAAGATCCACTAAAAGTAATGAGATTTACTTCACAGTTTGGATAAACCACAAGTTCATGAAATTTATGCGATTTATATACATATTTTGACTAGTTTGTGATTGAACATTGTTTTGGTTGAATGAGAAAATTGTTGAGTTGATTTATTAAAGAAAATGATACGCTTGAAAGCGTGGCCACCTCCAGTTACAGAGGAAACTCTGGCAAAATTTTTCTAAAAACCTAACACTTAGAACTATTTACACTACAAGTGTTAGAATTATTTTAACATGTTTTCGAAATATGAATTTCGCCATGACTTTATTTATTAAATATTCGGAGGTGGGATTTTCACAAAATTTAACGTAATAAATATATATTTTTCACACATTGTTTATGATTATTTTGTGAAAATACATAAATATTATTTTTTAGAGTAAAAATAATATTTACGAACGTTAACGAATCCAAAATAATACGAACGCTTTCACCATAAATATATAAGTTACACCGGTAAGTATATTACCACTCGACTGTTAAAACGTAACTTACGCACTTACGGAAATATTTATGAACGCGTATTTTAACAACGTATTATTGGAGAAAAATTATGTGTAGTGAAAATATAATATTTTTGAGAAAAATACTTATATTTTGGAATCGGAAATATATATATATATATATTAAGTGAGACTTAATGATTTAATTTGAACGCACATGTATTGAATCCCCCATCCTTGGGAAGGAGATTAACTACCAAGTATATACAGAACGTAAACACGAAATAGTTGTCTAACTATTTCCCAAAGACTTAAACCATAAAGCTACGGCACGGCCGTCCGTCTAATAGAGTTAGCACGTGTAGGTCATCATACAGCTGATCGATTTGGAAGCATACTTGGTAGAGACGCACCGACTGTGAGTTCATGTCCCCCTTTTCTCTTAACTGTTTTCAGTTTTACTGTGGGGGTGAAATACATGTTACTATAATTACGAATGTTTCTTACATGGTATGGTCAGCTAAGGAAGGAACTGTTAGGTTATGTGATTGGGTAGGTGAAACCTTAAGAACATTAGTCCTCGTAGTGCGATCGAGGGATACGAGTGATAGGCCTATTTGAGCATAACAAACACCACCCATGCGCCCGCAGGTTGGACCATGTGGTGACCTTGTCTTAACACCACCCATGCGCCCGCAGGTTGGACCATGTGGTGACCCCGTCTTAACACCACCCATGCGCCCGCAGGTTGGACCATGTGGTGACCTTGTCCTATCCCCTCCCATGCGCCCACAGGTTGGACCATGTGGATACACAATAACTGATATGTTTCCTTATTTGCTTTCATACCAAAGTTTACAAAACATTCATACTTGCAATGATTACAAAGGTTTATTCGCGCGCACATACTAAACACATGAACTCGCTCAACATTATTGTTGATTTTTCAACTTACATGTATTTCAGGGAATTAAAGGATCTGGCGCGGTATGACACGTTTTCCCGCTGCACTAGTTACGAGGTCATCCGGGTTTGGGGAATGTGACTCTTTCCTGGACAAGTCACAATCCTTAAACTGTGTTTATGTCATGTTGATGTTTGTGATTGTTAAGACAATGATGTTGTATTTGGTTTTCAAAACTTAATTAAATGGATGATCTTGCATGGTTTTATTTCATATAGCTTTGTTATGGTTAAGCTATGGTATTAAGAAGTCACACCAAATTAACCACGCTTCCGCAAAGCCAGGGTGTAACAGCTTGGTATCAGAGCTCTGATCATAGCGAACTAGGATTCCTTCTCGAGTCTAGACTATGATCACTAGGGCTCTCACGAAAACATTTTACTGCATACCACTTAAGTCCAGATCCAAAATTTTTTTACAAACAAATGTTGAGCACATTTTATTATCTATAGGCTCAGCCTGGAGGGCTAAGGCTCGGTCTAGAGGATCGAGGCTCGGTCTAGGTGACCGAGGTAGTTGAGCACATTGATTTATTATAGGCTCAGCCTGGAGGGCTGAGGCTCGGTCTGGAGGATCGAGGCTCGGTCTAGGTGACCGAGGTAGTGGGCTAGCAAGGCTAGGAAGAGTAGGCTCAGTCATGAAGGCTGAGGCTCGGTCAAGGGGACCGAGGCTCGATCTAAGAGGTCGAGGTGGAGGATAGAGCAGTCTTAGAGACTGGGAGGAATTTGGCTAGGAGAATTATGTGATACCTTACTTGGTGACTTATGTGATTATATGATTATATGATTGATTATTATACGTATATGCGTTTGTGTTACAAACATCATGCTTTCATCATATACTAGAAAGATGGACACTACGAATCCAATGGCCATAGTGTTAGACGACATAGTTTCATCGAAGCACGAGGTGTACATTTCCGATACTACCGGCACAGACAATGACGACTTTCAGTCCTTTGTGCGCTGCCTGAAGTCGTAGCAGAGCCTACTGATGGCCATCTTGTTAGGAGTTTGCCACTCGCGGTGATCCCTGCTCCTGTGCCCCTTGCCGCTTATCCTGTTGTTGATATGCCCCCCCTCCCGACGTGGTCTCTGACGACGATAACGATCTATTAGAGGAGGACCCATTCGAGGGCAGGGCCCTATTGCTGCTGGTATTAGACTACTGCATGCGGACGCTCCTGTAGGGGAAACTCATGTCCATTCCCCTATCCTAGACTCATTTGAGTTTCTGACATCCGTATCTTCGCACATACAGGGAATGCAGCACCACTCACATGACGCCGACCCTGATATGGCATCATCAGCTACACCGGATCCCGCCCACAGCTTTGAGTTTGATCAAGATATTGAGGTTGATCCTGCTTTTCCACCTGGTTTTGAACCAGACCATGACCTTGAGTTCATACACTTAGACCAGCCCTTGGAGGATCCTGTAACCCCCTGTGTTTGTTGATCCAGCTGATCTTGAGATGGAGTTTTTGATCCGGAGCCAGCCATGGCCCTTGAGCCAAGTGTTGCTCCTGACCCCGCATTGGAGCATGACCCCGTTCATGCCGATGCACCTGCTGTTGCTCCTTGATTGATCATCGGCTTGGACGAGAGAAAATTTGGGGTAACTGTGCAAGACAATTTATTATTACGGGGGCCCACGTAATAACGACTTGTAGTGCACAGAAATCCTGCTGGACTCTGCGGGTCAAGCTAATGAAAACCAATGTAGCAGGAAATAAATAAAACACGAATGACCAAGGTGATATAGCCTTAAGTTCATTCTATTACAAGCAACAAGCCAAATTGGCAAGCCTATGTGAAGGCTCAGAAATTTATTTCCCCACTCATACATTGAGTATATTTGCGTGTGAAATTGGGTGATTACATGATGGCTTATGTTGCTATATACACCTCATAGACAATTGAAACGTTGTCTAACACGCTTTACACCACTTCGACAAAAGGGAATGTCACCCAGACTTGACACAAACACCAGTACGTTGCCAAGGACAGAAGCCGAGCTGCAAGAACGCATCTCACAGATAAATGCACGACATGAAGCCCTCCGCTCTAAGTACAACGATGGCATTACTGGAAATAACCCTCCAACTGGCTGCACCTATAAACAGTTCCTGAACTGCAAGCCTTTGAACTTTGATGGAACAGGAGGCGCCGTTGCATTTGTTCGAAAGGACCGACTCCATTCTAAGAATGAGTAACTGTTCGCCCCAACAGAGTGTTACCTATATCTCGGGGACATTTCTAGATGGCACACTCTTTTAATGGAACCTCCAGGTTCAGACCCTTGGCACAGACACTGCTTATGCACTGAGCTGGGACGAGCTCAAGGAAACGATTGAGAAGAAATGTTGTTTTAGGACTGGAATTTAGAAGCTTGAGGTGGAGTTCAGGAATTTGAAAATGGATGAACCAGAAATTCCTGAACTTGTCCAGCGATCGCACGACTTATCTAGGGTCGCCCCCCTACTTAGTCAAACCGGAGTTCAAAAGGATTGAACGATTCATTTGGACACTTGCACCCCAGATCAGGGGTATGGTTACTACCTCGAAGCCCTCGACCATTGCAGAGGCTAATTTATTTATAAAATGAGGTGTTATGTGGATGATTTACTGATAGCATGAGATGTTATGTGTTGATATTGTTGAATGCATACGTGCATTTTATTTGCGATAACCTGACCTACGTGAAACATCTTTTAGAAAATGCCTCCAAAACGGGGTGTACGCATACCCACCAACGAGGCGGAACTTCAGGGAATCATTGCTGCAGTCATCGCACAATGCGAGGCCCATCGCTCCGAGCACAACGGAGATACCTCAGGAAGTAACCCACCCAACGGCTGCACCTACAAACAGTTCTTGGGCTGCCAGCCCCTACATTTTGATGGCACTGGGGGTGCCGTAACCTTCGTACGCTGGATTGAGAAGACGGACACTGTTTTGCGTGCGAGCAAATGTGCCCCAAGAGATCAGGTCACGTACATTTCCGGGCTGTTCCGAGATGGGGCTCTGTCATGGTGGAAACTTCAGGTTCAGTCAATGGGCGAGGCTGCTGCGTATGCTCTATCATGGGACGAGCTGAAAGAACTAATGCATAAAAAGTACTGTTCGAGAACAGAAAGCCAGAAGGTAGAAACTGAGTTCTGGAACTTGAAGATGGAAGGTCCAAAAATAGTTGAGTATATGGAGAAGTTCCAAGTTCTATCGCGTATCGTTCCTTACATGGTTACACCAGAATACAAGCGAATCGAGCGCTTCATTTGGGGTTTAGCTCCTCAAATCATAAGTATGGTAACCTCCTCCAAGCCTGCGACAATCACTGAGGCCATCAATCTAAGTATAGCTTTGACGGAAGAGGCAATCAGGATGAACAAATTTTCAACCTCTAAGAAGAAGAAGGAGACTCATGTAGAGTCACCCGGGGACAACGAGAGAAAGTTGGCGAATTTCAAACAGGGTACCCAGTCGAGTAACAACAACAAGCTCAAAAAGAGAAAAGAGTACACGGGTATCCTACCAAAGTGCGACAACTGTCGACGTCACCATAACGGGCGGTGTAGATATGGAAAATGTGGTAACTGTGGCAAGGTGGGACATGTCAAGGAAACGTGTCGGCAGGGCACTAAACATGGAAATAGAGGTCAAGATGATAGCGGAAATCGCGGAGGAAATAACGACGACAACAACTATCAGGGCAGGGATGGTGACGATCAAGGCTGAGGCCAAGCATGTTTTAATTGCGGTGATGTGGGGCATTTCAGGAAGTATTGCCCTAAGAACACTTAGGCAAGTGGATGAAAGCTCAATAGCGGGGATAGAATCCAAGCGTGGATATCGGTACGTCTCATAATAGTTAATAATATGCTCTATTTGACAGTATTGTCAAATTTTAGCTTCAGAAAATACAGTTGTTTTAGTAGTAAGTAACCTAGATACCCAGTTCTCGATAGAATAAGCCTAACGGAAGCTTCGACGTGATAATTGGGACGGACTGGTTGTCGAATGACCATGCGGAGATTGACGTCCACGCCCCGACGACGAACGGAGGAATGATCGTGATTCGTGGAGCAGGATACGCTCCTACGGATTATCAGGCAAAGAAGACACGAAGATTTTCACACAAAGGATGTGTTGCATTCTTGGCTCATGTCGTGGAAAAAGAATTCGAAGAATCAAAACTCGAAGATATCCCTGTAAATGGAGAATACCCTGAAGTCTTCCTCGAAGACTTGCCGGAATCGTCTCCTCAACGATTAGTCGAATCCCGCATCGATCTAATTCCAGGCACTACACCCGTAGTCGTTGCATCGTAGCGACTTACATTTTCGGAGATGCAAGGATTGACGGAGAAGTTTTAGAAATGGACAGAGAAGGAAGATAACAGACCAAAATTCCCTTTTGGGGTAACCCCATTTCTACTCGTCAAAAAGAAGGATGATGATTTTCAAATAAAATCAACTACCGGGAGCTGAACAAGCTGACAATCAAGAATAGATATCCTCTGCCAAGGATTGATGATCTATTCGACTAACTGCATGGTTCAAGCTTTTATTCAAAGATCGACCTTCGATCTGGATACCATCAGTTAAGGATACAAGGGGAGAGTATCCCAAAGACAGCCTTCAGAACTCGTTATGGACACTACGAGTTCCTTGTTATGACGTATGGTTTGACAAACGCACCTGCAGTCTTTATGGACTTGACGAATAGAGTTTGCAAGTCGCACTTGGACAAGTTCGTGATTGTGTTTATCGACGACATCTTGATTTATTCAAAGACAAAGGCTGAGCACGAGCCGCATCTAAGAGCTATTTCGGAGCAGCTAAAGAAAGAACAGCTGTATGCCAAACCCTCTAAGTGCGAATTTTGGCTACATGAGGTCCAATTTCTTGGACATGTGGTAAATGGAGATGGAATCCATGTGGATCCAACCAAGATCGAAGCGATTAAGAAATTGAGAAACGCCAAAGACGCCAACCGAGATTCGACAATTCTTGGATTTGGCTGGCTACTATCGAAGGTTCATTGGGGATTTTTCAAAAATCGCTCAACCTTTGACACTCCTCATGCAGAAAGATAAAAAGTTTGATTGGGGAATCAAACAGGAAGAAGCGTTCCAGATATTGAAGGATAAGCTCTGCAATGCGCCAATCTTAGCACTACCAGAAGGTACAAATGATTTGTGGTATACTGCGACGCTTCGCGTCAAGGATTGGGTTGCGTGCTGATGCAACGCCAAAAGGTTATTGCTTACGCATCGCGTCAACTGAAAGTGCACGAATAGAACTATACCACACATGATTTGGAACTCGGCGCAGTGGTTTTTGCTTTAAAGATCTGGAGACACTACCTTTATGGTACGAAGTGTACAATCTTTACAGATCACAAGAGCCTACAGCATATATTCAACCAGAAGGAGTTGAATGTGAGGCAAAGACGATGGGTTGAATTGTTGAACGACTACGACTGCGAGATAAAGTATCATCCAGGGAAGGAGAATGTAGTCGCCGATGCCCTAAGTCGTAAAGAGAGAATCAAGCCCATAAGGGTTAGAGCTTTAGAAATGATTATCCAAACCGATCTTTCCTTGCGCATTCGTGCCACGCAGAAAGAAGCTCTCAAGGAAGGAAACCTTGAAGAAGAATATCTCCGGGGGAGGGAGAAGCTACTGGTACCAAACGAGGAAGGAACGTTATGCTTCGAGAAAAGGATTTGGGTTCCTTTGTTTGGAGGTTTGAGGAAAGTTATTTTTGACGAAGCTCACAAATCACGGTACTCTATCCATCCTGGAGCGGATAAGATGTACCAGGATCTCAAAGATTACTATTGGTGGCCTAGGATGAAAGGCGATGTTGCTATATATGTGAGCAAATGTTTAACATGCGCTAAGGTTAAGGCCGAATACCAGAAGCCTTCAGGACTTCTGCAACAACCCGAGATTCCCAAGTGGAAATGGGAACAAATCTCCATGGATTCTATTACAAAGTTGCCAAGAACGCCAAGAGGCCATGACGCTATTTGGGTAATAGTGGATCGATTAACAAAGTCAGCACACTTCTTACCTATCAGAGAGAAGGATAATACGAGCAAGTTGGCCGAAATTTACATGAGAGAGATCGTTACGCGCCATGGAGTACCTCTCTCAATCATCTCTGATAGAGACGGAAGGTTGGTGTCAAGGGTATGGCAATCCTTCCAAGAAGCTTTTGGCTCACAATCAAATCTCAGCACTGCGCTTCATCCGCAAACTGACGGGCAAAGCGAGCGGACGATACAGACTTTGGAAGACATGCTGAGAGCGTGTGTTATGGATTGAGCGGTAGCTGGGATAAGCATTTGCCTTTGGTCGACTTTTCGTACAACAACAGCTACCACACCAGTATTGGTGCCGCGCCATTCGAAGCTCTTTACGGACGTAAGTGCCGATCACCCCTATGCTGAGCTGACGCAGGTGATAGGCAGCTTGCTGGTCCCGAAATCGTCCGAGAGACGACAGACAAGATTGCGCATATTCTAAAACGCATCGAAGTAGCTCGCCACAGACAGAAAGCCTATGCGGATCCAAACCGGAAACACTTGGAATTTCAAGTGGGGGAAATGGTTTTATTGAAGGTTTCACCCTAGAAGGGTGTGGCACGCTTCGGAAAGCGTGGGAAGTTAAATCCGCGCTACATTGGTCCTTTCAGAATTTTGGAAAGAATAGGACTGGTAGCATACAAGTTGGACTTACCTACTGAACTCCACTCAGTTCACGATACATTTCATGTATCCAACCTGAAGAA
The DNA here is from genome assembly GCA_030545235.1 of Helianthus tuberosus. NCBI lineage: Eukaryota > Viridiplantae > Streptophyta > Magnoliopsida > Asterales > Asteraceae > Helianthus > Helianthus tuberosus. The sequence goes on from CM060406.1 coordinate 123,267,302, forward strand.
AAGTCCAACTCAAGATACCATTGCCGTTCCCATCGACGAGATTCATATTGACGACACGCTCCATTTCGTTGAAGAACCGGTTGAGGTTACGGATTGGAAAGTAAACAAGACCCGCCGGAGCTGTGTCAAGCTCGTCAAAGTTCGTTGGAATGCCAGACATGGTCCTGAATACACCTGGGAACGTGAGGACCGGATGAAAGAGAAATACCCCCACCTTTTTCCTAAGAACCCTGCATCTTCAAGCAGAACTTAAATTTCGGGACGAAATTTATTTAACGGGGGGAGAATGTGACAACCCGCACTAAACCAGGTATCCGTACGACTTAACTAATGATTAATTACTGCTTAATTACTGTGCTGTTTGAACTAGCTGATGAACTGCTACTTGAATACTGATACATGTACTTACCTGCATCATACTTTACTTATCGTCACTACATTATTTACATGTTGAACCCTATTGACAAACATGATGCACAAAAACACAGTAGCACATGAACGGATAACCTATTGAACATGCTGATAAAGCCAGCATCAGGAAAACACTGCCTCTAAGGCCTGTACGAGCCAGAAACGTTTTGCTACACTAGTAGTGAGTGTAGGGATATAAGGGTTGTGGAACTGCGTCTCTAGGAATAAGTCACTATGACTGGATGTGCCTAAAACGTACTCTAAGTACAAAACTCAGCACTTTACAAAATAATTCAGCTTTTAGCTAGCTAATAAAGTGCCAAAACATGAGAAAAATATTACTAGACACTTTCCAAAGTGTCGGAAATAAGTTGTGTCACTAAATGTAATTATAACGACACTTTAAAGCTTTGTTAAGCACTTTAACGGATTACTATCCAACCGAACAAACGGACTATACCCGGAACATGAAAATATTGTTATTTTCATTATTTATCTTTTTCTGAGCCAGTTAGGGTCCCTGAATACCCTAACACCAATTGTAACACGTGACACACAACTAACCGGGTTAACTATACTTAACCTAACCAATTAACCTAACTACTAGTTGGTTTCGGACTAGAACCCCCCCCCCCCTTTAACCAACCGTCCCCATCTAGGGGACATACATGGTACAATATTGAATATTTTATTTCCACATGTTTAATATCTAGGAAGCATAGTGACCATTGGGTAATTAACATTAGAATTGTCCATAAGTATGAGACTTGATCCACTAATCACTTTCACCACTTAAACTCACCAAAGAACTCTCTCTTTCTCTCTAAATAAGTCACGGCCAAACATCCCCTTGTGCCTCCATCCATTTTCGAGTTTGATCTTCATATTCCAAGGTTATTCAAGCATCAAGGGTCTCGTATTAGGAAGCTTGGTGCAAGCGGAACGCGAAGGACCTCTCTACTTAGCTTTTATCCACCTCTTTTGCGCATAGATTCTTCCCTAGCCTCGAGCTAGAGGTATAATGCTTAAAACACCTTCTTGAACTAATCTAAAGTGCTTAAAAGGATTTTTATCGGTTAAAACTCGGAATCTTGCATTTTGAAGCATTAAAGTTTACTAAAAACACTAATAATAGTGGTTAAAAGCTTATATGTTGTGTAAATGATGTAGTATTTGAAATGTATGATTATTTGGACCCGATCTATATTGTGGTAGCTCGGATCACCGTTTAACCCGGTGTAGTCATGTTCATGGATCATGACATAAGACTATTTTAGAAGTAACAAGGGTTAAAAGGTGAAACTCCACCACACATGAAACTTGAACTTGTGTAAAAGCATTTTTACTTGTGAAATAGTGTTTAAAACTAGTAGATCTACGTATCTACAAGTGGTATTTTCAAAGGACCGCGTGTTAAAGAAATCATACTTTAAAAGACGGATCTTACACTAACAAGAATGGTTTTTAGAACACACAAGTGTGTAAACACTTGTGTAACACCATGTTTTGACAAACTAACTATTTTTGTAAAAGATGACGAAAAGTTGTGAAAACGGGATTTCTCTAAAAACGAGGTTTTTACCAAATCAGATTGTTTTATATAAAGATCCACTAAAAGTAATGAGATTTACTTCACAGTTTGGATAAACCACAAGTTCATGAAATTTATGCGATTTATATACATATTTTGACTAGTTTGTGATTGAACATTGTTTTGGTTGAATGAGAAAATTGTTGAGTTTATTTATTAAAGAAAATGATACGCTTGAAAGCGTGGCCACCTCCAGTTACAGAGGAAACTCTGGCGAAATTTTTCTAAAAACCTAACACTTAGAACTATTTACACTACAAGTGTTAGAATTATTTTAACATGTTTTCGAAATATGAATTTCGCCATGACTTTATTTATTAAATATTCGGAGGTGGGATTTTCACAAAATTTAACGTAATAAATATATATTTTTCACACACTGTTTATGATTATTTTGTGAAAATACATAAATATTATTTTTAGAGTAAAAATAATATTTACGAACGTTAACGAATCCAAAATAATACGAACGCTTTCACCATAAATATATAAGTTACACCGGTAAGTATATTACCACTCGACTGTTAAAACGTAACTTACGCACTTACGGAAATATTTATGAACGCGTATTTTAACAACGTATTATTGGAGAAAAATTATGTGTAGTGAAAATATAATATTTTTGAGAAAAATACTTATATTTTGGAATCGGAAATATATATATATATATTAAGTGAGACTTAATGATTTAATTTGAACGCACATGTATTGAATCCCCCATCCTTGGGAAGGAGATTAACTACCAAGTATATACAGAACGTAAACACGAAATAGTTGTCTAACTATTTCCCAAAGACTTAAACCATAAAGCTAAGGCACGGCCGTCCGTCTAATAGAGTTAGCACGTGTAGGTCGTCATACAGCTGATCGATTTGGAAGCATACTTGGTAGAGACGCACCGACTGTGAGTTCATGTCCCCCTTTTCTCTTAACTGTTTTCAGTTTTACTGCGGGGGTGAAATACATGTTACTATAATTACGAATGTTTCTTACATGGTATGGTCAGCTAAGGAAGGAACTGTTAGGTTATGTGATTGGGTAGGTGAAACCTTAAAAACATTAGTCCTCGTAGTGCGATCGAGGGATACGAGTGATAGCCCTATTTGAGCATAACAAACACCACCCATGCGCCCGCAGGTTGGACCATGTGGTGACCTTGTCTTAACACCACCCATGCGCCCGCAGGTTGGACCATGTGGTGACCCCGTCTTAACACCACCCATGCGCCCGCAGGTTGGACCATGTGGTGACCTTGTCCTATCCCCTCCCATGCGCCCGCAGGTTGGACCATGTGGATACACAGTAACTGATATGTTTCCTTATTTGCTTTCATACCAGAGTTTACAAAACATTCATACTTGCAATGATTACAAAGGTTTATTCGCGCGCACATACTAAACACATGAACTCGCTCAACATTATTGTTGATTTTTCAACTTACATGTATTTCAGGGAATTAAAGGATCTGGCGCGGTATGACACGTTTTCCCGCTGCACTAGTTACGAGGTCATCCGGGTTTGGGGAATGTGACTCTTTCCTGGACAAGTCACAATCCTTAAACTGTGTTTATGTCATGTTGATGTTTGTGATTGTTAAGACAATGATGTTGTATTTGGTTTTCAAAACTTAATTAAATGGATGATCTTGCATGGTTTTATTTCATATAGCTTTGTTATGGTTAAGCTATGGTATTAAGAAGTCACACCAAATTAACCACGCTTCCGCAAAGCCAGGGTGTGACAGTTAGCGTAAGGAGGGTTACTACTTAGATCATGTGAGTGGGTAGGCAGAAACTTGAGGCCATTAATCCTCAAGGTAGGACCGAGGGGCAGGAGCGGTAAATCTATATGGGTGTAGCGAGCCCAGCCCCAGGCCCAAACAGAACGGACCTCGGGGTGACTTTGTACCCAACGCATAAATCTGCTAGGTTTGAGTCTTCCTACTTGCACTTCACACATATCAATGGCCTTGCAAACCATTGGTGATCTCTTTTTCCTTATTTGCTACATACCAGGGTTTTTATACATACAAAGGTTTATTTACTCACTTACACATGAACTCGCTCAACATTATTGTTGATTTTTCAACTTACATGTATTTCAGGGAATTAAAGATCTGGCGCGGTATGTTGTGTCTTCCCGCTGCATATGGGTTCCGAGGTCATCCCGGTTTAGGAAATGTGACTTTTTCCTGGACGAGTCACAAATCTTAAACTGCGTTTTATTCATGTTGATGTTTATGTCTTTCAAAACAATGTTTATGTTTTAGTGTTGTAGTCCCTAAGACAATGTTATGTTACTTCGGTTTTAAAACTTAAATCTACGGATGATCTTGCATGGTTTTTATTTCATATAGCTTGTTGTGATTAAGCTATGGTATTAAGAAGTCACACCAAATTAACCACGCTTCCGCAAAGCCATGGTGTGACAGTTTGTTGGTTGACGGTTTTGTGTCGGGCTAGGGTTCGAGTTCTCTTAAGCAAATGGGTTGGTTGGGTCGTAGTTTCGGTTAAATGGATGCATTGTAGAGGATTAAGTGGGTTGAATTTATAAAAAAAAATATAGATATAGAAGAAGTAGAGATGTAGAGAAGTGGTAAAAAATTGTAAAAAAATGGGTTAGTATTTATAATGTTTAAAAAAGAAATATTTTTTTAAAGAAAGTAGTTGTTGGCAACGGCTAGCCCAAATGGTTAAGTCTCACCAGCCACCTCACCTCTTCCCCCCGTCTAATGCCAGGCTTCAATGCGATGCTAGCGGGGTAACGTCTTGGCCAACGCTGACACGATGTGGGTTTTCAAGCGTTGCCTGCCATCCCCGCCCCAACTAACGCCCCACACCCACTAATCTAAAAACTAAATCCTAAAGACTAATGCCTAAAAGCTAAAAACTAAATGCTTAAACTAAATGATTAACCAAACCTAGATTGAAACTACAAAAAGATCGAACCTAAATTTAAATTATACTATGACTCACTAATAAACCATCATAAAACATTTGACATAAAAAAGACAAAATATCAAATACAAATACCATTATCGTACAAAACATACGAATATGATGAAAATGTAAAAAAAACGTGGCGACATTTTCGTAATTATTTACTCGTAGAGTAATTATCAAAATTACCCTACAAATGATCTTGTAGGGCAATTTTGATCTTGTATGGTAATTTTGTAAAATGTTCTTGTAGTGTAATTTTGATCTTGTAGGGTAATTTTGAAAAATGTTCCTGTAGGGTAATTTTAATCTTGTAGAGTATCATAATTACTCTATAAATAATCTTGTATGGTAATTTTGATTTTCTAAGATAATTTTGATCTTGTAGGGTAATTTTGTAGAGTATCATAATTAATCTACAAGTGTATCAAATTTACTCTACAAGTTTCAAAATTACCTAAAAGAACATTTTACAAAATTACCCCACAAGATCAAAATTACCCTACAAGAACATTTTACAAAATTACCCTACAAGATCATTTGTAGAGTAATTTTGATAATTACCCTACTAGTAAATAATTACGAAAATGCTACTGCATTTTTTTTTCTTTTTCATGCCTTTCGTACGTTTTGTACGATAAGGCAGTTTTTACATGAACTTAACTCTGAAAAAGAAAAGGTATTTTTTTTTTACATTTTTAAATTAAAAGGGTAAAGTTATTTTAACCTGAAAAACTCTTTTAAAAATATAAAAGGTAAAATGACCATTTTACGCTAATATAATTGATGTTTTCAATGCCTATTTTCCCTATATTAATTAACAAATTTTGCACCCCTCACATGTTTACTGTTCATTTTCGTTGGGTTTTAATTGGTTCATTATCCACGTGTGAGTTTTCTATTCGTCCACGTCATTTTCCCTTTTTTTTAATGTTTTGAACCTGTTGTTTCATATCTCATCACCACCATAAATGCTACTGGTCTACCATCACCGTCAGCTCCTCAACACTCTTTCTCACTCTCACACATGAACATTTCTTGACAAGATGTTTTTTAACACCCTAATCACGTACTACCTTAAAAGCGACGCAGCGGAAAAACGAGCTTTAAAATTTCTTTCTTTAGTAACGACATTACTTACATGAAGGTTCAAATTACAAAATGTCAAACGTCTTGTAAAAATAATTCCCAGCATTCGTACTTAAATTAAGACTTCAAAGCGTTACATAATTTAACTATGCGACCGATCTTCCGTACAATCCCTGCTTTTGGCTCGACCTACATCTGCTTCGCTTCATTAATGGTAGAAGAAATCCGTGTAGTACCTGTGGGCATCACATACAACTTAGCTATTAGTCGTTGACAACATCATACGACATTATTCTCATATAATTAAAAATTGTATAACATTAGACAATATAAACTTTGATTCATTCAACTATCCTCTCGTATCCTCTTGTTCCGGGTTCAGCTTAAATTTCATAAGAATCTGATGTTCTCATTCCTGCATTACATTCCAATCTCAAGCCAATAGTTAGTAGCGTTAATACTCTAACGTATCTAAATTATTCATGCATACATACTTACATACATACTTACACGCCTATATACGTACATACAGTCAAACATACCTACATACACGTATGCTTATCTACATATTTTGCACAAGTTCTTATATACTATTTACTTATAATTTTTGTTTAACTTGTTTATATTCATCTATCATACTCATACATTAATTACACGAGGATTAGACCTGTATTTATAACCCATAAACATCTAGGAAACACCCAAAATCAGGTTTGGGAGGCTCGCCGTAGACCACGGTTTGTATACCGAAGCTTACGATCTATAAATCAAGTTAAATAACAAATTTCAACTTTTGAAATACGGGGAGGGCATCGGCGACGGCCCTACAGGGCGTCGGCGACGCCTCTTAGTTTTTCGAGTAGCTAGAAACCCCCGTAGACAGGAAAATAGGGCGTCGGACAAAACTGAAAATGCACAGGGCGTCGACGACGGCCTCTAGTTTTGCCATTTTTCTACTGTGTTATTTTCGTCGTTTGCACGCACTAAAACTTGCATAACTTTTAAACCGTTTCTTCCTACGTGATTGTAAATTAACATTCTGTCATGTGAGCTTGAAATCCAACATCCGGGTTAAGGAAATTCTTAACTTATACATTTTCGGCTTATTATTTATTTACGAATTATTAGACCCGTTCATGCTTTTATTGAACGACTCATTTGATTTAACCCAAATCTTACATGGACATTAGAACCTTAATACTTTTACATTATCTGGAGTTTTGTACTTGGGGCTTACACTCCCGATACCCGGTATGCGTTAAACTCATTCATTTTCTTTAATTATACGAAATCAAACTTTGTTAACCCAAGTTCCATTAACGAAATTGTTTACCTATTAGTCAACATTCACAACCGAGCCTTTTGACTATTAATCCACATCCCCGTTCCCGGTTAGCGTACTTATGTGCAATTCTACCCATTACCCGGTTATAATACCATAACAATTTCTTATACTTCATTCCGTTATCACAACAAGACCTCATTTTACCCGTTTGATCTACTTAACGAAGATCATCGATTTCATTCAACCAAATCCATACTTGAGTTCACATCACGCTTAATTATCTAGAATGCTACCTTATTTAAACAAGCTAAGAAGTGAAATCGGAATCACTTACCTTATGCATCCGTGTTCGTGTCCGCTTCCTTTCCTCCTCTTGACCCGTTAGCCTTTCATGTTTGATTCCATTTCGACATGATTCCTGTACTTTCATGTCATCGAAATTACATTCTTATTAGCATACACAAGTTTACATGTTGAAGATCATATCAATTGCATATTTCACATTTGACTTTCATTAGTCAATTATAACAAGCATAAGACATATACCCACTTTCACATCCTTTCAAACTCATATAATTCACCATGTCATTCCATATAACGCGTATTGATGTAACATGTACCATACGACTTTCTAATATCCTACCTTTACAAAAACAAGTCAATTTAGGCTTCCTATGTGTAGTTGACTTTCAGAAGTCAACGGTTTATCATATGAACTTCCAACTTATCCACATATATATCCGTAAGATCATTTATGCTATATCAATGACACTATATACATTTCTTACTCACGATGCAAATATACTTACAATCACATGATCACCTAGTGATATTAAACACAACATACAAGTCCTTAATGCATAGTCTTGACCAAGACATACATTCAACCCAAATTCTTGTATAAGTTCCATTTAAAGCACATTCTTCAAGTTAGTATACTACTAATTACATCATTACCTCATCTCATTCATATATACCAAGCCATTTCATACAATCTCACATCTTAACTTCACTTAGACATTTCATCATACACTTGGTGTGCATACACCATTTAGTGCACATTGTACAACTAATTAAAGCACATTCTTCCTAGTTCATCCATGAATTAACATAATCTTTCACAAATCATTATCATAACTGTTGCAACCCCCGATCCCTTATCTGTCCCGGGAACGGGCGGACGCGAACTCAGAGTTTCGGTGGTATCAGTTTGCGTTAATTCGGCCGCCGAATTTACATCAGGACCGTAGTTAGGAAATGTTTATCAGGGTAAAACCACCATATTTAATATTAATAATCACATGGGTAAAACTCATGTGACAACCCTCAAATTTACATGTAACCGTACAGTTTATTAATGATAAATAAAGTGCTTGATGACTGTGCTGAATCATTTAACTGCTCTCTGACTTACTGTGTTATACTTACATGTACTTGTTAATATACTAATAGTGTACAGAAAGGTCACTAAATAGTCCGGTATGCCTTCCTGAGTGTTAAAAATTAAAAACGTTGCAAAAATATATATGTAGGACGCTTTACGGATTAATTAAGCAGTTTAACGGAACAGTGTCGAACCGAACAACCGGACTCTACCCGGAACATAAAAATATTGACATTGTTTTTCTTTTCTGAGCCAGTTAGGGTCCCCGAATACCCTAACACCCGTTATAAATTATAACACACTAGTAACTTAATTTAATCTCCTAACTTAACTAACTAACTTAACTATATAGTTAGAAACCAACCCAATTACCCCCCCTCCCAACGAATTCGGTCCCATGAGGGGACAACCACTTACAAATTTTTATTATAATAATCCTTCATGTCTAATATCTTCTAAGCACTATATCCCTTGGATAATTAGGGTGGATTGTTTATAAATAGAACTAGTGGATCACATTTCATTCATTCCACACTTAAAGAAAATTGCATCTTTTTTTCCTTCCCTCTCATTACCTACGGCCGAACACCATAGCCCACATCCACCCACTTTCAAGTTTAGATCAAGGCATTTTACATAAAACCATGGGTGAAGGATCACATACGAGGAGACCCGGTGCTTACGGATTGCTAAGGACCTCACCACAACGCTATTAACCACCCGTTTTTCGTCTAGTTTCTTCCCTAGCCACGAGCTAGTAGTAAGTGACTCTAAACACCCTATTGATCTTGTCTAAAGTGGTTAATAAGAGATTTGTCAGATAAAAGTCATGAACATATAAGATCAAAGTTTAAAGTCTACTAAAAATGATGAACATGGTGGTTAATGAGCAAATATTAGTGTGAAACTCTTGGATCATGTATTGTTATGATTCTTGGTTGATTATCTGATGTGTTGCTGGTTAATATTGATGTTTGATGTTGTTACGATCACTAGTCATGCTAACGGAATCAATCGAACGCGTCTTAAAAGATTAAAGAATGAAAACAGAATCTGTCCAAGTTTTGCAGCCAACTTCAGTTGGCTGTAAACAGGTCATAAACTCTACGAAAAACTGATATTTTGAGTCTAAAATGTGTTATTATGAAATACGGTTCTAATGGCACCGGAATCGTAATTTTTGGACTTCGTTTACTATTTTTAAAGCGTCATTTCGTAACAGCAGCTAGAGCTGCATTTTTCTGCTGAAAATATATGTTTTGTTTTCTGTCATAACTTGGGTTCGGTGTAGAGTTGGATCATGAAACTTGTACCGTAGATGACCACCGATGTATTTGTAATTACCCCACTGGAATTTCGTAAATCGGACGCAAGAGGAATTTTAAATAAATTATTCCGTGGACTGTGGTCAGAAAAATATAAATCTGAGTTCATTCAGGAAACATAATTTTTTATAAAATAATAATAATGAACTGGACCCCGATATATTTACACAATAAAATTTGGAACGTTTAAGACTTCTGTAAAAATTTGGGAATTTTTGGAATAAGTTAACTATTTTATTAAAATGTCCGAAAACAGTCCGGTTTTGAATATTTATGCTGAAATGACATAAGCTGTAATTTGCGTGTCTAAATGTCGAGTGTGCTATCTGTAAATGATCTAACATGTTATATGTGTTATGTGCATTATCGTATGTTTGCTTATGAGTGGGGAATGGATGGGAAACCTAGATGGGCATAAACCTTCAAAGTGACGCATGTTGTGTGATAGATACATGTAGGAACTTTGTGCTCTATTTGAAAGCCACTAAATAACTAACTGGTAAATCATACTAGGACGTGATTGACCAACCTTGACTGCTAGCTATATTTGAGAATCTAACCGAGCAAACCGAGGTGAGTTCACACTTTCTACAAGGCATGGGATTCCCGGTGGTTTGGGAATGGGTTAAAGAATTTAAAACTAAATCTACATATCCCCTTGGGAAGATATGTACGGCCATCCTCCATAGATAGGATGCCATTATTAATCCTACAAATTCTCCTGGTGCAGAATACGTACGTTCGTCCTCCTGGTGCAGGACAACAACCTTAAAACTAGCTAGACAAAACTCTATCATGAAGTCCCTCAATTTATATCGACTTAATCGCCGAGGCCAATGGCGAGCGGGTCATTAGTTAATAGCGCTATTAGGTTTAACAAACCTCACACCGTGCCGTTCGGATGGGCGTGTACTAATGGACTATGGCAAACTGTCAGTGATGATAGACACTGATGTAGGGCACAACTATTGTTCGTCAGTTGTCGATATGTATGGTCTAGTAGTTCACACGGGGAAAGCCCCCACTAATTATGGTTATGGTTTGGGTAATGAACTACGGGGTAACCCCCACGGCAATTTAGCCAACGAAAGTCAAACCACGTTTTTCAGAAACAACTTAAAACTAAACAACCAAACGTGAACTCACTCAACTTTGTTGTTGACTCGTTGTTACATGCCTTACAGGTCGCTAAACGCTTGGAGCTTGCACGAGGAAGGAGTCGTTGTGGTGTACGGACTGTTATGTTCCGTGCTTATTATTTAAATCCTTATGAACTTATTAAACTTGCGTTTTGAACTTAATCTTATAAACTATGGACACATGCTCTTGGATTTACTTTTATGCTTCCGCTGTTTAAACTAAACATGGTTAACTAGCTTTGGTCACCAATCGTATTGTGGTTGATCTTATTTACTTAATTACGATGTTCAATATGATTGGTGGCTCGATCCTGGTCACGTCACGCCTCCAAACGGTGGTACTCCGCATGGTGGATTTTGGGGGTGTGACAGATTGGTATCAGAGCCATTGGTTATAGTGAACTTGGTTTTAAAAAGGGAAACGTTTTGATAAAACCAGACTATAACCTGTACAGTGCTCAACGATCCACAACGACGCTTCGCTCCACGTGCAAGACTCGACACCATAAGTGGTATGATTTATGTTATATTATCGGTTAGATAGTTCTCACTGTGCATTAGATAATGTGATAATTGCTATTTGAACCTTGTGTGCTTAATCTCTAATGTCGTCCCACACTTACGCACTTTCGCGACACTTTCCTCACTTACGTTGCTTCGTTATGAAGATCACGAGCGGACGCGGAGGACGTATCAACCTCACTCAAGCCCAGTTGACGGCTTTGATCAACGAACGAGTCGCTGAGGCACTCACAGCTAACCCAGCAGGAGGTATAACCTGCTATACCAACTCACCTTAGGACGTTTAGATCCTACCTTCGCAAACCAACCCTCATGCTTAACCTGTCTTTTATTCTCGCGCAACAGGTCAACATGCTCAACCTCCTGTGTGCACGTTCAAGACGTTCATGGACTGCCGACCTACCACTTTCAGTGGCACCGAAGGAGCAGTGGGCCTTCTTCACTGGTTTGAAAAGCTTGAGTCTGTTTTTGAGATGTGCGAATGCCCCGAAGACCGTAGGGTGAAATATGCTACCAGAACACTTGAAGGAGCTGCGTTAACCTGGTGGAAGGCACAGGTTCAACTACTAGGACTGGCAGTTGCTAATGCTACACCCTGGAATGGTTTCAAAGAGCTGATCAAGGAGGAGTACTTTAGTCGGGATGACATCCACAAGCTAGAGGTGGAATTTTACAATCTGAAGATGACGGGGTCTGAGATTGAGGCGTATACTAAGAGGTCAAACGAGCTGGCCATCCTGTGTCCAACTATGGTGGACCGTCCCATCAAACGTATTGAGTTGTACCTGAAGGGCCTTGTACCATAGATTCAAAGTCACGTAACTTCAGCCAACCTGGGTACCATTCAGCAAATTATCAAGTTGGCTCATCGTCTCACCGACCAGGCGGTGGAGCAAAACAGGCTACCCAAACGTATCAGTGCCACAGCTACTTCTGATGCACCTACCGACAACAAGCGAAAATGGGATGGGAACTCCGGAAAGGGTTCTACTTCAGTTCAGTCTCAGCAGCGAAAGACTGATGACTACCAGAGTCCTGGTCAGCAATCTTTTGGTAACCAAGGACAGGGTGGATACCGAGGGAACCACCCCAAGTGCAACCGGTGCAACAAACATCACAGCGGGCAGTGCAACAAAGGTCGTTGCCTGAGGTGTAACAAGTTTGGTCAAGAAGCAAAGGATTGCAGGAGCGCCCGACCAGCAAATCAGAATCGCCAACAACAACAACAAGCCCCACAGAACCACCAGCAGCCGCATCAGTAGGGAAATAAATGATGCTTTCAGTGTGGCGCTGAAGGCCATTTTAAGAGGAACTGCCCCCAGCTGAACCAAAACCAGAACAATAACCAAAGAAACAGGAACCACAATGGAAACAACAACGAAGGCAACAATGGAGGTAACAATAATGGCAATGGCGCCCAAGGACGGGTGTTCGTGATTGGTCAGGGAGAAGCAAGGAACGATCCCAACGTTGTGATAGGTAAGTTTCTTCTGGATGACTTCTTTGTTACTGTTTTATTCGATTCGGGTGCCGATACTAGTTATGTGTCCTTAAAAGTTAGCCAAATGCTTAAGAGCACTCCAACACTTCTGAACACCAAACACACGGTAGAACTAGCTAACGGTAAAAGCCTTGAGGCCACACACGTAGTTAAAGGTTGTAACCTCATCTTAGCTGGTCAGACTTTCTCTATCGATCTTATTCCTATCACACTTGGTAGTTTCGACGTCGTTATTGGGATGGATTGTCTATCTCATCATCAAGCGGAGATTGTTTGCAAGGAGAAAATCGTCCGCATTCCTCGTTCTGGTAAAGAAACCCTTATGATTCATGGTGACAAGAGTGGTGCTATCGAAGGCATCATCTCTTTCCTGAAGGCCCAGAAGTGTTTGCGAAAGGGCCACACTGCCATTCTGGCACTCGTTACTGACACATCAATGGAAGAGAAGAGAATTGAATATATTCCTATTGTACGTGACTTTCCCGAGGTATTTCCTGAGGAATTACCTGGTCTTTCGCCTCATCGTCAAGTTGAGTTTCAAATCGAGCTAGCTCCTGGGGCAGCACCAGTAGCTCGAGCACCTTATCGTCTAGCTCCATCAGAACTTGAAGAACTGTCCACGCAATTACAAGAACTCTTGGAAAAGGGTTTTATACGTCCTAGCTCTTCGCCCTAGGGAGCTCCAGTCTTGTTTGTGAAAAAGAAAGACGGCACTTTTAGAATGTGTATTGACTACCGCGAACTCAACAAAGTGACTGTGAAGAATCATTATCCTCTTCCACGTATTGACGACTTGTTCGACCAGTTGCAAGGGTCGAGCTATTACACTAAGATTCATTTGAGATCGGGATACCATCAGCTGAGAGTCCGAGAGGAGGACGTCTCCAAAACAGAATTCAGAACTCGTTACGGCCATTACGAGTTTCTGGTTATGCCATTCGGGCTGACGAACACACCAGCGGTCTTCATGGATCTCATGAACCGAGTATGCAAACCTTACCTGGATAAGTTCGTTACTGTGTTCATCGACGATATCCTGATCTATTCAAAGAGTCAAGAGGAACACGAGCAGCATCTACGACTTATGCTGGAACTTCTTCGAAAAGAGCAGTTGTATGCCAAGTTTTCAAAATGTGACTTCTGGCTTCGCGAGGTCCACTTTCTAGGACATGTGGTAAACAAGGATGGGATTCATGTAGATCCATCCAAGTTTGACTCGATCAAGAACTTGCCTGCACCCCGCACACCAACATAAATCCGCCAATTCTTGGGTTTGGCAGGATATTACAGAAGGTTTATCAAGGATTTCTCCAAGATTGTGCAACCTCTCACTTCACTGACTCAGAAGCGTGTCACCTATCATTGGGGTGATGCACAGGAGTCCGCATTTCAGCACTTGAAGGATAGACTTTGTAGTGCGCCTATCCTCTCATTGCCTGAAGGCACAGATGATTTTGTGGTTTACTGCAACGCTTCCATCCAAGGACTTGGTTGCGGATTGATGCAACGTGACAAGGCCATTGCCTACGCATCATGCCAACTCAAAGTTCATGAAAGGAATTACACTACTCACGATCTGGAGCTGGGAGCAGTTGTTTTTGCGCTACGGATATGGAGACATTACCTGTACGGTACCAAGTGCACCATTTACACCGATCACAGGAGTCTCGAGCATATCTTCAAGCAAAATGAGTTAAACATGCGTCAACGCCGATGGGTTGAGCTCTTGAACGATTATGAATGCGTAATCAAATATCATCCGGGCAAGGCCAATGTTGTGGCCGACGCCCTTAGTCAAAAGGATACTCTACCTAAGCGTGTACGTGCTTTACAGCTTACCATCCAATCCAACCTTCCCGCTCAGATTCGTGATGCTCAGGTCGAAGCATTGAAAGCAGAGAACATTAAGGCCGAGTCCTTGCGAGGATCCAGGCAGCGACTAGATCAAAAGGAAGACGGCGCTTACTATGTAAATGGACGCATCTGGGTTCCACTATATGGAGACCTACGCGAGCTTGTGATGGATGAAGCACATAAGTCTCGTTATTCGGTACATCCTGGTTCGGATAAAATGTACCACGACCTCAAGACTACGTATTGGTGGCCTGGCATGAAAGCCCACATAGCAACCTACGTCAGTAAGTGCTTGACTTGTGCGAGAGTCAAGACTGAATATCAGAAACCATCAGGCCTACTTCAACAACCGGAGATCCCGAAATGGAAATGGGAGCAAATTTCCATGGATTTCGTTACCGGCCTGCCCAGATCTCAACGCGGAAATGATACCATTTGGGTGATCGTAGATCGACTGACCAAGTCTGCACATTTTCTGGCCATCAAAGAAACGGATAAGTTTTCTACTCTTGCAGACATTTATCTAAAGGAAGTAGTGTCAAGGCACGGAGTCCTAACCTCTATTATATCTGATCGTGACGGGCGTTTTACTTCTGAACTGTGGCAAGCAATGCACAAGTCTTTTGGCTCACGTTTAGATATGAACACCGCTTATCACCCACAGACGGATGGGCAATCTTAATGCACCATCCAAACCCATGAAGACATGCTTAGGGCATGCGTAATCGATTTTGGTAATGGCTGGGAAAAGAACCTCCCGCTAGTGGAGTTCTCATATAACAACAGCGACCACACCAGCATCCAGGCTGCTCCGTTTGAGGCATTGTACGGACGCAAATGCCGATCACCTCTCTGTTGGGCAGAAGTTGGTGACAGCCAAATCACTGGCCCAGAACTTGTGGTAGATACCACCGAGAGAATTGCTCAAATACGACAGCGAATAGCGGCAGCTCGTGACCGTCAGAAAAGCTATGCTGATAAGGGAAGAAAACCACTCGAGCTCCAGGTTGGGGATCGAGTGCTACTCAAAGTCTCACCTTGGAAAGGTGTAGTCCGCTTTGGCAAACGAGGCAAACTCAATCCGCGTTATGTCGGACCATTCGAAGTCACCGAGAAAATTGGCAAAGTCGCCTACAGGTTGAATCTACCCGAAGAACTCAGGGGAGTTCACGACGTATTCCATGTGTCGAATCTGAAGAAGTGTCTGTCAGATGAGACCCTCATAGTTCCTCTCAAGGAACTCACTATCGACGACCAGCTGCGATTCGTCGAGGAACTAGTAGAGATTACGGATCGAGATGTTAAGATCCTCAAGCATACCAGGATACCTCTGGTCCGAGTTTGTTGGAATGCTCGTCGTGGCCCAGAGTATACCTGGGAACGAGAAGACCAAATGAAACTCAAGTATCCCCAACTGTTTAAGAAAAACGCAACCACTACTGAGGCTGAAGCTACTGCAGAATTTCGGGACGAAATTCCAAACCAATGGGGGGATGATGTGACACCCTAGGAAAATCAGGAAAACAACGCAACTTAACTAGCTTCCTCAGTAACCACGCGCTAAATTTCGGGACGAAATTCTCTTAACAGGGGGGAGAATGTGACAACCCTCAAATTCACATGTAACCGTACAGTTTATTAATGATAAATAAAGTGCTTGATGACTGTGCTGAATCATTTAACTGCTCTCTGACTTACTTTGTTATACTTACATGTACATGTTAATATACTAATAGTGTACAGGAAGGTCACTAAATAGTCCGGTATGCCTTCCTGAGTGTTAAAAATTAAAAACGTTGCAAAAATATATATGTAGGACGCTTTACGGATTACATGTTGAAGATCATATCAATTGCATATTTCACATTTGACTTTCATTAGTCAATTATAACAAGCATAAGACATATACCCACTTTCACATCCTTTCAAACTCATATAATTCACCATGTCATTCCATATAACGCGTATTGATGTAACATGTACATACGACTTTCTAATATCCTACCTTTACAAAAACAAGTCAATTTAGGCTTCCTATGTGTAGTTGACTTTCAGAAGTCAACGGTTTATCATATGAACTTCCAACTTATCCACATATATCTGTAAGATCATTTATGCTATATCAATGACACTATATACATTTCTTACTCACGATGCAAATATACTTACCATCACATGATCACCTAGTGATATTAAACACAACATACAAGTCCTTAATGCATAGTCTTGACCAAGACATACATTCAACCCAAATTCTTGTATAAGTTCCATCTAAAGCACATTCTTCAAGTTAGTATACTACTAATTACATCATTACCTCATCTCATTCATATATATCAAGCCATTCCATACAATCTCACATCTTAACTTCACTTAGACATTTCATCATACACTTGGTGTGCATACACCATTTAGTGCACATTGTACAACTAATTAAAGCACATTCTTCCTAGTTCATCCATGAATTAACATAATCTTTCACAAATCATTATCATAACTGTTGCAACCCCCAATCCCTTATCTGTCCCGGAAACGGGCGGACGCGAACTCAGAGTTTCGGTGGTATCAGTTTGCGTTAATTTGGCAGCTGAATTTACATCAGGACCGTAGTTAGGAAATGTTTATCAGAGTAAAACCACCATATTTAATATTAATAATCACATGGGTAAAACCCATGTGACAACCCTCAAATTCACATGTAAGCGTACAATTTATTAATGATAAATAAAGTGCTTGATGACTGTGCTGAATCATTTAACTACTCTCTGACTTACTGTGTTATACTTACATGTACTTGTTAATATACTAATAGTGTACAGAAAGGTCACTAAATAGTCCGATATGCCTTCCTGAGTGTTAAAAATTAAAAACGTTGCAAAAATATATATGTAGGACGCTTTACGGATTAATTAAGCAGTTTAACGGAATAGTGTCGAACCGAACAACCGGACTGTACCCAGAACATAAAAATATTGTCATTGACACTGTTTTTCTTTTCTGAGCCAGTTAGGATCCCCGAATACCCTAACACCCGTTATAAATTATAACACACTAGTAACTTAATTTAATCTCCTAACATAACTAACTTAACTATATAGTTAGAAACCAACCCAATTACCCCCCCCCCCCTCCCAACGAATTCGGTCCCATGAGGGGACAACCACTTACAAATTTTGATTATAATAATCCTTCATGTCTAATATCTTCTAGGCACTATATCCCTTGGATAATTAGGGTGGATGGTTTATAAATAGAACTAGTGGATCACATTTCATTCATTCCACACTTAAAGAAAATTGCATCTTTCTTTCCTTCCCTCTCATTACCTACGGCCGAACACCATAGCCCACATCCACCCACTTTCAAGTTTAGATCAAGGCATTTTACATACAACCAAGGGTGAAGGATCACATACGAGGAGACCCGGTGCTTACGGATTGCCAAGGACCTCACCACAACGCTATTAACCACCCGTTTTTCGTCTAGTTTCTTCCCTAGCCACGAGCTAGTAGTAAGTGACTCTAAACACCCTATTGATCTTGTCTAAAGTGGTTAATAAGAGATTTGTCGGATAAAAGTCATGAACATATAAGATCAAAGTTTAAAGTCTACTAAAAATGATGAACATGGTGGTTAATGAGCAAATATTAGTGTGAAACTCTTGGATCATGTATTGTTATGATTCTTGGTTGATTATCTGATGTGTTGCTGGTTAATATTGATGTTTGATGTTGTTACGATCACTAGTCATGCTAACGGAATCAATCGAACGCGTCTTAGAAGATTAAAGAATGAAAACAGAATCTGTCCAAGTTTAACAGCCAATTTCAGTTGGCTGTAAATAGGTCATAAACTCTACAAAAAACTGATATTTTGAGTCTAAAACGTGTTATTATGAAATACGGTTCTAATGGCACCAGAATCGTAATTTTTGGACTTCGTTTACTATTTTTAAAGCGTCATTTCGTAACAGCAGCTAGAGCTGCATTTTTCTGCTGAAAATATGTGTTTTGTTTTCTGTCATAACTTGGGTTTGGTGTAGATTTGGATCATGAAACTTGTACTGTAGATGACCACCGATGTATTTGTAATTACCCCACTGGAATTTCATAAATCGGACGCTCGAGGAATTTTAAATAAATTATTCTGTGGACTGTGGTCAGAAAAATATAAATCTGAGTTCAGTCCGGAAAATGAATTTTTTATAAAATAATAATAATGAACTGGACCCCGATATGTTTACACAATAAAATTTGGAATTAAGACATTCTGTAAAAATTTGGGAATTTTTGGAATAAGTTAACTATTTTATTAAAATGTCCGAAAACAGCCCGGTTTTGAATATTTATGCTGAAATGACATAAGCTGTAATTTGCGTGTCTAAATGTCGAGTGTGCTATCTGTAAATGATCTAACATGTTAAATGTGTTATGTGCATTATCGTATGTTTGCTTATGAGTGGGGAATGGATGGGAAACCTAGATGGGCATAAACCTTCAAAGTGACGCATGTTGTGTGATAGATACATGTAGGAACTTTGTGCTCTATTTGAAAGCCACTAAATAACTAACTGGTAAATCATACTAGGACGTGATTGACCAACCTTGATTGCTAGCTATATTTGAGAATCTAACCGATCAAACCGAGGTGAGTTCACACTTTCTACAAGGCATGGGATTCCCGGTGGTTTGGGAATGGGTTAAAGAAGTTAAAACTAAATCTACATATCCCCTTGGGAAGATATGTACGGCCATCCTCTATAGATAGGATGCCATTATTAATCCTACGAATTCTCCTGGTGCAGAATACGTACGTTCGTCCTCCTGGTGTAGGACAACAACCTTAAAACTACCTAGACAAAACTCTATCATGAAGTCCCTCAATTTATATCGACTTAATCACCGAGGCCAATGGCGAGCGGGTCATTAGTTAATAGCGCTATTAGGTTTAAAAAACCTCACACCGTGCCGTTCGGACGGGCGTGTACTAATGGACTATGGCAAACTGTCAGTGATGATAGACACTGATGTAGGGCACAACTATTGTTCGTCAGTTGTCGATATGTATGGTCTAGTAGTTCACACGGGGAAAGCCCCCACTAATTATGGTTATGGTTTGGGTAATGAAAAAGGAACTAGTTAAACATACTTTCAACTACGGGGTAACCCCCACGGCAATTTAGCCAACGAAAGTCAAACCACGTTTTTCAGAAACAACTTAAAACTAAACAACCAAACGTGAACTCACTCAACTTTGTTGTTGACTCGTTGTTACATGCCTTACAGGTCGCTAAACGCTTGGAGTTTGCACGAGGAAGGAGTCGTTGTGGTGTACGGACTGTTATGTTCCGTGCTTATTATTTAAATCCTTATGACCTTATTAAACTTGCGTTTTGAACTTAATCTTATAAACTATGGACACGTGCTCTTGGATTTACTTTTATGCTTCCGCTGTTTAAACTAAACATGGTTAACTAGCTTTGTTCACCAATCGTATTGTGGTTGATCTTATTTACTTAATTACGATGTTCAATATGATTGGTGGCTCGATCCAGGTCACGTCACGCCTCCAAGCGGGGGTACTCCGCATGGTGGGGTTTGGGGGTGTGACAACCCAAGTTTCTTATTACAATACATTTATAGGGATAAACCCTATTTTATTGAATTTAAAACATCGTTTATTAGGTAACTTTTATAGCTACATTTTTTCCAAGCCTTCAGTGCTCTCCAGCTGGCTTTTTACTAATTGGCTGTCACATTGTGTTACCTGAAACGCTTTTTAAAAACATTTGTCAGTGGGAAATACTTGTGAGTGAATCCCAGTTTAATCAAGAAACATTTTATCAATTAAAACAATATTGAGAGCGATCACATAGTTTATTTCTACACAATTACTCATTCAGTACTGTCAATCCTGACTTGTGGGTCATATTACACATTGGCTAACTCGTTGTCCAATGGTAACGTACTGTCATCCCCGACTTACTACACGCAGTAGTATATTTTGTATACAAAACCCCAACATACCGGCAGTAATTGAAGAACTACAAAGACTCAATCACTGCTTAATCACATTGTAAAACAATTAAGGTTTTGTAAAATATTACAAAAAGGTTAACAAAAATTGGATAAACTCACATTGCTATCTTAGACTTCGCGTAAGGGTTTCCTGGGAATAATCTATAATTTATACAAATGTACATAGGTTAGTATCATAACCCTTTAAAAATATTAATGATACCCTCCCCGAGAAGACATTCCAACAACTACGTCAGGCAGAACCACGACAGTTGTTACGGAACCCTAAATCAATCAGGCATCGTATCTACTACGAAACTGGGGTTATAATACTTACAACGGAGCAGAACCTTGATAATTATGGGGTATAATACCCGTGTATTATAAGCCTACTATCAGAATTTGGGATTGAGACTCGAAGACTGAACGAATTGAAATGAAATCTGATGCGTTCTATTTATACTTGCTGAACTAGACTCTCACGCGGCCCGCGTAAGAGTAGCCTTATGGTTACGCGGCCCGCGTCAACCCTGGGTCAACGAATAGCTTAGCTGGGTCAGCATGTAGATCCGCCGGGTGTTAGGCCATGTGGCAGCACCGGGCTGCGCCACCTTTTGAGACACTCGTGGCACGCGTACAGGTTGGGGTGGGGTTACGCGGCCCGCCTCAACTTAAAATTTCAGATTTTTATTTTATTTTTAATGTTATACTATTGGGCTCGGTTTTCACATACGGGGTGTATATAAAGACATATTGGGATATTTTAACATATACTAAGGTGTCGAAAAATTATGAGGGTGTTGGTTTTATTGAGGGTTGTTACATTCTCCCCACCTTATTTTAGAGCTCGTCCTCGAGATCTACTGGAACAATTGCGGATATTTCTTTTGCATTTCAGATTCAAGCTCCCATGTGTACTCAGGTCCTCTTTTGGAGTCCCATTTCACTTTGACCAGAACTAATCTCTTATGCTTTAGATTCTTGACTTTCCTGTCTTCAATTTGTAGAGGCCTTTTTATAAACTTGAGTTGTTCATTTACCTCTATATCCTTAAGAGGTACTATTAGTGATTCATCAGCTAAACACTTTTTGAGATTAGATACATGAAATACATTATGTATTTCTGCCATTTCCTCTGGCAATTGTAGCTGATAGGCTACAGATCCTATTCTTTTAATAATCTCAAAAGGTCCAACATACCTGGGACTTAGCTTTCCCCTTTTTATGAATCTTACTACTCCTTTCCAAGGAGAGACTTTTAATAATACTTTATCTCCGACTTGAAATTCCAACGGTTTGCGTCGGTTATCAGCATAGCTCTTCTGTCGATCACGTGCTGTTTTCAGTCGTTCCTTGACTTGAATAATCTTGTCGGTTGTTTCTAGTACTATCTCAGGTCCAGATAGTTGCTTTTCCCCAATTTCTGCCCAACATACTGGGGTTCGGCACTTTCGTCCATAAAGTGCTTCGAAAGGTGCAGCATTAATACTTGTGTGATAACTGTTATTTTAAGAAAATTCTATTAAAGGTAAGTGATCGTCCCAATTACCTCCAAAATCAATTACACAAGCTCTAAGCATCTCCTCCATTGTTTGAATTGTCCTTTCGCTTTGTCCATCCTTTTGAGGATGATAAGCTGTGCTTAATTTTAACTTGGTTCCCATTGTCTTTTGGAAACTTGACCAAAAATGAGAGGTAAATCGGCTATCTCTATCAGAAACAATTGATAAAGGAATGCCATGTAAAGAAACAACTTCATTTACATACAACTTAGCTAACTGTTCCATACTGAATGTTTCCTTCATTGGTAGAAAATGAGCTGACTTGGTTAGCCTATCTATAATCACCCAGATTGTATCATTTCCTTTCTTAGTTTTGGGTAATTTAGTAACAAAATCCATTGTTATCAATTCCCATTTCCGCACCGGCATTTCTAACTGTTGTAATAGACCTGCAGGTTTCTGGTGTTCAGTTTTGACTTGTGAACAAGTTAAACATTTAGAAACATAGGCTGCTATGTCCTTTTTCATTCCTATCCACCATAAATTCTTCCCTAAATCCTGGTACATTTTATCATTTCCTGGATGCATCGTATATTTGGACTGATGGGCTTCTTCTAATATACGATTACGCAGGTTTCCTAATTTAGGTATCCACATTCTCTTTTTATGGAATCTCCAAATTCCATCTGTTCCTTGTTCTAATTCTTTTAGCATACCTTTTAATTTTTCAGTATCATCCTTGATTATTGATTCTTGTGCTTCTCTTATTTGATCATTTAAATCTACTTGCAGATTTAATTTAAGAGAACGTACCCTTTTTGGCTTTTCATGATATTTTCGGCTTAATGCATCTGCCACTACATTTGCTTTTCTTTCATGATACTGGATATCACAATCATAATCACTAAGCATCTCCATCCAGCGTCTTTGTCTCATATTCAATTCCTTTTGCTTGAAAATATACCTTAAACTCTTATGATCAGTGAATATGGTAAACTTACTACCATAAAGGTAATGTCTGCAAATCTTAAGAGCAAAAATTATAGCTCCTAATTCTAAATCATGGGTTGAATAATTCTCTTCATGATTCTTAAGTTGTCTAGATGCGTAAGCTATAACCTTTTGACGTTGCATTAGTACACATCCATAACCTAATTTAGAAGCGTCACAATAGACTATAAAGTCTTCAGCTCCTTCTGGTAATGCTAGTATGGATGTATGGGTTAATTTATGCTTAAGGATTCTAAATGCTTCTTCTTGTTTTAATCCCCATTCAAACTTAACAGATTTACAGGTTAGCTTAGTTAAGGGAATGGCTATTCTAGAAATTTTTTGAATAAATCTTCTATAATAACCGGCTAATCCTAAGAAACTTCTAACCTCGGTTGGTGACTCAGGGGTTTTCCATTTAGTAATTGCCTCGATCTTTGTGGGATCCACATGAATTCCTTCATGATTGACTAAATGTCCAAGAAATTGTACATGTTCTAACCAAAATTCGCACTTAGAAAATTTAGCGTAAAGCTTTTCTTTTCTTAATAAACTTAAAAGTGCGTGCAAATGCTTTGCATGATCCTCTTTATTCTTAGAATAAATGAGAATATCATCTATGAAAACAATTATGAATTTATCCAAATATGGCTTACATATTCGGTTCATCATGTCCATAAATGCAGCTGGGGCATTGGTTAAACCAAATGGCATGACAGTAAATTCATAATGGCCATACCTCGTTCTAAATGCGGTCTTAGGAATGTCCTCTTCCTGTACCTTTAATTGATGATATCCTGACCTTAAATCGATTTTAGAGAAAAAATCGAGCTCCTTGTAGTTGATCAAACAGATCATCGATTCTCAGTAATGGGTACCGATTCTTAATCGTAACTTTGTTTAATTCACGGTAGTCAATGCACATACGCATTGATCCGTCCTTCTTTTTAACAAACAATATCGGCGCTCCCCATGGCGACGAACTAGGTTGTATAAATCCTTTTTCTAACAATTCGTCTAATTGTTTCTTCAATTCTTGCATTTCTGCAGGTGCCAAACGATAGGGTGCTTTGGCAATCGGTGATGTTCCTGGTATTAAATGGATTCTGAATTCGACTTCTCTATCTGGAGGTTGCCCTGACAATTCTTCTGGAAATACATCTGAAAACTGAGATACTACTGGAATATCTTTTAAATCCTTTCCTTTAGTGTTATTGATTATGGAAATCAAATACACTATAGAACCTTTTCTTATATAACTTGCAGTTTTCATCACAGAGATGAATTTTGTAGATCTAGATAGTTTATCTCCTTTAATTGTGATCGTTTTACCTTTTGGTGAGTTTACTTGGATCGACTTTTGATCACATAAAATATTGTCTTTATTGGCTATTAACCAATCCATTCCTAAAACAACATGAAATCCTGCCAGATTCATGGGATAAAGGTTTGCAATAAATTTCTGATTTAAAATTTATATTCTTGCTCCCTACAAGATTTCAGAAATCCTAACAGTTTGTCCATTTGCTGTCTCTACTAAGCATTCTAGTGGTAGTTTAGTTAATGATTGATTTAGAAATTTGCAAAATGATGTATTAATAAAACTTTGGTTTGCACCAGAGTCAAATAATACTTTAGCAAAAACATCATTAACTAAAAACGTACCAGCTATGACATCTGGAATCATCTTGGCTTCATCTGCAGTCAGAACAAATGCTTTAGCATTTTGAGTATTCTTGTTGTTTGCAGCTAGAGCTATTAAGCTTGATATGACCTTGTTCTCCGCAGTTGTAACATATCCTGTTTTTACCTTTCTTCCTGCAGTTTTCTTCTTTGTGTCCCGATATTTTGCAAAAGTTACAGTATATGGAGCATCTTCCTGAATGCTTTCTTTTGCAATTCTTACAGTAAGGTGTAGAGGTAGAACCTATATTTTTCCCACGATTAAAATTCCAGAACGAAATTCTTGTGTGAGCTTCTGGGTTAGATTCCTCCTTTGATCCTCCTCTCGGGTACGGACTAATTCATCTGTCAAGGTATTTGCTAGTTCTACAGCTTCTTCTATGGTTTGAGGTCTAGCTGCCTTGACTACGTGTCTTATCTCCCCAATTAATCCCTAAATATAACGGGAGATTAACACTAGTTCTGGTGAACCAAGAGTTGGCACTATTCTAGCATATTCGAAGAATATATTAGTGTATCCCTTACTATCTACACCAGTCATCCTAAGGTTTAAGAATTTGTTTGCTATCTGTTCTTTCTCATTAGGTGGGCGGAATTTCCTTTCTACCTTGTTCTTAAATTCTTCCCATTCCATATTGTAGGTTCTATCACTTCCTCTTGATTGGAGGATAGTGTTCAACTATTCTAGTGCTGAATTCTTAAACAGATTAGAAGCAAACAATATCTTATCTTCTTCAGCACACTTGTTAATTCTTAAGACTGCCTCAGTCTTCTCTATCCAGCGTAGGGTTGCAATGGCCCCTTCGTTGCCCGAGAATTCCATTGGTTTACAAGACCAGAATTCTTTATAAGAACAACCGTAAGACACGGTTCTTCTCCTTTTGGGAATAGGCATTTGAAGTACGGGTCCATTGTTCACGCTGTTTTCTGGTTCAATTGGTCGCTTACTGCTATGCTTACTTTTATTATTCGCTTCTTAAATAGTTTGAATAATAAATGGCACTGCATCTATGATTCCTTATGCCACTATGTGTTGAACAGCACTATTATCCATTTGGTTTCCATTGTTATTGATGCTTGGATTCTCATTAACCACGTTAATGTTACTCTGGTTATCATTATTCAGATTTCCTTGATTTCCTTCGTCGGCCATCTGAATTTTAAACATTTACCCCATATTAATATCTCAAGATAATATTTAATATAGTTAATCACATGATACGCAATCTAGCCAAAAACGTCGATCATTGCGACTTTTACTCTATTTCCATATACTATTATGGATCTATTACATACTAGTACTGAAATAAAATTACAATACCAACAGAAATAGAATCACACTAATAGTAATATGCATCCGTACACACATATTTTATTTTATTTTATTATATTATATTATTATTACTATTACCGTCTCCTCCATCACATCACGGATATGGATTTATCCAAAAATCCATATTACGCTCATCGTATTTTCATACAAGACGCTCTCCCACCTGACGCATTCTCTCACTGCTTTCTAAAATTTCCTCACAAAATGTCCTAAGTTCTTGGACGTTTTCTGCACTCATTAGGGGTGCAGGTTCTAGGACTGGGTTTGGAATCTGGGGTGCGGGTTCCTGATATGGGGGTGAATGTGCCTGAAATCGGTAAGGATCTTCTAAGATCTCCCTAATATATTCATCATGGTAATAGGGATCTAAAGGGTCCATACCCGGGTAGGCTCCTATGTTCTGTATGGGTGTGTCTTCATGTATCAGGTAACGTTGCACAAAGTCCCTATTATCGTCCCACCAGGGATCATAATTTGGGTCTAGGGGGTTTGGTGCAGGTACCCTAGGGATTTCTTCTGGGTTGAAATCAAGCATCTCTACTTGGTTTTCAGGGTTTTCTATCTCCATGGGTTGGTTTGGGATTTGTGGTTGTGGGGCTACTAGTTGTTCCAGACTTGGGTCAGCAGCAGTTATAGCTAGGATATGGAAATTGGCTAGGCTTCTATTAAGCATATCCTGTGTATGGGCATCTGTCTTTCGCTTAGCGGCTGCTAAAACTCTTTGCTGTTGCAACTTTCGCATTCTTTTCCTGCGTACAAAGGATTCCTTACTGAACCATCCTCGTTTCTTATGAGGGAATGGCTCTTCTGACTGAGCTTTAAAAGCAAATAATCCTTCTTCCTGATCAGCAGAATACCCAGAAAGGGCAGGCTGTGAAGAGGTACCTTCACTCCTAGGTGAATCAGACAACTGACGACTCATGTCTGAGGGTCCTGGATCACTCATACTGTAAACTAACAAATAGTCAAATAACACACAATCAAATAATTACAGTTATGCACGTATTTCCGTAATTTATTTCCTAACACAAAATTTAGAATTTAAGTGTCAGCAGAACACTTCTTTGGCTCAGACCAGTGGCTAGGCTCTGATAACACCTTCTGTCGCAACCCCCGATCCCTTATCTGTCCCGGGAACGGGCGGACGCGAACTCAGAGTTTCGGTGGTATCTGTTTGCGTTAATTTGGCAGCAGAATTTCCATCAGGACCGTAGTTAGGAAATGTTTATCAGAGTAAAACCACCATATTTAATATTAATAATCACATGGGTAAAACCCAAGTTTCTTGTTACAATACATTTATAGGGATAAACCCTATTTTATTGAGTTTAAAACATTGTTTATTAGGTAACTTTTATAGCCACATTTTTCCCCAGCCTTCAGTGCTCTCCAGCTGGCTTTTTACTAATTAGCTGTCACATTGTGTTACCTGAAACGCGTTTTAAAAACATTTGTCAGTGGGAAATACTGGTGAGTGAATCCTAGTTTAATCAAGAAACATTTTATCAATTAAAACAGTATTGAGAGCGATCACATTGTTTATTTCTACACAATTACTCATTCAGTACTGTCAATCCTGACTTGTGGGTCATATTACACATTAGCTAACTCGTTGTCCAATAGTAACGTACTGTCATCCCCGACTTACTACACGCAGTAG
This sequence comes from Helianthus tuberosus, assembly GCA_030545235.1. Lineage (NCBI taxonomy): Eukaryota > Viridiplantae > Streptophyta > Magnoliopsida > Asterales > Asteraceae > Helianthus > Helianthus tuberosus. The sequence goes on from CM060406.1 coordinate 123,295,527, forward strand.
TATATTTTGTATACAAAACCTCAACATACCGGCAGTAATTGAAGTACTACAAAGACTCAATCACCGCTTAATCACATTGTAAAACAATTAAGGTTTTGTAAAATATTACAAAAAGGTTAACAAAAATTGGAAAAACTCACATTGCTATCTTAGACTTCGCGTAAGGGTTTCGTTGGAATAATCTATAATTTATATAAATGTATATAGGTTAGTATCATAACCCTTTAAAAATATTAATGATACCCTCTCCGAGACGGCATTCCAACAACTACGTCGGGCAGAACCACGACAGTTATTACGGAACCCTAAATCAATCGGGCATCGTATCTACTACGAAACTGGGGTTATAATACTTACAACAGAGCAGAACCTTGCTAATTAGGGGGTATAAAACCCGTGTATTATAAGCCTACTATCAGAATTTGGGATTGAGAATCGAAGAATGAACGAATTGAAATGAAATCTGATGCGTTCTATTTATACTTGCTGAACTAGACTCTCACGCGGCCTGCGTAAGAGTAGCCTTAGGGTTACGCGGCCCGCATCAACCCTGGGTCAATGAATAGCTTAGCTGGGTCAGCATGTAGGTCCGCCGGGTGCTAGGCCACGTGGCCGCACCGGGCTGCGCCACCTTTTGAGACACTCGCGGCCCGCGTAAAGGATGGGGTGGGGTTACGCGGCCCGCCTCAACTTAAAATTTCAGATTTTTAATTTATTTTTAATGTTATACTATATTTTGGGCTCGGTTTTCACATACGGGGTGTATATAAAGACATATTGGGATATTTTAACATATACTAAGGTGTCGGAAAATTATGAGGGTGTTGGTTTTATTGAGGGTTGTTACAATAACCAAGCATCATATGTTTTATATCAAATTATCCATCTAACTACTTTCTATAACACTACTCTAACATCAACATTACACAATTCATCATAAATCTTCACAAAACTTCATCTTCCTACAAATTCTAAGTGGGTTTTATCCCAACTCAATAATACAATCAAAATTAAGCATAATACAAACTTTACATGTTGATATTATCTAGTATTCATGCTCAATTTCATTAAACATTCACGGATTACACATAACCCACTTCATCAAAATCACCAAAACATGAAATTCGACTTACTTGGTGATAAGAACACTTAGTTGGTCATAAATCTTAATCCATGCATACAATCAAGCTTCAATTCCCTTTTCAATTTGATTGATTTTGTGGCAACAAGGGTTTTCCTTTTTCTCCTCTAGCTCTAGTCGACACATACATCTGATATGTATGTGTTTGTGTTTTAATAAAAAATCTTTCCACTTGTTCAAGTTTAGTCCCTCTAGTTTATCACACAATCACAATTGCCATCAAACTCGTTCATTACTTGTTTTACCAAGTATTTTAACTAGGTTAAATAGCCTAGTTATTTTATTTCGTGTCATATCATGTGGAAACATAGGGCCAATATATGCATTCGAATTTTGGGCGTTACAAGTCTACCCCCTTAAAGAAGGTTTCGTCCCCGAAACCTTTCTCATTCTTAGTAGACCAATACTACTCTTACTTTTTCATCTATCCATTCACGATGCTTAATACAACATGAATACCTTCGGGATCTTTGCAAAAGTCTTATTCATGAATAAATATAATCGTACGCATTGTCCCTATCTTCTTAAATTAATAATTTACCTTCATAATCACACAAGGGTCAGGGTCTGATCCAGAGTTCTTATTAGTGTCTTTTACTCTATAATGCTAGCTCCTAGCACATATTATCACTAGCTTTTCATTCATCGAATTTATTCCAATTGTGTACAATTATTACTCGTACAAACCTATGTCTACGGCTTGTTTCTAACTTCCTATCTAAGCATATTACATTCATATATTTACTAATCGAAATAAATCGATTTATTTCATTCTACTCATACATCATATACAATCTTTCATTTTGTTCACTTTGAGTCATCCTCTACATCCCATTACTAATGTTACTTCTAATTATCTTCATGTTCATACGAGTGGTCAACATATCATCATAAGTATACTATAAACATTTAATTATATCAATACTTACTCATAAGCACAAGCTAAACATCTTACTAACCTTGATTTAGTTGCGTATCCCAGTGGTTTGTGGCCTGAATCGGCCCGTTTCTTCATGAGTTCATGCAATACCTACATTGATTGCTTCCATTGATTTTTTGAGCATCCGCCTATGCACATCCTTTCAACAATGTCTTGTTCAGATGAACATGGCCAACAAGTCCAGCATCAAAATTTGCATTTTTTGTCGGTACTTGTCATTAATACTTTCCTTTCAAATATTTATTCTACTCGGTGTTTAAACACCTACCATTCTTTCATAAATTTCTTACATGTATGCTATATCACACATACCATTTCTTACATACAATCCTTTCATTTTGTTAATTATTTCGCCAACCTTTTGCAGTTTTACTCTTTCAAAGTCAAACTAGCACTTCTACCTACCGTATATGTACTGAAGTACGCGTTTGTGCTCCTTCCAAGTCAAACATACTTACAAGACATTATCTTACCTTTTCTTGTTAAAGATTTTCTTTCCTTGTAAATCACGTAAGTCATTCATCCATATTCTAGCCCATCATTCATTTGGCTCTCATGGGTCGATTATCAACATACCTCACATGTAACTTATTCGAAGCTTATTCCTTTCCACTAAGGTTTCTTGCTACTATAATAGCCTTCATCGGTTATACTTACTTAATGAATCAAATACTTTATGCTACCTTACTCTTAATTGATTAATAATTATTAACTTAACTTCGTTTGACTTTTCAGAAGTCCAATTGTAATTACATTCCGAATCTATATTTACCAATTACCCAATTCTGACACATCCCTCTCTAGTCGAGCTATCAACTCCTATCACCTGCATATCCTTTATACATACCTAATCTGAGTCTAATCCATTAACTCGTTATCCATACCTTGTGTATCTATTTCCTTTTTATGTTTTGAATCCGTCTCGCGGTTTCTAATATCATTCATATCTTTCATTCTTTTCATGTTTCGAATTCGTCTCACGAATTCTAACATATCTTTCGTACTTTCATTCCTTCCATGCTTCGAATTCGTCTCGCGAATTCTAACACATCATTCGTACTTTCATTCCTGAAATTCTTACATTTCTCTACACCCTCACGTCTACCTACTACCTAATACTAACGGACATACCTGTAACAATTACCACGGTCTCACGAATGTCATATGCTTCTTGTGTACTGGCCAGGTACACAATCCACATACTAGTTTCGTGTCTTCGTGTAATCGCCACCTTATGTCTGAAGAATTAAGTTTCGGCATGTGAAACATTTTCAAAGCTTCATTACCATTTCATTATTATATTTCATTTAAAGTTTTATTTCACTTGCTAGATTATACCATTACATGCGCCCACATGTTAAATTTACGTACCTAGGCCAACTTGTCTTATTACATGCCTTGACGCCGGTCCTAGACCGCATTCACGGATCATCCCTTCCAAGCAATTATGTTTACCTTACACATAACATACTGTTAGTTTTCTTCAAATGCATATTTAAGTACATACTTACCTTTACTTCTACCCTTAGATCTTGATCGAGTCTCGGATTGTACGGGTTCCTTGTCACAAAAGCACACACGTTTGAGTTCAAGTATTTATCTCCTCCTACTTGATTCACTCAAGCCAGGGCTTTGATACCAACTTTTAACACCCTAATCACGTACTACCTTAAAAGCGACGCAACGGAAAAACAAGCTTTAAAATTTCTTTCTTTAGTAACGACATTACTTACATGAAGGTTCAAATTACAAAATGTCAAACGTCTTGTAAAAATAATTCCCAACATTCGTACTTAATTTAAGACTTCAAAGCGTTACATAATTTAACTATGCGATCGATCTTCTGTATAATCCCTGCTTTTGGCTCGACCTACATCCGCTTCGCTTCGTTAATGGTAGAAGAAATTCGTGTAGTACCTGTGGGGATTACATACAACTTAGCTATTAGTCGGTGACAACATCATAAGACATTATTCTCATATAATTAAAAATTGTATAACATTCGACAATATAAACTTTGATTCATTCAACTATCCTCTCGTATCCTCTTGTTCCGGGTTCAGCTTAAATTTCATAAGAATCCGATGTTCTCGTTCCTGCATTACATTCCAATCTCAACCCCATAGTTAGTAGCGTTAATGCTCTAACGTATCTAAATCATGCATGCATACATACTTACATACATACTTACATGCCTACATACGTACATACATTCAAACATACCTACATACACGTATGCGTATCTACATATTTTGCACAAGTTCTTACATACTATTTACTTATAATTTTTGTTTAACTTGTTTGCATTCATCTATCATACTCATACATTAATTACACGAGGATTAGACCTGTATTTATAACCCATAAACATCAAGGAAACACCCACAATCAGGTTGGGGAGGCTCGCCGTAGACCACGGTTTGTATACCGAGCTTACGGTCTATAAATCAACTTAAATAACAAATTTCAGCTTTTGAAATATGGGGAGGGCGTTGGCGACGGCCCTACAGGGCGTCGGCGACGCCTCTTAGTTTTCCGCGTAGCTAGAAACCCCCGTAGACAGGAAAATAGGGCCTCAGACAAAACTGAAAATGCACAGGGAGTCGGCGACGACCCATAGGGGCGTCAGCGACGGCCTCTAGTGTTGCCATTTTTCTGTTGTGTTGTTTTCGTCGTTTGCACGCACTAAAACTTGCATAACTTTTAAACCGTTTACCCGTTTAACCTCCCGTTTCTTCCTACATGATTGTAAATTTACATTCTATCATGTGAACTTGAAATCCAACATCCAGGTTAAGGAAATTCTTAACTTATACGTTTTTGGCTTATTATTCATTTACGAATTATTCGACCCGTTCATACTTTTATCAAACGATTCATTTGATTTAACCCAAATCTTACATGGACATTATAACCTTAATACTTTTACATTATCTGGAGTTTTGTACTTGGGGCTTACACTCCCGATACCTGGTACACGTTAAACTCATTCATTTTCTTTAATTACACGAAATCAAACTTTGTTAACCCAAGTTCCATTCACGAAATTCTTTACCCATTAGTCAACATTAACAACTGAGCCTTTTGACTATTAATCCACATCCCCGTTCCCGGTTAGTGTACTTATGTACAATTCTACCCATTACCCGGTTATAATACCATAGCCATTTCTTATACTTCATTCCGTTATCACAACAAGACCTCATTTTACCCGGTCGATCTACTTAACGAAGATCATCGATTTCATTCAACCAAATCCATACTTGACTTCACATCACGCTTAATTATCTAGAATGCTACCTTATTTAAACAAGCTAAGAAGTGAAATCGGAATCACTTACCTTATGCATCCGTGTTCGTGTCCGCTTCCTTTCCTCCTCTTGACCAGTTAGCCTTTCATGTTTGATTCCATTTCGACATGATTCCTGTACTTTCATGTCATCGAAATCACATTCTTATTAGCATACACAAGTTTACATGTTGAAGATCATATCAATTGCATATTTCACATTTGACTTTCATTAGTCAATTATAACAAGCATAAGACATATACCCACTTTCACATCCTTTCAAACTCATATAATTCACCATGTCATTCCATATAACGCATATTGATGTAACATGTACCATACGACTTTCTAATATCCTACCTTTACAACAACAAGTCAATTTATGCTTCCTATGTGTAGTTGACTTTCAGAAGTCAACGGTTTATCATATGAACTTCCAACTTATCCACATATATTCGTAAGATCATTTATGCTATATCAATGACACTATATACATTTCTTACTCACGATGCAAATATGCTTACAATCACATGATCACCTAGTGATATTAAACACAACATACAAGTCCTTAATGCATAGTCTTGACCAAGACATACATTCAACCCGAATTCTTGTATAAGTCCCATCTAAAGCATATTCTTCAAGTTAGTATACTACTAATTACATCATTACCTCATCTCATTCATATATATCAAGCCATTTCATACAATCTCACATCTTAACTTCAGTTAGACATTTCATCATACATTTGGTGTGCATACACCATTTAGTGCACATTGTACAACTAATTAAAGCACATTCTTCCTAGTTCATCCATGAATTAACATAATCTTTCACAAATCATTATCATAACCAAGGATCATATGTTTTATATCAAATTATCCATCTAAGTACTTTCTATAACACTACTCTAACATTAACATTACACAATTCATCATAAATCGTCACTAAACTTCATCTTCCTACAAATTCTAAGTGGGTTTTATCCCAACTCATCAATACAATCAAAATTAAGCATAATACGAACTTTACATGTTGATATTATCTAGTATTCATGCTCAATTTCATTAAACATTCACGGATTACACATAACCCACTTCATCAAAATCACCAAAACATGAAATTCGACTTACTTGGTGATAAGTACACTTAGTTGGTCATAAATCTTAATCCATGCATACAATCAAGCTTCAATTCCCTTTCAATTTGATTTATTTTGTGGCAACAAGGGTTTTCCTTTTTCTCCTCTAGCTCTGGTCGACACATACATCTGATATGTATGTGTTTGTGTTTTAATAATAAATCTTTCCACTTGTTCAAGTTTAGTCCCTCTAGTTTGTCACACAATCACAATTGCCATCAAACTCATTCATTACTTGTTTTACCAAGTATTTTAACTAGGTTAAATAGCCTAGTTATTTTATTTCGTGTCATATCTTGTGGAAACATAGGGCGAATATATGCATTGAATTTTGGGGTGTTACATGTTTCACCTTGATCCTCGACCGATTCCTTTGCATCGGCGGCATCCTCATCAGCGGCGTCGGGTGACGGATCTAAGACTGAGATATGGATGGGGAGAAGATTGCAGAAAGGGCGGTGGAAGAAGAGGAGGAAACGACAGTTCATAGATCTGTAACGATAGTGGTGTGGCAGCGGCGGCGTAGTAGTCATCTTCCGACAATGGTGATATGGAGCGGAAAGGCGAGATGAGAGAGCAAGAGTGAATATGTGTGTGTTTAGTCCAACATCATGACTTACCGCCGGTGGCTACGGTGATGTGGAGAGATGGTCCTGGCTCCGACGATAGGGGTAGATGTCGGATTGGCGGGAGATGAGCTACTATCGGTCGGTGATGATCAATGATAGGGATGAAGATGAATACGAGGGAGGAGCGATGGTCATGGTGTCAATATGATCATAAAAAAAGAGAGGCGAGTAGGGTTTAGAAATACCAGAGTGGCAGAGACCATGGACTCATGGTTTTGGTATTCCAGTAGGCAAAAAGTTGTTTCAGCAAACCTCAATAGTTGTTATATTGAACATTAGTAGAATAATGGAGACATTACAAAATAAATTACATTATTAATACTAATGGCGACATTACAAAATAAGAATAATAGTCATTTACTTTTCAAAATATAAAAAAAGTGACATGAGATTTTTAGTTTGTTATTTATTAGCATTTGTATTAGTTATAATAATAATTATATTAAACTTAATATTAAGTTTTGTTTGTCTTTTTCCTTATATACTAACTCTCGGTATCATATCAATACTGTTATGATTTGAGCTGACAACAACCGAATTTCCGTTATGTAATAAACCCGTGGCGACGCATGTGCACGTGGTTCAATGTTTTTACGTCTTTTTTTTGTTCGACTTAATATTCCTGCCGCGCGGGTTTCAAAAACTCGTTAGTAAAAAGGACCAAACCTAATAGCTACTACTGATGGATGAACATGGGAATATATATATGTAATTTCTTGCATCAAAATTGTAATATGGTCACACTACATTGACCATCCGTAATTTGCTATAAGTGTATTTATTAATGTTAGCATTATTTGTTGGTGATGTTAAGGTGATAAAATTGTATTTGATAAAAGGATCTAGATTTTAATTATCCAAGTGACATTTTCCATCATCATGGTGGGGAGTTATCCTCAGGCTTACCAGAATGGGGGATGTCCCTGACACGGCGAATCCTGGCACCACCGCCCCCTTTCCGTCTGTTCCGTCGTCAACGTCACCCCATTGCCGCTTGTAATATTCCTCTCTCTTTCTAATCCAACACACACATATACACACATATTTCTTTATTTGGACAAATTTTATATCAGTTAGTTATATGAAATATTGGTTTCTTTAATTGTAATTTCCAAAGATTGTTGGTGTAACACCCCAACCAAGAAAACGTGTCACTATAATAGTAATTAGAACACAAGACATACTTTAATTTATTAAAGGTCGTATGAATTTTATTCTTCACTCTCCATCTCTCCCAAAGTAACATGTGAACCTGTTGTGAAAATGGTTTATGGAATGAGCCGAATGGCCAGTACAGAATAATAGGCTCAAACAACAGTAAAATGAAAATGTAACAAAATCACAATATAACATACAGTAACATGATATGATGTAAAAACAATGCAAGCTAATAAGGTAAATCATATCATACGGATGTACCCATGATGAACCGAACATAACAGACTTAAGTGACGACACACATTCGATCACATGGGCGGATGCAATGTACAAGGAGGGTAGCATGGGCTACCCCTCAACTTTGTCGACGAAGTGTAAAATTATGGCAAAAAAAAATTCTCTTCGTTTTATGTATCAGGGATACCCCTGATCAAATATTATGATACCCCTAGATCCAGAAAAAAAATTTCGGATACCCCTGAAGTTGTCTTCTAGATCCGCCACTGGTCAATCACCCGAGATGGTGTGGGTTGGCATACCCAACAACCATCTCTAGAAACATAAACATAACAAGGACCGATCCAAACGCCTCCTAGCTTTGTACCACACTTGTACCTAGGGACGCCGTCAACTAATCTCTCCGTCACGGAAGGAGCACATGTTGTTGATGCCACAACAACACGCTCTCGGGACACTCTATGAGAAGCTTGAACTCAGGGTAACAGAGCACAAATATCTTAATCACATAATCTCATACAATAACCATGGTAATTAAATAATTATAAAATGTAACATATCTGAACACACGGAAATGAGTTTACGAAAGTATGAATCTACCACATGAAACAGGTCGAAGTCAAAACATATTTCTGAACAAAGCGTAACAATTCAGAGAATTGATCGTGACATGAAACTCTCATGTCCAGATTAACGGTACCTTGATAATTTAGACAGGTGTTTATATATAGGAAGTATCGCATCGTGTCCACCACATCCATGTACGTTATCAAAGTTCTGTTTGCCAAGACATTCAAGATTCATACCAATTTCCTTGAACAAACAATCTACAACAGTCTAGTTGCAATGAAACAAATAATAACCATAAAGAACATGAAATGACGGACGGTGAAACGAATCGAGGTGTCAAAGACGTTAGGAGTTTCAAAGGTATATATAATCAAAAGGGTTTATAAACAATTGAACCAGATAACAAAGGGAGTGAGGGTAAGGATCCGAACCTTGAAAGATGTTTCAAAATGTATTAAACTCATTCTTTCAGGAGGTAGTGATAACCTGCGATGGAGTCGCTGGCATTTGGTGGTGCTGTAGTGGTAGTGGCTACGTGACGGTGGCGTGAGGCACTAGTAGTTGCTGGAGAATCTGTAGGGATGCATGACGGTTCTTGCGGCGCTTTCAACGGTCGACTACGGTTACGTGTTTTCAAGGTGAACCGAGTTGGGTTTGGTTTCGTATTTGGTGAAAGTGCCAGCCAGAAAACATTTTAGGAAAGGGGAAGACAGAGGGGTTGAAATGGTTTTTGAGGCGTGAGGTGAGACAAGGACGGTCTTTATAGCCGGTGTTTCAACGAGTTAGAGGTGAATAGTTTAACAAAAATATCTTGTGAAGCAGGTGTATATGTGGGTAACAGTAGCAAGGGATGGTCTTCGAAGATATGCTTCATTTGTCGCCATGATAGTTTGCTCAAAGATGTGGTACTAAAATTATAAACTTGTGGTAAATTCAAGAACAAAGGAATGGCGTGATTTGCAAAAACTTGTGTATATATAGATATTTTTTAATTTGTATTATGTAATATACGGATGTAATGGATATAATGGATGCATGCATGTTCACGAAATGTTTTGCCGCATATTAATTTAAATTAAGTTATTATTGTTTGCATCACTATAAAAATACTATATGCATGATTATTTTGTTCTTATTATTTTGTTATACTATTAATTTATAGAAATATATCGCAATGTAAAGTGTACATATATTTTATATTCATCTCTTTATATCTATAATTGTTTTTGTATATTTTTTTATTTATTTTCCGGGTTATTTCAACTATTACCTCCTTAGAAATAGTTTGTCCTTGAAATTTGCAGGTTAGAACATGGATTATCACAGAAGTAACAAGACAGAGTTTTCACAACAAAGATGGAAAACAAGGTCCACAATTACTTGAACTAAGGTGAATGGAAACTTAGGATCCTAAACATTTGGATAGTCACAATTTTATATTATGGGAATTCCAGAAGCGCACATATGTTTCTGTAATTCAATTTACGTTCGCGACCGTAATTCAATTACCTTACAACTGTGTCCTGACGTTCCTCCCATAATGCATCTTAATGTCATATCCAGTCATACAAAAAGTTGACGATGAATTCAATCTCACAACTTAATGATAGTCTTTGTAGTTTCCCATAGAAACATGACACGACTCTTATGGACAATAATAAGGCTCTTGATACTAATATCTCCTACCAAGATATCCTTATGCAATGCTAAGAATTCAGCGCAACGTGAGACTAGCTTACGATTTCTAAGCGCAACGTGAGACTAGCTTACGATTTCTAAGCACATAAATAATCCTAAGAGACTTACGGGGTCGGTCCCCTAATAGACAAAATTAGGATTACAAAGATTATTGATATGCGCAAAATGCAACATATAGATTATATCAAACGAGGCATAAAATCAACCTTTTTTATGTACTAATGTTGGAAAAGTGCATTTCTTTGTATGCTTTTTTAATAACCAAAATTTTAAAATCATTTATTCTTCTAAAAACAAACTAATAATGTATAATAAATTAAAGTTCAATTTCCGATTAAAAAACTCAGTGTATTCAAAAGTTGTAAACAAAATAATAATAATAAAAGAAGAAAGTTCTAAAAAAAACGTAAATGGAATTTTAAAAATATCTTATTATATTAATATTTATTTAAATATGAAAAGCAAAAGAAAGCAGTTAAAATTTAAGTTATAGATATTTTATATGTAAAAGAAAGGATAAACATCCAAAATGAGTACCAATCAAAACAAAGAATGTGGAGGCAAACATGAATTATAGAGATTTGAGAAAGTGTCCCTATTCAAGAATTACTAATATGTCCAACTTTACCTTGGGTGTCAAGGAAAGACACTATAAAAGAACATGGCTGCGAAGCTTCAAATCCCGAACTTTCTGGCACCAAATTTCACCAACGGTTCAATTCGCTGGCAAGTCAAAAAGTTAACCACACTACATATATTCACCCCTGAGTAAACTTGTGCTCACATCTAAATGTCTGAAACCTCGTACCTCGAACGATTTTATTCTAGTTAACCTACTCGGTTCCATCAGCGAACCCATCAAGAAGTAAAGCAGTGGTATATTTCCTTATTATTTTCAATATTTAGTTAAATCTTAGTCTAATTAAAATTGATTAAGAACAAAACCCATTAAAGGTCTGAGGTTTCGAACCCAACTATCTGCACCATCTTTGTGAAGGATATCCGTGGTATAATTTTACTTTTATTTTATGAACCCGGTTCATATTATATATGTGTTTATTTTGTTACAAGGATTAGTCAAAACATTTTAGGCAACGGAAGCGTATGTAATAAAATAACACGAATATTTTTATACCAAGGAACACCCATGATGGAACAAGATCACCGACGCAAACATGAAATAGAACATCAACCATAGGGGGTTTAGATATACCTTCGGTTAGTGAATAACCAGTTGAGACACCGAGGTTCAACGAACGAGTGCTAGTTATACGAACTATCGAAACGCGGGAATGGGTCGGAAACGACAGAGGTGGGCAACGGTCTGGCGTCGGCGATGGCCGGCGGTACTGGCCAGCGGCGGCGGTGGTCTTGGCCGGTTGGGGTTGTGTGTGTTGTGTGAGTTTTGGTTCAAGTCTTCCAACCCTCAAAGTGCAAGACCAACATGTATATAAATAATGGATGAAGATCTATGCATGTCTGCCAAGTGGCGGACATGCATAGTGCATGCGATCCCATTGGCCAAGATTTAGGTGCGCGACAAGTGGCAAGAAGATCCTTTGCATGTAATGCCATTGGCCGCGATTTAGGTGCGCGAAAAGTGGCGATGCAAGAGTGTTCTTGTCCCACTCGGTCCACGTACCCGTCTCTCAGTTCAATACCCGTGTATCGTTCGTAATTATCAGTTAAATTAGTTAAGTGGATTTTAGTTCGTTGCCCACGGTGTAACTCTTACGGGTCAAGACCCATTCGGCAGCGTTGACTTATCGAACCGGACATAAATATGCAACACTTTGTTTATTTCATTATTATTGTTTCTAGACCATGAATCTTGCCAGATCATTTTTTCACCGATTTGCACTCAATCCACTTCCAATTTAAGCTATAAGTATTTACGATATAATGTAAGTTAATTATGAGTAACCCACCATATTTATTAAACCATCCATATTATTATTTAGTTATTATGTTTCCTATGAATTCTTTTTATATTTTTACTCTTTCTTGAATTGGTGTAAGTTAGCTCCTGGAGTACACCTGGGACGTTCAAAATTGCTCACTACGATTTTCTCTTCAAAAATATTTTGATTCAGTCCACTAAACTTTTTTTTAGTCTAAACTTTAATATTCATAGATTTTACACAAGTTAATTCATCGATTTAATTATTAATTAACTATTATAAATTTGCAACATATTTTGGCAATGGTGTGTTGTACCATAGGCTTAAATTGTTTTTGGTGCATCACTTTGTTGCAAGGTGTGTTAATTGAGTTGTAATATTTTCTAAACCTTACACGTGTGTATGGCCTGTATTTGATGATTTAGTGGATGAGTCTGAGTGATACACGCGTCATAAGAGAGAGAAAGGGAGAGAAATTGTATTCGTAGACCAAATAAAACCCTTTCTTCCCTGAATCTTCTTCTCCTCTGAGTCCACTCCACACCAAAAAGAACTCGTCAGCCGCCTAAAATCATGTGTTTTCCGGCGAAATAGCGGAGGTTATAAAGGGGCGATGAGAGGGGGCTTGGGGATTACAGATATTTGAGGCCCAAGTGCTTATAGATCTGAGCTGAGGTGGTTTGAACCCCCGAGTTCAACTGCACCACAATCATCACCATCGCCGGAACTAGCTCAAAGCACGGGCATCCTTTTGGTGCTATGTATGGTGAGTTTGATTGTGCTTTTGTTAATAAGCTATGATTTTGTCGTTTACGTTGTTGTTTATGCATTTTATTGATGTGACAAAACTCTAATTCGTATTTGCTTTCTTCCTTTGGTTCTGTTTATGTAGCAGGAAATTACAATGTGCTTTATTTGTGAATCCTTTTAAGAATTCCTATTCAAACCGGTATTTATTAAAAAAAACTCATATAGATCTTAGTCTAGATGCAGGGGATTTCTTAAGAGATCGCTTGTCGACTAAAACGTTGCTAATCAGTGAAATCACCGACATTCTCTACCGGTTGTGAAGTAAGTTATATAGATGTTTGTTTTTCCTTCTACTTGACCTAATCTGCAATTGTTTTTCACATTAAAGTTTACGATTTTATGTAATATGGCTGGGAAATCTATTATATACCATGATGTTGAATTAGGGCAAAATTAAATGTTTGGGTTTATGAATACAACATGGGGTACTGTGACTTGTAAGTCATACTGTTTCATATGATGGTAAATAAATTTATAAATATAACTGATAATACTTACTTTAGTTGTTAATAACAATATAATTTTGATCGAACTATGATGTATATTATGAAATGGATGTGTACGGGTATCAAACCAATGTGTTATGTTCCAAAAAAAAAAGATTTTTTTAATCCCGAATGTTTGTTTGTATGAATAAAAAATGGGGAATCTTAGTTATGGATGAAAACAAAGAAAATGGAATATTAACCAACAAAAGGAATACATTAAGGTTTAATAGTTGATATGATTTCAAACCCGTATGCTAAGTATGTGATATTTAAGTTGCAAGTTAGCATTTTTGTTGATGCTTGGCCTAAACAAGGAGGATGAAGAAGACAGTATGTGATTAAAGGTCCTCTAAGTGAGTTAAGTGAACCTCAACAAGTAAGTACCACTGAAACGGATCCTCAACTTACCCTAAAAAATATACTTTCTAACCAGAAACGAATTATTTTTTTCAGGTTCAAGCACATAGGGAAACCAGCAGCGGTATTTCGTCAAGAACCTGTATTCACAATCGCTGAAATCCTCAACAAATACACTCAAGACAATACGGTATATCTCAACCTTTTATTCAATTAAATAACCATATTATTAACAATAAAATACATACTTTAAAGTGTAATTTATATGACCACCAGCTATTGTGGCAACATTGTTTGACAAATTATATTAGTTACACATGACTTGATATAGCTTCGTACTATGTAACCGTATCAATTGCTTTTCAAAATACTTGAACCTAGGTCATATGAGCCATATCAACAGAAACTATATGTCTCAAGCGATATTTGTTTCTGTTGGTAAATAGACTTTTGTTAATAATGTTCATTGATGATATTGGGAAACGCACGGATCCTTCTTAGAAAGTCGACAAATGTTAACTTTATTTGCTTTTAAATGGTGTGCATGTGTTCTCTTAATTCCACTTTTATATCTGGAACTGATAACTGTGTTAAGACACTTGAATGTATGTGGTAAACATTTGTGCGGGCGATAAAGGAGATGAACACGAGACAGAGAATCGGAATTGCCCAAAACTTTGTTTTAAGGTCAAGGACGTGGTGAATATAAATGAAGTTTTTCTGGGTGTTTGGATGTATGTTCTGTTACTGATTTGTGATTAGTGATTTTCTGGTTATACTTTCTTTTGAATTGTGATTGCTCACTTATTTAAGATAATCAGTTCTATACAAAAGTATAGATAAAAGGTACCTATCTATATTAACCAGTAAAAAGAAATCTAAGTTGAAACTTTTACTGCAATTTCACATTATTTTTTTGTTTATTTATCTATATTTTGGTTATTATGTTAGGTTAAGGCAGTTTGCTCTGCTGATTGGTTACTATTTGGCATTAATATGGGTTTGTTATGGGTATAATGTATGTTTGCCAACTGGTTTAGAAGTATACTCAAGTGTTTACAAAGTAAAAAAAAAATAAAATAAACATGAAGACAACATAATAAAGTGCTGGCGGGTCAACTTAAACTGTACTTGCCCGTTTTGACACTCATAAAATTTGAGCGTTTCGGCTCGGGTCCATTCTGACCCATTCTCGCTGGCCCATTTTTGCTAGCTACACCTCAAAAGGAGTTTCTAATACATACAGCACTTTCAAATTACCTTGCATGAACATTATTCTTTGTTAAATTCAAGTAGTGCTTTTTTTTTGTTATCTACAGCTATGCCCCTTGCCTTACTAACATCAAAGACATGGCCTTTGGTTGTGGACATCAGGTATTGTTATTTTTCCATATTTTTACTTCAAACAAATTTCAATTTTGTCGCATTTAGTAGTCAAGAACAAATGGCCATAATGGTTTCTATGACTTTGTTGGTATTCCAAGGCCGTTTACCGACCTTGATGCTGCAACTCTTACGATTCCGAAATTTGACAAGAGCTATCGAACTCGAAGGAATCTTGCAAATTGTGCAGTCGTTAGGTGTGTTATATTATCATATAGTCATACATATAGAATGTTAAATACAATGAATAGTGTTTTAAAAAAGAAGTTTTTATTCAAGAGTCACCTCCCAACCTCGCCCATTCTGGAGCCTCGAAACAAAATAAGCTTAAAGATTATCAACTCTCTTTAAGTTGACAAGCCTGCTGTTCAAAAATGATAAAAAAAAATTAGAACATTAGGGCTAATCAAGTTGCAGTAGGCCTTTAGTAATAAGTTGGAGTAGGCCTTTAGTAATTACATTTCATGATGTATTTTGAATATAATCTTCCCATATAAATACAAAATTTAATAACTTTGAACATTACGTGTTTATATAGGTGGGAAGCTTTAAATTGTGTTGCTTTATTATAGTGGAGAGCGTGATGAATGAAGAAGCTGAGAAGTAAGTCTTTTAAAAGCTGCCGACAATGAAGAATAGGTAGGTTGAACCCAAAAAAGTCCCTCGTCCATCTTTTGCACAACTTGTCTACATATCACTCTACATGTTAGTATGCTAAGTTGTGATAAATTTTAAATAGCACAACATTTTGTATAGCTTCGTTTTGTACACCTTTCATATATAAGTTAGGCGATGCAGCTATGAAACGTCGGTGTAACAAATACTCGGTTTTATTTAGTACGGCTATGAATGGATCCCCGCCGCATCGCACGGGTGATAAATCCTAGTTAAACATTAATTAGTATTAGTGAAACACTAGTTCATCAACGATGTTGTTAAAAATTTATCATCGTTTAAACTTATAATTCATACATGGGTTTATTTTATGAACCTGACATGTTTTCTTTTAATTCCAAGCTAAACGATATTCATTTTGTAAGTTAAGATAATAATAAGTTTTACATGTATAAATTCTTCTTCAATAACTAATTAATCGAAAGCCCTCTCTAAAAACTTTTATGAACTTTCATTACATTTGTATTAACAAAATTTATATTATAAAAACAAGCGTGAATAATCTATTTGTATGAACTGTATGTAAATTTATATTTATAAGTATTTTAATACTGGCAATCATTTAAACATAAATTATTATAGTGTCGCAACCCCCGACCCCTACTGGAGATTGGGCGGCCGCGAGCCTCAGAGCGGGTCGTATCGGTGTTTATTAATTTTGGCAGCGGAATACATCAGGACCGTAGTTAGGAAATTTTTTTATCAGAGTAAAACACAAAACTTTTATAATAAAAATTTATGGGGATAAGACCCAAGTTCATTTGATAATACATTGGTAGGGATAAACCCTAATTATTGAAAACAAAAACTTCTTGTTTATTTAGGTAACTTTTACAGCCACTTTTCCAAGTCTTCAGTGCTCTCCAGTTGGCTTCTATTTGGCTTTCACATTACGTTACCTGAAACACGTTTTAAAAACATTTTGTCAGCAAGAAAATACTGGTGAGTGCATCCCAGTTTAATCAAAACAGTTTTATCACTTTTACAGAATTGAGGGCAACCCGCAATTACATTTGTTTATATCTAATCAATTACTCATTCAGTACTGTCATACCCTGACTTATGGTTCATATTATCCATTGGCTAAGTCTTTGTCCAATGATAATGCTTTCCACATTTTGTATACAAAACCCCAACATACCGACAGTAATTGTAGAATCACAAATACTCAATTACTGTTAAGTGTAAGTTAAAAACATTTGAGGTTTTGGTAAAACATTTTGACTTATATAAAAAGGTGGCAAAAAGCAGATGTACTCACATTGCAAAATTAGATAATACTAAGGCTTCCTGAGAATCTCCTGGTTATTATCTAATAAATCAAATAATGCACACGTGTTAGTAAAATAACTCAATTCAAATTAACCGTACAACTCGAGACAGAATTCCAATGACTGAGTCGGGCAGAGCCGACATGCATTACGAAATCCTAAATCAATCGGGTGTACACACGAGACAGAATTCCAATGACGGATTTGGGCAGAGCCGACATGCATTACGGAATCCTAAATCAATCGTGTAGGGTAATAGCATGGTTATAGTACTTAAAACGAGGCAAATCTTCGCTTTATAGTGGGTATTATGCCCGAGCAGAAATTCTACTTATAAGAAGTTTGAGAGAGAATCGAGAAGTGAACGAGGAACAAATGAGCCCTGACCCCCCTTATATAGGTTGATCGAGGGGTCCGTCGCGCCCCGCGACAACCAAGGCCTAGGCCTTCGCGGCCCATGACAGACCACTGAGGTCTTCGTCGCGCCCCGCGAGAGACAGCCAAACTTGATTTTTGTTGTTTTTTTATAAGCATGGGATTATTCCGAGTCCGTTTCTCACGTACGGGGTATATTTAGGGACATTTATGGTGTCCAAAATATTTTTAGGAGGGTTGTTATATCTTCCCCACCTTGTTTTGGATCTCGTCCTCGAGATCTACTAGAACAGGTGTGGGTATCTCCTTTGCATTTCTTATTCGAGTTCCCAAGTGTATTCTGGTCCTCTCTTGAAATCCCATTTCACTTTTACTAGAACTAGTCTCTTATGTTTGAGGTTCTTGATCTTTCTATCTTCGATCTGAACGGTTTTCTCGATAAACTTTACCTCTATGTCCTTAAGATGTATTACTAATGATTCGTCTGCTAAGCACTTTTTGAGATTACATACATGAAACACATCATGTATTCCTGCCATTTCCTCTGGCAGTTGTAGCTGATAGGCTACAGGTCTTATTCTTTTAATAATCTCAAAAAGTCCAACATACATGGGGCTTAGCTTTCCCCTCTTAACAAATCTGACTACTCCTTTCCATGGAGAAAGTTTTAATAGTACCTTATTTATCCTACTTGAAATTCTAAAGGTTTTCTTCTGTTATCTTCATAACTTTTTGACGATCTCGTGCTGCTTTTAGTCTTTCCTTGACTTGAATTATTTTATCTGTCGTTTCCTGCGCTATCTTTGCTCCAGACAATTGCTTTTCTCCAATTTCTGCCCAGCAAACTGGAGTTCTGCACTTTCGTCCATAAAGTGCTTCAAATGGTGCAGCGTTAATGCTAGTATGATAGCTTTTATTGGTCCCAATTTCCTTCGAAATCAATTACATAGGCTCTAAGCATATCTTCCATAGTTTGGATTGTCCTTTCGCTTTGTCCGTCCATTTGTGGATGATAAGCTGTGCTTAGATTTAACCTGGTTCCCATTGCTTTTTGGAAACTTGTCAAAAAATGAGAAGTAAAATGACTATCTCTATCGGATACGATAGATAAATGAATTCCATGTAATGAAACTATTTCATTTACATATAGCTTGGCTAACTGTTCCATACTAAAAGTTTCCTTCATGGGTAGGAAATGAGCAAATTTGGTCAATCTGTCTACAATCACCCAGATTGTATCATTTCCTTTTCTTGTCATGGGTAATTTGGTAACGAAGTCCATTGTTATCAATTCTCATTTCCATATTGGCATTTCTAACTGTTGCAATAATCCTAAGGGTTTCTGATGCTCAGCTTTAACTTGAGAACAAGTTAGACATTTAGCAACATAATTAGCTATATCCTTTTTCATTCCTATCCACCAGAAAGTCTTTCTTAGATCTTGGTACATCTTATCACTTCCGGGATGTATCATATATTTAGACTTATGAGCTTCTTCTAGAATTCTGTGGCGTAGGTTTCCTTGTTCAAGTATCCACATCCTTTTCTTATGAAACTTCAAAATTCCATCTGTTCGCTATTCTAATTCCTTAATCATTCCTTTTAATTTTTCAGCATCGTCCTTGATTGTTGATTCATGTACTTTTCTAATTTGTTCATTTAAATCTACTTGTAGATTTAATCTGAGAGAACGTACTCGCTTCGGCTTTTCATGATACTTTCTACTTAAAGTATCAGCTACTACATTAGCTTTTCCAGCATGGTACTGGATATCACAATTGTAATCGCTAAGAACTTCCATCCAGCGTCTCTGTCTCATATTTAATTCTTTTTGCCCAAAAATGTATCTTAAACTCTTATGATCAGTGAAGACAACAAATTTATTTCCATATAAATAGGGTCTCCAAATCTTTTTTTTTTTTGAACAGCAAACACACTTTATATATGCATATAAAGGGCCAGCAAGAAGCTGGATACACAACAGAAATGACACAAAACAAAGAACAAAGAACAAAGTTACATTAAATAAATGATATTAAAGACCTTCCAATTCTCCCAATTTGGCGATTTGAGATTAGCTCGATTGCATATCCACAAGAACGTATCTTCTTTAATCTGCTCCACCATCCTGTTAAAAGGAATGAAGACATCTTTAAAAATTTTCTCGTTCCTAGCCTACCATATTCTCCAAACAGCCGCTATATCAGTCATGTAGACCGTTTTTTTCCAAGTTTTATCCTCCGGTGACTGACGAATATGAGTGATAAAATCCTTTAGATTGTTACAGTGGATAAATTTTATCCTTACCCAAGCCAATATGCTCCACCAAATGGATTGCGACCACAAACAGTTGACGAAAATATGATCCGAATTTTCATCGAATAAGCCGCAACGCGGGCATAAACTGTCTCCAATGGATATGCCCCTATAAATCAAACCGACTTTCGAGGCTATCTTCCCTTTCATAGCTCTCCAAAGCAAATAATTTGCTTTCGGGGTAGCCCAATTATTCCAACCATACTTAACCGTATCGCTATTCTCTTGGTGCATCGCCACTTCGATATCTGCGCAGACCTGTTTCACCGAAAAAGAGCCGTCCAGATCATTTTGCTATTTCCATCTCGCATCTTCAAAAATCAAATTGTCTTTAATGTTAATCCTGATTTTAGATAGAGCCATGTCGATCGAACCGATATCCTTCCATACTCCAGGAATCGATTTATTTAGAGAGATCAAGGATTGACTGTACGACGGATTATTTCCCCCATGAACAGCCACCACAACGTCTGCCCAAAGCTGGTAAGGATTAGCTTTAATCCTCCACCACCACTTAGACAACATGGCGTGATTAAACCCGTGAAGGTCCCCTAAGCCCATACCTCCAGCTTTCTTAGATTTAAGCAAAAGCTCCCATCCAATCCATCTCATCTTGTGGCAAGTGTTACTCTTCCCCCAAATAAAATCCCTCCTAATCTTTTCCAGCTTCTTAACAACGCATTTGGGGGCTGAAAACAAAGATAGGAAGTAAGACGGTAAGCTCCCGAGGACTGATTTGGCGAAAGTCATTCGACCAGTGAACGAAAGGTATCTAGCTTTCCATTTCAAGAGCTTAGAACTGAATTTATTGACAATCTGTTTCCAGAATTTAGCTCTTTTCATATTCGCTCCGATAGGGATTCCCAAATATGTGAATGGAAATGAACCCACTTCAAAATTAACCAGATTTGCAATACGGGCCACATCATTGTCATCCACCCCGACCCCGTAAACTTTGCTTTTTTGGCAGTTTATTTTTAGCCCAGCAACAAGATTTAACCACCTGAGAATCCGGTTTAAAGCAAGCATATTTTCTTCCGACCAAGCTCCTATAAAAAGCACATCGTCTGCGTAGTATAGGTGAGTAATAGTTGGCCCTCCATTAGGAAGTTGGTAGCCTTGGAAGACACCCGAATTGCTTGCCCTGTTAATAAATAAGCTAACAACTTCCATAGCAATAATAAATAAAAAAGGGGCTAAAGGGTTACCTTGACGGAGGTCGCGCTTATACTTGAATTCTTTTGTAGGCGACCCGTTTACTAGCACAGACCCCATCCCGGACTCGTGGCAACCCTTAATCTAATCGATCCAAAGGTCTGGAAAATGCATTTTTGTCATCATACGGGCGAGAAACTTCCAATTGATGGAGTCGTAGGCCTTTTCGAAGTCCACTTTAAACACAAGCAGCTTGGTTTTCGATTTTTTTGCCCAAGACACTATTTCAATGACGATTAAAGGATTATCCAAGATATTACGACCGCCCACGAAAGCCGATTGCACAGGAGAGGAAATTTCATTAATGAATTTATCCAGGTATGGTTTACATATCCTGTTCATCATGTCCAAAAATGTGGCTGGGGCATTGGTTAAACCAAACGGCATGACGGTAAATTCATATTGACCGTACCTAGTTCTGAAAGCAGTTTTAGGAATATCCTCTTCCTGTACTTTCAGTTGTTAATACCCTGAGCGTAAATCGATCTTAGAAAAGAATCGAGCTCCTTGAAGTTGATCGAACAGATCATCGATTCTCGGTAGTGGGTACCGATTCTTAATCGTGACTTTGTTTAATTCTCGATAGTCAATGCACATACGCATCAATCCATCTTTCTTCTTAACGAACAACACCGGTGCTCCCCATGGTGACGAGCTTGGTTGTATAAAACCTTTGTCAAGAAGTTCGTCCAATTGCTTCTCCAGTTCCTGCATCTCCGTTGGTGCTAATCGATATGGTGCTTTGGCAATCGGTGTCGTCCCTGGTATTAGGTGAATTCTAAATTCAACCTCTCTATCAGGCGGTAATCCAGGTAACTCTTCTGGAAAGATGATGTGTTCAAAATGCAACATATAAATTTCATCAAATGAGGCATAAAACTAACCCTTTTTTAGTACTAATGTTGGAAAAAGTGTGCTTTTGTCTTCCTTTTGTATTTTCAGGATTAAATGAGCTCAAATTAACAAAAGAAGCAAAAAGACATCAAAATCTAACATAAATACAAGAAAAGGAACAAGACGTGACATGCCCGACCCCACGACAGCATCTTCCCAAGCAAAACAAGAGATCAGAAGACTGAACACGCCCCGTGGTCAGCCAGAACGGGGGCGTGCCCAAGTGCCAGCAGAAAAGACAAAGTGGTAGAAGCTTCTATTACCTACCACGGGGCCGTGCTCAGCGGACACGGGGCCGTGGTCAACTATAAGATTCGCACAATCCAGCAAATCTGCATAGTACAAAGATTCTTCTGCACCACGGGGTCGTGCTCAGCGGACACGGGGACGTGGTCAACTAAAAATACAAAACAACATTAAATGAAGAAAGCGAAGGATGTGGACACGGGGCCGTGCCCGCTTGGTTCTTATGACTCTAGAACTTGCCATGACGATACATTAGGACTAACCCTTTTTATTTCTACACCATTATTTTTTTTTACCACCTACCCAAAATCCCCCTAGTTAGCCCCTTTGAGCCTAAACCTTTTCATTTCATAACCCAAACCAAACACCCTTTTTACCCACCAAACCCTTTTTCATTTTTACCCATTTGTTTTAGTAAGAAGTTCGATTTTTCGTATGACTTTTCAAAAAAAAAAAAATTTGTGTTGATGATGAAGCAAAAGAAAATAAACAAACAAGTTCATCAAAAATAACTTTGTTTGAATAAATAGCTTCATCAAAATAAAAGTTACAAAAATAGAAAGTCATACGAAAACCGACACTTGTTACGCTTTTCGCCTTTTTCTACTAACCACTAACCACCAACCCAACCACCTATCTTTAACCCAAGCCTAACCCTTCACCCAA
The DNA here is from genome assembly GCA_030545235.1 of Helianthus tuberosus. Taxonomy (NCBI): domain Eukaryota; kingdom Viridiplantae; phylum Streptophyta; class Magnoliopsida; order Asterales; family Asteraceae; genus Helianthus; species Helianthus tuberosus. The sequence goes on from CM060406.1 coordinate 123,318,928, forward strand.
AAAGTCCTCTTGATATTTACAAAGGTATATAAGTTAAAAAGGAGGAGGATTGATTGCTTAGCAAGCCTATGGTAGGAGTAAGCTCCATGCCGCTCTCGAGTGATCCACAAAAATACATCTTCGGCCGAGTGTTGAGTGATCCCCGTGAGGTATGTGAACTTGTATATATATAGAATTTTACAAAGGCATGTTATGCCCTAATAAGTAATTTATCTTATGAAAAGTTTTAAATAAATCATGACGAATAGGATTGTAAATAAATAAAAATAAAATTAAATAAAGAATCTTGGAAATCCCGACAAGCAAAGCGTTTTCTACCCATTCCATTTGGGAGTGTAAATAAATAAAAATTAAATTAAATAAAGAATCTTGGAAACATGTTATGCCCTAATAAATAAATCATGCCCAAAAACCTTCTTTTCTACCCATTCCATTTGGGAGTGTAATAGCCACATATTAAAGAGTTTTGCTTGAGGACAAGCAAAGATTCAAGTGTGGGGGTATTTGATGTGTTCAAAATGCAACATATAAATTTCATCAAATGAGGCATAAAACTAACCCTTTTTTAGTACTAATGTTGGAAAAAGTGTGCTTTTGTCTTCCTTTTGTATTTTCAGGATTAAATGAGCTCAAATTAACAAAAGAAGCAAAAAGACATCAAAATCTAACATAAATACAAGAAAAGGAACAAGACGTGACATGCCCGACCCCACGACAGCATCTTCCCAAGCAAAACAAGAGATCAGAAGACTGAACACGCCCCGTGCTCAGCCAGCACGGGGGCGTGCCCGAGTGCCAGCAGAAAAGACAAAGTGGTAGAAGCTTCTATTGCCCACCACGGGACCGTGCTCAGTGGACACGGGGCCGTGGTCAACTATAAGATTCGCACAATCCAGCAAATCTGCATAGTACAAAGATTCTTCTGCACCACGGGGTCGTGCTCAGCGGACACGGGGGCATGGTCAACTAAAAAGACAAAACAACATTAAATGAAGAAAGAGAAGGATGTGGACACGGGGCCGTGCCCGAGCTTCTGTTCAGCCTATAAATAGAAGTGCTTGGCTCAAGCTCAAACCATCCCTTGGCACACCACCTCTCTCACACTCCACCCACCACCCACCACCACCATAACACCATCATCCACCACCATCATCCATTGTCCATCGTAGAGTGTGTGAGTCATCTCGGGATCCAAGATTGATCGTAAGAGTTCTTGACAATCAAGGCCATGTTTGCCTAAGTCTCTTACATCACTTGGTGAAGATAAAGTGTCTAGTGTAATACTTTTTATTTCTAATCTTTTGCACTTTTTACTTGGTTTTGTATTAATGACTTTAATAACTAGTTGCTTATGTTGAAGGTGATCTTTCCTTATCGTTTGTCCGTGGTGTCTTGGCATTATTTTACTGTCTATATAAAATAAAAGATTTTCACCATTCATATCTCCACGGTCTATATGGAGGTATGTTGGCTACCTGGTCGGGGGTTAAGGGAACGGTTTGGTAAAGGTCTTGCCATTGTTCAGCGTTTAGAGGTCCGGCAATGGACCTGAGTCAAATTTAGTAGGACCTCCTTCAATACTTAACGGTATTGGATGGCGGGGGTCCAAACTCTTTGATCCCCTCATAAGTTAACTACTATTAATACTATAACCCGGCTATTTAGGACTGTATCCCTGCTGACTCAGACTACTTAGTCGAGGGTAACGTCACCTCCAAAAGAGGGGCCTACCATAATTTGCATTAATAACTTAATTAATTATCTTCCAATAATCCACCCTTTTAGGATTGTATCCTTGCTGACTCAAACTACTCGGGTGAGGGTAACGTCACCTTCAAAAGAGGGGCCTATTACAATAACTAAGATAATCTCTTAAATATGTGCAAAAGTGCGGAAATAATCAAAGGTTACACTAGATACGAGTCGGAACCAAGTGATTCATCTTGTCTATCTGTTTTTCTTTTATTTTTATTTTCAGCATTTTAGTTAGTTTTTATTTTTCTAAGTTTAAAACATTTTTTCTAAACTTTTTATTTTGATTAGACGTTGAGGATAAACCGGTACTAAAAGCTCTTGTGTCCTTGAACGACCTCGGTATCTTGCCAACACTATACTACGCTCACGATGGGTGCACTTGCCCATATGTGTGTTTAGTGTTAGTAAAATATTGTGTTTTATAAATTTAAAACTTGGCTAAAAATAAGTGTTAAAGGGGCTTAAAATATACACCTAAAATATATAACACTTCACACGCATCAAAAGATGTCTGAGAATTTAGATATTACAGAAATATCTTTTAATTCTTTTCCTTTAGTATTAATGATTACAGAAATCATATATACTACTCCTCCCTTCCTTCCATTACTTGCAGCTTTCATCACAGAGATGAATGTTGTTGATCTAGTTGGCTTATCTCCTTTGATTGTGATCTTTTCACCACTTGGTGTACTTACTTGTACTGACTTTTGATCACATAAAATACTGGCACGATTGGCTACCAACCAATCCATTCCTAATACAACATCTAAACCAGCCAGATTCATTGGGTAAAGGTTAGCAAAGAAATGATGGTTTAGGATTTCTATTCTTGCTCCCTGCAAGATTTCACTTATCTTAATGGATTCTCCGTTTGCTGTTTCTATCAGACAATCTTGTAGAAACTGTTGGACCGATGTACGACCTCTAAAAGTCAGTTAAGGCGTTCATCTTTGAATACAAAGGCGGAATCAATGTATACAAAGTCATAACAGCTTTGTTCCTCTTAATTTTCTTTCTATTAATTCCTTCTGAGTCTTTACAATGATTTTCTGACAAAAATTCAGCAGCACCTTGACTCACATACAATGACAACTGATGTTTCGCTTCAAATGACCAACCACCTATTTATAGAGCACAAGATTTCGCTTGAGACTTGTTGAAGCGAAATCTCTTAAGTTGATTTCGCTTCAAACATTCACATACCCTCTGAAGCGAAATCATGTGTTGTTGATTTCGCTTCAAGCATAAACATATCCCTTCAAGCGAAATCTTGTGTTTAACACATAAAAACCCTAACTTAAACCCTATTGTGTGATCATTCAAACAATCCTAGACACAAGACTTGATAATGACATAATCAACAGACATTTAGTGCACCAACAGACTCCCCCTTGGATGTTGATGAAGTCTTTGGCTTCAAGTCTTTGTCTTTAACAATCTTCAAACATTGTAAAAACTCTCATCAATCTTTATCTTCAATCTTTAAACTTTAAACTTCAATCTTCCCTTTAACTGTTGATCCAGACTCCCCCTTTCACAGACTCCCCCTCTCGATATGCTAGGATCTGAGAAATCTGGTTCAAGCTTTGTCAATTTGCTTCCGTTGGAAATAATGAAGTCCAATCCTGTTACTCAACCAACAAACATAACCATTCTATCTTTTCAACAATAAACACAAACTTAATCAGCTTTAACAATCCACTCAAGTATTCAGGTCCAAGTTAATGACCCTGATTACTCAATTAATCTACCAAGTCCAAATTAATGACCTTGGTTTATCTTTTGACGAATCAAAAACTGATTTTAAAACACCAATTTCAAACATTTTCTGAAAATAACAAGTATCAAGTTAATGAACTTGTTTTTGACTTTTCAAACAAATCAAACTTCTTCAAAGTAAGCTCTCCTCATTCTTCAGTCCAGAATCTCCTGCATCTGCTTCAAACATCTGAGAATCCAACAATCAACTCTCCACTTTGGTTCGTCGGAAAATAAAGCAGAAATAAAATCTTTTTGGATTTTATCAAAGTGTTCTAAACTAAGAAATGAAATACAGAAAACTTAAATTGCAGAAAGTAAACAAAGTAAACAAAGTAAACTATTTACAAACATATTTTTGGTGAGCGTGTCAGGGAATCATATCAGCTTTTTAGACAAATCACAAGTACCATTAAGCTACATTTCATACTCAGACTTAAACAATTTACCTCGATTATCGATATACTGATCCATCTTAAATTCTCATACAAATTTCAACTTACTCAGGATACGATTTAGATGAATTAAGAACTTAGATCATTCATGTGTCCCACCTCTTGAATATATTCCCGTATCCAGAATCTCAATAATCAGTCTTACAGGTGAGAATACTACAATGATGTCTGTATATAATTTAGGTATGCGAGGGCCGAGGGATCTCAGATCGATACTTCCGTATACGCAGAGAGATATCAGCTTCGACTTTTCGGTGTGTCCCCTTTAGAGGATCTTTTTGCTTACAACAGCAGCATATATCAATTTTATTGTTTCAGCATGCTGAGGGTTTAATGCTGTGTTTCAAGAATTGCAGCAAGTATTAGCCAGGGACTAGGTCAGAACTACCGTTCAACAGAAGTCCCGGAATAATACCCCAGACATCATAGAGTATAAAGACCTAGTATATCAGATTACGAGACCTTTCAAACGAGATTTCAGGGGTTACCTATATATCCAAGTAGTGTTCCCCACAAATTCACAAGTTTGAATTTAGGTTTATATCCCGAATAAATCTACTAAATGTACGAAAACCTATCGACACATCATCAGTAAGATTGTTTAACTCTTTTATACTTTTCAAATCTTTAGCATACTGTAATCGTCTAGCTGATGTACTATCATTTTCCCTATATACACAAGCTCTTTTTCATTTTATCATGTTTTTGTATTTTTGCATTTTTTTTACTGTTTTTGTATTTTCTGAAAATAAACTATGTACAAACATCTACTCCCCCTAAATACCAAAACAAGTAAAAATTCGACAAACCATTGCAGATTGTTTCTCGTCTTCATCCGCAACAGTACTCTCATCAACGCCAATTATGCCATCCGACACCGACAGAAGCTTTATACCATTCAGTTTTAACAAATATTTAAACCGATTTTTATCAAAAGCTTTGGTATGTAAATCAGCTTTCTGTTCGTCTGTGTGGATTTTCTCAATTCGTATCAACTTTTTCTCAAAGCAATCACGAATAAAGTGATGACGAATTTCTATATGTTTAGTTTTAGCGTGATGTACTGGATTTTTAGTTATATTTATTGCGGCCTCATTATCAACAAAAAGAGGTGTGTTAAGAAACTGCAAACCGTAGTCGCACATCTGTTGCTGTATCCACAAGATCTGAGAGCAGCAACTGCTAGCAGAAACGTACTCCGCTTCACAAGTAGATAACGCCACAGACGTTTGTTTCTTACACTGCCAGGTAACCAATCTAGGACCAAAAAACTGGCATCCTGTAGTTGTTGATTTTGAATTAACTTTGCAGCATCCGAAATCCGAATCGGAATACCCTTCGAGCATAAAGTCGCCTTTCCTAGGATACCACAACCCCAATGAATGTGAAGTCTTTCCAGAGGTCTCGAAACTGAATTGACTTGTTTTGTAGGGTGTGACTTTTTCTTCTGCTTGCCTTTGACACAGCTAATGCACTCCCCTTCCAGATGAAAACCTTTGATATTAACTCCCAATACCAAATCATTGTGCACCAAGTGATTCATCTTTCTTAGGTGAATATGCCCCATCTTTCGGTGCCACAATCTGGATTCTTTCTCAGTTGCTCTAGACACGAAACAATGTGCTTGACCAGTAGTTGTAGTTGCTACAGACATATCTAACACATATAAATCGTTCACTCTAGGTGCCCTCATAATAATCCATTCTTCAGGGATAATAAAACCAGGTTTCAAGATCAAACATTCTTTATCAGTGAAGTGAGTAGTATACTGATTGTCACAAATCTGCGAGATACTAAGCAGATTGTTCTCCAGCTCAGTGATGTAGTTAACTCTCTCAAACGTCACAATCCCATTGGATAACGTTCCTTCACCAACAATTCGACCACCTTCATGACCAGCAAATCCCACATAACCACCATTGATATTCTTCACATCATATAGTAATGCAGTTTTTCCTGTCATATGTCGAGATGCTCCACTATCCATGATCCATCTTGAAATGGCTCTTGGAAGATCCTGCACATACCACAAATTGATTTTAAAACACTTCAATAAAAATGCCGATTCATGCTTCGCGATCCAGGAAGCTCCGGCAATTCAAACTGCTTATTCGAACATGGTGTCCACCCAGGCTTCATCAGCCTTAGGTGTAACCTTGACTCTAGCAACTTGAATTTTGAAATTTTCAGCCTTCAAAGATGGAAAATTTGCATCATAATCAACCGAAATTGATTCATCAGCCTTTTTCACTTCAGAAGTTGAAATTTTCATTTCAGTTTTTGGTTTCCAAACTTGTTGAGATAATGCAACCCTCTTGTAAAATTTGTCATTTTTAGTTACCACTTTCTTTACGGGTTCATTTTTCAATTTGATGTTGTCATTTTTCACATTCTTTTTCTCAACAACGATTGGTGCTTTACCCTTCACATCAACTTTCTTCTGTTGATACTTCACATTTTCAGTCTTAGGCTTCACATTGGTACACATTCGTGCAATGTGACCCACTTGATTACATCTAAAACATGTACGAGTATCAACACCTAGACTTTTGCCTTCAGACTGATAATGTGAAGCTCTTTTCTCAAAGAACTCTTCATTTGATTTTTAAAAAATTTCATTTTCCTCATCAGAAAGTGAACTTGAACCATTTACAAACACCTTCTTTTCAGCAAACCTTCTGTTTTGAAAACTCTTTTTCTGATAACTCTTACCACCTCGATAACCACCCGACCAATTATTTCGATTGTTATTATAAAAACGTGGTGGAACAATAGGCTTTTTGTAATAAGCTTTATCTTTATCAAAATTCATTTGCCTTTTTGTTTGTTTCAAACTGTTCACTTCTGACAACTCAACTTCAACCAATTTGAAAACATTTGTTAGCTTTTTCACATTAACATTCTCAATGGGAAACTCAGAATCCGAATACAACTTATCAGATCCAGCCATCTTGTACATCACATGACCCGGTTCATCACTTAAGTTGTTTTTGGACTTTGGTTTCTGAATGAATTTGTCAAAGAAACACCCATCCTCCTCAGAAGTGTCACAATCCGGTTTAAGCACTTTGTCTACCACACTTTTTACCACATCATTTTGGACACCCTCGTCATTGGAAGATGTTAACGTGACATCAATGTTTTCAGGAAGTTTAACTTCACTTTCTTCCTCAATTTCCACCAAACTAGACTGCTTTTTCGTGTAGTTGTCTAAAATTGGCGGTGGAACTTTGTGAAAACCTACACCCGTTCCATCAGAAAACACATCCTCGCCATCTTTGTTTTTCCCTATAGGTTTAGGAACAATATACTGCAAAACAAAGCTTGCTGATTTATAGCTGTTAAGCTTCAACTGGATTCTTTCATTCTCAATTTCAGCTACTTGAACTTTAAGTTTCAATTTAGCAATTTGATCCAGTTGTTCATTAATCGATTCTTCTTTTAACCTCAAAACAGCTCTTAGATGTTCATTTTCTTTAAATGTTTTGCCATTACGATCATCACTATCTTTGACAATACTTTTCAATTTCTCTAACTTTTCAGAAATTTGACGGTTTTCAAGAATTAACTTTTCATTTTCAGATTTTATTTTCTCACGTTCAGTTTTATCATTTTCAATTTGAGTTGTTAATTCTTTGATCCGTTCAGTTGAAGCTCTTACAGTTTTGTCACGATCGAGAATCTGATCTTCAACCTTTCTAACTTTTGTTGTCAGATTCTGAAATTTCTCATTGTTAAGATACGTGACAGTGCTACAAAAATTGCATTGTTTGGTGCAATTTTTGCAGTCAGCATTCCCTTCAATTTTGTTACCTGACGCATTTGTTGACACACTTTGACTGACCGATCCCTTTGACTCAGTAACAGAATTAGGATCTACCTCAAGTGCTTTTGCAGCTAGCACTTTGTCAGCCATCACTCCCAGGTTCTTAGCTGTCAACTCTTGCGTAGTATCAATTATGCCTGTATCAACCTGCTTTTCTTTCTTTTCTTTCTCCTCTTTCTCCTTTCTCTCTTTCTCTTTCTCTTCTTCAATCATTTTCGAAGTTGGTGTTCCCCACCACTTGTGTTGCCAATACTCATCATCTTCTTTGTACTCCTTGATAATGGCTTCGATATCTAACGTTTTGTCATCAATCGCAATGTTGCCATATCTATCAAGATAGCACTCTCTATCTGGATCCCATCTGTTTGCTCTTCTAGCTTCCAGAAAGACACCAGAAAGTCTGATAATCTTGTTTTCAGCAATCATCTTCCGGTATTGATACTTCTGTTCCTCAGTACGATCATCTTTCCATTTAACGGGTTCATCATTGCTTTCCATGAATGCGTAACCCACCGCATCTTCTTCAGGTAGAACTTCCTTACTCCAATCATACCCCTCATCATCATAAATCACAGCAAGAGCCCTTGATTTGTCTCTGTTATCTTCAGACTGCTTCAATCTAGGCGGCTCGGATCTATTCTGATGGTAGATTGCCTTTTTGTAATAATCATCTCGAAATGGATTCTCCGATTCATCAACATAAGCGTTTCGGCATTCTCTCTTAAAATGACCTTTCTGCTTACACTTGAAGCAAGTCACTTTTGATTTATCGAACCCCAGCTTGGTAGAAGCACCACCAATTGTTTTTCTCCCTGTAATCTCCATGAAGCGTTGTGCACGTCGAACTGCACTTGCCATTGCCCATCGAATGTCAATCAGCTCCATTTCTTCAGGGTCTATCTGATCGTAGTCTTCTTTCGTCAGATTTGTATTCCCGATTTTTCCAGCCACCAATCCTTCGTAGGATTCCAAAACAGATGCCAGAAAGACCATTTGTTGCTTGGCAGACTCCTCGTCAAAATTCTGTGCGTTCTTCAGATCTATCACGATATTGCAAGAAAACTTCGCATCAGAATGATTTGCAGAAGACGTAGATCCACTGTGATAACCACTATGGCTTCCACTGCTTGAATTGCTTTGACTATCTTTGCTTGCTGAAGAAACGTTCTCAGCAGAAAATGCAGTCTTTGGAGAAGTAGCTTTCGGCATCATACTCTTTGGATAGTATAAATCCAGATTCTGCTGATAAGATGAATGATTAATTTTGTACGTTTTCTTCAACTCTAGCTCATGACTCTCGAGTTTTTCAATCAGCAAATCTAATGTCAGCTTTTCTGGTTCTTTGATGGTATTCTTCAACATCAGCGCATAGTATCTCCAATCCATCTCGTCAGGCAACGAATCGAACAATTTGTCGATAAGATCTTCTTCAGGAATGTCAATCTCATGTCTTACTAATTCCAACTTCAGATGACCGAACCGTTCTATCATCTTACACACTGACTCGTTCTTTATACAACCAAACAGATCAAATTCTTTTCTAAGAAGTTTCTTTTTGTTTTTCTTAATTTCTTGACTACCGACACATTTCTTTTCTAACTTTGCCCATAAGTCTTTAGAATTTGAGTAATCTATCAGTGAAATGATGTCTTCACGCACCGACTGAAACAATAATGCCACACATTTTTGCTCGGCCACAAAACTGTCAATCTCTTCAACTGATCTTAATGCTTCACCATTTTTCTTTCCTTGAGCATAACCATTCTTCATACTCTTCCAGCAAGGAAAAGCAAATGCCATCAACCAATCTTCGAACTTTGTTGCCCACCTGCTATAATCTTCTATAGCCATCAGCTTAGGAGGTTTGTTAAACGTTCCAAATGCACTTTCGGACTCCCAAGCTTCCTTCTTTCTTTCTTTCGGTGGACTTTTGTTTGCATCACTTGAAGAAGTATCGTTGTTTCCTGAACTGCCCGTGAATGCGTACATATCGCTGAAAGGATTCATGAAAATATCATCCATTTTGATCGTACCTGAAAAATTAGTCAAACACTTAGAAAATTTTTAGGTTTCGAAAATAGAACAGTTTCAAGCGAAATACTTGAAGTTATCAGCTTCAAGCGAAATCAGTCAGCAAAACTGATTCAAGCGAAATTCTCTATTTCGCTTCAACAGAACAAGTTTCAATCCAATCAGTTTCAAGCGAAATCTACTATTTCGCTTCAGGAAGTCTTCAAGCGAAATCTACTATTTCGCTTCAGGAAGTTTTCAAGCGAAATTCAGCAAAATCTATTTCGCTTCAGCAGTTTTCAAGCGAAACAGTCCAAAAAGTCAGATCTGAAGCGAAATCAACCTCTTATCTTCGAACACTTTTCAAGCGAAACCCTGTTTTAGGTTAATTTTATCATGTTTTAATCTGAATTTCAGTCCGAATCTTTTTAGGCTTTGTTAATACTACGTTTTACACGTTATACTCGAAAATTAGACCATTTCGACCGTTGGAACTTGTTCAGATCTCAAAAATGTAAAAAGAAATGAGTAGAAAGAAGATAATCCGCTGCTATGGTATGAACTCCTCGTCCTGAGCTCTGATACCACTTGTTGGACCGATGTACGACCTCTAAAAGTCAGTTAAGGCGTTCATCTTTGAATACAAAGGCGGAATCAATGTATACAAAGTCATAACAGCTTTGTTCCTCTTAATTTTCTTTCTATTAATTCCTTCTGAGTCTTTACAATGATTTTCTGACAAAAATTCAGCAGCACCTTGACTCACATACAATGACAACTGATGTTTCGCTTCAAATGACCAACCACCTATTTATAGAGCACAAGATTTCGCTTGAGACTTGTTGAAGCGAAATCTCTTAAGTTGATTTCGCTTCAAACATTCACATACCCTCTGAAGCGAAATCATGTGTTGTTGATTTCGCTTCAAGCATAAACATATCCCTTCAAGCGAAATCTTGTGTTTAACACATAAAAACCCTAACTTAAACCCTATTGTGTGATCATTCAAACAATCCTAGACACAAGACTTGATAATGACATAATCAACAGACATTTAGTGCACCAACAGAAACTTGTAGAAAGAAGTATTGATACAACTTTGGTTTGCACCAGGATCAAACAATACTTTGGCAAATATGTCATTAACTAAGAACGTACCGGTAATCACATCCGGAATCATCTTGGCTTCCTCAGGTGTCCGAACAAAGGCTCTGGCATTCTTCTTAGGTGCTTCAGTTGTCTTAGTCTTGTTGGGCGTAGCTAGAGCTAGTTTCGGATAGTTCGGTCTGATGTGTCCCTTCTCTCCACAATTAAAGCATATCCCATTACCGGGTTTCTTCCTACAGTCTTCTTCCTTGTGTCCATAGATTTTGCAAAAGTTGCAATATATAGAGCATATTCCAGAATGCTTTCTTTTGCAATTCTTACAGTAGGGTGCAGAAGAACCTGTACCTTTCCCACGGTTGGAATTACCCTAGTGAAATTCCTGGGTAAGATTTTGGGCTAGGTTCTTCCTCTGGTTTTCTTCTTGCATACATACTAATTCATCAGTCAAGGTATTGGCTAATTCTACTGTTTCTTCTATGGTCTGCGATCTAGCTGCCTTGACTACATGTCTAATCTCACTAATTAATCCCCAAATATAACGGTAGATTAATACTGGTTCTGGTGAGGCTAAGGTTGGCACTATCCTAGCATATTCGAAGAATATGGTAGTGTAACCTTTGCAGTCTATTCCAGTCTTTCTAAGATTTAGGAACTTATTGGCTATTTGTTCCTTCTCATTAGGAGGACATAATTTTCTTTCAACCATTTCCTTAAAGTTGATCCATTCCATATTATAAACTCTGTCACTTCCCCTAGACTGGAGAATAGTATTCCACCATTCTAAGGCTGCATTTTTTAAAAGATTTAAAGCAAACATAATCTTATATTCGTCTGCGCATTTACTTATTTTTATGACTGTTTCTGTCTTTTCTATCCAACATAAGGCTACAATGGCTCCTTCATTGCCTGAGAATTCTATTGGTTTGCAAGCCAAGAATTCTTTAAAAGAACAACCGTATGAAGCAGTTCTTCTTCTTTTAGGAATTGGAGCTTGGATAATAGGTCCGTTATCATTATTCACACTATGACTTGGTTCAGTGTGTTGACGTTTACTACCATTTGCAGATTTATTATTTTCTGCTTCTTTAATAGTCTTGATAATATATGGCATAGCATCTATGATTCCTTGTGCTACTATATGCTGGATGGCACTGTTATCTATTTGGTTTCCGTTATTCTCATTATTCTGGTTTTCCTAACTTAGTTCGTTCGACATCTGAATTGTGAACATTTATCAGGTATTAATTATCATAGAATAAAATTGAGTACAATTATTTATACACAATCACACGAACAAGTTGGTCAAAAACGTCGATCATCGTGACATTTACTCTTTTTTATATACAGATATGCATCTATTACAAACTACAACTGGAAATCACATATACTATGCATTCGTATCTATATATTATTATTATTATTATTTTAAAGTACAAAATTACGCATAGATCTAGGTAATTTCTAAGTGCCATTTATCCAGTACTGCATTTCTCGTTCATCATATTTCCAAACTTGTCTCTCCCCTATCTGTCGGATTCTATTCCCCTCATTCACTAAATCTTCTCCATACTGATGGAGTTCCTACACCTGTTTTTGACTCATTGGTGGATCTAATGGTTGAGGTGGAGGTACGGGTTCCTCGTAGGGGTCTGCGCTATTCATTTCAAAAAATGTTCTATCAATATCTTTCCACAGATCAGGTTCTAAAGGTTTCAGTTCTTCGGGAGGGTATAGGGTCGAGTATGACCTATTGTCCATCAAACCAAGGATCATATTGTATGGGCTGTGGTGTTGGGATCCTGGGTAACTCGTTGGGGTCAAATGCAGGTATTGGGAATTGGTTTTGTGGGTTGGATTCTAGCATCTGTTGGTTTGGGATCAAAGGTAACAATGGCGGTTCGGCTACTTGGTTTTGGTTAGCATCAACTGCTGTAGTAGCTAATATGTGAAAATTGGCCACCTATCTATCTAATTCTTCTTCCCAAGGCGGTCAGTAGGCTACTTCCTGAATCTGTGCATTTGCCTCCCTATTGGTGTGACAACCCACATAATTCCATGTATCCATACAATTTATTAATGATAATTAAAGTGCTTAACGACTGTGTGGAATTACTTAACTGCTCTCTGATTACTGTGTTATACTTACATATGCTTGTTAACATACTAGTAGTATACAGAAAAGTTACTAAATGGTCCGGTATGCTTTCCTGAGTGTTGAGAATTAAAAATGCTACAAAAATATATATATAGGACACCTTACGAAATAATTAAACACTTTAACGGAACGGTATCTGACCGAACAACCAGGCATTACCCGGGACACAAAATATTTGACAAAAACATTGTTTTATTATTCTTGGCTAGTCATGATCCCCGTTTATCATAACACTAGCTAAAAATCAACTAACTAACAAATAAAAGTTTATACTAGAAACTTAACTATCCTTTACCTTTTAGTTGCAAAAATTTACATCAAGCCCCCCCCCTTAACCGAAATCGGTCCCAAGATGGACCCACATAATCCTCACCATGCTTCACAATATCCTTCATGAGATTTCATCTAGATTATATTAGATATGTTGCTTGATATCTTTGCCAAGATATTATAGAGATCTTGAAAAGTATGGTGCAATCTTTATAAAATCCCACCATATCATCTTTCTCACTTAAACACTCAAAGATCACCATCACTCCCTCACCTCTCTCTCCCTCTCTCGGCCACTCTACCACCGCCAACATCACCACCATTCCACCACCATCTCTTCTATTTTTAAGCTTCATCTAGGTGCTTGAAGGTGAATCAAAGGTGCTTGAACTTGTGGAACTTCAAAGGAGCCTTGTTCTTGCTTCTTCATCATCATTTCTCATCATCTTTGTCACTAGATTCTTCCCTAGCCTTGTGCTAGTAGTAAGTTCCTTATGTCACCTTTTTTCATCTTGTTTCATGATTAAAAGTTGAAGTATGATGGTTATGTTTGAAACACTAAATAACAAGAACCAAGAAGATGAACATAAAGCTTTATTAAAGATGAAACATGATGTAATAATGATTAGTATGAAGTTGTTTTGGTATGTTGCTGATTACTTGCTGATTACTTGTTAATGTTTGATGTTGTGGTGATCACTAAACATGTTAACGGAATCAATCGAGCACGCTTTAGAATGGTAAAAGCTGAAAACAGGAGTCTGATTGGTGATTACAGCCAACTTCAGTTGGCTGTAACAGGACCTTAATAAAACGAAAAATGTATTTTATGAAGTCTAGATTAATGTATTATGAAATACGGTTCTAATGGCACTAGAATCATAAGTTTTGGACTTCGTTTACTATTTTTAAAGTGTCGTTTTGTAACAGCAGCTAAAGCTGCATTTTTACTGCTGAAAATATGCGTTCTGTTTTCCATCATAACATGAATTCTATGTAGAGTTAGATCATGAAATTTGTACTGTAGATGACCACCGATGTATTTGTAATTCTCTCACTGAAATTTCATAAATCAGACTCTCGATGAATTTTTAATGAATCATTCCGTGGACTGCAGTCAGAAAGTGATGAATCTGATTGCAGTCTGGTAAACGAATTTTTATAAAATATTGGTAATGAATTGGATCCCGAGATTTTTACACAATAATACTTGGATGGTGTAAGACTTTCTTTAAAAAGTTGGGAATTTTTGAAATAAGTTAACTAATTTATTAAAATCCCCGAAAACAGCCAAGTTTTGAAGATTAAAGCTGAAACGACATAAGTAGTGATTTGCGTGTCTAAATGTCAGGTAGGTTATCTGAGAATGATATAACATGTTATATGTAAATAAAAGTGTTATGTGCAATGTCATATGTTTGTTTATGAGTGGGGAATAGATGGGAAGTTTATATGGGCATGAACCGTTCAAGTGATGCATGTTATGTGATAGATACGTGTAGGAACTTTGTGTTCTATTTGAAGTCACTAATAAACTAAGTGGTAATCATACTAGGACGTGATTGACCGACCTTGACTGTTATTAGAGAATCTAACCGAGCAAACCGAGGTGAGTTCACACTTTTCTACAAAACATGGTAAATTCCCGGTGGGAATGGGAATGGGTTCAGGAATAGGGATTCCTCGTCCTTTGGGACGCGTTCAGGAATGTGAATTCCTCGTCCTGTTGGGATGGATTAGACTTACTAGACTAGAACTCTATCAGCGAAGTCCCTCCCTTTTTGTATCGACTTAATCGCCGAGGCTATGACGAGCGGGTCATTAGTTAATAGTGCTATTAGGTTTAACAAACCTCACACCGTGCCAGTTGGACGGGTGTGTACTAATGGGCTATGGCACGTCGGTGATGATAGACACCGACGCTAGGGCACAATTGAGTTTCGTTAGTAGTCGATTGATAAACGAGTCTGGTAGTTTAAATAATGGGGTAGCACCAATGGCCGGAGTGCCGGGCTGGATAGCCAGGGAAGGTGGACATGGGATGGTTAACAAATAAACGTTTTCGAACGATGGGGTAACCCCCACGGCTGGATAGCTGAATGAGATTAAACTACGTTTTTGGAAACAACTCTAAAATAGACAACCATCCGTGAACTCACTCAACTTTGTTGTTGACTCGTTGTTACATGCTTTGCAGGTCAGCTTGCACGAGGAGGAGGCTGTTGTGGGATGCGAACTGTTATGTCCCGTACTCAATAAATAAACATTATGAACTTATGAAACTTATGTTTGGGTCTTTAAACTTATGAACTACGAATTTGTGTTTTGGTTTAACGTCTTATGCTTCCGCTGATTAAATTAAACTTGGTTAACTTACTTTTGGTCACCAATTGTATTGTGGTTTGTCTCATTTACTTAAATACGTTGTTCAATATGATTGGTGGCTCGATCCTGGTCATGTCACGCCTCCAAGCGGTGATGCTCCACATGGTGGAATTTGGGGTGTGACAGATTGGTATCAGAGCCATTGGTTATAGTGTACTTGGTTTTAAAAAGAGAAAAGCTTTTTGATAAAACCAGACTATAACCTGTTTAGTGCTCAACGATCCACAACGACGCTTCGCTCCACGTGCAAGACTCGACACAATAGGTGGTACGATTTATGTTATATTGTCGGTTAGATAGTTCACCCTGTGCATTAGTTAACGTGTTAATTGCTATTTGAACCTTGTGTGCTTACGCTCTACTATCGTCCCACACTTACGCACTTTCGCGACACTTTTCTCACTTACGTCGCTTCATTGTGAAGATCATGAGCGGACGCGGAGGACGTATCAACCTCACTCAAGCCCAGTTGACGGCCTTGATCAATGAACGAGTTGCTGAGGCACTCGCATCTATTCCTGCAGGAGGTCAGCATGCTCAGCCTCCTGTATGCACGTTCAAAACCTTCATGGATTCCCGGCCCAGTATCTTCAGCGGCACAGAAGGAGTGGTAGGCCTTCTTCACTGGTTTGAGAAGCTTGAGTCTGTCTTCCAGGTGTGTGAATGCCCTGAAGACCGTAGGGTGAAATATGCTACCGGAACACTTGAAGGTGCTGCGTTAACCTGGTGGAAAGCGCAGGTTCAACTACTTGGGTTGGCGGTTGCTAATGCCACCCCGTGGAATGACTTCAAGGAACTGATTAAGGAAGAGTACTGCAGTCGTGATGACATCCACAAGCTAGAGGTGGAATTCGTCAATCTGAAGATGACGGGGTCTGAGATCGAGGCATACACAAAGAGGTCAAACGAGCTGGCCATCTTGTGTCCTACAATGGTAGACCCTCCCATCAAACGCATTGAGCTGTACCTCAAGGGTCTTGTACCAGAGATTCAGAGTCACGTGACTTCACCTAACCTGGGTACCATTCAGCAAATCATTAAGTTGGCCCACCGTCTCACCGATCAGGTAGTGGAGCAGAACAGACTGCCCAAGCGTATTGGTACTGCTACTACTGATGCTCCCAATGATAACAAGCAAAAATGGGATGGGAATTCCAGTAAAGGTTCTACTTCAGCTCAGTACCAGCAACGAAAGACAGATGAGTACAGGAGCCCCAGTCAGCAGTCTTCTGGGAATCAAGGGCAGGGTGGATACAAGGGGAATCACCCCAAATGTAATCGCTGTAACTTGTACCACAGCGGGCCATGTAATAAAGGCAACTGTCATCAATGCAACAAGCCTGGTCACATTGCACGGGATTACAGGAGTCAGCGTCTGGCGAATCAGAACCGACAGCAACAGCAAGCCCCACCAAATCAATGCCAGCAGCAGCAACAACAAGGTAACAAAAAAGGGTGCTTTTAATGTGGTGTTGAGGGCCATTTCAAGAAAGATTGCCCCCAGCTAAATCTGAACCAGAACAACAACAATCAGGGGAATGGAAACGGCAATGGGGGAAACAACAATGGTAATGGGGCAAGGGGTCCTGTGTACGTGATTGGTCAGGGTGATTGTCACACCCCGACCGCGTAGAACATACAAATCGCGGCGGAAACATCGGGGCGTGTTGCAACAGAATTAATGTTTCACAACCATGGAAAATTAAAGTTTCGTTTTATTGATTAAAAGTGTTACAATGTCTAACAAACAAAGAAATACAACATAATTAACTAGTCTTGCATCTTTTATTGTCACTAAAGCCCAAGTCTGTCTATGTGTATCTTGATCATCTTATGCGACAGTTCCTGAAAAACACATGTGAAAATATGGTACGTCAGCATAAAAATGCCGGTGAGATACATAGGTTTTGTGAAAATAGGTTTCATGACTTATGTTTGAGAAAATGTTTAGTCATGAACCTTGTTATTTGCTTTGTTTTGTAAATCATTTGAAAATCGATAAGTTCAGATGATATGTATAAATAAGTGAATAATGTATAGTTAAATGAATAACCAAGTTAAATGAGTTTGTATAAGATAAGTTGTTTGTAAAGCAATGTCTTGTGAAAAGTATGTTAGTTGTATAAAATGTTATATGTATCAAACTGAAATGATTCAAATAACGCCACAATATGTAATACCATACAAACATTTATATATAGGAAGTACCAGCGGCGTATCCACCATGCTTGTATCATATTACACACGCATCGTTACTTAATCATATAATCAAACCAAACCAAACAATGTAAGATGTCTATGTTTAAACCAATAGTCAAAAGTCCTTGTATAAACCATGTCAAATGTTGATAGTCCAAAAGTAGTCAAGTAATGTATAACCAAAATGATATGTATGGCTAGTGAAAGGTATCAACTAAACCATATGCACAAGAACATAGTATCGAAGTAAAACTTGGTTTAAATCAATGTTATGTTTTGTGTAAATGCATGATCAATGTAAATCATGTAATATGTAACCAAAATGATATGTATGGTAAGTAAAATTTAGACTACTTAAACCATAAGTAAAAATGTACAAAACAAAGTATTGAAGTAAAACTGGTTTAAATCAAAGTTATGTTTTGTAAGACATATGCATGCTATACTGAATATGAACACTTATACAGTATGTTAAACGCAAACATTCAAGCCTTGAGACAGTCGGATAACCCTTTCAGTCAAGGTTATCAAAAGAATTGTATTCGGATTCAGTCATTCCTTACATCCAAACAAACCCGGGATGTCAGGAATGGGATTTGTCAAGTCCTATGGTACCACTACTTACTCCCGAGCGGCGTAGCAAATGTTAATGAATGTTATATAGACCCGTTAAACAAACCAAATGTCATACCAAAATGTAAGCATGTGATGAAGATAATGTACCTAGTATGCTAGAGTAAACATACAAGGTAGAGCTGTAAAACAATGTGTCCATATGTTACTGGAACATATGCAACAGAGATGCAATGTAAAACAATGTGTCCATATGCTGAGTAAACATATGCAACAGAAATGCACTGTAAAACAATGTGTTCATATGCTGAGTAAACATATGCAACAGAGATGCAATGTAAAATGATGTACTAAGTATGCTAAGTTAACATACAAAGCAGAAAAGTCATGTAAATCAATGTGCTATCATGCTATCAGTCAACATACATAGCGGAAATGTAATGAAATCATGTACTATAATGTACTAATGAACATAGCAAGTATATGATTTGAAAAACAGGAAAGCATGAAAGTAACAAGTAGGCACATGTGTTCCACCCCAAAACAGTTTGGAAAACAGTAAAAGAGGGGTCTATGTACTCACTTGAGAATGCTCAGTAGTCCTTGAGTAACAACCAAACAATGCTAGAGATCACGGAAATCAAACGGCACCTAATATAGGTAACTATGTTAATTAACCGGACCTAAATCGGAAGATTGGGTAGTATTAGGGTTTGTAAACCAAATGAGTGTAGGAACTCATATGATATGGTTTAACAAAGCCTACATACTAAATGAAACTTAACCTAAGTCTTATCGACCCATTACGACCCGTTTAGGAAGCTTATGCTACTTTAACGCGTCGTTCGCGTAAAACGCGTTCGGAACGCCTAAATAGTCCTATGACAAGTGTTATATGCCTAAACATGTTACATAATCAGTTATGTGGCAAAAGTTTAGGTTACATATGCTTAATTACCAATTATACATGAAAAGGGTATTCTGGTAATTTACCTAAGGCATATAAACTACCTATCATACAACTACTTAAACGATGTGACCATAGGGTATAACCTCGGAAGGTTATTCCCTACACTATGGTCACCTAATGTATTTGGTCGGATCCTAATGATCGACCAAATGGGTCGAGTTCGAAGGTATAGGCGATTTATTAGATCGCCTACCCTACGACTCTAGACAACGTGGTAATCAGTGGGCATAGTCCCAAGGGACTATGACCAACGTGATTACACTCACGTTGCGAAGTTCAAACGAACTTCGCATTGACCATTACTGGTCAACGCTGAAAGTCAAACAAAGTTTGACTTTCTGACTCGAAAAGCAGTAAAATAAGGAAAAGAACGAAAGAATACTTACCCAGGGTCCCCGAATGCTAATCCCGACTTCAAGAACTCAGGTATGAAACAATGGTTTCAACTTAGAGCTCTCAAAATCAGAATTCTTGTAAGAATAGCAATGGGGGGTATGGGGTATATATAGTTTTCGGGTAACCGTTAGGATCGTTTCTTGGAAAAGGGGAAACGATCAAGGCCGTACACTTGTCACAATGTTGTGGTGGCTAAAATGTTGTTCTTATCCGCTGACTAGACGATAGGAAACGTGTGGACACGAATCAATTTAGTTGCAAGTTGCAAAAAAAACATTGAATCTGGTCAGAAGGGCTAATGCGTCCCGCTTTAGATTTAGGCAAACACAATGCGGGCCGCTTGGGGCCTCTGATCTGCACATATGTTTCAGAAATGACAGTTTAGGTCCCTGCACGTGTTTAAGGCCATTTCCGACACTTCTAAGGCCCGTAAAGCCAACTTTAAGGCCCTAAAATGATGCCTAAACATTGTGGACTTGAAACATGTTCAAAAATATGTCGGATGATGGTTCGTTTGGTCGTACGAACGCGATGTTCGCTTAATTACGACGGAATGCGCATAAGCGCGAAAAACGATCCAAATGACGCAACGAATGGATTTTTCTTAAGGCGAACACTAAAATATAATGTAGTCATGCTTACATAAATTTTTGGGTGTCCGGATGCATTCAGAACGTAAGTTATGCGCGAAAATGCAAACTTGTGCACTTTTTGACACTTTTAGTCCCTGAATGACCCAAAAGTTTATTTTAGCACACCGAACCCCTCAAAGCCTATTTATAAGCTATATAAAGGATATTTAAGGTGTGTTTAACTTATGGTCATGTTCCGGATTGTCTGTTACAGTTCAAATTGGCATACTTTCGCAGTTTGTCAACTTTAGTCCCTGTAAGCGATTTAACTTGATTTTGCCATACCAAAGCCTTCAAAACTTATTTCTAAGTTATGTAAAGGTTATTTAAGGTATGTTAAGCCAATGTCACTATTCCGGAGTGTTTGTTGCTTTAAACTGGTTATATTTACGCATCGGTGCGCGTATAACCTTCCAGAAAGCGATTTAGAGTTTGAAATTGAACAAGAATTGATATGTGCAAATGATACACATATTTTTACAAATCCCAAGTATGAAATATAATATTTCATTGGTTTGGTATTTGTTTGATGGCCGTGGAGGCACAGGTGTTACAGTCTCCCCTACTTTAGGAAATTTCGTCCCGAAATTTATTTAGAGGAAACTTGTGAGAGTTTAAAACATGAAGTTGAAAAGATCAAACAACATTGGTTAGGGTTCTTGAACTTCTAGTAACCTTAATAACATTATGTTTGCAATGTAAGAGGGACACTTATATACAAGTATATGAAGCGTCATTGGTGCGTCCACCGTACCTCCATTACATCGTTCTCATTTCGTTATTGTTGTCACTATCGGTTCTTACACATAATAAATCTTACTGTGGTTACCGTGCACCGAATCTCATAATTATGTACGCGTCCATAATCAGACAATTCCTTGCACAGTTTACACAGTCTATTTTATAATGTGTAGGGGAAAACCAAATGAACAATCCTGTGATGAGTGTAACTAGACTGCCATAGAGTCCCGTAGACTAAATCAATAAATGATCTAAATAGACTATCAAGGAGTCTGTCCAGCTACATCACTAGATGTCATTCTTTAACCAAATTGTGAATCAATCCTTTAGACTAGACCACTAAAAAGGGTCTGGAGTGGTACTATATAATCCAAGGGTCTTAACTATTACATAGAAGCCCATTAAGGATTGAAGGTAGTACCTTTGAATATCCTGCTACGAATCTCTCATATGAAGATATGAAAGATCCTGCGAGGATTTGGATAACGAATATCCAGAGTATTAAAACACAAAAAAAATACATGAAAGAGAACATAAGATGAATAAACACATAGTCACATAACCACAAAATTGCTAACTAGAAGTTTGTTCTTCTAACAGAGTACATGTATTTAAAGCACACTAGGAATCCATCTTGTGGATTTCATTTGGTACTTTAAACATTTCCGAGAATCTAACTATAAAGATAGAAAGATTCAAAAAGAAAATTCGATTTCGATTACTAGAACTCGAAATGTTCGAATTAGGGTACATAAAGAATCCAATTAAGGACTCTGATTTGAATCATGATCATCCACAAGGGTCTAATTATAGAGATAAAAAGATCCCATATGGATTGTAGAAGTTGAAGATGCTTTGAATTCTTGCACGGGATGTGCTTAAGTCAAAACATGAAGTAAAATGCTTATGAGGTTGAGATGCTAGATATGTCAAGGCGACATATGAAGCAGAATTTGAAGGTTAAGTAAATGTACAAGGAAGATATTTTTGAAAACTGTGCATGGGGTTCTTTTAAGAAAAATATGTTTAGTGTTTTTGAACCTTATATATAATACTTTTGATATCATAAAGTAGGTGTACTAGGTAGGTATATTTATAAAAATATTTTAAAATCATGCGAGATGAATTTTTGAAATTATGTATAAGGTTTTTGGAAAGACATGAATGATGCTTTTCGAAATCATGCACTTGATGAGAAAATGTACTGTGTTAATATTGTCTTCAGACTATATGAAATATTTTGAAATTGAAAGGTTGGTTTTGATAACATGGCCAATGTTTTTGAAATAACATAGACAATGCATCTAGAAGAATTGTTTTCAAACTATATGAAATGTTTTGAGATCATGAAGATTTGTTTTGAAATACTTGTACTGTGTATGTTGAAAATTTAAAACGTAATGGGTAGGAGACTTGAAAATATCCTTAGTTATCCAACCAAGGATTCAAAGGTACTGATGTGCAAAAAAAAGCATGATTACTCATAGTTTCACTATATTTCATGTACTTCGTTTCTTAGAATGAAACGAGTACTTAGAATGTTCGAAGGAATCATGAGCGATCATTTGAAAGAGAGAATCACAAGAGTAGTTTGTAAGGAACATAGTTCCTTAATGCAGGTATCATAGGAAAAGTCATACCCACATGTAATTATACTTGTATATTAGAATTGTGAACAACAACTTTTATTTATGAACAAGACATATTGTTTCACAATACAAGAAAACAAAAGAAACAAAGACATAAGACAGCAACATCCTTTGTTCAGTCGAATGCTCATCCAAGGGTTGGATTTGCATTAGCAAGCTTCGGGCAATCCCTTAGGAAATGGCCCATCTCGCCACAGTTGTAGCAAGACCCTCGTGAGAAACGAGCTTGAGCAGGATTGTCGCCAGCTTGATTTGGTACAGCTGCAGTTGGGCAAACCCTTGCTGTATGATCTATAAGTCCACAAATCTGGCATTTGCGGCACCTCATACTAGGGTGATGATGGAGGCTACATTGGTTGCACAAGGGTGCAGTTCCATTGTATGGCTTCCTAGCAGGGGATTGAGTTGGTTGGTTGGGGATGATTTGACCATTGTGAGCGACCATGGCGAAGTTCTGAGAAGCCTTTCGCTTCTTTGACTTCTTAGGCGATCGTTCATCCATGGTCTTTGATTCCTCGATTGGTTTATTGGCTGATGGTGTTGTCGCCTGACTAGGTCCTGCCTGTCTTGGTGACCCTTGTGTGGCTTCATCCTGGAGACGATACATGGCAGTAGCCAATTCAACAGCCTTCAGGACTACTTCGCCTATTCGTTGGGTAAATTTGGCAGTCTGCTTGGATACCTGGGCGTCATCGTGATGAAGAGACATTCTTGAAGGAAAAGAAAGGCATAGGGAGAAACAGGTGAAAGGTTATTGGACAATCAAAACAGAATGATAACGCATGAAAATTGCGATCATTTGTTTGTTACCTAAGGCAAACAAATGAGACGGTGACTAATCAAGGTAAACAGGTCTTATTAATGTATCACTGAAGACATGCTCGCCTATAAGTGAACACTCATCCCGAGAATTCCCAGGTAAGCACAACTGGTCTCGCGTCTGATGAGATGTATACGAAGTGCTTGCCTAGACAGAAAACCCAGAATACAGGCATTCACCCTTCCAGTTTGCACGTGTTCACATTATTTAAAACCCAAAACCTTGACGAGATTTTGAAAACTCAAAGGGATTCAAAACCATATAACAGAGAGTTCAAAACCTTACAATAGAGGGTTCAAAACCTAGTAATCAATCATCCTAGAACAGATGATTAGTTTTCAAAGCGGTTTTGAAATTTATGTTCTTGTTGTGGTCGTCGCCTAAGGATAGGTGACAGTATTGTTTTATGACTAAACGCAAGTAGACTCGCGTTAGGGTCCTAGAAAGGTTATAGTCTAGGTCAAAGCATTACTAATAACCTAATTCCCTATAACCATTGGCTCTGATACCATCTTTTCTGTCACACCCCGACCGCGTAGAACATACAAATCGCGGCGGAAACATCGGGGCGTGTTGCAACAGAATTAATGTTTCACAACCATGGAAAATTAAAGTTTCGTTTTATTGATTAAAAGTGTTACAATGTCTAACAAACAAAGAAATACAACATAATTAACTAGTCTTGCATCTTTTATTGTCACTAAAGCCCAAGTCTGTCTATGTGTATCTTGATCATCTTATGCGACAGTTCCTGAAAAACACATGTGAAAATATGGTACGTCAGCATAAAAATGCCGGTGAGATACATAGGTTTTGTGAAAATAGGTTTCATGACTTATGTTTGAGAAAATGTTTAGTCATGAACCTTGTTATTTGCTTTGTTTTGTAAATCATTTGAAAATCGATAAGTTCAGATGATATGTATAAATAAGTGAATAATGTATAGTTAAATGAATAACCAAGTTAAATGAGTTTGTATAAGATAAGTTGTTTGTAAAGCAATGTCTTGTGAAAAGTATGTTAGTTGTATAAAATGTTATATGTATCAAACTGAAATGATTCAAATAACGCCACAATATGTAATACCATACAAACATTTATATATAGGAAGTACCAGCGGCGTATCCACCATGCTTGTATCATATTACACACGCATCGTTACTTAATCATATAATCAAACCAAACCAAACAATGTAAGATGTCTATGTTTAAACCAATAGTCAAAAGTCCTTGTATAAACCATGTCAAATGTTGATAGTCCAAAAGTAGTCAAGTAATGTATAACCAAAATGATATGTATGGCTAGTGAAAGGTATCAACTAAACCATATGCACAAGAACATAGTATCGAAGTAAAACTCGGTTTAAATCAATGTTATGTTTTGTGTAAATGCATGATCAATGTAAATCATGTAATATGTAACCAAAATGATATGTATGGTAAGTAAAATTTAGACTACTTAAACCATAAGTAAAAATGTACAAAACAAAGTATTGAAGTAAAACTGGTTTAAATCAAAGTTATGTTTTGTAAGACATATGCATGCTATACTGAATATGAACACTTATACAGTATGTTAAACGCAAACATTCAAGCCTTGAGACAGTCGGATAACCCTTTCAGTCAAGGTTATCAAAAGAATTGTATTCGGATTCAGTCATTCCTTACATCCAAACAAACCCGGGATGTCAGGAATGGGATTTGTCAAGTCCTATGGTACCACTACTTACTCCCGAGCGGCGTAGCAAATGTTAATGAATGTTATATAGACCCGTTAAACAAACCAAATGTCATACCAAAATGTAAGCATGTGATGAAGATAATGTACCTAGTATGCTAGAGTAAACATACAAGGTAGAGCTGTAAAACAATGTGTCCATATGTTACTGGAACATATGCAACAGAGATGCAATGTAAAACAATGTGTCCATATGCTGAGTAAACATATGCAACAGAAATGCACTGTAAAACAATGTGTTCATATGCTGAGTAAACATATGCAACAGAGATGCAATGTAAAATGATGTACTAAGTATGCTAAGTTAACATACAAAGCAGAAAAGTCATGTAAATCAATGTGCTATCATGCTATCAGTCAACATACATAGCGGAAATGTAATGAAATCATGTACTATAATGTACTAATGAACATAGCAAGTATATGATTTGAAAAACAGGAAAGCATGAAAGTAACAAGTAGGCACATGTGTTCCACCCCAAAACAGTTTGGAAAACAGTAAAAGAGGGGTCTATGTACTCACTTGAGAATGCTCAGTAGTCCTTGAGTAACAACCAAACAATGCTAGAGATCACGGAAATCAAACGGCACCTAATATAGGTAACTATGTTAATTAACCGGACCTAAATCGGAAGATTGGGTAGTATTAGGGTTTGTAAACCAAATGAGTGTAGGAACTCATATGATATGGTTTAACAAAGCCTACATACTAAATGAAACTTAACCTAAGTCTTATCGACCCATTACGACCCGTTTAGGAAGCTTATGCTACTTTAACGCGTCGTTCGCGTAAAACGCGTTCGGAACGCCTAAATAGTCCTATGACAAGTGTTATATGCCTAAACATGTTACATAATCAGTTATGTGGCAAAAGTTTAGGTTACATATGCTTAATTACCAATTATACATGAAAAGGGTATTCTGGTAATTTACCTAAGGCATATAAACTACCTATCATACAACTACTTAAACGATGTGACCATAGGGTATAACCTCGGAAGGTTATTCCCTACACTATGGTCACCTAATGTATTTGGTCGGATCCTAATGATCGACCAAATGGGTCGAGTTCGAAGGTATAGGCGATTTATTAGATCGCCTACCCTACGACTCTAGACAACGTGGTAATCAGTGGGCATAGTCCCAAGGGACTATGACCAACGTGATTACACTCACGTTGCGAAGTTCAAACGAACTTCGCATTGACCATTACTGGTCAACGCTGAAAGTCAAACAAAGTTTGACTTTCTGACTCGAAAAGCAGTAAAATAAGGAAAAGAACGAAAGAATACTTACCCAGGGTCCCCGAATGCTAATCCCGACTTCAAGAACTCAGGTATGAAACAATGGTTTCAACTTAGAGCTCTCAAAATCAGAATTCTTGTAAGAATAGCAATGGGGGGTATGGGGTATATATAGTTTTCGGGTAACCGTTAGGATCGTTTCTTGGAAAAGGGGAAACGATCAAGGCCGTACACTTGTCACAATGTTGTGGTGGCTAAAATGTTGTTCTTATCCGCTGACTAGACGATAGGAAACGTGTGGACACGAATCAATTTAGTTGCAAGTTGCAAAACAAACATTGAATCTGGTCAGAAGGGCTAATGCGGCCCGCTTTAGATTTAGGCAAACACAATGCGGGCCGCTTGGGGCCTCTGATCTGCACATATGTTTCAGAAATGACAGTTTAGGTCCCTGCACGTGTTTAAGGCCATTTCCGACACTTCTAAGGCCCGTAAAGCCAACTTTAAGGCCCTAAAATGATGCCTAAACATTGTGGACTTGAAACATGTTCAAAAATATGTCGGATGATGGTTCGTTTGGTCGTACGAACGCGATGTTCGCTTAATTACGACGGAATGCGCATAAGCGCGAAAAACGATCCAAATGACGCAACGAATGGATTTTTCTTAAGGCGAACACTAAAATATAATGTAGTCATGCTTACATAAATTTTTGGGTGTCCGGATGCATTCAGAACGTAAGTTATGCGCGAAAATGCAAACTTGTGCACTTTTTGACACTTTTAGTCCCTGAATGACCCAAAAGTTTATTTTAGCACACCGAACCCCTCAAAGCCTATTTCTAAGCTATATAAAGGATATTTAAGGTGTGTTTAACTTATGGTCATGTTCCGGATTGTCTGTTACAGTTCAAATTGGCATACTTTCGCAGTTTGTCAACTTTAGTCCCTGTAAGCGATTTAACTTGATTTTGCCATACCAAAGCCTTCAAAACTTATTTCTAAGTTATGTAAAGGTTATTTAAGGTATGTTAAGCCAATGTCACTATTCCGGAGTGTTTGTTGCTTTAAACTGGTTATATTTACGCATCGGTGCGCGTATAACCTTCCAGAAAGCGATTTAGAGTTTGAAATTGAACAAGAATTGATATGTGCAAATGATACACATATTTTTACAAATCCCAAGTATGAAATATAATATTTCATTGGTTTGGTATTTGTTTGATGGCCGTGGAGGCACAGGTGTTACAGTGATGCAAGGAACGATCCCAACGTTGTGATGGGTAAGTTTCTTCTGGATGATTTCTTTGTTACTATTTTATTTGATTCGGGTGCCGATACTAGTTATGTGTCCTTCAAAGTTAGTCAAACACTTAAGCGCACTCCAACACTTTTGAACACCAAACACATGGTAGAGCTAGCAAACGATAAAAGTCTCGAGGCCACACACATAATTAAAGGTTGTAACCTCGTCTTAGTTGGTCAAACTTTCCCTATCGATCTTATTCCTATCACACTTGGTAGTTTCGACGTCGTTATTGGGATGGATTGGCTAGCTCATCAACAAGCGGAAATTCTTTGCAACGAGAAGATTTTCCGCATCCCTCGTTCTGTTAAAGAGCCCCTCGTGATTCATGGCGACAAGGGTGGTGCTGTTGTAGGCATTATCTTTTTCCTTAAGGCCCAAAAGTGTTTGCGAAAGGGCCACACTGCCATTCTGGCACTTGTTACTGACACATCAACGGAAGAGAGGAGAATTTAAGACATTCCTATTGTGCGCGATTTTCCTGAGGTATTCTTTGAGATATTACCTGGTCTCCCGCCTCATCGACAAGTCGAGTTTCTAATCGAGCTAGCTCCTGGAGCAGCACCAATAGCTCGTGCACCTTATCGACTTGCTCCGTCAAAACTTGAAGAACTGTCCACGCAATTACAAGAACTATTGGAAAAGGGTTTCATACGTCCTAGCTCTTCGCCCTGGGGAGCTCCAGTCTTGTTTGTGAAGAAGAAGGACGGTACTTTTAGAATGTGTATTGACTATCGCGAACTTAACAAGGTGACCGTGAAGAATCGTTATCCTCTTCCATGTATTGACGACTTGTTCGACCAGTTGCAAGGGTCGAGCTATTAATCTAAGATTGATTTGAGATAGGGATACCATCAGCTGAGAGTCCAAGAGGAGGACGTCTCCAAAACAACATTCAGAACTCGCTACGGCCATTACGAGTTTCTGGTCATGCCTTTCGGGTTGACGAATGCGCCAGCGGTCTTCATGGATCTCATGAACCAAGTATGCAAACCTTACCTGGATAAGTTCGTTATTGTTTTCATCGACGATATCCTGATCTATTCTAAGACTCAGGAGGAACACGAGCAGCATCTACGACTTATGTTGGAACTTCTTCGAGCAGAGAAACTGTATGCTAAGTTTTCAAAATGTGACTTCTGGCTTCGCGAAGTTCACTTTCTAGGCCACGTAGTAAACAAGGATGGGATTCATGTTGATCCATCCAAGGTTGACTCGATCAAGAACTGGCCTGCACCCCGTACACCAATAGAAATCCGCCAATTCTTGGGTTTGGTAGGATATTATAGAAGGTTTATCAAGGATTTCTCAAGGATTGCACAACCTCTCACTTCACTAACACAAAAGGGTGTCACCTATCGTTGGGGTGATGCACATGAATTTGCATTTCAGCACTTACAAGACAGACTTTGTAGCGCGCCTATCCTCTCATTGCCTGAAGGCACAGATGATTTTGTGGTATATTGCGACGCTTCCATCCAAGGACTGGGTTGCGTGTTGATGCAACGTGACAAGGTCATTGCCTACGCATCGCGCCAACTTAAGGTTCACGAAAGGAACTACACTACGCACGACTTGGAACTGGGAGCAGTTGTTTTCGCGCTTAAGATATGGAGACGTTACCTGTACGGTACCAAGTGCACCATTTACACCGATCACAGGAGTCTCGAGCATATCTTCAAGCAAAAGGAGTTAAACATGCGACAACGCCGATGGGTCGAGCTCTTGAATGATTACGAATGTGCGATCAAGTACCATCCGGGCAAGGCCAATGTGGTGGCAGACGCCCTCAGTTGAAAGGATACTATACCTAAGCGTGTACGTGCGTTACAGCTTACCATCCAATCTAGTCATCCTGCTCAAATTCGTGATGCTCAGGTTGAAGCATTGAAAGCAGAGAACATCAGGGCTGAGTCCTTGCGATGATCGAGGCAGCGGCTAGAATAAAAGGAAGACGGTGCTTACTATGTAACAGGGCGCATCTGGGTTCCGCTTTACGGAAACTTACGCGAGCTTGTGATGGACGAAGCGCACAAGTCTCGTTATTCGGTATGTCACACCCCGACCACGTAATACATCAAATCATGGCGGAAACATCGGGGAGTGTTGTAACAGAATTATTGTTCCACAACCATGGTAATTAAAATTTATTTTATTCAACAACCAAAGGGTGGAATACATTGTTTCAAAACAAGAACCAAAGAGTACACAACATAATTAAACTAAGTCTATCTTTATTTTAAGTCTCTAAGGAACAGGTCCGCCCTAGTGTCACGATCATCATCCTAAGCAACAGCTCCTGAAACACATGTGAAAATAGGTACGCCAGTATAAAAATGCCTGTGAGATACATAAGTTTTGTGAAAAATCGGATTCATGACTTAAGTTTAAGAAAAGTTGTTTAACCAAAAGTCAGTCATGAACCTTTTTTAATCGTTTTGTTTTATAAATCTTTTGAAAAGCGATGATAAAGTAGATGATATGTGAAAGAATAATGTGAGGTTAAATGAATAACCGAGTAAAATTAGTTTTGTATAAAATAAGATGTTTGTAAAACAATGTCTTGAAAAATATGTTATTTGTATAAAATGTTATATGTCTAAATTGAAATGATCCGAATAACGCTACGATATGTAATACCATACGAGCACTTATATATAGGAAGTACCAGCGGCGTATCCACCACGCTTGTATCATATTACACACGCCTCGTGACTCAAATCATTTTACCCCAAACAAACCACCAATGTAAATTGCCTATGTCTAAACCATTTGTCAAATGTCTTTGTGTCAAAATGTCAAAATGTAGTTCATGAATTATGTATATAAATATCAAAATGTCTATGTCAAATGTCAAATATGTAATGTGTAAACAAAATGTCATGTATGGGAAGTGAAATATACATATATATATATAGGGGAAGGTTCAAATGAAAACCACTAGTTAACGCGAAAACTCGAAAACTAACTAAAAAAAGCCTAAAAAACACACAAAATTTTTTTTTTTTTTTTTTTGCAAAACCAAATTTCGTAGGTTTTTTATATAAAAAAAATTTTCAAAAAAAAAAAAAAAAAAAATTTTGTGAAGTGCACATGTGTATCTGTACTACACATGTGTATTATTACACATGTGCACTACACAAATTTTTTTTTTTTTTTTTTGAAATTTTTTTTATATATAAAAACCAGCGATTTTTATTAAAAAAATTGAAAAAAAAAAATTTTGTGTGTTTTTTAGGCTTTTTTTAGTTAGTTTTCGAGTTTTCGCGTTAAAAGTGGTTTTCATTTGAACCATCCCTAATATATATATATATATATATATCTAGTGAGCCACAGATAAAAATGCACAAAACAATGTGTTGAAGTAAAACTTGGTTTAAATCAACGTTATGTCTTGTGGAAATGCATGCTATACTGAATACAAACATTTATGCGTTATTGTAAAAATGCATACATCCAAGCCTTGTGACTGTGGTGATAAGCCCTTAAACAAATTAAAGGTCTATATGTTTTATGTTTTATCGTATTCGGTCATTCCTTTCATCCAAACATACCTAGGATGTTAGGAACAGGAGTTGTCAATTCCTATGGTACCATTACCTACTAACGAGCGGCGTGATCAAAGTTAATGAATGTATATGGTCCCATTTAAACAAGCCAAATGTCATATCAAAATGTAAGCATGTGATGAAATGAAAATGTACTAAGTATGATGAACATACATAGCATGAAAAGGTAATGTAAAACAATGTACTAAGTATGTGCTAACTGAACCTACATAGCATAAAATGTCATGTAAAACGATGTACTGAGTATGCTACAAAGGACATACATAGCAAAAACACAATGAAATTATGTACTATAAGTGTACTAATGAACATAGCAAGTATATGATATGAAAGCATGGAAAGCATGAAAATAACAAGTAGGCACATGTGTTTCACCCCAAAATGTTTGAAAAACAATAAAAGAGGGGTCTATGTACTCACTTGAGATTGCTCAATAGACTTTTGATATCCACCAAGCAACGCTAGAAGATCACGGATTTAAACGGCACCTAATATAAGTAACTATATTAATAAACGGACCTATTTGGAGGATCGGGTAGTATGAGGGTTCGTAAACCAAATGAGTGTAGGAACTCGTGTAATATGGTTTAACAAAGCCTACATCCTAAAACGAAACTTATCCTAAGTGCTTTTGACCCGTTACGACCCGTTTAGGTAGCTTATGCGTTCGGAACGCCTAACTAGCCCTATGACAAGTAAAATATGCCTTAACATGTCTAATATTGTTACTAAATCAATTTAGATACCAAAAATTAGGTTACATAGGCTTAAAATGAATTTTAACGTAAAAAGGGCATTTTGGTAATTTACCTAAGGCATATATATCACCTATCATACAACTACTCAAACGATGTGACCATAAGGTATAACCTCAGAAGGTTATTCCCTATACTACTATGGTCACCTAAAGTGTTTGGTCGGATCCTAATGATCGACCAAATGGGTCGGGTTCGAAAGCATAAGCGATTGATTAGATCGCTTACCCTTACGAACCTAAACAAGCACAAATCTAAAAGTGACGAGCTAAACATGCTAGAACATGTTTAGTTAAGTTAGAAAACAGGTTTTGAAACCAAAACAAACGGTTTTGATACCCTAGAGTAGTTTGGTTACAAAATACGCGAGAACACGCATTTTGTCCGAAACTACGACTCGTCACTGAGCCTAGATAACGTGGTAATCAGTAGGTATAGTCACTAGGGACTATGACCATCGTGATTACGCTCACGTTATGAAGTTCAAATGAACTTCGCATTGACCATAAACTGGTCAATGCAGAAAGTCAAACGTAGTTTGACTTTAACATTAAAACGAATGAAAAGAACGAAGGAACATTTACAAAGGGTCCCCGCAAGATTGAATTTCCAAGTATTTCTCAGGTATGAAGTGTTTTCACACATCAACTTAGAGAAAATCTCAGAATTGAAGTGGGTTGCAAGTGAACTATGGAGGGGTATTTATAGTTTTCGTAGAACCGTTAGGATCGTTGCTTGAAAACCGTGATTCAATCATGGCCGTACACATCGAGCCCACTGTTTTAGAAAACCAGGGGAGCCCCTAGGAATGACCCAAAACCATGTGCAAAGGTGCCCAACAACTGGATCAAGCTGGAAACAAGTTTCTGCTGTCTGGCACCTACTTACGGACCGTAAGACTCAGAACCATACGGTCCGTAAGGCCCTTGCAGGTCTGCCAATTTTGAAGTTTGGCAGAACAGGCCCCTTTGCGCGTATTGTCGTGTTTCAGCACTTCTAACACCTGTCAAAGCCATTTTCAAGCTCCACAAGGATGTTAAAGTATAGGGAACATGAAACATGCTCAAAAATATGTCGGATGTCGGTTCATTTGGCCGTACGGTTGCGTTGTTCAGTTAATTACGACGGAAGTCGTAACGGACGCAAAAACGGTCCAAATTACGCGACGAATGGATTTTTGACAAGCCAATCACTAAAACGTAATATTTTAATGATTACATAAATTTTTGGATGTTCGGATGTATTCAGAACGTAAGTTATGCGTGAAAATGCAAACTTACGCACTTTTTGGACGCTTTTACTCCCTGAATGAGCATAAAGTTTTTTTAGCACACCGGACTCCTCAAAGCCTATTTCTAAGCTATGTAAAGGATATTTAGGGTGTGTTTAACTTATGGTCATGTTCCGGAATGTCCGTTACAGTTCAAATTGACATACTTTCACAATTTGTCAAATTTAGTCCCTGTAGGCGAATAGACTTGATTTTGCCATACCAATGCCTTCAAAACTTATTTCTAAGTTATCTAAAGGTTATTTAAGGTATGTTAAGCATATGTTGATGTTCCGGAGTATTTGTCACGTTAAACTGATTACGTTTACGCACCAGTTTGCGTATAACTCTCCAGAAAGCGATATAGAGTTTGAAATTGAATAAAGACCAAAACATGAAAAATGTAAAACATAAACAAACAAACATTGGGATCAAATAACTTTATTTCATTGATAACTGAATTGTTTACAATGATTACAAGCACAGATGTCACAGTCTCCCCTACTTGTGGAAATTTAGTCCCGAAATTTATTTAAAGGAAACTTGTGAGAAAAGATGTGGATACTTCGCCTTCATTTGATCTTCACGTTCCCAAGTAAACTCAAGTCCACGCTTAGATTCCCAGCGAACTTTAACCAAAGGAATGCGCTTGTGTTTAAGCCATTTGACAATTCGGTCCATGATTTCCACAGGTTTCTCAACAAAATGTAGTGTCTTATCAACACCAATTTCGTCAAGTGGTATGTGGAGGTTCTCATCAGCTAAACACTTCCTGAGATTGGACAAGTGGAAGGTTGGATGAATATTTCCAAGTTCAGGAGGTAACTCAAGTCTGTAGGCTACCTTACCGATTCTTTCGGCGATCTTGAATGGTCCAACATATCTAGGTGCAAGTTTTCCTGTCTTTCCAAATTTGATCACACCTTTCCAAGGTGAGACCTTAAGTAATACTTGATCACTGACTTGAAATTCCATGGGCTTGCGTCCTTGGTCCGCGTAACTCTTTTGACGGCTTCGAGCTGGCTGAAGGTTATCACGAACTTTCTTAACCTTATATGTTGTCTCTAGAATGAGGTCAGGTCCAGTAAGTTGAGCCTCACCTATTTCATTCCAGCAGACTGGTGAACGACATTTTCGACCATAGAGAGCCTCGAAAGGAGCCATGTTGATGTTGGAGTGATAACTGTTGTTGTAGGAGAATTCAATCAATGGAAGATGTGAATCCCAACTACCACCAAAATCGATCACACAAGCTCTAAGCATATCCTCCAAAGTCTGGATTGTTCTTTCAGATTGACCATCGGATTGCGGATGATAAGCAGTGCTCAGATTAAGTTGGGTCCCCATAGCAGATTGCATGGTTCTCCAAAAACGAGAAGAGAAACGAGCATCTCTATCAGAAATAATGTTCAAAGGAACACCATGTCGAGTTACGATTTCATCCACATAAATTTTAGCCAGTTTGTCAGCAGATAGATCCTCACGGATCGGAAAGAAATGCGCTAACTTAGTAAGATGATCAACAACTACCCAAATGGCATCATGACCTTTCTTAGTGCGCGGAAGTTTAGTAATGAGATCCATAGCGATGTTTTCCCATTTCCAAACTGGGATCTCTGGTTGCTCCAAAAGACCAGAAGGATGCTGGTGTTCAGCCTTTACCTTAAGACAAGTAAGGCATTTTGAAACGTACAAGGCAATATCCTTCTTCATACCAGGCCACCAATACTGAGTACGAAGATCCTTATACATTTTGTCTGAGCCAGGATGAATAGAATGACGAGACTTATGAGCTTCATCCATAAGCAAAGTGCGGAGATCATCTAGGCTTGGGACCCATAAACAGTCCATGAAGTAATAAGATCCATTGTCTTTCAAAACAAGGTCAGGCTTAATGTGATAGGGTAATTCCTTACCCATCAAGTCTTGTGAAACACAAGCATGTTGAGCCTGAGAGATGCGGGCTTGAATATCAGATCGAGCTTGGATATCAGATTGAACACGAACACAATGAAGCTTGACATGTTCTTTACGACTCAAAGCGTCAGCCACGACATTCGCCTTACCAGGATGGTAGCGAATTTCGCAGTCATAGTCGTTTAGAAGCTCAACTCAACGTCTTTGCCTCATGTTGAGTTCTTTCTGATTGAAGATATGCTGAAGACTTTTGTGGTCAGTGAAAACCACATATTTTGTGCCATACAAGTAGTGTCTCCAGATCTTAAGAGCGAACACAACTGCACCCAACTCAAGATCATGAGTGGTGTAGTTTTTCTCATGCACCTTCAATTGCCTCGATGCATATGCTATGACTTTGTTCCTTTGCATCAGAACACAGCCAAGACCCAATTTCGATGCATCACAATAAACGATTAAATCATCATTGCCTTCAGGCAAAGTCAAAATAGGTGCGTCACAAAGCTTCTGCATCAAGGTCTGAAATGCTACTTCTTGTTTAGAACCCCATTCAAAGGGCTTGTTCTTCTGAGTTAGAGCAGTTAGAGGAACTGCAATCTTCAAGAAGTTCTCTATGAAGCGGCGGTAATAACCCGCAAGACCAAGAAAAGAACGAACCTCAGTAGGAGTAGTAGGCGTATCCCAATCCTTAATCGCACTGATCTTGGAGGGATCTACATGAATACCTTTTTCGTTGACAATATGTCCTAAAAATTGAACTTCTTTAAGCCAGAATTCACACTTGGAGAATTTGGCGAAAAGTTGCTCTTTCTTTAGGAGTTCCAGAGTAAGACGAAGATGTTGCTCGTGATCAGCTTGCGTCTTAGAGTATATCAAAATTTCATCAATAAAAAGGATGATGAACTTATCTAAATAAGCCTTGCAGACCCTATTCATCAAGTCCATAAAAACAGCAGGAGCATTAGTCAAGCCGAATGGCATAACTGTGAACTCATAATGCCCATAACGAGTGCGAAAAGCTGTCTTGGGAATATCTTCTTCATGTACACGAAGTTGATGATACCCAGAACACAGATCAATCTTTGAAAAGTAAGAAGCGCCCTGTAACTGATCAAAGAGATCATCAATGCGAGGTAGGGGATATCGATTCTTGATGGTAAGCTTGTTAAGCTCACGGTAATCGATGCACATTCTGAAAGATCCATCCTTCTTCTTGACAAAAAGAATGGGAGCACCCCAAGGTGAAAAACTAGGACGGATAAATCCTTTGTCAGAAAGCTCCTGAAGCTGCTTAGACAACTCTTGCATCTCAGATGGTGCAAGACGATAAGGAGATCTGGCAATGGGATTTGCACCTGGTACAAGATCAATACGGAACTCGACTTGGCGTGCTGGGGGTAATCCAGGTAACTCTTCAGGAAATAGCTCCGGATAATCCCGAACGACCGGGATATCTCGA
This sequence comes from Helianthus tuberosus, assembly GCA_030545235.1. Classification (NCBI taxonomy): domain Eukaryota; kingdom Viridiplantae; phylum Streptophyta; class Magnoliopsida; order Asterales; family Asteraceae; genus Helianthus; species Helianthus tuberosus. The sequence goes on from CM060406.1 coordinate 123,355,889, forward strand.
ACGGACTTACCTTTGCCTTTATCTGATGTAACATGTGCCAAAAATGCCACATAGTTCTTTCGCATATACTTTCGAGCTTGAAAACAAGACATAAACTTGAGGCTACTAGCAGGTTTCTCATCACGAACCTGTAGGATCTCACCTGACGAAAGCGGCACACAAACGATCTTCTCAAAACAAACTACCTCTGCGCGATTCTTGGCTAACCAATCCATACCCACTATAATGTCGAAGCTTCCAAGTTGCATTGGCGTGAGGTCTGTCACACCCCGACCACGTAGAACATCAAATCGTGGCGAAAACTTCGGGGAGTGTTGTAACAAAATTATTGTTTCACAACCATGGCATACAAAGTTATATTTTATTTATCAAACAAGCAAGTTACATTGTCTCCATACAGGAAATAAAGAGTTCAGAACATAATTAAACTAGTTCTATCTTTATTTTATGTCTCTAAGGGACAGGTCCGCCCTAGTGTCACGATCATCATCCTAAGCAACAGCTCCTGAAAACACATGTGAAAATAGGTACGTCAGCATAACAATGCCTGTGAGATACATAGGTTTTATGAAAATAGGTTTCATGACTTGTAAGTTTAGAAAGAGTTGTTTAGTAAAGTTTAGTCATGAACCTTGTAAATTGTTTTGTTTTGTAAATCATTTAAAAAGCGATAAGATCAAATGATATGTATAAATAAAAGAATAATGTGTGGTTAAATGTATAACCAAGTAAAATGTGTTGTATAAAGTAAATTGTTTGTAAACCAAAGTCTTGTGAGAATCGTGTTACTTGTGTAAAATGTATAAGTCCAAATTGAATGATTTAAATAACGCTATGATATGTAATATAATACAAACACTTATATATAGGAAGTACCAGCGACGTATCCACCATGCTTGTATCATATTACTCACATCTCGTTACTTAAGTCACTTAACAAACCACCAATGTATAAAGTCTATGTTTAGACCAATTGTCAAAAGTCCTTGTATAAATCATATCAAATGTTAATAGTCCAAATATAGTCAAGTAATGTGTAGCAAATGTTATGTCTGGTAAGTAGTATGTTGTTACATAAACCAATTGTAAAAATATACAAAACAAAGTATTTTGAATATATCAAAAAGTTATGTTTTGCAAAGTAATGCATGTTACATTGATACAAACACTTATGTGGTAAGTTAACGCATACATTCAAGCCTTGAGACAGTCGGATAACCCTAAGTCAAGGTTATCAAAAGAAATGTTTTCGGATTCAGTCATTCCTTACATCCAAACAAACCCGGGATGTTAGGAATGGGATTTGTCAAGTCCTATGGTACCATTACTTACTACCGAGCGGCGTAGCTAATGTTAATGAACGTATATAAGTCCCATTTGTGCAAACCAAATGTCATAGCAAATGTGAACATGTTATATGAAAACAATGTACTAAGTATGCTAAGTTAACATACGAAGCAGAAAAGTCATGTAAATCAATGTGCTAGCATGCTTTCAGTCAACATACATAGTAGAAATGTTAAGTAAAACAATGTACTAAGTATGCTCACAATGGACATACATAGCATGAAATGTAATGTAAAACGATGTACTAAGTATGCACACAATGGACATACATAGCATAAAATGTAATGAAATCATGTACTATAATGTACTAATGAACATAACAAGCATATGATATGAAAGCATGAAAGGCACGAAAGTAACAAGTAGGCACATGTGTTTCACCCCAAAATGTTTGGAAAACAGTAAAAGAGGGGTCTGTGTACTCACTTGAGATTGCTTAGTAGTCCTTGAGTAACAACCAAACAATGGTAGAGATCACGGATATCAAACGGCACCTAATATAGGTAACTATGTTAATATACCGGACATAAATCAGAGGATTGGATAGAATGAGGGTTCGTAAACCAAACGAGTATGGAGACTCGTGTAATATGGTTTAAGAAAGCCCACATACTAAAATGAAACCTAACCTAAGTGCTTACGACCCCTTACGACCCGTTTAGGTGTCTTATGCTACTTTAACGCGTCGTTCGCGTAAAACGCGTTCGGAACGCCTAACTAGCCCTATGATAAGTAAAATATGCCTTAACATGTCTAATATTGTTACCAAATCAGTTTAGATACCGAAAGTTATGTTACATATGCCTAAAAAGAATTTTGGCGTTCAAAGGGCATTTTGGTAATTTACCTAAGGCATATAAACTACCTATCATACAAGTAACTAAACGTCGTGACCATAAGGTATAACCTCGGAAGGTTATTCCCTATATACTATGGTCACCTAATGTGTTTGGTCGGATCCTAAGCATCGACCAAACGGGTCGGGTTCGAAAGTATAATCGATTGTTTAGATCGCTTACCTTACGACCCTATATAAGCACTAAACTAAAAGTGACGAGCTAAGCATGTAAAAAATGCTTAACTAAGTTTAGAATACAGGTTTGGTATCAAAACAAACGGTTTTGATACCTATGAGTAGTTTGGTTACAAAATACGCAAGAATGCACATTTTGGCCGAAACTATGACTCGTCACTGAGCCTAGATAACGTGGTAATCAGTAGGTATAGTCACTAGGGACTATAACCATCGTGATCACGCTCACGTTATGAAGTTTAACCGAACTTCGTGTTGACCATAAACTGGTCAACGCAGAAACTCAAACATAGTTTGACTTTCGGACTAGAAAAGCGATAAAAGAACGAAGGAACACTTACAAAGGGTCCCAGCTAGTAAAACTTGATCGATTAGCTCAGGTATGAAGCAATGAATTCAACTTAGAGCTTTGAGATCAGATTTGTGGGTTTTGAGTTGTGAAAGGGTTGGGTATTTATAGGATTCTTGGAACCGTTAGGATTGTTCCTCAAATACCGTGCTTTGATCTTGTCCCTACACTTGTTGCAAACTTGTGGTAGCTCAAAATGGCCCCCCCAACATCAGGGATTAACATGTGGCATTGGCCTTTGGAGTGTATAAGGGCTGTTTACAGCTGTTAAACAACTTTTGCTGATCTGAAAGGGCCTCGCGTGACACCTAGGGGGCTAGGTGTCACGCCTAGGTCCTTCTGATCAGCAACTAGTTTCCAAAGTTTCCATTTCAGTCCCCGTTGTGTATTAAGGCCATTTCCGACATGTTTAAAGCTCGTTAAGTCAAATTTAAGGCCTTAAAATGATGCCTAAACATTTTGGACATGAAACATGCTCAAAAATATCCCGGATGTCGGTTCGTTTGGTCGTACGATCGCGATGCTCGCTTAATTACGACGACATGCGCATAAGTGCGAAAAACGATCCAAATTGCGCGACGAATGGATTTTTCTCATGACAAACACTAAAATAAAATATTTTAGTGCTTACATAAATTTTTGGATGTCCGGATGTATTCAGAACGTGAGTTATGCGCGAAAGTGCAAACTTGTGCACTTTTTGACGCTTTTAGTCCTTGAATGACCCAAAAGTTTATTTTAGCACACCGAACCCCTACAAGCCTATTTCTAAGCTATGTAAAGGATATTTATGGTATGTTTAACTAAGGGTCATGTTCTGGAATGTCTGTTACAGTTCAAATTGGCATACTTTCACAGTTTGTCAAATTTAGTCCCTGTAAGCGAATTAACTTGCTTTTGCCATACCAAAGCCTTCAAAACTTATTTCTAAGTTATGTAAAGGTTATTTAAGGTATGTTAAGTATATGTTGATGTTCCAGAGTATTTGTCGCATTAAACTGATTGTGTTTATGCACCAGTTTGCGTATAACTCTCCAGAAAGTGATATAGAGTTTGAAATTGAACAAAAGTCAAAACATGAAAAATGTAAAACATAACCAAACAAACATTGGGATCAAATAACATTGTTTTATTGATAATTGAACTGTTCACAATGATTACAAGCACAGATGTTACAGTCTCCCCTACTTGTGGAAATTTCGTCCCGAAATTTATTTAGAGGAAACTCGTGGGAATAGATGCGGATATTTCGCCTTCATTTGATCTTCGCGTTCCCAAGTAAACTCGAGTCCATGTTTAGATTTCCAGCGAACCTTGACCAAAGGAATGCGCTTGCGTTTAAGCCACTTGACTTCACGTTCCATGATTTCCACAGGTTTCTCGACAAATTTCAGTGTTTTATCGACACAAATTTCGTTAAGTGGTATGTGGAGGTTCTCATCAGCTAAACACCTCTTGAGATTGGACACATGAAAGGTTGGATGAACATTTCCAAGTTCAGGAGGTAACTCAAGTCTGTAGGCTACCTTACCGATTCTTTCGACGATCTTGAATGGTCCAACGTATCTAGGTGCAAGTTTTCCTTTCTTTCCGAATCTGATCACACCTTTCCAAGGTGAGACCTTAAGTAATACACGATCACTGACTTGAAAATCCAAGGGCTTGCGTTTTAGGTCCGCGTAACTCTTCTGACGGTTTCTAGCTGTCTGAAGGTTATCACGAACTTTCATAACCTTATCAGTTGTCTCTAAAATGAGGGCACGTCCAGTAAGCTGAGCCTCACCGATCTCATTCCAGCAGACTAGTGAATGACATTTTCGACCATAGAGAGCCTCGAAAGGAGCCATGTTGATGATGGAGTGATAACTGTTGTTGTAGGAGAATTCAATCAATGGAAGATGTGAATCCCAACTACCACCAAAATCGATCACACAAGCTCTAAGCATATCCTCCAGAGTCTGGATTGTTCTCTCAGATTGACCATCCGTTTGCGGATGATAAGCTGTGCTCAGATTAAGTTGGGTCCCCATAGCAGATTGCATGGTTCTCCAAAAATGAGAAGTGAAACGAGCATCTCTGTCAGAAATGATGTTCAAAGGAACACCATGTCGAGCTACAATTTCATCCACATAGATTTTAGCAAGTTTGTCAGCAGAAAAATCCTCATGGATTGGCAAGAAATGCGCTGACTTAGTAAGACGATCAACAACTACCCAGATGGCATCATGACCTTTCTTTGTGCGCAGAAGTTTGGTAATGAGATCCATAGTAATGTTTTCCCATTTCCAAACTGGGATCTTTGGTTGCACCAATAAACCAGAAGGACGCTGATGTTCAGCCTTAACCTTAAGACAACTAAGGCATTTTGATACATATAAGGCAATGTCTTTCTTCATACCAGGCCACCAATACTGAATACGAAGATCCTTATACATCTTATCTAAGCCAGGATGAACAGAATAACGAGACTTATAGGCTTCATCCATAAGTAAGGTGTGAAGGTTATCTTGGCTTGGGACCCACAAACGGTCCATGAAGTAATACGATCCATTGTCCTTCAGTTCCACATCAGGTGTTATGTGATAGGGAAATTCCTTATCCATCAAACCTTGTGAAACACAAGATTGTTGAGCCTGAGAAATGCGGGCTTGGATATCGGATCGAGCTTGAATAATAGATTGAACACGAATACAATGAAGCTTAGTATGTTCCTTACAACTCAATGCATCGGCTACGACATTCTCCTTACCAGGATGGTAGCGAATTTCGCAGTCATAGTCGTTTAGAAGCTCAACCCAACGTCGTTGCCTCATGTTGAGTTCTTTCTGATTGAAGATATGCTAGAGACTTTTGTGGTCCGTGAAAACCACACATTTTGTACCGTACAAATAGTGTCTCCAGATCTTTAGAGCGAAGACAACTGCACGTAACTCAAGATCATGAGTGGTGTAGTTTTTCTCATGTATCTTCAACTGCCTCGATGCATATGCTATGACTTTGTTCCTTTACATCAGAACACAGCCAAGACCCAATTTAGATGCATCGCAATAAACTACGAAATCATCATTGCCCTCAGGCAAAATCAGAATAGGCGCGTCACAAAGCTTCTGCTTCAAGTTCTGAAAAGCTTCCTCTTGTTTGAATCCCCAATCAAAGGACTTGTTCTTCTGAGTTAGAGCAGTTAGAGGAACTGCAATCTTCAAGAAATTTTCAATGAAGCGGCGATAATAACCCTCTAGACCAAGAAAAGAACGAAGTTCAGTAGGAGTAGTAGGCGTATCCCAATCCTTAATCGCACTGATCTTGGAGGGATCTACATGAATACCTTGTTCGTTGACAATATGTCCTAAAAATTGAACTTCTTTAAGCCAGAATTAACACTTGGAGAATTTGGCGAAAAGTTGCTCTTTCTTTAGGAGTTCCAAAGTAAGACGAAGATGTTGCTCGTGATCAGCTCGTGTCTTAGAGTATATCAAGATGTCATCAATAAAAACAATGACGAACTGATCCAAATAAGGCTTGCAGACCCTATTCATTAAGTCCATGAAAACAGCAGGAGCATTAGTCAAACCAAATGGCATGACTGTGAACTCATAATGCCCATAACGAGTGCGGAACGCTGTCTTGGGAATGTCTTCTTCATGCAAACGAAGTTGGTGATATCCAGATCGCAGATCAATCTTTGAAAAATAAGAAGCGCCCTGTAACTGATCAAAGAGATCATCGATGCGAGGTAGGGGATATCGATTCTTGATGGTAAGCTTGTTAAGCTCACGATAATCGATACACATCCTAAAAGATCCATCCTTCTTCTTGACAAAAAGAACGGGAGCACCCCAAGGTGAAAAGCTAGGATGGATAAAACCTTTGTCAGAGAGTTCCTGAAGCTGCTTAGCCAACTCTTGCATCTCAGACGGTGCAAGACGATATGGAGCTCTGGCAATGGGATTTGCACCAGGTACGAGATCAATACGGAACTCGACTTGGCGTGCTGGGGGTAAACCAGGTAAATCTTCAAGATAATCCCTAACAACAGGAATATCTTGAATAGATTTACCTTTGCCTTTATCCGCTGTGACATGTGCCAAGAAGGCCACATAATTCTTTCGCATATACTTCCGAGCCTTAAAACAAGACATGAGTTTGAGACCACCAGCAGGTTTCTCACCACGAACCTGTAGGATCTCGCCTGTCGAAAACGGCACACGAACAATCTTCTCAAAACAAACTACCTCTGCACGATGCTTGGCTAACCAATCCATACCCACAATAACGTCGAAGCTTCCAAGTTGCATAGGCATAAGATCAATAGGAAAAAGATGGTCGTTAAGGTTCAATTGGCAGTTGCGAAGAACATAATTAAGAACAATGGGTTCACCACTAGCAACTTCTCCTATCAAAAGTTTACCTAGTTTCGTTCTAGACACGCGAAGCAATGGCTCAAAAGATAATGACACAAAACTCTTATCGGCACCCGACTCAAAAAGAACAGATGCAGGCTGATTATTAATAAAGAACGTACCGTTCACCACTTCATCGTCCGCTTGTGCCTCTTGTGCATTCATGTTGAAGACTCGACCTCGAGCCTGAGTCTGATTTGGATTTGCGTTAGCTAGTCTTGGGCACTGGTTTCTGTAGTGGGTCAGATCCCCACAATTGTAGCACGAACCAGGAGGAAAATGAGGTCTTGCAGCTTGACCTTGTTGCTGAGCAAGAGGTTGAGCAACTTGTTGGGCTTGGTTCTGAACTGCCTGATTCTGGTTAACAGGAATGCGACAAGTAGCGGCAAGATGACCAATTCTCCCACAGTTAGTGCAATAACGACATTGGAGATGTGGTAGGTGATGGCCGTTACACCTGTTGCACAAAGGTGCATTGCCAAGATAAGGCTTCTTGGCGGGTGGTTGCGCACGCTGATTTGGTGCAGCTTGAGCCTGTGCAGTAACGACATAGTTTTGGGAAGCCTTTCGCTTACTAGACCCTCTTGAGGAACTAGAATTCTTTCCCTTTTTGTTTTCGCCTTTCTTGCCATCCTCCTTGTCTGACGCCTGCTTCTTACCCTTGTCGCCCTTTTTATGCAGCTTTCCCTTTCGAACCTGTGACTCAGTCAATGTTGCTGCTAACTCGATCGCCTGACGGAGTGTGGTAGGGTTACTACCAGTAATGATGTCTTGTACTGAGTCAGGTAGACCATCGATGTACCTTTCGATACCCTTGTCGAGTGGGGTAACCATTGTTGGGCAAAGCAGACTCAACTCCTCAAACCTATCAGTATACGCCATGTGCTCGCCACTGTCTTGTTTCAAGTCATCAAACTCTCTCTCCAAAGCTCGTTGTTCATGACGAGGACAGAACTCCATCATCATAAGGGCCCTAAGTTCAGCCCATGTCTGTGCTAGAGCAACTTCTGCACCACGATCTCTCATAACCCTGTACCACCACGTAAGAGCCCTCTTCTGAAACACACTCGAAGAAAACTCGACCTTGCGATTGTCAGGACACTGCACGTGACGGAAAGTATTCTCAATGCTCTCGAACCATTGAAGAAGCCCAGTCGCTCCCTCAGAACCACTAAACTTGAGTTGTTTAGCCGAGTTAAAATTCTTAAAATTGCATGGAGCATTGTTTTTATTGTTAGCTTGGTTCCATTGAGCAAAGAGGTTTGGGAATTGAGCAGCCATTTACTGCGCAATGATTTCTGCCAGTTCGGCAGTCGCTATCTGGTTTTCGCGTCGAGGAGGCATTCTAAAAGAGGAAACATGAAAGGAAACGAGTGAGATGATTGGATGAAGAGAATGATATGAAACAAAATCAACAAAAGCAAAGATGGTGGTCATTTGTCCGCATCACAAAGCAAACAAACGACACACAGTGACTTAATCAAAGTAAATGGGTCAAAAATAATGTATCCCGAAGACACGCTCGCCTATAAGTGAACACTCACCCCAAGAGTTCCCATGTAAGAGTGACTGGTCTGATTATGTGGATTTGTACGAACAATCTAGCCTTAGACAGAAAACCCAGGGTACAGGCATTCACTCTTCCAGTTTGCACGTGTTTACACTATTAAAAACCCAAAACTTTGACGAGATTTTTGAAAATTCAAAGGGGTTCAAAACCTTATAACAGAGGGTTCAAAACCTAGTAATCAATCATCCTAGAACAGATGATTATTTTCCAAAGCGGATTCGAACTTGATGTTCCTGTTGTGGTTATCACCTAAGGATAGGTGAAGTGCATGTTTTAAAATCTAAACACAAGATAACTTGTGTTGGGGTCCTAGAAAGGTTATAGTCTAGGTCAAAGCATTACTAATAACCTAATTCCCTATAACCATTGGCTCAGATACCAACTCTTCTGTCACACCCCGACCACGTAGACATCAAATCGTGGCAGAAACGTCGGGGAGTGTTGTAACAGAATTATTATTTCACAACCATGGCATACAAAGTTATATTTTATTTATCAAACAAGCGAGTTACATTGTCTTAAAACAGGAAATAAAGAGTTCAGAACATAATTAAACTAGTTCTATCTTTATTTTATGTCTCTAAGGCACAGGTCCGCCCTAGTGTCACGATCATCATCCTAAGCAACAGCTCCTGAAAACACATGTGAAAATAGGTACGTCAGCATAACAATGCCTGTGAGATACATAGGTTTTGTGAAAATAGGTTTCATGACTTGTAAGTTTAGAAAGAGTTGTTTAGTAAAGTTTAGTCATGAACCTTGTAAATTGTTTTGTTTTGTAAATCATTTAAAAACCGATAAGATCAAATGATATGTATAAATAAAAGAATAATGTGTGGTTAAATGTATAACCAAGTAAAATGTGTTGTATAAAGTAAATTGTTTGTAAACCAAAGTCTTGTGAGAATCGTGTTACTTGTGTAAAATGTATAAGTCCAAATTGAATGATTTAAATAACGCTATGATATGTAATATAAAACAAACACTTATATATAGGAAGTACCAGCGACGTATCCACCATGCTTGTATCATATTACTCATATCTCATTACTTAAGTCACTTAACAAACCACCAATGTATAAAGTCTATGTTTAGACCAATTGTCAAAAGTCCTTGTATAAATCATATCAAATGTTAATAGTCCAAATGTAGTCAAGTAATGTGTAGCAAATGTTATGTCTGGTAAGTAGTATGTTGTTACATAAACCAATTGTAAAAATGTACAAAACAAAGTATTTTGATTATATCAAAAAGATATGTTTTGCAAAGTAATGCATGTTACATGGATACAAACACTTATGTGGTAAGTTAACGCATACATTCAAGCCTTGAGAGAGTCGGATAACCCTAAGTCAAGGTTATCAAAAGAAATGTTTTCGGATTCAGTCATTCCTTACATCCAAACAAACCCGGGATGTCAGGAATGGGATTTGGTCCTACGGTACCATTACTTACTACCGAGCGGCGTAGGTAATGTTAATGAACGTATATAAGTCCCGTTTGTGCAAACCAAATGTCATAGCAAATGTGAACATGGTATATGAAAACAATGTACTAAGTATGCTAAGTTAACATACGAAGCAGAAAAGTCATGTAAATCAATGTGCTAGCATGCTATCAGTCAACATACATAGCAGAAATGTTAAGTAAAACAATGTACTAAGTATGCTCACAATGGACATACATAGCATGAAATGTAATGTAAAACGATGTACTAAGTATGCACACAATGGACATACATAGCATAAAATGTAATGAAATCATGTACTATAATGTACTAATGAACATAACAAGCATATGATATGAAATCATGAAAGGCACGAAAGTAACAAGTAGGCACATGTGTTTCACCCCAAAATGTTTGGAAAACAGTAAAAGAGGGGCCTATGTACTCACTTGATATTGCTTAGTAGTCCTTGTGTAACAACCAAACAATGCTAGAGATCACGGATATCAAACGGCACCTAATATAGGTAACTATGTTAATATACCGGACCTAAATCGGAGGATTGGATAGAATGAGGGTTCGTAAACCAAACGAGTATGGAGACTCGTGTAATATGGTTTAACAAAGCCCACATACTAAAATGAAACCTAACCTAAGTTCTTACGACCCATTACGACCCGTTTAGGTAGCTTATGCTACTTTAACGCGTCGTTCGCGTAAAACGCGTTCGAAACGCCTAACTAGCCCTATGATAAGTAAAATATGCCTTAACATGTCTAATATTGTTACCAAATCAGTTTAGATACCAAAAGTTATGTTTTTTTTTGGGCAAAGGGTTACCCCGGTGATTCTAAAAAAAAAGGGGATACCAAAAGTTATGTTACATATGCTTAAAATGAATTTTGGCGTTCAAAGGGCATTTTGGTAATTTACCTAAGGCATATAAACTACCTATCATACAACTAACTAAACATCGTGACCATAAGGTATAACCTCGGAAGGTTATTCCCTATATACTATAGTCACCTAATGTGTTTGGTCGGATCCTAAGGATCGACCAAACGGGTCGGGTTCGAAAGTATAAGCGATTGTTTAGATCGCTTACCCTACGACCCTATATAAGCACTAAACTAAAAGTGACGAGCTAAGCATGTTAAAACATGCTTAACTAAGTTTAGAAAACAGGTTTGGTATCAAAACAAACGGTTTTGATACCTAAGAGTAGTTTGGTTACAAAATACGCAAGAATGCACATTTTGGCCGAAACTACGACTCGTCACTGAGCCTAGATAACGTGGTAATCAGTAGGTATAGTCACTAGGGACTATAACCATCATGATCACGCTCACGTTATGAAGTTCAACCGAACTTTGTGTTGACCATAAACTGGTCAACGCAGAAAGTCAAACATAGTTTGACTTTCGCACAAGAAAAGCGATAAAAGAACGAAGGAACACTTACAAAGGGTCCCCGCTAGTAGAACTTGATCGATTAGCTCAGGTATGAAGCAATGACTTCAACTTAGAGCTTTAAGATCAGATTTGTGGATTTTAGGTTGTGAACGGGTTGGGTATTTATAGGATTCTTGGAAACCGTTAGGATCGTTCCTCGAATACCGTGCTTTGATCTTGTCCCTACACTTGTTGCAAACTTGTGGTAGCTCAAAATGGCCCCCCAACATCAGGGATTAACATGTGGCATTGGCCTTTGGAGTGTATAAGGGTTGTTTACAGCTGTTAAACAACTTTTGCTGATCTGAAAGGGCCTCGCGTGACGCCTAGGGGGCTAGGTGTCACGCCTAGGTCCTTCTAATCAGCAACCAGTTTCCAAAGTTTCCATTTCAGTCACCGTTGTGTATTAAGGCCATCTCTGACATGTTTAAGGCTCGTTAAGTCAACTTTAAGGCCCTAAAATGATGCCTAAACATTTTGGAAATGAAACATGCTCAAAAATATCCCGGATGTCGGTTCGTTTGGTCGTACGATCGCGATGTTCACTTAATTACGACGACATGCGCATAAGTGCGAAAAACGGTCCAAATTGCGCGACGAATGAATTTTTCTCATGCCAAACACTAAAATAAAATATTTTAGTGCTTACATAAATTTTTGGATGTCCGGATGTATTCAGAACGTGAGTTATGCGCGAAAGTGCAAACTTGTGCACTTTTTGACGCTTTTAGTCCTTGAATGACCCAAAAGTTTATTTTAGCACACCGAACCCCTCAAACCCTATTTCTAAGTTATGTAAAGGATATTTATGGTATGTTTAACTAATGGTCATGTTCCGGAATGTCTGTTACAGTTCAAATTGGCATACTTTCGCAGTTTGTCAAATTTAGTCCCTGTAGGCGAATTAACTTGCTTTTGCCATACCAAAGCCTTCAAAACTTATTTCTAAGTTATGTAAAGGTTATTTAAGGTATGTTAAGTATATGTTGATATTCCGGAGTATTTTTCGCATTAAACTGATTGTGTTTACGCACCAGTTTGCGTATAACTCTCCAGAAAGTGATATAGAGTTTGAAATTGAACAAAAGTCAAAACATGAAAAATGTAAAACATAACCAAACAAACATTGGGATCAAATAACATTGTTTTATTGATAATTGAACTGTTCACAATGATTACAAGCACAGATGTTACAAGGTCGATGGGAAAAAGATGGTTATTAAGGTTCAACTGGCAGTTGCGAAGAACATAATCAAGAACAATGGTTTCACCACTGGCAACCTCTACTGTCCAGGGTTTACCTACTTTTTTTCTAGACACGCGAAGCAATGGCTCAAAAGATAATGACACAAAACTCTTATCGGCCCCTGAATCAAAAAGAACAGATGCAGGTTGGTTATTAACAGAGAACGTACCGTTCACCACTTCATTGTCTGCTTGCGTTTCTTGTCCATTCATGTTAAAAACTTGACCTTGAGCTGGAGCCTGATTCGGATTCGCATTAACCACCTTTGGACACTGTTTTCGATAATGGATCAGGTCTCCACAATTGCGCTGGCTGATTTGGTGCAGCTTGGTTTGCCTGTGCAGTAACGGTGTAGTTTTGGGAAGCCTTACGCTTCCTTGAATTCTTTGAGGAACCAGAATCCTTACCCTTCTTGTTCTTACCTTTCTTGCTATCCTCTTTGTTACACGACTGCTTCTTACCCTTATTACCCTTTCTATGCAGCTTACCCCTTCGAACATGCGACTCGATCAATGTCGCAGATTGTGGTAGGGTTACTACCAATAATGGTGTCTTGTATGGAGTCAGGCAGACCATCGATATACCTCTCGATAGCCTTCTCGAGTGGGGTAACCATTGTTGGGCATAACAATCTCTGCTCCTCAAATCTATCAGTATACGTCCGGTGCTCGCCACTATCCTGTTTCAGATCATCAAACTCTCTTTCTAAAGCTCGCAGCTCATGACGAGGACAAAACTCCCTCATCATAAGAGTCCTAAGTTCAGCCCATGTTTGTGCTAAAGCAACCTCAGCACCACAGTCTCTTATAACCCCGTTCCACCATGTAAGCGCCCTCTTCTGAAACACGTTCGATGCAAACTCGACCTTGCGATTGTCAGGACACTGAACGCGACGGAAAGTATTCTCAATGCTCTCGAACCATTGAAGAAGCCCAGTTGCTCCCTCAGTACCACTAAACTTGAGTGGTTTAGCCAAGTTAAAACTCTTGAAATTGCATGGAGCATTATTGTTGTTATTGGCTTGGTTCCATTGAGCAATAAGATTTGGGAACGCAGCAGCCATTTGCTGTGCGATGATTTCTGCTAGTTCGGCATTTGGTAGCGGATTTTCACGTCGAGGAGGCATTCTAAAAGAGGAAACATGAAAGGAAACGAGTGAGATGATTTGATGAAAAGAGCGAGATGAAACAAAATCAACAAAAGCAAGGATGGTGGTCATTTGTCCGTATCACAAAGCAAACAAATGACACACAGTGACTAGTCAAAGTAAATGGGTCCAAAAATAATGCTTAGCGAAGACATGCTCGCCTATAAGTGAACACTCACCCCAAGAGTTCCCAGATAAGAGTGACTGGTCCGATTATGTGGATTTGTACGAACACTCTAGCCTTAGACAGAAAACCCAGGGTACAGGCATTCACCCTTCCAGTTTGCACGTGTTCACACTATTTAGAACCCAAAACTTTGACGAGATTTTGAAAACTTGGAAGGCACAAGGCCAAAAGAATCATTCAAAAACAAATGATAAATTTTCAAAATCAATCTTGATAAATCAAAAAGGGTTCAAAACCATATAATAAATTATTTAAAAACAGAAGATTAAATTTTCAAAAATCGTTTTAGAAAATTGGGTTCTTGTTTTGGTGATCACCTAAGGATAGGTGAAGTGTATTGTTTTAAGATCTAAACACAAGATAACTTGTGTTGGGGTCCTAGAAAGGTTATAGTCTAGGTCAAAGCATTACTAATAACCTAATTCTCTATAACCATTGGCTCTGATATCAACTCTTCCGTCACACCCCGACCACGTAATACATCAAATCATGGCGGAAACGTCGGGGAGTGTTGTAACAGAATTATTATTCCACAACCATGGTAATTAAAATTTATTTTATTCAACAACCAAAGGGTGGAATACATTGTTTCAAAACAAGAACCAAAGAGTACACAACATAATTAAACTAAGTCTATCTTTATTTTAAGTCTCTAAGGCACAGGTCCGCCCTAGTGTCACGATCATCATCCTAAGCAACAGCTCCTGAAACACATGTGAAAATAGGTACGTCAGCATAAAAATGCCTGTGAGATACATAGGTTTTGTGAAAAATAGGATTCATGACTTAAGTTTACGAAAAGTTGTTTAACCAAAAGTCAGTCATGAACCTTGTTTAATCGTTTTGTTTTATAAATCTTTTGAAAAGTGATGATAAAGTAGATGATATGTGAAAGAGTAATGTGAGGTTAAATGAATAACCGAGTAAAATGAGTTATGTTTAAAATAAGATGTTTGTAAAACAATGTCTTGAAAAATATGTTATTTGTATAAAATGTTATATGTCTAAATTGAAATGATCCGAATAACGCTACGATATGTAATACCATACGAGCACTTATATATAGGAAGTACCAGCGGCGTATCCACCATGCTTGTATCATATTACACACGCCTCGTTACTCAAATCATTTTACCCCAAACAAAAACCACCAATGTAAATTGCCTATGTCTAAACCATTTGTCAAATGTCTTTGTGTCAAAATGTCAAAATGTAGTTCATGAATTATGTATATCAATATCAAAATGTCTATGTCAAATGTCAAATATGTAATGTGTAAACAAAATGTCATGTATGGCAAGTGAAATATATATATATATATATATATATTAAGCCACAGATAAAAATGCACAAAACAATGTGTTGAAGTAAAACGTGGTTTAAATCAACGTTATGTCTTGTGGAAATGCATGTTATACTGAATACAAACATTTATGCGGTATTGTAAAAATGCATACATCCAAGCCTTGTGACTGTGGTGATAAGCCCTTAAACAAATTAAAGGTCTATCTGTTTTATGTTTTATCGTATTCGGTCATTCCTTTCATCCAAACATACCTAGGATGTTAGGAACGGGAGTTGTCAATTCCTATGGTACCATTACCTACTAACGAGCGGCGTGATCAAAGTTAATGAATGTATATGGTCCCATTTAAACAAGCCAAATGTCATATCAAAATGTAGGCATGTGATGAAATTAAAATGTGCTATGTATGATGAACATACATAGCATGAAAAGGTAATGTAAAACAATGTACTAAGTATGTGCTAACTGAACCTACATAGCATAAATTGTCATGTAAAACGATGTACTAAGTATGCTACAAAGGACATACATAGCAAAAACACAATGAAATTATGTACTATAAGTGTACTAATGAACATAGCAAGTATATGATATGAAAGCATGGAAAGTATGAAAATAACAAGTAGGCACATGTGTTTCACTCCAAAATGTTTGAAAAACAGTAAAATAGGGGTCTATGTACTCACTTGAGATTGCTCAATAGACTTTAGATATCCACCAAGCAACGCTAGAAGATCACGGATTTAAACGGCACCTAATATTGGTAACTATATTAATAAACGGACCTATTCGGAGGATCGGGTAGTATGAGGGTTTGTAAACCAAATGAGTGTAGGAACTCATGTAATATGGTTTAACAAAGCCTACATCCTAAAACGAAACTTATCCTAAGTGCTTTTGACCCGTTACGACCCGTTTAGGTAGCTTATGCTACTTTAACGCGTCGTTCACGTAAAACGCGTTCGGAACACCTAACTAGCCCTATGACAAGTAAAATATGCCTTAACATGTCTAATATTGTTACTAAATAAATTTAGATACCAAAAATTAGGTTACATAGGCTTAAAATAAATTTTAACGTAAAAAGGGCATTTTGGTAATTTACCTAAGGCATATATATCACCTATCATACAACTACTCAAACGATGTGACCATAAGGTATAACCTCGGAAGGTTATTCCCAATACTACTATGGTCACCTAAAGTGTTTGGTCGGATCCTAATGATCGACCAAATGGGTCGGGTTCGAAAGCATAAGCGATTGATTAGATCGCTTACCCTTACGACCCTAAACAAGCACAAATCTAAAAGTGACGAGCTAAACATGCTAGAACATGTTTAGTTAAGTTAGAAAACAGGTTTTGATATCAAAACAAAAGGTTTTGATACCCTAGAGTAGTTTAGTTACAAAATACGCGAGAACACGCATTTTGCCCGAAACTACGACTCGTCACTGAGCCTAGATAACGTGGTAATCAGTAGGTATAGTAACTAGGGACTATGACCATCGTGATTACGCTCACTTTATGAAGTTCAAATGAACTTCGCATTGACCATAAAATGGTCAATGCAGAAAGTCAAACATAGTTTGACTTTAACTGCGTTTGACTTTAACACTAAAACGAATGAAAAGAACGAAGGAACACTTACAAAGGGTCCCCGCAAGATTGAATTTCCAAGTATTTCTCAGGTATGAAGTGTTTTCACACATCAACTTAGAGAAAATCTCAGAATTGAAGTGGGTTGCAAGTGAACTATGGAGGGGTATTTATAGTTTTCGTAGAACCGTTAGGATCGTTTCTTGAAAACCGTGATTCAATCTTGGCCGTACACATCCAGCCCACTGTTTTAGAAAACCAGGGGAGCCCCTAGGAATGCCCCAAAACCATGTGCAAAGGTGCCCAACAGCTGCATCAAGCTGGAAACAAGTTTCTGCTGTCTGGCACTTGCTTACGGACCGTAAGACTCAGAACCATACGGTCCGTAAGGCCCTTGCAGGTCTGCCAATTTTGAAGTTTGGCAGAACAGGCCCCTGTGAGCGTATTGTCGTGTTTCAGCACTTCTAACACCCGTCAAAGCCATTTTCAAGCTCCAAAAGGATGTTAAAGTATAGGGAACAAGAAACATGCTCAAAAATATGTCGGATGTCGGTTCATTTGGCCGTACGGTTGAGTTGTTCAGTTAATTACGACGGAAGTCGTAACGGACGCAAAAAGGTCTAAATTACGCGACAAATGGATTTTTGACAAGCCAATCACTAAAACATAATATTTTAATGATTACATAAAATTTTGGATGTCCGGATGTATTCAAAACGTAAGTTATGCGTGAAAATGCAAACTTATGCACTTTTTGGACGATTTTAGTCCCTGAATGAGCATAAAGTTTATTTTAGCACACCGGACTCCTCAAAGCCTATTTCTAAGCTATGTAAAGGATATTTAGGATGCGTTTAACTTATGGTCATGTTCCGGAATGTCCGTTACAGTTCAAATTGGCATACTTTTACAATTTGTCAAATTTAGTCCCTGTAGGCGAATAGACTTGATTTTGCCATACCAATGCCTTCAAAACTTATTTCTAAGTTATGTAAAGGTTATTTAAGGTATGTTAAGCATATGTTGATGTTCCGGAGTATTTTTCGTGTTAAACTGGTTACGTTTACGCACCAATTTGCGTATAACTCTCAAGAAAGCGATATAGAGTTTGAAATTGAATAAAGACCAAAACATGAAAAATGTAAAACATAAACAAACAAACATTGGTATCAAATAACTTTATTTCATTGATAACTGAACTGTTTACAATGATTACAAGCACAGATGTCACACGGTACATCCTGGTTCGGATAAGATGTACCACGATCTCAAGACTACGTACTGGTGGCCTGGTATGAAAGCCAACATAGCAACCTACGTTAGCAAATGTTTGACTTGTGCGAGAGTCAAGACTGAATACCAGAAACCGTCAGGCCTACTCCAACAACCTGAGATCCTCACATGGAAAGGGGAGCAAATTTCCATGGATTTCGTTACTGGCCTGCCTAGATCTCAACGCGGAAATGATACCATTTGAGTAATCGTGGATCGACTAACCAAGTCTGCACATTTTCTGGCTATCAAGGAAACGGATAAGTTTTCTACTTTAGCAGATATCTACCTAAAGGAAGTAGTATCAAGGCACGGAGTGCCAACCTCCATCATTTCTGATCGTGATGCGCGTTTTACTTCTGAACTATGGCAAGCCATGCACAAGTCTTTTGGCTCACGTTTAGATATGACCACCGCTTATCACCCACAGACGGATGGGCAATCTGAACGCACCATCCAGACCTTTGAAGACATGCTTAGGGCGTGTGTAATTGATTTTGGTAATGGCTGGGAAAAGCACCTCCCGCTAGTGGAGTTCTCATATAACAACAGCTACCACACCAACATCCAGGCCGCTCTGTTTGAGGCATTGTACGGACGTAAATACCGATCACCTCTCTGTTGGGCAGAAGTTGGTGACAGTCAAATCACTGGCCCAGAACTCGTAGTAGATACAACAGAAAGGATTGCTCAGATACGACAGCGAATGGCGGCAGCTCGGGACCGTCAGAAAAGCTATGCAGATCAGCGAAGGAAACCACTCGAGTTCCAGGTTGGGGATCGAGTGCTACTCAAAGTCTCACCTTGGAAAGGTGTAGTTCGTTTTGGCAAACGAGGCAAACTCAATCCGCGTTATGTCAGACCGTTCGAAATCATTGAGAGAATTGACAAGGTCGCCTACAGGTTGAATCTACCTAAAGAACTCAACGGAGTTCACAATGTTTTCCATGTGTCGAATCTGAAGAGGTGTCTGTCAGACGAGACCCTCATAGTTCCTCTCAAGGAGCTCACTATCGACGACCAGCTGCGATTCGTCGAGGAACCAGTAGAGATTACTGATCGGGATGTTAAAATTCTCAAGCGTACCCGGATACCTCTTGTTCGAGTTCGTTGGAACTCCCTTCGTGGCCCAGAGTATACCTGGGAACGAGAAGACCAAATGAAACTCAAGTATCCCCAGCTGTTTAAGAAAAATGCAACCACTACTGAGGCTGAAGCTACTGCAGAATTTCGGGACGAAATTCCAAACCAACGGGGGGATGATGTGACACCCCAGGAAAACCAGGAAACCAACGCAACATAACTAGCTTCCTCAGTACCCACGAGCTAAATTTTGGGACGAAATTTTCTTAACAGGGGTAGAATGTGACAACCGACATAATTCCATGTATACATACAATTTATTAATGATAATTAAAGTGCTTGACGACTGTGTGGAATTACTTAACTGCTCTCTGATTACTGTGTTATACTTACATATGCTTGTTAACATACTAGTAGTATACAGAAAAGTTACTAAATGGTCTGGTATGCTTTCCTGAGTGTTGAGAATTAAAAATGCTACAAATATATATATATATATATATATATATAGGACACCTTACGAAATAATTAAACACTTTAACGGAACGGTATCTGACCGAACAACCGGACATTACCCGGGACACTAAATATTTGACAAAAACATTGTTTTATTATTCTTGGCTAGTCATGATCCCCGTTTATCATAACACCAGCTAAAAATCAACTAACTAACAAATAAAAGTTTATACTAGAAACTTAACTATCCTTTACCTTTTAGTTGCAAAAATTTACATCAAGCCCCCCCCCCCTTAACCGAAATCGGTCCCAAGATGGACCCACATAATCCTCACCATGCTTCACAATATCCTTCATGAGATTTCATCTAGATTATATTAGATATGTTGCTTGATATCTTTGCCAAGATATTATAGAGATCTTGAAAAGTATGGTGCAATCTTTATAAAATCCCACCATATCATCTTTCTCACTTAAACACTCAAAGATCACCATCACTCCCTCACCTCTCTCTCCCTCTCTCGGCCACTCTACCACCGCCAACATCACCACCATTCCACCACCATCTCTTCTATTTTTAAGCTTCATCTAGGTGCTTGAAGGTGAATCAAAGGTGCTTGAACTTGTGGAACTTCAAAGGAGCCTTGTTCTTGCTTCTTCATCATCATTTCTCATCATCTTTGTCACTAGATTCTTCCCTAGCCTTGTGCTAGTAGTAAGTTCCTTATGTCACCTTTGTTCATCTTGTTTCATGATTAAAAGTTGTAGTATGATGGTTATGTTTGAAACACTAAATAACAAGAACCAAGAAGATGAACATAAAGCTTTATTAAAGATGAAACATGATGTAATAATGATTAGTATGAAGTTGTTTTGATATGTTGCTGATTACTTGTTAATGTTTGATGTCGTTGTGATCACTAAACATGTTAACGGAATCAATCGAGAACGCTTTAGAATGGTAAAAGCTGAAAACAGGAGTCTGATTGGTGATTACAGCCAACTTCAGTTGGCTGTAACAAGACCTTAATAAAACAAAAAATGTATTTTCTGAAGTCTGGATTTATGTATTATGAAATACGGTTCTAATGGCACTGGAATCATAATTTTTGGACTTCGTTTACTATTTTTAAAGTGTCGTTTTGTAACAGCAGCTAAAGCTGCACTTTTACTGCTGAAAATATGCGTTCTGTTTTTTCCGTCATAACTTGAATTCTGTGTAGAGTTAGATCATGAAATTTGTACTGTAGATGACCACCGATGTATTTGTAATTCTCTCACTTTGTAATTCTCTCACTGGAATTTCGTAAATCGGACTCTCGATGAATTTTTAATGAATCATTCCGTGGACTGCAGTCAGAAAGTGATGAATCTGATTAAAGTCCGGTAAACGAATTTTTATAAAATATTGGTAATGAATTGGATCCCGAGATTTTTACACAATAATATTTGGATCGTTTAAGACTTTCTGTAAAAAGTTGGGAATTTTTGGAATAAGTTAACTATTTTATTAAAATCCCCAAAAACAACCCAGTTTTGAAGATTAAAGCTGAAGCGACATAAGTAGTGATTTGAGTGTCTAAATGTCGGGTAGGTTCTCTGAGAATGATATAACATGTTATATGTCAATAAAAGTGTTATGTGCAATGTCGTATGTTTGTTTATGAGTGGGGAATATATGGGAAGTTTATATGGGCATGAACCGTTAAAGTGATGCATGTTATGTGATAGATACGTGTAGGAACTTTGTGTTCTATTTGAAGTCACTAATAAACTAAGTGGTAATCATACTAGGACGTGATTGACCGACCTTGACTGTTAGCTATATTTGAGAATCTAACCGAGCAAACCGAGGTGAGTTCACACTTTTCTACAAAGCATGGTAAATTCCCGGTGGGAAAGGGAATGGGTTCAGGAATAGGGATTCCTCGTCCTTTGGGACGCGTTCAGGAATGTGAATTTCTCGTCCTGTTGGGACGGGGAACTCTATCAGCGAAGTCCCTCCCTTTTTGTATCGACTTAATCGCCGAGGCTATGGCGAGCGGGTCATTAGTTAATAGCGCTATTAGGTTTAACAAACCTCACACCGTGCCAGTTGGACGGGTGTGTACTAATGGACTATGGCACATCGGTGATGATAGACACCGACGCTAGGGCACAATTGATTTTCGTTAGTAGTCGATATGATAAACGAGTCTGGTAGTTTAAATAATGGGGTAGCCCCCACGGCCGGAGTGCTGGGCTGGACAGCCAGGGAAGGTGGACATGGGATGGTTAACAAATAAACGTTTTTGAACGATGGGGTGACCCCCACGGCTGGATAGCTGAATGAGATTAAACTACGTTTTTGGAAACAACTCTAAAATGGACAACCAACCGTGAACTCACTCAACTTTGTTGTTGACTCGTTATTACATGCTTTGCAGGTCACTAGATGCTTATGGAGCTTGCACGAGGAGGAGGCTGTTGTGGGATGCGAACTGTTATGTCCCATACTCAATAAATATACATTATGAACTTTTGAAACTTATGTTTGGGTCTTTAAACTTATGAACTACGAATTTGTGTTTTGGTTTAACGTCTTACGCTTCCGCTTCCGCTGATTAAATTGAACTTGGTTAACTTACTTTTTGTCACCATTTGTATTGTGGTTGGTCTCATTTACTTAAATACGTTGTTCAATATGATTGGTGGCTCGATACTGGTCATGTCACGCCTCCAAGCGGTGATGCTCCGCATGGTGGAATTGGGAGGGGTGACAATTGGCCTTGACTATTGCCCTCTGTTGCTGTAATTTCTTCATTCTTTTCCTCCTCTCATGAGCCCCTCTATTAAACCAACCACTTTTCTTAGTGGTAAAAGGTTCCTCCGACTGTGCCTTAAAGATAAATATTCCCTTTTCTGTATCGGCTGAATATCATGAGGGATCAGGCTGAGATGATGTTCCCTCATTTTTCAGTGAACCATCTAAATGACGATAAGCGTCCGACGTTCCTTGATCACTCATACTGTAAACTAACAAATAGTCACATAACGCATAATCACATCAGTTATTTCCTAACATAGAATTTGAAATTTCAGTGTCAGCATAACACTTCTTTAGCTTAAACTAGTGGCTGTAGCTCTGATACCACCTTCTGTCGCAACCCCCGACCCCTACCTGGGAGCGGGTGGCTGCGAGTCTCAGAGTGGGTGGTATCGGTGTTTATTAATTTTGGCAGCGGAATACATCAGGACCGTAGTTAGGAAATATTGGTAGGGATAAACCCTAATTATTGAAAACAAAAACTTCTTGTTTATTTAGGTAACTTTTATAGCCACTTTTCCAAGCCTTCAGTGCTCCCCAGCTGGCTTCTATTTGGCTTTCACATTACGTTACCTAAAACGCATTTTAAAAACATTTTGTCAGCAAGAAATACTGGTGAGTGCATCCCAGTTTAATCAAAACAGTTTTATCACTTTTACAGAATTGAGGGCAACCCGCAATTACATTTGTTTATAACAAATCAATTACTCATTCAGTACTGTCAAACCCTGACTTGTGGGTCATATTATCCATTGGCTAACTCCTTGTCCAATGGTAACGTTTTCCACATTTTGTATACAAAACCCCAACATACCGGCAGTAATTATAGAATCACAAATACTCAACTACTGTTAAGTGTAAGTTAAAAACATTTGAGGTTTTGGTAAAACATTTTGACTTATATAAAAAGGTGGCAATAAGTAGATGTACTCACATTGCAAATTTAGATAATACTAAGGCTTCCTGAGAATCTCTTGGTTATTATCTATTAAATCAAATAATGCACACGTGTTAGTAAAATAACTCAATTCAAATTAACCGTACAACTCGAGACAGAATTCCAATGACTGAGTCGGGCAGAGCCGACAAGCATTACGGAATCCTAAATCAATCGGGTGTACACACGAGACAGAATTCCAATGACGGAGTCTGCAGAGCCGACATGCATTACGGAATCCTAAATCAATCGTGTTGGGTAATAGCAGGGTTATAGTACTTACAACGAGGCAAAGCTTCGCTTTATAGTGGGTATTATGCCCGAGCAGAAATTCTACTTAGAAGAAGTTTGAGAGAGAATCGAGAAGTGAACGAGGAACAAATGAGCCCTGACCCCCCTTATATAGGCTGATTGAGGGGTCCATCCCGCCCTGCGACAGCCAAGGCCTAGGCCTTTACGGCCCACGACAGACTACTGAGGTCTTCGTCGCGCCCCGCGAGAGACTGCCAAACTTGATTTTTGTTGTTTTTTATAAGTATAGGGTTATTCTGGGTCCGTTTCTCGAGTAACGGGGTATATTTAGGGACATTTAGGGTGTACATAATATTTTTAGAAGGTTGTTATATTTAGTATTCAAATTATGTTTTAAAAGAGTATATACTCCATATTATTGTTAGTGTTTTACCACGTATACTCGATTCAAGCAAATAATAGTAATAATATAATAATAAATTCACATACGTAAGTTAGTCTAGGTATCTAATGATATAAACTTAAAAGGAAATTCTCATTATAATATAGTAATTATTCATTCCCAAAAAATATATATATTGAATTATTAAGCTTTGAAACTTTACATATAAAATAATGGTTTATATATATATATATATATATATATATGAACTTTATGGACAAATACATACATACATACATACATACATACATACATACATACATACATACATACATACATACATACATACATACATACATACATACATACATACATACATACATACATACATACATACATATATATATATATATATATATATATAAATTCCGGAAAGTATAAAATCATAAGAAATGATTTTTGACATTAAACACAAAATACATAAGTGTTCATGCCTAAATACATGTATACTTGCCTAAGTATACATTTGGAAAAATTACAAATATATTTATACAAAAATAATATTTTAAATATTATTTATTAAAAGTATAAATCGACTTTGACTTGATCAAACAAATACAAGTACAAGTATACACAAGATAATATAAGAATACATATACAAGATAAGTTAAAAATATATTATTTTTAATGTGACAACCCTCATAATTACAGGTATCCGTACAATTAATTAATATTGATTTATACTTAATGACTGTGCTTAATTACAATTGATGACGTAAACTGCTTTCTGATTTCTATATCATACATACATGTGCATCACATTTCATACCGTCACACCATTTATTACATACAAACTTTAGTGACATACATGATGCACAAAGCACAGTTAGCATAGTTAGCGGATAACTCAGAAACATACTGACAGTGCCAGTACATAGACAGACAATATTTTGAGACCCCGTAAGGGCCAGAGACAAGGTACTACACTAGTATGGAGTGTAGGGAAGTAAGGACCATAAAACTGCGTCACTAGGTGATAGTTTAAGTGCCGGAAAGTGCCTAAAACCCACTCAAAATGCAGAATTCTGCATTAATCATCAAAAATCAGCATTTTAGCATGCTAGTAACTTGCAAGGCAAAATGGTCCTGTATGCTTTCCTAAGTGTCGGGAATCAAAAGTGTCACAAAATGTTACATAAAGGACACTATACGGTATAACTTGACACTTTAACGAACCGGTATCTAACCGAACAACCTGTCACACCCCGACCACGTAAAACAACAAAACGTGGCCGAAACGTCGGGGAGTGTTGTAACAAAATCATTGTTTCACAACCATGGATTAAACAGTTTCATTTTATTGAATTAAATCTATTACATTACATTGGAATTAGAAATAAAACAAGAACAAATAGGCTTTCATTGTTATTAAGTCACTAAGGCTTCGTCCATTCCTATGTGAGCGTACACAAATATCATCATCAAACATCATCAACTATGGTACCAGAAACACATGTGAAAATACGTCAGCATAAAAATGCCGGCGAGTACATAGGTTTTATATGAGTGTCAGATTCATGGCTCGTTTTACATGTTGCAATACTTATTTAAAAACCTTATTTTGAAAACTATAGTATTGCGACATAATTAACCAACTCAAATCAAGTTGGATATGATTTATAAAATCTCGTAGCCATGATTCTTAACTCCAAAACATTTGTTTTATGAAATTAAGTTGTAAAACATATCATAGAAACTCGTTAACAAAACTCGTATGGTTTATATTATTCAGAAAACATCATTGTGTGACATCGTTTCAAAATCGTTTACCCAAGTGATCTAGATAACGCAACGATATATAATGTGTTAAAAGCACTTATATATAGGAAGTACCAGCGGTGTATCCACCATGCTTTTAACACATTACACTCGCCACGTTACCTAACCACTTCCCTAACCCAATGGTTCAAACAGATACAAATGGTTCACATATATCAAATGGTTACAAATGGTTCATATATATCCAACGGATTACAAATGGTTCAAAACGTAAAACAATTGCGCAAGCATGTTAAGTGAACATACCTAGCAAAACATAATGAAATCATGTACTAATAGTGTACTAATGAACATAGCAAGTATATGATATGAAAACATGGAAAGCATGAAAGTAACAAGTAGGCACATGTGTTTCACCCCAAAACATTTGAAAAACAGTAAAAGAGGGGACTATGTACTCACTTGAGGGTGCTTAGAAGTCTTGAACAATAACCAAGCAAAGCTAGAGGGATCACAGAATCAAACGGCACCTAATATAGGTAACTATGTTAATAAACGGACCTAATCGGAGGATCAGGTAGCATGAGGGTTCGTAAACCAAATGAGTGTAAGAACTCATGCATTATGGTTTATCAAAGCCTACATACTAAAATGAAACCTATGTTAAGTGCTTACGACCCATTACGACTCGTTAAGATAGCTTACGCTACTTTAACGCGTCGTTCACGTAAAACACGTTCGGAACGCCTAACTAATCCTATGACAAGTATTATATGCCTTAACATGTCTAATAATGTTACCTAATCAGTTTAGATGTCAAAATTTGGGTTACATATGCTTAAAAGGAATTTATGCGCAAAAAGGGTATTTTGGTAATTTTCCTAAGGCATATAAATTACCTATCATACCACTAACTAAACGAAGTGATCATAAGGTATAAGCTTGGATGGTTATTCCCTATACAACTATGGTCACTAAACATGTTTGGTTGGATCCTAATGATCGACCAAACGGGTCTAGTTCGAAAGTCTATGCGGATGTTTAGACCGCTTGACTTACGACTCTACATAAGCACTAAACCTAAAGTGACGAGCTAAACATGTTAAAACATGTCTAACGAAGTTAAAAAACAGGTTTAGTATTAAAACAAATGGTTTTGATACCTAAAAGTAGTTTGGTTACAAAATACGCAAGAATACGCATTTTGGCCGAAACTACGACTCGCCACTATGCCTAGATAACGTGGTAATCAGTAGGTATAGTCATAAGAGACTAAAAACATCATGAATACGCTCATGCTATGAAGTTCAAACGAACTTCATACTGACCATAAACTGGTCAATGCATAAAGTCAAACAAAGTTTGACTTTCATGCTAAAAATGCATAAAAGAACGAAAGAGGACTTACAAAAGGTCCAAGGAGGTTTGATCCAATTTATTCTCAGGTATGAAGTGCAAGACTTCAACTTAGAGAATGAAAATCAGATCAAATGTGAGTTTGAGAGCAAAGGGGGTGGGGTTTATATAGTTTTTGCACAACCGTTAAGATCGTTCATCGTAAAACGAGCTTCGATCTCATCCGTACACATGTGCCCATGGTTTTGTGAAACCATGGGAGCCCCTAGTTTCATTAAAACCATGTGCAAATGAGGGGAACAGCTGGAACAAGCTGGAATTTAGATTTTTCATTTTGGTCCCTTCCTAAGATAACTATGCCAGAATGTCAATTTTGGTCCCTGAATGTGCAAAACATGGTTTTTGATGCATTTTTGACACGTTTAAGCCCCGTTAATCCCATTTCAAGGCTCTAAAATGAATTTAAAGTGTAGGGAACAAGAAAAATGCTCAAAAATATCTCGGATGTAGGTTCGTTTGGTTGTACGGTTGCGTTGTTCGGTTAATTACGACGGAACATGAACGAATGCGAAAAACGATCCAAATTACGCGACGAATAGAATTTTATCATGCCAATCACTAAAATAAAATATTTTAATGATTACATAAAGTTTTGGATGTCTAGATGTATTCAGAATGTAAGATATGCGTGAAAATGCAAACTTACGCACTTTTTGACGCTTTCAGTCCCTGAATGACCAAAAATTTTATTTTATCACACCGAACCCCTCAAAGCCTATTTCTAAGCCATGTAAAGGATATTTAGGGTATGTTTAACTTATGGTCATGTTCAAGAATGTTCGTTACAGTACAAATTGGCATATTTTCGCAGTTTGTCGAAATTAGTCCCTGTAAGCAAATAAACTTGATTTCGCCACACCAAACCCTCCAAAACTCATTTCTAAGTTATGTAAGGGTTATTTAAGGTATGTTATGACTATTTCACTATTCTGGAGTGTTTGTTGCATTAAACTGGTTATATTTGCGCATCAGTGCGCGTATAACCTTCCAGAAAGCGATTTAAAGCTTGAAATCGAACAAGAATTGATATGTGCAAAAGATACACATATTTATACAAATCCTAAGTATGAAATCAAATATTTAATTGGTTTGGTAATTGTTTGATGGTCACAGAGGCACAGGTGTCACAGTCTCCCCTATTTTAGGAAATTTCGTCCCGAAATTTATTCGTAAGAGTCTGTCTGTGACGCTGTGTTAAATAATTGTCTTGCATGGAATCTAGGGTGTTTATCTATTTGTGTAGAATATCCCATCAAAGATATGCAAGGCATAATCCTGTTATTTCTCTCAACGGACATTCTTCAGAAACGAAAATGAACGGAATGAGTCATCTTCCTCAATGGGTATTCTTCAGAAATGGAAATGAAGGAAGAAAAATCAAGGATATTCATTTCCCTCGATGGATATTCTTCAGAAATGAAAATTAACGGAATGAGTCATTTTCCTCAATGGGTATTCTTTAGAAATGGAAATGAAGGAAGAAAAATCAAGGATATTCATTTCCCTCGATGGATATTCTTCAGAAACGAAAATGAACGGAATGAGTCATTTTCCTCAATGGGTATTCTTTAGAAATGGAAATGAAGGAAGAAAAATCAAGGATATTCATTTCATAATTATGTACGCGTCCATAATTACGTAATTCCTTGCACAGTCCGCACAGTGCATTTCATAATGTGTAGGGGAAGAAAATCAAACCTGTGATGAGTGTGACTAGATTACCATAGGGTCCTTTTAATTAGATCGACAAGTGATCTCTTTAGTTAGACCACGAAGGAGTCTTTTCACCTATATCATCACATGATATTCCTAACCAGATTTTTGGATCAATCTGTTTAACCAGACCACTCAAGGGGTCCAATTATAGAATAGTACTTCATAACCCAAGGGACTTAACTACAATGTAGAAGTCCATTAAGGATTTAAGATAGTACCCTTGGATATCCTACTATGAATCCCTTATACGAATATATGGAAGATTCTACGAGGATTTAGATAACAAAAATTTGGATCACACAAAAACATAAAAGGGAACACATAAGCACATAATCACATAATTGTTTAACTTGACCTTTAATTTGTTATCTTTGGACACGAATATTTAAAGCACACCAGGAATCCAATTCGTGGATTTCATTTGGCACTTTAATCATTTTCAAGAATCTATCTATGAAGATAGGAATATCTTATTAGGAATTCGGCTTTGTCCTTATTGAATCGTAATGTACGTATTGAATCATACAAAGATTCAATTAAAGGCTCCGATGAACGATATCCATCCACAAGGATCCTAATTATGAGGATAGAGAGATCCTATACGGATTTTGGAATTTGTAGGCGTGCTTAAGTCGATACACAAGGTAGGAAGTTCATGAGGTTGAGGTGCTAGATATGTCAAGGCGACATATGAAGCAGAATTTGGAGGTTGATGTCACACCCCGACCGCGTAAAACAACAAATCGTGGCGGAAACATCGGGGCGAGTTGCAACAGAATTAATGTTTCATAACCATGGATACCAAAAAGTGTTTCGTTTTATTAAACATTGAATAATTACATTGTCTGGAAATCTAAATACACAATTTAAACATAGTCTATCATTGTTATTGAGTCACTAAGGCCTTGTCCAGTCCTATGTGAGCATGCATCCTATCAATCGATATCTTTCAACAATACCTGAAACATATGTGAAAACGAGGTCAGCAAAGAAATGCTGGCGAGTACATAGGTTTTGTGAAAATAAGATTCATGACTTCTGTTTTAAGAAAATGTTTAGTCATGAACCTTGTAATTTGCTTTGTCTTTGTAAATCATTTGAAAAATAATAAGTTCAAGTGATACGTATAAATAAGAGAATAATGCATGATTAAATGAATAACCATGTAAAATGAGTTTGTATAAGATAAGTTGTTTGTAAATAATTGTCTTGTGAAAAGTATGTTACTTGTATAAAATGTTCTATGTCTCAAACTGAAATGATTCAAATAACGCTACAATATGTAATACCATACAAACACTTATATATAGGAAGTACCAGCGGCGTATCCACCATGCTTGTATCATATTCCACACGCATTGTTACTTAATCACTTAGTCAAACCAAACCACCAAAGTAATGTTCATGCCCAATGTAAATCATGTAATATGTATAACCAAAACCCAATCGTATATCGCTTTGAAGCCAATCGTTTACCCAATCGTTAAAACATCGTGTGAAAACCAATTGTTTACCCAATCGTTAAATTCGTTTTAGGTCGTGAAACTACTTAAATGGTCGTCTCGCTAATAACATTCAAACCTTCTTGACTCGCATTAATAAACCCTTACCAAAGGATAGATTAACAATTCGCATTAATAAACCCTTACCAAAGGATAGATTAACAACTCGCATTAATAAACCCTTACCAAAGAGTAAATTAACAATTACAGATTCAGTCGCTACCCACAACACCCACACATAACTACGGGTGTAGTAACTAACGGGATTTGTCAGATCCTATGGTACCATAACCTAATACTGGTCGGCTTGATCATTGCTAATGAATGTCATTTGTTATGTAACTACAACCAACAAGTTTGTTCACTTTATGAAATCGTTATTAGTTTTGTATAAATCGTCTTAATCGTTTTTTTTGAAACCATCGTTATAACATCGAAAACATTTAGCACATATGAGTCACCCCAAAACAATTGAAAGCAGTAAAATAGGGGAATAATGTACTCGCCTGAGAATGCTTAGAGGTCTTGAACAATAACCAAACAAAGCTAGAGAGAGCACGGAATCAGTCGACAATCTAGAACTATATAAATAAACCGGACTTAAATCGGGAGATCGGATAGGATGAGGCTTGGTAAACCAAATGAGTATTGGAACTCATATGATATGGTTTAACAAGGCCTACATACTACAATGAAACCAAACCTAAGTGCTTTCGACCCATCGCGACCCATTAAGGTAGCTTATGCTACTTTAACGCGTCGTTCGCGTGAAACGCGTTCGGGATGTCTAACTAGTCCTATGACAAGTATTTATATGCCTAAACGTGTTTAATTATGTTGTATAATCAGTTATGTACAAAAGTTTAGGTTACATAAGCTTAATTACCAATTATACATGAAAAGGGTATTCTGGTAATTTACCTAAGGCATATAAACTACCTATCATACAACTATTCAAATGAAGCGACCATAGGGTATAACCTCGGGAGGTTATTCCCTACCTACTATGGTCACCTAATGTATTTGGTCGGATCTTAATGATCGACCAAACTGGGTCGGGTTCGAAGGTATAAGCGATTTATTAGATCGCTTACCCTACGACCCTAGACAACGTGGTAATCAGTAGGCATAGTCCTAAGGGACTATAACCAACGTGATTACACTCACGTTGCGAAGTTCAAACGAACTTCGCATTGACCATAACTGGTCAATGTAGAAAGTCAAACAAAGTTTGACTTTCAGACTCGAAAGACTCGAAAAGCAATAAAAGAACGAAAGAATACTTACGAAGGGTCCCCGAATGCTAACTTCGATTCAAAAATCTCAGGTATGAAACAATAGTTTCAACTTAGAGTTTCTCAAATCAAAGTTCTTGTAATTTTGAAGCATGGGGGGTGGGGTATTTATAGGATTTCCCGAACCGTTAGGATCGTTTCTTGGAAAAAGTGCTTCAATCTTGGCCATACACTAGCACCCATGGTATTGTAATACCATGTGCCCAAAATACCAGCCCATAGATTCCCAAAACCATGTGCAACAAGTGGGAAGGACTAGATTCGATGTATAAGCAAACATCTTTCAGAAATGACAGTTTTGGTCCCTGTTATGTGTTTATGCCATTTCCGACACTTCTAAGGCCCGTAAAGCCAACTTTAAGGCCCTAAAATGATGTCTAAACATTGTGGACATGAAACATACTCAAAAATATGCCGGGTGTTGGTTCGTTTGGTCGTACGAACGCGATGTTCGCTTAATTACGACGGAATGCGCATAAGCGCGAAAAACGATCCAAATGACGCGACGAATGGATTTTTCTTAAGCCAAACACTAAAGAATAATATATTCATGCTTACATAAATTTTTGGATGTCCGGATGTATTCAGAACGTAAGTTATGCGCGAAAGTGCAAACTTGTGCACTTTTTGACACTTTTAGTCCCTGAATGACCCAAAAGTTTATTTTAGCACACCGAACACCTCAAAGCTTATTTCTAAGCTATGTAAAGGATATTTATGGTATGTTTAACTTATGGTCATGTTCCGGAATGTCTGTTACAGTTCAAATTGGCATACTTTCGCAGTTTGTCAACTTTAGTCCCTGTAAGCGATTTAACTTGATTTTGCCATACCAAAGCCTTCAAAACTTATCTCTAAGTTATGTAAAGGTTATTTAAGGTATGTTAAGCCTATGTCAATATTCCGGAGTGTTTGTTGCATTAAACTGGTTATATTTACGCATCGGTGCGCATATAACCTTCTAGAAAGCGATTTAGAGTTTGGAGTTGAACAAAAATTGATATGTGCTAATGATACACATATTTTTACAAATCCCAAGTATGAAATGTAATATTTCATTGGTTCGGTATTTTTTTGATGGCCGTGAAGGCACAGGTGTTACAGTCTCCCCTACTTTAGGAAATTTCGTCCCGAAATTTATTTAGAGGAAACTTGTGAGAGCTTGAAAACATGGAGTTGAAAAAAAATCGAACAACATTGGTTAGGGTTCTGAACTTCTAGTAATCTTTAAAAACATCATGATTGCAATGTAAGAGGGATACTTATATACAAGTATATAAAGCGTCATTGGTGCGTCCACCGTACCTCCATTACATCGTTCTCATTTCGTTATTTTTGTCACTATCGGTTCTTACACATAATAAATCTTACTGTGATTACCGTGCACTGAATCTCACAATTATGTACGCGTCCATAATTAGACAATTCCTTGCACAGTTCACACAGTCTATTTTATAATATGTAGGGTAAAACCAAATGAACAATCTTGTGATGAGTGTGACTAGACCGCCATAGAGTCCTTTTGACTAAATCAATAAATGATCTAAATAGACTATCAAGGAGTCTATCCAGCTACATCACTAGATGTCGTCTTTTAACCAAATTGTGAATCAATCTTTTTCTAGACCACTCAAAGGTCTCTTATCGAATCATGGAATGGTACTATATAACCCAAGGGTCTTAACTACCACGTAGAAGCCCATAAGGATTTAAGGTAGTACCTTTTGAATATCCTACTATGAATCCCTCATATGAAGATATGAAAGATTCTATGAGGATTTGAAAATCGTACCACACAAGAACATAGAGGAGAACACATAAACACATATCACATAATCGCATAATCGTATACTCGCATAATTGTTTAATTTGACCTTTAAATTTGTTATCTTTGGACACAGGTATTTTAAAGCATACAAGGAATCAATCCTTAATTGTAGCAATTTGGATGGATCCACATGAATACCCTGCTTGTTGACTACATGACCCCAAAAACTGAACTTCTTTAAGCCAGAATTTCCTCTTGGAGGATTTAGCGAAAAGTTTGTTCCTTCTTTAGGGGTTCCAATGTCGACGAAGGTGTTGATCGTGATCGGCTCGGGATATGAATAGATCAAGATGTCATTAACATCAATGACGAACTGATCCAAATAAGGCTTGCAGACTCTATTTATTAAGTCCTTGAAGATGGCTGGAGTATTTGTCAACCCAAAAGGCATGACTGTAAACTCGTAATGGCCATACTTCGTGCAGAAAACCGTTTTGGGAAATATCTTCTTCGAGAATACAAAGTTGATGATATCCAAAACGCAAATCGATCTTGGAAAAGCATGAAACGCTATGCAGTTGATCGGAGAAAATCGTTGATTTAAGGTAGGGGGATATCGATTCTTGATGGTAAGCTTACTAGGCTTACGTTAATCGATATTCATTCGGAAAGATCCATTTTTCTTTTCACAAGGAGAACAGGAGTTTCTCCAAGGTGAAAAGTTCGGACGGATGAATCCTGTAGGATCGATTTCGACCTAAACGAGTCGTTCGGAAGAGCTCAAATCCGTTTCAGAGGCGGAAACAAAGAAACGGACGTGTACACAGCTTGTAGGATCGGATTCCGACCTAAACGAGTCGTTCGGAAGAGTTCTAGTCCGTTTCAAAGGCGGAAACAAATAAACGGACGTGTAAACAGCTTGTTTCACACTTTAAACCTCTTTTATATTGATATTACAACCTTTACAATCAGAAGAGAAACCGGCAGCACTTCGGTACACTTGGCCAAAAACTGTTACAAATGAAATCTCAACTAGCATATTTATAGCAAACATGATTTCGCTTGAAGCACTTGAAGCGACACCCTTCAAGCGAACCTAACATGTTGAAGCGAAATGTTACAATTTACTTTTGTCTTGAAGCGAATCTTTCACAAATAACAATCTGATTTGAATTTCCTTTGTCTTTTGTGATGATGCAACATGTGATGTCACTTGTGTGATGTCATCATCCTAGATGATGACATCATGCTTGATAATATTCGCACCGAACCCGCACCGAACCCGAGACTCGATACAAGACGAAGACGACAGATGTGTGCACCAACAGACTCCCCCTCAGATGTTGACGAGTCTTAAGTGTCGAGTCGTTTCAATCTTCAGTCTTTATCAGTCTTTGATCTTCCTTCAAGATCTCTACCTGGCTCTATTCTATCTCCAATTCTCTCTCTCTAGCAGACTCCCCCTCAAAACATGCTGGGATCGTAGACTGACTTTTACAGTATCAGAATCCTTAGGTATCGGAACCTGGCACTCTATCTACTATCCTGCACATCCTCTACCCAAAAATAAGATTCAAAAAAAATATTTAACAATTTATCAAATTTCATGCACCAACACTGATCCTTCTCCAATCAATATACAAACAAACATTAACAATGATCATTTTCATTTCAAACCTCTTCAAACAAACTTTCCCAAACCTGTTCGTCATGTTCAGCACTCGGAATTTTGAAAATCAGCTTTTCAACACCAGTTGTCTAAAATCTTTTTGAATTTTTCAAAATTTATGCTAAAACACACTAAAATCTTTTTGAATATTTGAAATAACAGAAATGAAATACAGTAAAGAAATATTTACAAACAATATTTTTGTGAGTTTGTGTAAGAGGATCATATCAGTTTTTGAGACAAATCACCAACACCGTTAAGCTTTAAACATTTTAAGTTCTAAACAATTCACCTAGATTGTCAGTATACTGATCCACTTAAATTTTCACACAAAGTTCAACTGTTTCGAGATACGAGATTAATGTTTTAAGAGACTTAAACTTATCCGTGTGTCCCACTACTTGAATATACTCCCGTATCCAGATCCCAATATTCAGTCTTACAGGTGAGTATACCACAGATGATATCTGTCAAGGGAATAAATTATGCAACCGTGATAGCTCAGGTCAGAACTTCCGTTCAGCAGAGAGCCTAGTTGACTTTTAGGTGTGTCCCCTTTAGAGGATCTTTTGAATTACAACAGCCATGATTAGCATTTTTCAATGTTTCATCATTTTTTAGCTGAGGGTGGTGCTATATTTCAAGCAAGCAGAAAGTATTCTCCGGGGACTAGGCCATTGCTTCCGCAAAATCAGAAGTCCCGGGATAATACCCCAGATATCACTGAGTATAAAGACCTAGTATCTCAGAATATGGGACCCTTCAAACAAGATTTCAGGGGTTACCTATATATCCTGGAGGTCTTCCCCACGTAGACGCAAGTAAATTTATGTTTATATCTCATCACAATTTACTAAATGTGCAAAAACCTACAGACATATCCACAGTGAGATTGTTTATCACATTTATACCTTCCATTTCTTTAGCATGTCGTGATTGTCCACTGATGTACTATCATTTCCTCTTTTCACAACGAAACTCATTTTTGTTTTATCATGTTTTTGGCTTTTTCAAATTTTCTAATGTTTTTGGATTTTCTGAAAATTTTTACTCCCCCTAAAATGCAAACACATTTTAGGAAATTTGAACACAAACAATACAATAAAATGACAACTGATATCAAATCGCTTCAAATCGCCATCCACTTGGCATAAACAATCAGAACTCCCCCTCACAACCAACTATTTTCCCATTGTGATTTCAAAACACTTAAGTTTGTTTTAATCAAATGGTTTTTCCGGAAAATTAGTTTAGTTGATTTTACCACTTGTAGGTTAGGGGTTTCATCACATTGTTTTTCAAAATACCACTTGTAGAAAATCAAGTACAACTTAATGTCCCTGATTTACCACTTGTAAGTCGAAATCACTTTCGTGAAATTCTCAAGAAATGTGCCGATTCCTGCTCCACTTTTACCAACCTGGGAGCTCCGGCAAGTCCTTCAAAAATTTTCAAAAATTTTCAATTTTCAAACAAACAACATAAGAATGATGCCGATTCATGATCCACGATTACCAACTTGGGATCTCCGGCAAGTCCGGTTTTTACTCAAACATTACGTCCACCCAAGCCTCACCAGCCTTGGGTGACTTTGGTGGCAAACATCTGTCCCACCAACATTTTGATTTATAAAATTCTTGTGCACTCTTTACCTTTCTGTCAACCATCTTACCGAAAATATGTTTGACTTTCCCATTGAAAGCCTTCTCAACATCAAATTCTCCCTTATCAGCGAAGAATTGATTTGAGATCTCTACCTTTCCAACTTTCGACTTCCAATTTTCCTTTGACAATGAAGGAAAATTTTCATCGTTCACCTCAGGAACGAAATTCACAATCTTTTTCTCAACAAATGACTCCTCTAATTTTATGGAATCAGATTCATTGTCAGAACTTCTTTCAGATTTTACAATCCATTTTTGTTTGGTTAAATCACCTCTTCTTTTGTAAAACCGTTTTGAAGTTTCACCAACTTCCAAAGTCGATTTATTAACATTTTTCTTTTTAATTTCAGAGTTAGAAGAAACTCCCTGTTCTTTGTAGTTGGTCTTGGGGCAATTCCAAGCTATGTGTCCAACTTCCTGGCATTTAAAACAAGTTCTTCGATCAACTCTTTGAGCAAACTTTCTCACATTCTTCTTCACTTCAGCAAGAAACTCTTGATTGGATTGTTTCCAAAATGGTTTCTTCTGCTCATCTTCACAACTTCCACCTGCAACAAATTTTGTATTTGGTTTATAAGTTTTCTGATTTTGATAATTTTCAGGAGGAATAAATCCTAAACCTTTCTTTTTGAAATTTTTGTTATAGTTTGGTTTCTTTTGAAAACCATAACCAGAACCATAACCCTTTTTCTTGTTCAATCTCTGTTGAACTCTTGAAGTGTATTTTTAGGTTTTTCATCAAGATTTAAATCTTTTATATCAGAAAGATTAATTTCTGTTAATTTGAAAACCTGTTTGATCATTTCAGTTTTTACACTTCTGATTGGAAATTCCTCATCAGAATATAATTTGTCTGAATCATTCAAAGTATAAGCCACTTTGATTGACCCGTCATTCAAATTAGATTTTGATAATAGGAATTCTCTATTGTAAACCCTGTTAACCGGTGAACTCGGACTCTTTTCTGACGAACTCGGACTTTCAGACTTAGACTCCGGTTTTAACTCCTCATCCGTATCCAACACCTGATCGACAACTTTCTTTAATAACTCAGACTCATGATCAGTGTCAGACGCTGTGAATGTAACATCAATATTGTCTGGTAATTCATCAATGATTTCAGACTTTAACTTGATGTTGACCGCCTTTTTTAAACGCTCTTCATTTGGATTCCTGGGAGAATAAGTTTCATGGATCGGGGGCGGACATCTGTTATAGTTGACACTTGGTTTCTTACCAGTATCAGTATCTTCAGTCTTTTTGTCCATGAACGCTTCTAGACCTGCAACAGTAGGATAAACACGATCAATCAAGTAATCACATGTAGTGTAACTCAACAGTAATCGTTTAATCCTTTCACTCTCAATTTTCTCAAGTTCCACTTCTTTCTTCAGATTAGCACAATCTTCGATGTACTCATTGATGACTTTCTGCTTTGTCATTAATGTTGCACTCATTTTATCCATTGCTTTTTCAATTTCTGTATTCGTCTTTTTCAGACGATCAACTGTGTTGTTGAGCACATCGTACGACTCCTTAATGTACTTCACATCAGATAATAAATCTTCTTTAATCTTCTCCAACTCAGCAATCTTCTTATCTTTCTCTTCACAAGCTTTGCAAGATTCTGAACACTTCAAACATGGTTTTTCAACTTCAACCACTTTTTCAACTATCTTTTCAATCTCAACAATCTTCTCTACTTCGACCAATTTTTCAACTTCGACTATTTTCTCTATCACTTTCTCCACTTCAACAATTTTTTCTATTGCATTTTCAGTCACTGCTTCAACTTTTGTTTCTCCAACTTCTGTCTTTGCCTTTTCATTAGCAAGTAACTTTGCTGCTTCCAGTTCCCTTTTTAAGCGGGCAATCTTCTTCTGATTCAGCATATCAACTTTATCTGCATAGAAAAAATTAAAACTATCAGGCTCAATACTTTTTCTACATTTGTTAAGATATTCTTCCTCATCATCGGTATCTACATCGCTTCCAAGATCTGGAAAAATTGGGATTCTTTTTGGTTTAGATTTGAATTCTTCCTCCATGTTTTGGTAATCAGGAGATACTTTGGGAAATTTGATATCCTTTGGCAAACACCTTGGACTGATGATTTTCTGTGCGGACTGAACGTTGACCAACTGTGCGAACTGATATGACCCAAATCAAAATCAAACAATTTGATCCTTTGAAATCTTTGAACTCCAAACTGTACGAACTGACAATTTGTTCACATCATATGTAGGCTCAATACAATAATAGATCAGACATTTAATATGGGTCGATGGATTTAAATGTATCAGATTTGACCAAAACACAATGTCAATTAATAATTCCGACAATTAAACTAAACAAATGTAATGATTGTTTGAATTGAGACATGTAATGATTTTGTCACATGAGCATCACATACACACCAAGAAGTGGCTGTCACTATCAAGTGATAAATGAATATGATTCACTAATATCCTTTTCACACAAACCACTAAAAATATTCACATGTATACTGACAAACAAATCACTTCTATTTGACTTTTATCACAATTAGGCCCTCAAAATATGCATCACGTGGACATGGTTTTAATTCAACTTTCGATATAGTCAAAACTGGCACATTGTACAAGAAGACTTCACATGCACATGAACTGATTTATCAAAACAATTAATATTCAAATGCACACTAGACAACTGATTGGACCAAGCAATTTAATAATATGTGCTGTTTAATGACTGACAACAACTTTACATGCAAACACTATGAACCGTCGATATAAATGAATCCAGAGATTCACACATGCAAATTTTAAAAGCCATCACATGGGTCTGACTAATCACGTGAAATTATATTTTCTAGACAATAGTCAAAAGACATAATAACCCTTCACATGTACTATAAATTGGTGTTCGACAAAGTTTAATATCAACTGATATTTGATGTTAATCACGTGAACTGATATTTCCACACCACTCAATGCACCTACAAGCGATTCAAATAACTCAAATCATTTGCAAGCAGATTCAAGTGTTATATGTCAATATCAAGCAGACAAACAGTTTCACAACGTAGCAGATTGAAGCGATATCTCAAAACAGTTTGAAGCGGAAACTCAATTTTCAAATGAAGCACACAGTTTCAAGCGAAATCATGTGAAATTTGAATTCTCAAGCGAAATCTAACACAATATCATACTTTCAAGCGAGATCATCAAGTAACTTCAAGCTTTCAAGCGAAATCAGATCTAAAATGTTGCTGATGTCATCATATTGTTCGAACACTTGAAGCGAAAACACACAAAACTACAAGATTTAGGCTGATTTTAAACTTGAAACTTTCAAGGATTGATTAAACCATGTATGCGCACAATATATGTGAATTTTGTCCGATTTTAACCGTAAAAAGTTTTGTTTTTCGAAAAAGAAAGGTGTAGAAACAGATTTTACGGCTGAATTAACAAGAACTCTTCTTCACTGGCTCTGATACCAATTGTAGGATCGGATTGTGTGATGTCATCATCAAGGATGATGACATCATGCTTGATTATATCTGCACCGAACCCGCACCGAACCGAGACTCGATACAAGACGAAGACTACAGATGTGTGCACCAACACAGCTAGAATCACACTTTAAATCTCTTGTATATTGATTTTACAGCGTTTACATTGACAAGGAACACCGGCAATACCTCGGTATCAGATCTGAACAACGTTACAAATGAATTGACAATAAGCCTATATATACTAATTCTGGTCCGCTCGTATGACATGACAAATAAGCGGTCCAGAAGACTTGACACATGAGCGATCCAGATATTGACATAAAAGCGAACCATCATGTTGCCGTATAAGCGAACCTCTTCATTTGACTATCAAACAAACCTTTCTATTGGACCTTCAACTGAACTGTTTCTTGTGACTGTGATTGTGTCTTCAAATGGCAACTAAGTAATGTGATTTGGCCTTCACATGATGGCACTTCATTGGACCCTCATATGGTCCAATCAAAACCAACTGCCACAAGTCACTATTTAATCCAAAAGCTCCTTTGTCGTTTTGTCTCATGTGCTCAAGTAATGATGATGTCATCATATGATGTCATCATCCAAGATGATGACATCATGCTTGAACGATTCGCAATGCAACCCGGACTCGACATTAGACGAAGACGACAGATGACTGCACCAACAGACTCCCCCTCAGATGTTGACGAGTCTAAAGTGTCGAGTCTTCAACGACTTCAGTCTTTATCAGTGAAAGCATCTTCAAATCTTTCTCTTCTCTTTTCATCATCAACAAACTCCCCACGAACAATCTCTACTCGGATGTCTTCAGACTCCCCCTTTCGATAAGCTGGGATCGCAGTCTGGCTTGTTATAATCACAAAGACTTCAGATATCGGAACCTGGTCTTCAAAACCTGCACATCCTCTACCCAAATATAAATTTTCTGATGATAACATGTAACGATCTAATGAATCATTTGCATACAGTACACCAACAAAAATTGATTTTACAAATTGAAGAACCACTTGAAGATATATATCATTTTTGTTTTCAAAAACCAACACACTCTCCCAAACCATCTGTTCGTCATTTTCAGCACTCGGAATTTTGAAAATCAGCTTTTCAATACCAGTAGTCTAAAATCTTTTTGAATTTTTCAAAATTTATGCTAAAACACACCGAAAATCTTTTTGGATTTTATATAACAGAAATGAAATGCAGTAAAGAAATATTTACATACAATATTTTTGTGAGTTTGTGTAAGAGGATCATATCAGTTCTTGAGACAAATCACCAACACCGTTAAGCTTCATTTCATTTTAAGTTCTAAACAATTCACCTAGATTGTCAGTATATTGATCCACTTAAATTTTCACACAAAGTTCAATTGATCCGAGATACGAGATTAATGTTTTAAGCTCTTGAACTTATTCGTGTGTCCCACTACTTGAATATACTCCCGTATCCAGATCCCAATATTCAGTCTTACAGGTGAGTATACCACAGATGATATATGTCAGGGGAATAAATTATAGTACGAGGGCCGTGAGAGCTCAGGTCGATCTTTCGATACGCAGAGAGATGACGGCTTCGACTTTTGGTGTGTCCCCTTTAGAGGATCTTTTGCATTACAACAGCAGCGACTATCAATTTTATTGTTTCATCAGCTTGCTGAGGGCGATGCTATGTTTCAAGCATTTGCAGAAAGCATTATCCGGGGACTAGGTCAGAAATTTCTTTCAGCAGAAGTCCCGGGATAATACCCCAGATATCACTGAGCATAAAGACCTAGTATCTCAGAATAAGGGACCTTTCAAACAAGATTTCAGGGGTTACCTATATATCCAAGTTTGTGTTAACCCACAGAACAAGCAAGTTTGAAATTTAGGTTTATATCTCGTCTCAATCTACTAAATGTGCAAAAACCTACTGGCACATCATCAGTGAGACCGTTTATCACTTTTTAACTTTCCATTTATTTAGCATGTTGTGATCGTCCACTGATGTACTATCATTTCCTCTTTTTGACAACAAAACTCATTTTTGATTTTATCATGTTTTTGGCTTTTCAAATTTTCAAATGTTTTTGGATTTTCTGAAAATTTTTACTCCCCCTAAAATGCAAACACATTTTAGGAAATTTGAAAACAAACTATACAATAAAATGACAACCGATATCGAATCGCTTCAATTCGCCATCCACTTGGCATAAACAATCAGAACTCCCCCTCACAACAAACTATTTTCCCATTGTGATTTCAAAACACTTAAGTTTGTTTTAATCAAATGGTTTTTCCGGAAAATTAGTTTTGTTGATTTTACCACTTGTAAAGTTAGGGGTTCATCATGTTGTTTTTCCAAACAATCATTTGTAAATATGGTCCAATCAAGTTCAACTAAATGACCTTAATTAACCACTTGTCAGTGAAAACCTTCAACAACTAACAGGTTCACTCATCAACCATAACCACTTGTAAATCAACATATAACAATTTAAATATACCACCTGTACTTTACCAATTGTACCAATTTTAGGATCATTTGCTAAGAAAAATGCCGATTCCTGCTCCACTCTTACCAACCTGGGAGCTCCGGCAAGTCCGGAATTTATGGTGAAAATGCTGTCACCCAAGCCTGACCAGCCTTGGGTGATTTTGGTTGCAAACATCTGTCCCACCAACATTTTGATTTGTAAAACTCTTTAGCATCCTTCAATTTCCTGTCAACCATCTTTCCAAAAATATGTTTAACATTTCCATTAAAAACTTTCTCAACATCAAAATCTCCCTTATCA
This sequence comes from Helianthus tuberosus, assembly GCA_030545235.1. Classification (NCBI taxonomy): domain Eukaryota; kingdom Viridiplantae; phylum Streptophyta; class Magnoliopsida; order Asterales; family Asteraceae; genus Helianthus; species Helianthus tuberosus. The sequence continues at coordinate 123,399,263 of CM060406.1, forward strand.
GCGAAGAATTGATTTGAGATCTCTACCTTTCCTACTTTCTTCATCAAATTTTCCTTTGACAATGACGGAAAATTCTCATCGTTCACCTCAGGAACGGAATTCACAACCTTTTTCTCAACCAAAGACTCCTCTGATTTTATGGAATCAGATTCATTGTCAGAATTACCCTCAGATTTAACCACCCACTTTTGTTTACTCAAATCACCTTTTCTTTTGTAAAACCGTTTTGAACTTTCTCCTTCCTCAGAAGTAGAATTTTCAAACTTTTTAACAATTTTTACAGATTGTTCTTTCTTATCAACACAAGTCTTTCTCAAACCAAAGTTAGAAGAAACTTCCTGTTTTTGATAGTTGGTCTAGGGGCAATTCCAAGCTATATGTCCAACTTCTTGACATTTGAAACAGGTTCTTCTGTCAACTCTTTCAGCAAACCTTCTCACATTCTTTTTTACTTCAGCAAGAAACTCTTGATTCGACTGCTTCCAGAACGGTTTCTTCTGTTCATCTTCTGAACTTCCTCCTGAAACAAATTTTGTTTTTGGTTTATAAGTTTTCTGATTTTTATAATTTTCTGAAGAATTAAAACCAAGACCTTGATTTTTGAAATTCCGGTTGTGGTTTGGTTTCTTTCGATAACCTGAACCATAACTGTAACCCTTTTTCTTGTTCAATCTCTGTTGAACTCTTGAAGTGTACTTTTTAGGTTTTTCAGCAAGATTTAAATCTTTTATTTCAGAAATATTAATTTCTGTTAATTTGAAAACCTGTTTGATCATTTCAGTTTTAACACTTCTTATTGGAAATTCCTCATCATAATATAATTTGTCTGAATCATTCAAAGTATAAGCCACTTTGATTGGTCCATCATTCAAATTAGATTTTGATAACAGGAATTCTCTATTGTAAACCCTGTTAACCAGTGAACTCGGACTCTTTTCTGACGAACTCAGACTCTTTTCTGACAAACTCGAACTCTCAGATTTAGACTCCGACTTTGACTCTTCATCCGTATCTAACACCTGATCGACAACTTTCTTTACTAACTCAGATTCATGATCAGTGTCAGACGCTGTGAATGTAACATCAATATTGTCTGGTAATTCATCAATGATTTCAGACTTTAACTTGATGTTGACTGCCTTTTTTAGACGCTCATCATTAGGATTCCTGGGAGAATAAGTTTCATGGATCGGGGGTGGACATCTGTTATACTTGACACTTGGTTTCTTACCAGTATCAGTATCTTCAGTCTTTTTATCCATGAACGCTTCAAGACCTGCAACAGTAGGATAAACACGATCAATCAAATAATCACAAGTAGTGTAACTCAACAATAATCGTTTAATCCTTTCACTCTCAATCTTCTCAAGTTCCACTTCTTACTTTAGCTTTGCACAATCTTCGATGTACTCATTGATTACACTTTGCTTCGTCATTAACGTTCCACTCATCTTTTCATTTGCTTTCTCAATTTCAGCATTCGTTCTTTTCAACCCATCAACTGTCCTATTCAGTACATCGTATGACTCTTTCACATACTTCACATCAGACAGTAAATCTTCCTTAATCTTCTCTAAATCAGCAATCTTTTTATCTTTTTCTTCACAAACTTTGCAATACTCAGAACATTTCTCACAAGGCTTTGTGACTTCAATTACCTTTTCAACTATCTTTTCGACTTCGACAGTCTTTTCAACTTCAACAAGTTTCTCGACTTCGACAATCTTTTCTATTTCGACAATCTTTTCAACAATTTTCTCAACTTCCACGAGTTTCTCGACTTCAACAATTTTCTCCACTACTTTCTCTATTTCAACAATCTTTTCTATTGCAATCTCAGCAGTTGCTTCATCTTTTGTTTCTACAGCTTCAGTCTTCGCCTTTTCATCAGCGAGTAGCTTTGCTGCTTCTAGCTCTCTCTGCAATCGAGCAATCTTCTTCTGATTCAATATCTCAACTTTATCTGCATAGAAAAAATTAAAACTGTCAGGATCAATGCTTTTTCTAAATTTGTTAAGATACTCTTCCTCATCATCCGTATCAACATCACTTCCAAGATCTGGAAATATCGGAATTCTTTTCTGACAATCTTCATTTTGATCCAGAATCCTGGTAACAAGTGCCACATTAGATTTAGTTTCACTAGGTATATACTTGTCCCAGCTAAATCCCTTTGCAACAACCTCATCATTCTGATCAATTATCCCATAATAAGCTTTCCTATTGGCTTCTTCAATTATTCTCCCATGAGCAGTTTGTGGTTCCTTTTGTTGAGGTTTTTGATCGATTTGATGAAAGATTGATTTCTGATAATAATTGCTCTTTTCTTGACTTCCAGTTGACTCTTGGTTTTTACATTCTCGTTTAAAGTGACCTTTTCCTTTACATCGGAAACAGGTAACTTTTGACTTGTCAAAACCAAGTGGAGAAGCAGCCATTCCTCGGAACTCGTCTCTGCCAGTAATTTGTTGAAATTTTTCAGCTCTCCTGCAGGCACTAGCTAAGCACCACTTCACATCCATCAGCTCAAGCTCTTCTGCATCAATTTGGTCGTAATCTTCTTTTGTAAGCATCGGATTACCAAATCTTCCGGCAATCAGGCTTTCATACGACTCTAACATGGCGACAAGAGATGCCATGTGTTGCTTTGCCACCTCAGGAGAAAGAGCTTGACCATTCTGGATGTTCAGTGTCACATTGCACTGCAGATTTGTAGAATTTTGATTTTGAGGGCTAGGTGTATTGTTGTTTGGATCAAAGCTTGAGAATGATGAAGTAGATCCACCACTTTGAGTTGTAGTACTTGCATTTGGACTTGCAGAACCATCAGCACTGAATGCGGTACTAATCTTTGGACTTTGATTAGGAGTGGTCTCAAACTTGTTCCCTCGATAGTACTGACTGACATCTTGCTTTGCATTTGGATTGGTCATGATAGCTGTCTTTTGAATATCCAGCTCCTGCTCTTCGATTTTCTGAATAAACTGAGCCAAATTCATACTCTCAGACTTTCTCATAAGTTTCACAACCATCAAATATGTTCCCCACTTGTGCTGTGGTAACGCCTCAGCTAGTTTGTCAACCCACTCATCGTCCTCTTTCTTGATATCTAACCTACCCATTTCCAAAACTAAATGACAGTATCTATCTATAGTCTGTTTGGTTGTTTCATGATCAAATGCAGTAAACATATCAAATGATTTCTTCAATAATGCCTTCTTGTTTTTGATCATATCAGCACTCCCTCTGAATTTCTGAATCAAAGCTTCCCAGATGGATCTAGCAGTTCCGTTATGTTGAAGTAAGACAAAGATGTCTTCTTTAACAGCTTGCTGAAGGATGCTGATCATCATCTTCTCACTAGTGTACTTCAACTTATCAGCTTCTGTAAAATCATTGAAACCCTTTTCCAAACCACGTTCATTCTTTGGCTTCTCGTAATCTTTCAGTAAAGAACACCATGCTTCGAATCTGTAAGCTTGAATCCAGTTCTCAAAACGGTTCTTCCAACCCTGAAAATCTTCGATATACATCAACTTTGGTGGTTTCTGATGAGTACCCGTCTCATTCTCACTGTATAAATTCTCAGCAGCAGTAATCGGAGCGACTGGTGTGGCAAACGCGTTGTAGAATTCCTCGTCCATGACTTCGGAAAATTATATTCTGACAAAATACCTGACAATCAAACAAACAAAAAACACAATCAGTTTAAACATTTGTCAATTAATTGAATAAGACTGGTACCCAAACTGGTGATTTTCTGTGTGAACTGAACGTTGACCAACTGTGCGGACTGCTATGACCCAAATCGTTTTCAAACGACTTGACTCTTTGAAACTTTTGAACTTCAGACTGTACGAACTGACAGAAACCACGACTCAAACCACGCGACCTGAGTACACACCGTGCGAAGTGAACATATTTGGTGCGAACGGATTTTAATGTCAAACCACACAACCTGTAAATTCTATTCAAACAATTTGAACTAAAATCACACACGACTCGATTAACTAACACATATAAACTCAAATTCTCAAATGGGCTTTTAACAACACACAATCTAAAACTTTAGATGGGCCGTTGTAATAATATTGTGCCAAGATTATTATATCATATGGGCTAGGCAAACAAAACTATTTTAATTGTATCAACACAAAATCAAGTCTGATGTCTCGTGAACTAAAATGCTGTCTTATGTAAATAATATCAACTTTATTGAGCCTCACAACTATAATGGTCGACACATTTACTAGGATTTCAATTGAACTATTGAATCAACTACACCCACTAAGCCGACACACTATTAAGTAATTCAAATTGTTTAATAACCAGCTGACACCTTTATCACCTTTCACATGCACACCGACAAGTTTTATCAAACCAAAAAAATTTGAACTTCAATTTACGAGATCCTAATACCAATGACCTGTCATCCTTTTCACATAACTCAATGAACTTCACATGCTAACTGACAAAATCAATTTTCAATTTAAACATGATTGGGTCACAACACATGAACCGAACAATTTGTCTAGAACTTAATTGAATCACTTACTAGAATTTTGTTCATTAACCTCTCATTGGACCACAAACTATTATCAAATTAAGAGCACATGCAAACTGACAAATCAACACAAAAGCTGAAGCAAATATTCACGTGACTCTATGACATACTTGTTTCTGATTTGACTAAGCTTACTCACATGAATTGTCACCTTTTAACAGATAACATGTCAATCTCTATTTTAAACAGTTCACATGCACAATGTTCAAACACATGAATTAAACGGTGCACCAGATCACATGATTACACTGTTCTAAGACCTTAGTTGTCACAAATTCGAAATCACTGTTGGTCACAAAAGCGGAACCCAACTGTTCAAATGAGCGAACCAGATGAGCGGACCAGATAATGTCCGGATAAGCGAACCAAAACTTTTACCATTTGAGCGAACCAGACTTAAACGTGAACAAATAAGCGAACCAGACACGACCAGAAAAGCGAACCAGACTGTGATCTAAGAGCGGATCTCGATGACATCAGCAAAACACGAACCGAATGCAAGCGAAAATTTAATTTGAACCAATTTTAGGCCGATTTAAGTTCTGAAAACTTCCAGGTTTTGTTAATTCATGATTACGCATACACTGTGTGAATTTTAAGCGATTTTAACCGTAAAAAGTTCTGTTTTTTCAAAAAAGAAAGGTGTAGAAGCAGAAAAAATGATGAAAACGAGCTGTATATGCAAGATCTCCTCCTCCTTGGCTCTGATACCAATTGTAGGATCGATTTCGACCTAAACGAGTCGTTCGGAAGAGCTCAAATCCGTTTTAGAGGCGGAAACAAAGAAACGGACGTGTACACAGCTAGAATCACACTTTAAATCTCTTGTATATTGATTTTACAGCGTTTACATTGACAAGGAACACCGGCAATACCTCGGTATCAGATCTGAACAACGTTACAAATGAATTGACAATAAGCCTATATATACTAATTCTGGTCCGCTCGTATGACATGACAAATAAGCGGTCCAGAAGACTTGACACATGAGCGATCCAGATATTGACATAAAAGCGAACCATCATGTTGCCGTATAAGTGAACCTCTTCATTTGACTATCAAACAAACCTTTCTATTGGACCTTCAACTGAACTGTTTCTTGTGACTGTGATTGTGTCTTCAAATGGCAACTAAGTAATGTGATTTGGCCTTCACATGATGGCACTTCATTGGACCCTCATATGGTCCAATCAAAACCAACTGCCACAAGTCACTATTTAATCCAAAAGCTCCTTTGTCGTTTTGTCTCATGTGCTCAAGTAATGATGATGTCATCATATGATGTCATCATCCAAGATGATGACATCATGCTTGAACGATTCGCAATGCAACCCGGACTCGACATTAGACGAAGACGACAGATGACTGCACCAACAAATCCTTTATCAGACAACTCTTGAAGCTGTTTTGATAATTCTTGCATCTCGAACGGTGCAAGATGATAAGATACTTTAGATTTAAAAGAAACAAGTGTTTGAGGTTCTTAAGGAGATCACAAGTGATCGTAAAAATGACAGAACCACATGAGTAGTTTTGTCTTTGTGTTGACATCATAAGGTTGGATCAAACATTCATACAATTGCATTAGTTAGAAAATAAAACCACAAATTTTTATTTATATAACAACCGCATTGTTTTTAAATGTTACAAGATAACAACCAGAGGAAAAACAAAATGTTAATTGTTCACTCCTTGATCATTGAGTGCCTCATTGATGTTAAACACTCGACCACGTGCTGGATTCACATTGACGTTGACATTCGCATTTGGGTTGGCGTTAGCATTTGCATTCACCAGTCTTGGGCAGTTGTGGCGGAAGTGACCAATCTCTCCGCAGTTGAAACATGAACCCAGTGGGAATCTCACAGCATTCCCTTGAACCGGAGCTTGAACCTGAGCAGCCTGATTTTGTCCCAGACGACAAATATTGGCCAAATGCCCAAGTCTACCACACGTTGTGCATTTCTTGCAATCTTGTTGTGCAACGTGATGACCATTGCAACGAGCACAATGTGGTGCCGTACCAGCATATGCCTTCTTTGCAGCTGGCTGTGCCGGTGGGTTTTGCAAGTTCTGAGCAGTCTGTGCTGTAACAGCAAAATTTTGGGCACCCTTCCGCTTCTTTGATTTCTTCGAAGTCTCAACTTCCTTATCCTTCTTGTTTTAACCTTTCTTGCTATCCTCCTTGTCAGACTCCTGCTTCTTACCCTTGTAACCCTTTCTGTGTAACTTATTCTTCCGAATCTGCGACTCAGTCAATGTCGCAGCTAACTCGATCGCCTGATGGAGTGTGGTAGGGCTACTACCAGTAAGGATGTCTTGTACCGTGTCAGGTAGGCCGTCAATGTACCTTTCGATAGCCTTGTCGAGTGGGGTAACCATTGTCGGGTAAAGCAGACTCAACTCCTCAAACCTATCAGTATACGCCCTGTGCTCACCACTATCTTGCTTCAACTCATCAAATTCCTTCTCCAAAGCTCGCTGCTCATGACGAGGACAGAATTCCCTCATCATAAGGGCCCTAAGTTCAGCCCACGTCTGTGCTAGAGCAACTTCTGCACCACGATCCCTCATAACCCCGTTCCACCATGTGAGAGCCCTCTTCTGAAACACACTCGAAGAAAACTCGACCCTGCGATTGTCAGGACACTGCACGTGGCGGAAAGTATTCTCAATGCTCTCGAACCATTGAAGAAGCCCAGTCGCTCCTTCAGAACCACTAAACTTGAGTGGTTTAGCCTGGTTAAAATCATTGTATTTACACTGTGCGTTATTGTTGTTGTTATTATTGCTGTTGTTGTATATCTCGTGGACTTGGGTTACAACCCCGGGAAGCACAGCAGCCACCTGCTGAGAGATCAGGGCTGCGTGTTCTTCAATAGTGAAAGTCCGAGCATCGCGTCGAGGAGGCATTGTCTAAAAGAGGAAACATGAAAGGAAACGAGAGAGAGAATTAGACGAAAAGAATGAGATGGAACAAATCTGATGAAAGCAAGGATAGTGGTCATTTGTTTGTTACTACAAAGCAACAAACGACCTCGTTGATTAATCAAAGTAAATAGGTCAAAAATAATGTATCGCGAAGACATGCTCGCCTATAAGTGAACACTCATCCCAAGAATTCCCAGGTAAGCACAACTGGTCTCGCGTCTGATGAGATATATACGAAGTGCTTGCCTAGACAGAAAACCCAGAATACAGGCATTCACCCTTCCAGTTTGCACGTGTTCACATTATTTAAAACCCAAAACCTTGAAGAGATTTTGAAAATTCAAAGGGGTTCAAAACCATATAACAGAGGGTTCAAAACCTTACAATAGAGGGTTCAAAACCTTGTAATCAATCATCCTAGAACAGATGATTAGTTTTCAAAGTGGTTTTGAAATTTTTGTTCTGGTTGTGGTCGTCGCCTAAGGATAGGTGACGGTATTGTTTTATGACTAAACGCAAGTAAACTCGCGTTAGGGTCCTAAGAAGGTTATAGACTAGGTCAAAGCATTACTAATAACCTAATTCCCTATAACCATTGGCTCTGATACCATCTTTCTGTCACACCCCGACCGCGTAAAACAACAAATCGCGGCGGAAACATCGGGGCGTGTTGCAACAGAATTAATGTTTCATAACCATGGATACCAAAAAGTGTTTCGTTTTATTAAACATTGAATAATTACATTGTCTGGAAATCTAAATACACAATTTAAACATAGTCTATCATTGTTATTGAGTCACTAAGGCCTTGTCCAGTCCTATGTGAGCATGCATCCTATCAATCGATATCTTTCAACAATACCTGAAACATATGTGAAAACGAGGTCAACAAAGAAATGCTGGCGAGTACATAGGTTTTGTGAAAATAAGATTCATGACTTCTGTTTTAAGAAAATGTTTAGTCATGAACCTTGTAATTTGCTTTGTCTTTGTAAATCATTTGAAAAATAATAAGTTCAAGTGATACGTATAAATAAGAGAATAATGCATGATTAAATGAATAACCATGTAAAATGAGTTTGTATAAGATAAGTTGTTTGTAAATAATTGTCTTGTGAAAAGTATGTTACTTGTATAAAATGTTCTATGTCTCAAACTGAAATGATTCAAATAACGCTACAATATGTAATACCATACAAACACTTATATATAGGAAGTACCAGCGGCGTATCCACCATGCTTGTATCATATTCCACACGCATTGTTACTTAATCACTTAGTCAAACCAAACCACCAAAGTAATGTTCATGCCCAATGTAAATCATGTAATATATATAACCAAAACCCAATCGTATATCGCTTTGAAGCCAATCGTTTACCCAATCGTTAAAACATCGTGTGAAAACCAATTGTTTACCCAATCGTTAAATTCGTTTTAGGTCGTGAAACTACTTAAATGGTCGTCTCGCTAATAACATTCAAACCTTCTTGACTCGCATTAATAAACCCTTACCAAAGGATAGATTAACAATTCGCATTAATAAACCCTTACCAAAGGATAGATTAACAACTCGCATTAATAAACCCTTACCAAAGAGTAAATTAACAATTACAGATTCAGTCGCTACCCACAACACCCACACATAACTACGGGTGTAGTAACTAACGGGATTTGTCAGATCCTATGGTACCATAACCTAATACTGGTCGGCTTGATCATTGCTAATGAATGTCATTTGTTATGTAACTACAACCAACAAGTTTGTTCACTTTATGAAATCGTTATTAGTTTTGTATAAATCGTCTTAATCGTTTTTTTTGAAACCATCGTTATAACATCGAAAACATTTAGCACATATGAGTCACCCCAAAACAATTGAAAGCAGTAAAATAGGGGAATAATGTACTTGCCTGAGAATGCTTAGAGGTCTTGAACAACAACCAAACAAAGCTAGAGAGAGCACGGAATCAGTCGACAATCTAGAACTATATAAATAAACCGGACTTAAATCGGGAGATCGGATAGGATGAGGCTTGGTAAACCAAATGAGTATTGTAACTCATATGATATGGTTTAACAAGGCCTACATACTACAATGAAACCAAACCTAAGTGCTTTCGACCCATCGCGACCCATTAAGGTAGCTTATGCTACTTTAACGCGTCGTTCGCGTGAAACGCGTTCGGGACGTCTAACTAGTCCTATGACAAGTATTTATATGCCTAAACGTGTTTAATTATGTTGTATAATCAGTTATCTACAAAAGTTTAGGTTACATAAGCTTAATTACCAATTATACATGAAAAGGGTATTCTGGTAATTTACCTAGGGCATATAAACTACCTATCATACAACTATTCAAACGAAGCGACCATAGGGTATAACCTCGGGAGGTTATTCCCTACCTACTATGGTAACCTAATGTATTTGGTCGGATCTTAATGATCGACCAAACTGGGTCGGGTTCGAAGGTATAAGCGATTTATTAGATCGCTTACCCTACGACCCTAGACAACGTGGTAATCAGTAGGCATAGTCCCAAGGGACTATAACCAACGTGATTACACTCACGTTGCGAAGTTCAAACGAACTTCGCATTGACCATAACTGGTCAATGTAGAAAGTCAAACAAAGTTTGACTTTCAGACTCGAAAGACTCGAAAAGCAATAAAAGAACGAAAGAATACTTACGAAGGGTCCCCGAATGCGAACTTCGATTCAAAAATCTCAGGTATGAAACAATAGTTTCAACTTAGAGTTTCTCAAATCAAAGTTCTTGTAATTTTGAAGCATGGGGGGTGGGGTATTTATAGGATTTCCCGAACCGTTAGGATCGTTTCTTGGAAAAAGTGCTTCAATCTTGGCCATACACTAGCCCCATGGTATTGTAATACCATGTGCCCAAAATACCATCCCATAGATTCCCAAAACCATGTGCAACAAGTGGGAAGGACTAGATTCGATGTATAAGCAAACATCTTTCAGAAATGACAGTTTTGGTCCCTGTTATGTGTTTATGCCATTTCCGACACTTCTAAGGCCCGTAAAGCCAACTTTAAGGCCCTAAAATGATGTCTAAACATTGTGGACATGAAACATACTCAAAAATATGCCGGGTGTTGGTTCGTTTGGTCGTACGAACGCGATGTTCGCTTAATTACGACGGAATGCGCATAAGCGCGAAAAAACGATCCAAATGACGCGACGAATGGATTTTTCTTAAGCCAAACACTAAAGCATAATATAGTCATGCTTACATAAATTTTTGGATGTCCGGATGTATTCAGAACGTAAGTTATGCGCGAAAGTGCAAACTTGTGCACTTTTTGACACTTTTAGTCCCTGAATGACCCAAAAGTTTATTTTAGCACACCGAACACCTCAAAGCTTATTTCTAAGCTATGTAAAGGATATTTATGGTATGTTTAACTTATGGTCATGTTCCGGAATGTCTGTTACAGTTCAAATTGGCATACTTTCGCAGTTTGTCAACTTTAGTCCCTGTAAGCGATTTAACTTGATTTTGCCATACCAAAGCCTTCAAAACTTATCTCTAAGTTATGTAAAGGTTATTTAAGGTATGTTAAGCCTATGTCACTATTCCGGAGTGTTTGTTGCATTAAACTGGTTATATATTTACGCATCGGTGCGCATATAACCTTCCAGAAAGCGATTTAGAGTTTGGAGTTGAACAAAAATTGATATGTGCTAATGATACACATATTTTTACAAATCCCAAGTATGAAATGTAATATTTCATTGGTTCGGTATTTGTTTGATGGCCGTGAAGGCACAGGTGTTACAGTTGAGCAGCAGTAGGATTTGCAACAACTTTGCTTTGGATTGCAAAGCGGCACATGTTAACCAAATGTCCCCATCGTCCACTGTGGGTACATTTAAAACAAGGTATTTGATTCGGATGATGACGGTGGCATTGATTGCACCAAGGAGTAGTTCCCTTATACGGCTTCATCCCTGAGGCGAGTCATGGTGATAGCTAAATCAACGGTCCTCTGGAGTACGACACCTATTTGTTGGGTAATTGCAGCACCTGGTTCGGACATTTGAGTGTTGTTGAGATGAAGAGGCATCTTGAAGATAATGGAAGGCATAGGAGGAAACAAGCGAAAGATAGTCAAAAGAAAATGACAACGCATGAAGATTGTGACCATTTGTTTGTTGCCAAAGGCAAACAAATGAGACAGTGACTAATCAAAGTAAGCGGGTCCCATTAATGTATCGCGAAGACATGCTTTAGCCTATAAGTGGACACTCACTCCAAGAGTTCCCAGGTAAGAATGACTGGTCCGATTATGTGGATTTGTATGAACACTCTAGCCTTAGACAGAAAACTCAGTGTACAGGCGTCCACCCTTTCGGATTGCACGTGTTCACATTATAAGACCCAAACCTTGACAGGATCTTGAAAACTTTGAAGGTTCAAAACCATATAATAAATCATCCTAGAACAGATGATTAGTTTTCAAAGCAGATTCAAAATTTATGTTCTTATTGTGGTTGTCACTTCAGGATAAGTGATAGTATCGTTTTAAAACTAAACACAAGATAACTTGTGTTAGGGTCCTAGGAAGGTTATAGTCTAGGTCAAAGCATTACTAATAACCTAATTCCCTATAACCATTGGCTCTGATACCAACTTTTCTGTCACACCCCGACCACGTAAAACAACAAAACGTGGCGGAAACGTCGGGGAGTGTTGTAACAGAATCATTGTTTCACAACCATGGATTAAACAGTTTCGTTTTATTGAATTAAATGTATTACATTACATTGGAATTAGAAACAAAACAAGAACAAATAGGCTTTCATTGTTATTAAGTCACTAAGGTCTCGTCCATTCCTATGTGAGCGTACACAAATATCATCATCAAACATCATCAACTATGGTACCTGAAACACATGTGAAAATACGTCAGCATAAAAATGCCGGTGAGTACATAGGTTTTATATGAGTGTCAGATTCATGGCTCGTTTTACATGTTGCAATACTTATTTAAAAACCTTATTTTGAAAAGTATAGTATTGCGACATAATTAACCAAATCAAATCAAGTTGGATATGATTTATAAAATCTCGTTGCCATGATTCTTAACTCCAAAACATTTGTTTTTTGAAATCAAGTTGTAAATCATATCGTAGAAACTCGTTAACAAAACTCGTATGATTTATATTATTCAGAAAACATCATTGTGTGACATCGTTTCAAATTCGTTTATCCAAGTGATCTAGATAACGCAACGATATATAATGTGTTAAAAGCACTTATATATAGGAAGTACCAGCGGTGTATCCACCATGCTTTTAACACATTACACCCACCCCGTTACCTAACCACTTCCCTAACCCAATGGTTCAAACAGATACAAATGGTTCACATATATCAAATGGTTACAAATGGTTTACATATATCCAACGGATTACAAATGGTTCAAAACGTAAAACAATTGCGCTAGCATGTTAAGTGAACATACCTAGCAAAACATAATGAAATCATGTACTAATAGTGTACTAATGAACATAGCAAGTATATGATATGAAAACATGGAAAGCATGAAAGTAATAAGTAGGCACATGTGTATCACCCCAAAACGTTTGAAAAACAGTAAAAGAGGGGACTATGTACTCACTTGAGGGTGCTTAGAAGTCTTGAACAACAACCAAGCAAAGCTAGAGGGATCACAGAATCAAACGGCACCTAATATAGGTAACTATGTTAATAAACGGACCTAATATGAGGATCGGGTAGCATGAGGGTTCGTAAACCAAATGAGTGTAAGAACTCATGCAATATGGTTTAACAAAGACTACATACTAAAACAAAACCTACGCTAAGTGCTTACAACCCATTACGACTCGTTAAGATAGCTTACGCTACTTTAATGCGTCGTTCGCGTAAAACGCATTCGGAACGCCTAACTAATCCTATGACAAGTATTATACGCCTTAACATGTCTAATAATGTTACCTAATCAGTTTAGATGTCAAAATTTGGGTTACATATGCTTAAAAGGAATTTATGCGCAAAAAGGGCATTTTTGTAATTTTCCTAAGGCATATAAATTACCTATCATACCACTAACTAAACGAAATGAACATAAGGTATAACCTCGGAAGGTTATTCCCAATACAACTATGGTCACTAAACATGTTTGGTTGGCACTACGCCAAAAACTACCTATGGCCACACATATGGCCAAACCGTCCAGCCACACTTTTGATTAAATGTGTGGCTAAAGATGATTTCTAACATTTGAAAAACTTTCATCCCACTTATCGTCACACATTTTACGTATTCATGTGGCCATTATATAATAGCTCAAAATCTTTAGCCACACTTAATGAATAAATTGTGACATTTACTAGTCACATTAAAAAAAAATGTGGTCAAATGCGATCTACAACCACGGTAATTGTTTTATGTGACCAAAAACACATGTTTTTGAAACCTTTAGCCACATTTTAAGAAAAAAATTGTGACATTTATTAGCCATACTGGAAATGTGTAGCCAAATGTGATCTATGGCCTTGGTATTTTTTTAAGATGTGGCTAAAAGCACATCTTTAAAAAAAAACTAAGACATTTAGTAGCCACGCTAAAAAGCTATGGCCAAATATGATCTACGGTCACAATATTTGTGTGATGATGTGGCTAAAAGAATATATCTGGCTACATATAATTTTTTTATGTGACCAAAGGTTAGGTAATAGTCACACTCAAAATTATAAGATTTCATGGTTTTACATAAACATTCGTCACATCATTGTTACTTAGTTACTTTTGTGAGACGGATTGATAACAAATGTCATAGAAAATATATGTGACCAAAATTTAAATAATAATTACACTTAAAATTATAAGATTTTGATATGGCTTAACAATTAGTCTCACCTTTGCCACTTTATTTTTCTTTTATGTGACAAAATGATAGCAATTACCACAAATAAAAAGAAAATTGTGTGACCAAATAATATACAATAGCCACAGTTTTATACATCTAAACTTTTAATCATCTCATAACTATTCGTCTATTCCCACCTATCTGTTCTTGGTTCCAATTCGAGAACATCGACTATGTGAATCCCTTTTATCTATGTGATTAATTTTCTGGATTAGCAGTAGTTTCTCAAACGTATATGTTTAATTTTCTGTTCGTCCGTACCGGAGATGAGCTCGGTTTCCGAATCCTTCGATTATAAGAGTTTTAGATCTGCAGAGTTGAGTTCGAGTGAAGCAAATCTGAGGTTTGGTTCTAATTGCAGGCTACGGGGATTGGAAAAATCCAGTGATCCCGCCTCATATTGCGACCGGAAAAGGTAAACCCTGGTTTCTTGTTCATCTTTCGGTTCATATCATATTTCTAGGGTTTCATATTGGGGGAATTCAAACATATTGAATTATTACGTGGTTGAATAGGGGTTCTCTAAATGAAAGCAAATAAATTCTTAGTTTTTAGAAATAATTTCCTTGGATGTTATTTAACATTGGTTTGAAACTGAAGTTGATTTGGGTTTGTTCAGTGATTCAGGGTTCTTTTGGGGCTGTATGAAATTATGTTATAGAATTTGAAGGTTTTGACTTCTGATTTGTTTAGTAAACATTAATGTTGTTTGATTGATGGAAAAAGTTGATGAACCCTATGTAACACCTGTGTCACTTCAACCATCAAACTAATGCCAAACCAATTAAATATTGTATTTCATACTTGGGATTTGTAAAAATATGTGTATCGTTTGCACATATCAACTCTTGTTCGATTTTAAGCTTTAAATCGCTTTCTGGAGGGTTATACGCGCTCTGATGCGTAATTATAACCAGTTTAATCCAACGAACACTCCGGAATAGTAAAATAGGCTTAACATACCTTAAATAACCTTTACATAACTTATAAATAAGTTTTAAAGGCTTTGGTATGGCAAAAACAAGTTAATTCGCTTACAGGGACTAAACTTGACAAACTGCGAAAGTATGCCAATTTGAACTGTAACGAACTTTCCAGAACATGACCATACGTTAAACATACCATAAATATCCTTTACATAGCTTAGAAATAGGCTTTGAGGGGTTCGGTATGCTAAAATAAACTTTTGGGTCATTCAGGGACTAAAAGCGTCAAAAAGTGCACAAGTTTGCATTTTCGCGCATAACTTACGTTCTGAATACATCCAGACATCCAAAAATTTATGTAAGCACTAAAATATTTTATTTTAGTGTTTGGCATGAGAAAAATCCATTCGTCACGCAATTTGGATCGTTTTTTCGCGCTTATGCGCATTCCGTCGTAATTAACCGAACAACGCAACCGTACGGCTAAACGAACCGACATCCGAGATACTTTTTAGAACATTTTAAGTTCCCTATACTTTAACTTCATTTTGGAGCTTTGAAATGGGGTTAACGGGCCTTAAACGCGTCGGAAATGACCTTATAGCACAACAGGGACCAAAATTGTAAATCTGCCATACTTGGCCCTTGCGCACCGTAAGGGTTTATTTGTTACGGTGCGCAAGCAGTGTCCAGATGCAGCAAATCGATTTTGGCTGCTGTTATCTGCCCCTAAACATTCTCCAAAGGTCAAGTGCCACTTGTTAAACTCTTGTGGTGGCCAAAATCAGTTACCACAACATTTCGACAAGTGTACGGGCTAGATCATTCCCTCTTCTGCAAGAAACAATCCTAACGGTGAACCAAAAACTATAAATACCCATCACATTTTCACTCATTTCTCACAAGAATCTGATCTTATGTGCTCTAAGTTGAAACCTTTGTTTCATACCTGAGCTATTTTGATCTAGATTAGCATTCGGGGACCCTTCGTAAGTGTTCCTTCGTTCTTTTATTGCTTTTCGAGTCTGAAAGTCAAACTTTGTTTGACTTTCAGCATTGACCAGTTTATGGTCAATGCGAAGTTCGTTTGAACTTCGCAACGTGAGTGTAATCACGATGGTCATAGTCCCTTGTGACTATGCCTACTGATTACCACGTTGTCTAGGGTCGTAGGGTAAGCGATCTAATAAATCGCTTATACCTTCGAACCCGACCATTTGGTCGATCATTAGGATCCGACCAAACACATTAGGTGACCATAGTATATAGGGAATAACCTTCCGAGGTTATACCTTATGGTCGCTGCCTTTAAGTAGTTGTGTGATAGGTAGTTTATATGCCTTAGGTAAATTACCAAAATGCCCTTTTTATGCATAATTGATGTTTAAGCATATGTAACGTAACCTTTGACATCTAAACTGATTTAACAACAATATTAGACATGTTAAGGCATATTCTACTTGTCGTAGGACTAGTTAGGCGGTCCAAACGCGTTTTGCGCAAACGACGCGTTAAAGTAGCATAAGCTTCCTAAACGGGTCGCATGGGTCGTAAGCACTTAGGTTAGGTTTCATTTAGTATGTAGGCTTTGTTAAACCATATTACACGAGTCTCCATACTCGCTTGGTTTACGAACCCTCATCCTATCCAATCCTCCGATTTAGGTCCGGTTTATTAACATAGTTACCTATAATAGGTGACGTTTGATATCCGTGATCTCTAGGATTGTTTGGTTGTTACACAAGGACTCCTAAGCACTCTCAATGTGAGTACATAGTTCCCCTATTTTACTGTTTTCCAAACTGTTTTGGGGTGAAGCATGTGTACCTATGTGTTATTTTCATGATTTCAAAGTATAATTGATTATACATGTTATTACTTATCATTTGACAAACTAAATGACTATCTATGGTTTAAACACTGATTTCTCAAAGAACATAAAATAAAATGTTGAATTGTACTTATTTTATGTTCACCAGACCGATTGTTAGTATGATATAGCGCTATAGGATTAGACACCCCATTCCTGTTGTCATGGAATGTCTGAAACCAATTTGTTTCTCCATCCAAATAGGGATTTCCTTTGTGGTATCCCTATAGTCTCAAAGGTATATTTTGATGCACTAGGTCTGAATGAATTCTTAAATCACACCTTTAAAGTATATTTTGATATACTCCCAAAAGTATAATTTGATATACTCTCATGTGTGGTATTGTACAAAACCAACATATATTTTGTTAATCATCCAAAGCATATTTTGATATGTTATTTACAAAACCAAAACATAATTTAATATGTTATGTATAACATCCAAGGCATATTTTGATATGTTATTTATGAAACCAAAACATAGTTTAATATGTTATTTACAAATCCAAAGTATACTTTTAATATGCTACTATAAGGTTATTCGTTTAACCTTACATTTATTTATACAAATCACATTGGTTATACATTACATGACTTACATCTTGACATAAACATTTTGACATATTATTCAATACGTTTGGTAATTGGTTTAAACATAGACATCTTACATTGTTGGTTTGGTTTGAGTAAGTGACTTAAGTAACGAAGCATGTGTAATATGATACAAGCATGGTGGATACGCCGCTGGTACTTCCTATATATAAGTGTTTGTATGGTATTACATATCGTAGCGTTATTTGAATCATTTCAATTTGAGACATATAAAATTTTATACAAATAACATACTTTTCACAAGACATTGTTTTACAAAACAACTTCTCTTATACAAACTCATTCTATTTGGTTATTCATTTAACCATACACTATTCTTTTACTTATACGTATCATCTGATCTTATTGCTTTTCAAATGATTTACAAAACAAAGCAAACTACAAGCTTCATGACTAAACATTTTCTTAAACATAAGTCATGAATCTTATTTTCACAAAACCTATGTATCTCACAGGCATTTTTATGCTGACGTACCTATTTTTACACATGTTTCAGGTACTGCTTTGCAATGATTGTTGATACATGCGACATTTAGGATGGACTCGTGCCTTAGCAACTTTAAAACTTGGAAGATCATAGTTGTACTTATTTGATTGTATTAAAACAATGAGTTCATTTACTTAATAAAATAGAATTTATTTATGCCATGGTTATGAAACAATAATTCTGTTACAACACTCCCCGACGTTTCCGCCACGTCTAGTTGCTTTAGGTGGTCGGGGTGTGACAGAAAAGTTGGTATCAGAGCCAATGGTTATAGGAAATTAGGTTATTAGTAATACTTTGACCTAGTCTATAACCTTCTTAGGACCCTAACGCGAGTTTACTTGCGTTTAGTCATAAAACAATACCGTCACCTATCCTTAGGCGACGACCACAACAAGAACATAAATTTCAAAACCGCTTTGAAAACTAATCATCTGTTCTAGGATGATTTATTACTAGGTTTTGAACCCTCTGTTATAAGGTTTTGAACCCCTTTAAGTTTTCAAAATCTCGTCAAGGTTTTAGGTTTTAAATAATGTGAACACGTGCAAACTGGAAGGGTGAATGCCTGTATTCTGGGTTTTCTGTCTAGGCAAGCACTTCGTATATATCTCATCAGACGCGAGACCAGTTGTGCTTACCTGGGAATTCTTGGGATGAGTGTTCACTTATAGGCGAGTATGTCTTCGCGATACATTATTTTTGACCTATTTACTTTGATTAATCACCGAGGTCGTTTGTTGCTTTGTAGTAACAAACAAATGACCACTATCCTTGCTTACATCAGATTTGTTTCATCTCATTCTTTTCGTCTAAATTCTCTCACTCGTTTCCTTTCATGTTTCCTCTTTTAGAATGCCTCCTCGACGCGACAATCAGATGGCGAATGCCGAACTGGCGAAAATCATCGCGCAGCAAATGGCTGCTGCCTTCCCAAATCTTTATGCTCAAATGATGCAAGCCATCAACAACAACAATGCTCCATGCAATTTCAAAAATTTCAACTCGGCTAAACCGCTCAAGTTTAGTGGTTCTGAGGGAGCAACTGGGCTTCTTCAATGGTTCGAGAGCATTGAGAATACTTTCCGTCACGTTCAGTGTCCTGAAAATCGCAAGGTCGAGTTTTCTTCCAGTGTATTTCAGAAGAGGGCTCTCACGTGGTGGAACGGGGTGATGAGAGACCGTGGTGCTGAGGTTGCATTAGCACAGACTTGGGCTGAACTTAGGGCTCTTATGATGAAGGAGTTTTGTCCTCGTCATGAATTGAGAGCTTTAGAAAGGGAATTTGATGATTTGAAGCAAGACAGTGGAGAACATCGAGCCTACACTGACCGCTATGAGGAATTGAGCTTGTTATGCCCTACTATGGTTACGCCTTTGGATAAGGCGATTGAGAAATACATTGATGGTCTTCCTGACGTAGTTCAGGATATTGTTACTGGCAGTAACCCTACTACTGTCAGACAAGCTATTGAACTGTCTGCCACCCTAACTGAATCCCACATCAGGAAGCATAAGCTGTTTCGGAAGGGCAACTCAAGACCATCTGACAAGACTGCTCAAGTGGAACCAAAGGAAGAAAATGCTGAGGTGTCCAAGAAGAAGAAGCGCAAAGCCTCTCAAAACTACGCTGTAACGGCTCAAGACAAACATGTTGCACCAAACCAACCAGCACAACCTCGCAAAAGGCAAAACTACGTTGGTACCGCACCTTTGTGCAACAAGTGCAACCGTCATCATCTAGAGGAAGAACAGTGTCACAAATGTACCCACTGTGGGCGGTTGGGACATTTGATCAATGTTTGTCGTTATGCAAATCAAGCTGCTGCAAACCCTGCTGCTGTTCAAGCACGGTTCCCTCCGGGGTCATGTTATAACTGTGGTGACCTTACCCACTACAGGAACAATTGCCCAAGACTTGTTAACATACCTCCAGCGCGTGGACGAGTGTTCAACATCGATAAGGCAAACCTGAACAATGATGCAGCAGTGAACAATTAGTGTTTTGTAATTCCTTAGTTGTTATCTTTTGACACTTCAAGACAATTTGGTTGTTGCATAAATAAAGATTTGTTGTTTTTATTTCTGCAAAATTTATACGATTGTGTGAATGTTTGATACAACCTTATGATGTCAACACAAAGATAAACTACTCGTGTGGTTCTGTCATTTTACGATCACTTGTGATCTCCCCAAGAACCTTAAACACTCGTTTCTTTTAAGAAATAAAGCCAAATTCTTATTGGAAATCTTTCTATCTTTATAGATGGATCCTTGAAAATCATTGAAGTGCCAAATGAAATCCGTGGATTAGATTCTTAGTGTGCTTTAATTATCCATGCTCAAAGACAACAAATTAAAGAATCAAGTTAACTAATTTTGTGCATATGTGCTTTCTTACATGTTTTGTGGTTGTATGTGATCCATCCAAATCCTCGTAGAATCTTCCATATCTTATATGAGGGATTTATAGTAGGATATCCAAAGTTACTATCTTAAATCCTTAATGGACTTCTACGTTATAGTCAAGTCCCTTGGGTTTTAAAAGTACTATTCTAAAATCGGACCTCTTGAATGGTCTGGTCAAACAGATTGATTTTGAAAATCTGATTAGAAATATCATGTGATGATATAATTAAAAAGATCCCTTGAGTGGTCTATTTAAGGAGATCGTACGACGGTCTAGTTAAGAAGATCATGCGTTGATCTAGTTAAAAGGCTCGTTCGTTGATCTAATTAAAAGGACCCTTTGGTGGTCTAGTCGAGTCGTTTCATGTTTATTCAAGTGATTTTTTTTCCTACGCATTATGAAATGAACTGTGCGGACTGTGCAAGGAATTACGTAATTATGGAGGCCTACATAATTATGGAATTCAGTGCACAGAAACCACAAGAAGTTTTGTTATGTGTTAAGACCTATAGTGACAAGAATAATAATACGGGAGAAGTCTTGGACCTTGACCGATGTCATTTTATCTTACACTCCCCAATTCTTATTTCAAGCACTCACAAGTTTCCTATGATAAGTCTTCATAAGAAACATTCTTCTGTCCGTAGTTCAAAATTCCATGTTTTACTACCACAAGGAATTCACTTTGAGAGTTGAAAATTCGCTAGGATTCCTAACATGGCCCAGAGTTTTACTTAAGGGTTTAATGGATCTATTAGAAGGCGAAATCGTCACAGCTGTCTTCACAAGTTTCCTCTAGAATTAAATTTCGGGATGAAATTTCCTAAAGTAGGGGAGACTGTAACACCTGTGTCACTTCAACCATCAAACTAATCCCAAACCAATTAAATATTGTATTTCATACTTGGGATTTGTAAAAATATGTGTATCATTTGCACATATCAACTCTTGTTCGATTTTAAGCTTTAAATCGCTTTCTGGAGGGTTATACGCGCTCTGATGCGTAAATATAACCAGTTTAATCCAACGAACACTCCGGAATAGTGAAATAGGCTTAACATACCTTAAATAACCTTTACATAACTTAGATATAAGTTCTGGAAGGTTTGGTATGGCAAAAACAAGTTAATTCGCTTACAGGGACTAAACTTGACAAACTGCGAAAGTATGCCAATTTGAACTGTAACGAACATTCCGGAACATGACCATAAGTTAAACATACCATAAATATCCTTTACATAGCTTAGAAATAGGCTTTGAGGGGTTCGGTATGCTAAAATAAACTTTTGGGTCATTCAGGGACTAAAAGCGTCCAAAAGTGCACAAGTTTGCATTTTCGCGCATAACTTACGTTCTGAATACATCCGGACATCCAAAAATTTATGTAAGCAATAAAATATTTTATTTTAGTGTTTGGCATAAGAAAAATCCATTCGTCACGCAATTTGGATCGTTTTTTCGCGCTTATGCGCATTCCGTCGTAATTAACCGAACAACGCAACCGTACGGCTAAACAAACCGACATCCGAGATATTTTTGAGCACATTTTAAGTTCCCTATACTTTAACTTCATTTTGGAGCTTTGAAATGGGGTTAACGGGCCTTAAACGCGTCGGAAATGACCTTATAGCACAACAGGGACCAAAATTGTAAATCTGCCATACTTGGCCCTTGCGCACCGTAAGGGTTTATTTGTTACGGTGCGCAAGCAGTGTCCAGATGCAGCAAATCGATTTTGGCTGCTGTTATCTGCCCCTAAACATTCTCCAAAGGTCAAGTGCCACTTGTTAAACTCTTGTGGTGGCCAAAATCAGTTACCACAACATTTCGACAAGCGTACGGGCTAGATCATTCCCTCTTCTCCAAGAAACAATCCTAACGGTGAACTGAAAACTATAAATACCCATCACATTTTCACTCATTTCTCACAAGAATCTGATCTTATGTGCTCTAAGTTGAAACCTTTGTTTCATACCTGAGCTATTTTGATCTAGATTAGCATTCGGGGACCCTTCGTAAGTGTTCCTTCGTTCTTTTATTGCTTTTCGAGTTCGAAAGTCAAACTTTGTTTGACTTTCAGCATTGACCAGTTTATGGTCAATGCGAAGTTCGTTTGAACTTCGCAACGTGAGTGTAATCACGATGGTCATAGTCCCTTGTGACTATGCCTACTGATTACCACGTTGTCTAGGGTCGTAGGGTAAGCGATCTAATAAATTGCTTATACCTTCGAACCCGACCATTTGGTCGATCATTAGGATCCGACCAAACACATTAGGTGACCATAGTATATAGGGAATAACCTTCCGAGGTTATACCTTATGGTCGCTGCCTTTAAGTAGTTGTATGATAGGTAGTTTATATGCCTTAGGTAAATTACCAAAATGCCCTTTTTATGCATAATTGATGTTTAAGCATATGTAACGTAACCTTTGACATCTAAACTGATTTAACAACAATATTAGACATGTTAAGGCATATTCTACATGTCGTAGGACTAGTTAGGCGGTCCAAACGCGTTTTGCGCGAACGACGCGTTAAAGTAGCATAAGTTTCCTAAACGGGTCGTAATGGGTCGTAAGCACTTAGGTTAGGTTTCATTTAGTATGTAGGCTTTGTTAAACCATATTACACGAGTCTCCATACTCGCTTGGTTTACGAACCCTCATCCTATCCAATCCTCAGATTTAGGTCCGGTTTATTAACATAGTTACCTATAATAGGTGCCGTTTGATATCCGTGATCTCTAGCATTGTTTGGTTGTTACACAAGGACTCCTAAGCACTCCCCGACGTTTCCACCACGTCTAGTTGCTTTAGGTGGTCGGGGTGTGACAGAAAAGTTGGTATCAGAGCCAATGGTTATAGGAAATTAGGTTATTAGTAATACTTTGACCTAGTCTATAACCTTCTTAGGACCCTAACGCGAGTTTACTTGCGTTTAGTCATAAAACAATACCGTCACCTATCCTTAGGCGACGACCACAACAAGAACATAAATTTCAAAACCGCTTTGAAAACTAATCATCTGTTCTAGGATGATTTATTACTAGGTTTTGAACCCTCTGTTATAAGGTTTTGAACCCCTTTAAGTTTTCAAAATCTCGTCAAGGTTTTAGGTTTTAAATAATGTGAACACGTGCAAACTGGAAGGGTGAATGCCTGTATTCTGGGTTTTCTGTCTAGGCAAGCACTTCGTATATATCTCATCAGACGCGAGACCAGTTGTGCTTACCTGGGAATTCTTGGGATGAGTGTTCACTTATAGGCGAGTATGTCTTCGCGATACATTATTTTTGACCTATTTACTTTGATTAATCACCGAGGTCGTTTGTTGCTTTGTAGTAACAAACAAATGACCACTATCCTTGCTTACATCAGATTTGTTTCATCTCATTCTTTTCGTCTAAATTCTCTCACTCGTTTCCTTTCATGTTTCCTCTTTTAGAATGCCTCCTCGACGCGACAATCAGATGGCGAATGCCGAACTGGCGAAAATCATCGCGCAGCAAATGGCTGCTGCCTTCCCAAATCTTTATGCTCAAATGATGCAAGCCATCAACAACAACAATGCTCCATGCAATTTCAAAAATTTCAACTCGGCTAAACCGCTCAAGTTTAGTGGTTCTGAGGGAGCAACTGGGCTTCTTCAATGGTTCGAGAGCATTGAGAATACTTTCCGTCACGTTCAGTGTCCTGAAAATCGCAAGGTCGAGTTTTCTTCCAGTGTATTTCAGAAGAGGGCTCTCACGTGGTGGAACGGGGTGATGAGAGACCGTGGTGCTGAGGTTGCATTAGCACAGACTTGGGCTGAACTTAGGGCTCTTATGATGAAGGAGTTTTGTCCTCGTCATGAATTGAGAGCTTTAGAAAGGGAATTTGATGATTTGAAGCAAGACAGTGGAGAACATCGAGCCTACACTGACCGCTATGAGGAATTGAGCTTGTTATGCCCTACTATGGTTACGCCTTTGGATAAGGCGATTGAGAAATACATTGATGGTCTTCCTGACGTAGTTCAGGATATTGTTACTGGCAGTAACCCTACTACTGTCAGACAAGCTATTGAACTGTCTGCCACCCTAACTGAATCCCACATCAGGAAGCATAAGCTGTTTCGGAAGGGCGACTCAAGACCATCTGACAAGACTGCTCAAGTGGAACCAAAGGAAGAAAATGCTGAGGTGTCCAAGAAGAAGAAGCGCAAAGCCTCTCAAAACTACGCTGTAACGGCTCAAGACAAACATGTTGCACCAAACCAACCAGCACAACCTCGCAAAAGGCAAAACTACGTTGGTACCGCACCTTTGTGCAACAAGTGCAACCGTCATCATCTAGAGGAAGAACAGTGTCACAAATGTACCCACTGTGGGCGGTTGGGACATTTGATCAATGTTTGTCGTTATGCAAATCAAGCTGCTGCAAACCCTGCTGCTGTTCAAGCACGGTTCCCTCCGGGGTCATGTTATAACTGTGGTGACCTTACCCACTACAGGAACAATTGCCCAAGACTTGTTAACATACCTCCAGCGCGTGGACGAGTGTTCAACATTGATAAGGCAAACCTGAACAATGATGCAGCAGTGAACAATTAGTGTTTTGTAATTCCTTAGTTGTTATCTTTTGACACTTCAAGACAATTTGGTTGTTGCATAAATAAAGATTTGTTGTTTTTATTTCTGCAAAATTTATACGATTGTGTGAATGTTTGATACAACCTTATGATGTCAACACAAAGATAAACTACTCGTGTGGTTCTGTCATTTTACGATCACTTGTGATCTCCCCAAGAACCTTAAACACTCGTTTCTTTTAAGAAATAAAGCCAAACTCTTATTGGAAATCTTTCTATCTTTATAGATGGATCCTTGAAAATCATTGAAGTGCCAAATGAAATCCGTGGATTAGATTCTTAGTGTGCTTTAATTATCCATGCTCAAAGACAACAAATTAAAGAATCAAGTTAACTAATTTTGTGCATATGTGCTTTCTTACATGTTTTGTTGTTGTATGTGATCCATCCAAATCCTCGTAGAATCTTCCATATCTTATATGAGGGATTTATAGTAGGATATCCAAAGTTACTATCTTAAATCCTTAATGGACTTCTACGTTATAGTCAAGTCCCTTGGGTTTTAAAAGTACTATTCTAAAATCGGACCTCTTGAATGGTCTGGTCAAACAGATTGATTTTGAAAATCTGATTAGAAATATCATGTGATGATATAATTAAAAAGATCCCTTGAGTGGTCTATTTAAGGAGATCGTACGACGATCTAGTTAAGAAGATCATGCGTTGATCTAGTTAAAAGGCTCGTTCGTTGATCTAATTAAAAGGACCCTTTGGTGGTCTAGTCGAGTCGTTTCATGTTTATTCAAGTGATTTTTTTTCCTACGCATTATGAAATGAACTGTGCGGACTGTGCAAGGAATTACGTAATTATGGAGGCCTACATAATTATGGAATTCAGTGCACAGAAACCACAAGAAGTTTTGTTATGTGTTAAGACCTATAGTGACAAGAATAATGATACGGAGAAGTCTTGGACCTTGACCGATGACATTTTATCTTACACTCCCCAATTCTTATTTCAAGCACTCACAAGTTTCCTATGATAAGTCTTCATAAGAAACATTCTTCTGTCCGTAGTTCAAAATTCCATGTTTTACTACCACAAGGAATTCACTTTGAGAGTTGAAAATTCGCTAGGATTCCTAACATGGCCCAGAGTTTTACTTAAGGGTTTAATGGATCTATTAGAAGGCGAAATCGTCACAGCTGTCTTCACAAGTTTCCTCTAGAATTAAATTTCGGGATGAAATTTCCTAAAGTAGGGGAGACTGTAACACCTGTGTCACTTCAACCATCAAACTAATCCCAAACCAATTAAATATTGTATTTCATACTTGGGATTTGTAAAAATATGTGTATCATTTGCACATATCAACTCTTGTTCGATTTTAAGCTTTAAATCGCTTTCTGGAGGGTTATACGCGCTCTGATGCGTAAATATAACCAGTTTAATCCAACGAACACTCCGGAATAGTGAAATAGGCTTAACATACCTTAAATAACCTTTACATAACTTAGATATAAGTTCTGGAAGGTTTGGTATGGCAAAAACAAGTTAATTCGCTTACAGGGACTAAACTTGACAAACTGCGAAAGTATGCCAATTTGAACTGTAACGAACATTCCGGAACATGACCATAAGTTAAACATACCATAAATATCCTTTACATAGCTTAGAAATAGGCTTTGAGGGGTTCGGTATGCTAAAATAAACTTTTGGGTCATTCAGGGACTAAAAGCGTCCAAAAGTGCACAAGTTTGCATTTTCGCGCATAACTTACGTTCTGAATACATCCGGACATCCAAAAATTTATGTAAGCAATAAAATATTTTATTTTAGTGTTTGGCATAAGAAAAATCCATTCGTCACGCAATTTGGATCGTTTTTTCGCGCTTATGCGCATTCCGTCGTAATTAACCGAACAACGCAACCGTACGGCTAAACAAACCGACATCCGAGATATTTTTGAGCACATTTTAAGTTCCCTATACTTTAACTTCATTTTGGAGCTTTGAAATGGGGTTAACGGGCCTTAAACGCGTCGGAAATGACCTTATAGCACAACAGGGACCAAAATTGTAAATCTGCCATACTTGGCCCTTGCGCACCGTAAGGGTTTATTTGTTACGGTGCGCAAGCAGTGTCCAGATGCAGCAAATCGATTTTGGCTGCTGTTATCTGCCCCTAAACATTCTCCAAAGGTCAAGTGCCACTTGTTAAACTCTTGTGGTGGCCAAAATCAGTTACCACAACATTTCGACAAGCGTACGGGCTAGATCATTCCCTCTTCTCCAAGAAATAATCCTAACGGTGAACTGAAAACTATAAATACCCATCACATTTTCACTCATTTCTCACAAGAATCTGATCTTATGTGCTCTAAGTTGAAACCTTTGTTTCATACCTGAGCTATTTTGATCTAGATTAGCATTCGGGGACCCTTCGTAAGTGTTCCTTCGTTCTTTTATTGCTTTTCGAGTTCGAAAGTCAAACTTTGTTTGACTTTCAGCATTGACCAGTTTATGGTCAATGCGAAGTTCGTTTGAACTTCGCAACGTGAGTGTAATCACGATGGTCATAGTCCCTTGTGATTATGCCTACTGATTACCACGTTGTCTAGGGTCGTAGGGTAAGCGATCTAATAAATTGCTTATACCTTCGAACCCGACCATTTGGTCGATCATTAGGATCCGACCAAACACATTAGGTGACCATAGTATATAGGGAATAACCTTCCGAGGTTATACCTTATGGTCGCTGCCTTTAAGTAGTTGTATGATAGGTAGTTTATATGCCTTAGGTAAATTACCAAAATGCCCTTTTTATGCATAATTGATGTTTAAGCATATGTAACGTAACCTTTGACATCTAAACTGATTTAACAACAATATTAGACATGTTAAGGCATATTCTACTTGTCGTAGGACTAGTTAGGCGGTCCAAACGCGTTTTGCGCGAACGACGCGTTAAAGTAGCATAAGTTTCCTAAACGGGTCGTAATGGGTCGTAAGCACTTAGGTTAGGTTTCATTTAGTATGTAGGCTTTGTTAAACCATATTACACGAGTCTCCATACTCGCTTGGTTTACGAACCCTCATCCTATCCAATCCTCAGATTTAGGTCCGGTTTATTAACATAGTTACCTATAATAGGTGCCGTTTGATATCCGTGATCTCTAGCATTGTTTGGTTGTTACACAAGGACTCCTAAGCACTCTCAATATGAGTACATAGTTCCCCTATTTTACTGTTTTCCAAACTGTTTTGGGGTGAAGCATTTGTACCTATGTGTTATTTTCATGATTTTAAAGTATAATTGATTATACATGTTATTACTTATCATTTGACAAACTAAATGACTATCTATGGTTTAAACACTGATTTCTCAAAGAACATAAAATGAAATGTTGAATTGTACTTATTTTATGTTCACCAGACCGATTGTTAGTATGATATAGCGCTATAGGATTAGACACCCCATTCCTGTTGTCATGGAATGTCTGAAACCAATTTGTTTCTCCATCCAAATAGGGATTTCCTTTGTGGTATCCCTATAGTCTCAAAGGTGTATTTTGATGCACTAGGTCTGAATGAATTCTTAAATCACACTTTTAAAGTATATTTTGATATACTCCCAAAAGTATAATTTGATATACTCTCATGTGTGGTATTGTACAAAACCAACATATATTTTGTTAATCATCCAAAGCATATTTTGATATGTTATTTACAAAACCAAAACATAATTTAATATGTTATGTATAACATCCAAGGCATATTTTGATATGTTATTTATGAAACCAAAACATAGTTTAATATGTTATTTACAAATCCAAAGTATACTTTTAATATGCTACTATAAGGTTATTCGTTTAACCTTACATTTATTTAAACAAATCACATTGGTTATACATTACATGACTTACATCTTGACATAAACATTTTGACATATTATTCAATACGTTTGGTAATTGGTTTAAACATAGACATCTTACATTGTTGGTTTGGTTTGAGTAAGTGACTTAAGTAACGAAGCATGTGTAATATGATACAAGCATGGTGGATACGCCGCTGGTACTTCCTATATATAAGTGTTTGTATGGTATTACATATCGTAGCATTATTTGAATCATTTCAATTTGAGACATATAAAATTTTATACAAATAACATACTTTTCACAAGACAACTTCTGTTATACAAACTCATTCTATTTGGTTATTCATTTAACCATACACTATTCTTTTACTTATACGTATCATCTGATCTTATTTCTTTTCAAATGATTTACAAAACAAAGCAAACTACAAGGTTCATGACTAAACATTTTCTTAAACATAAGTCATGAATCTTATTTTCACAAAACCTATGTATCTCACAGGCATTTTTATGCTGACGTACCTATTTTTACACATGTTTCAGGTACTGCTTTGCAATGATTGTTGATACATGCTACATTTAGGATGGACTCGTGCCTTAGCAACTTTAAAACTTGGAAGATCATAGTTGTACTTATTTGATTGTATTAAAACAATGAGTTCATTTACTTAATAAAACAAAATTTATTTATGCCATGGTTATGAAACAATAATTCTGATACAACACTCCCCGACGTTTCCGCCACGTCTAGTTGCTTTACGTTGTCGGGGTGTGACACCCTAATTATAATAACCTGGCTTACAGAAGATTCAATTAGGATGCACTTATGGTAATTTGTTTAATACTTTATTAGTTGTTACACTTGTTTTAGTCTATGTTTTGTATTTTCTTGACCAACTGTTTGTACTGTCCATGTACCCTGTAAACATACGTATTTTAGTGTTTTGGAGATGTCTTTTTTATATCTATATACTACCTTATTAAAGAAACTGGGTTTTCTACTCTTATCGTAATTTTACATTGTGCACATATTTTGAAGCAACATGTACAAGAGAGTCAAGCTATTTTAGAGGGGGTAAACTTATGCATTATCCAAAATTTTAAGACACTTTAGGGGCATTTTAGAGATTTCGACACCTTTATAACCTATAATTAATACCATGGAGTGAGAGAGAGAGAGTAATTAAGAAACACGCGTCCCTTCTTCTCCTGTTGAGAACACGCACCAGGCAAGAAGAAACGAACCAACACTGTAACACCTGTGTCACTTCAATCGTCAAACAAATGCCAAACCAATGAAATATTGTATTTCATACTTGGGATTTCTAAAATTATGTGTATCTTTTACACATATCAACTCTTGTTTGATTTTAAGCTTTAAATCGCTTTCTGGAGGGTTATACGCGCTCTGATGCGTAAATATAACCAGTTTAATCCAACGAACACTCCGGAATAGTGAAATAGGCTTAACATACCTTAAATAACCTTTACATAACTTAGATATAAGTTCTGGAAGGTTTGGTGTGGTGAAATCAAAGTTTAATCGCTTACAGGGACTAAAGTTGACAAACTGCGAAAGTATGCCAATTTGAACTGTAACAGACATTCCGGAGCATGACCATAAGTTAAACATACCATAAATACCCTTCACATAGCTTAGAAATAGGCTTTGAGGTGTTCGGTATGCTAAAATAAACTTTTGTGTCATTCAGGGACTAAAAGTGTCAAAAAGTGCACAAGTTTGCATTTTCGCGCATAACTCACGTTCTGAATACATCCGGACATCCAAAAATTTATGAAAGCATGACTATATTATATTTTAGTGTTCGCCATAAGAAAAATCCATTCGTCGCGTCATTTGGATCGTTTTTCGCACTTGTGCGCATTCCGTCGTAATTAAGCGAACATCGCGTTCGTACGACCAAACGAACTATCATCCGGCATATTTTTGAGCATGTTTTGATTTCCCTATACTTTAACTTCATTTTAGAGCCTTGAAATGAGGTTAACGGGGTTCAAACGCATCGAAAATCGCTTAAACGGGCTGCAGGGACCATTTCTGCCAATTTTGAAAGTTTGCTGAAACAAGGGGGCAGTGGCGTAGCGCCACTGCATGTAGCCTTACCAGTCGCGCTACGTGACTGCCTATTCTGGGCAGAAAACATGCAGAAACTCAGTTTTTCGCATTCGGGACCAGATTCAATTTTTTAAACACAAGTTGCAGCTGATTGATCCTTCACCACATGTTCTAAGTTGCTTAGTCACTAAGATAGGGATCATATGTGGCTTCCATAACCTTTCAACAAGTGTACGGATGTGATCGAATCACGGTTTCCATGAAACGATCTCAACGGTTCACCGAAAACTATAAATACCCCAACACCCCCATTGCTAAAATTACAAGAAACTTGATTTGAGAAACTCTAAGTTGAAACATTTGTTTCATACCTGAGATTTTTGAATCGAGTTTAGCATTCGGGGACCCTTCATAAGTATTCTTTCGTTCTTTTATTGCTTTTCGAGTCTTTCGAGTCTGAAAGTCAAACTTTGTTTGACTTTCTACATTGACCAGTTATGGTCAATGCGAAGTTCGTTTGAACTTCGCAACGTGAGTGTAAGCACGTTGGTTATAGTCCCTTGGGACTATGCCCACTGATTACCACGTTGTCTAGGGTCGTAGGGTAGGCGATCTAATAAATCGCCTATACCTTCGAACCCGACC
This sequence comes from Helianthus tuberosus, assembly GCA_030545235.1. Taxonomy (NCBI): domain Eukaryota; kingdom Viridiplantae; phylum Streptophyta; class Magnoliopsida; order Asterales; family Asteraceae; genus Helianthus; species Helianthus tuberosus. The sequence continues at coordinate 123,431,155 of CM060406.1, forward strand.
CAGTTTGGTCGATCATTAGGATCCGACCAAATACATTAGGTGACCATAGTAGGTAGGGAATAACCTTCCGAGGTTATACCCTATGGTCACATCGTTTGAGTAGTTGTATGATAGGTGGTTTATATGCCTTAGGTAAATTACCAGAATACCCTTTTCATGTATAATTGGTAATTAAACATATGTAACCTAAACCTTTGTCACATAACTGATTATGTAACATGTTTAGGCATATAACACTTGTCATGGGGCTAGTTAGACGGTCCGAACGCGTTTCACGCGCACGACGCGTTAAAGTAGCATAAGTTACCTTAATGGGTCGCGATGGGTCGAAAGCACGTAGGTTAGTCTCAATGTAGTATGTAGGCCTTGTTAAACCATATCATATGAGTTCCAATACTCATTTGGTTTACCAAGCCTCATCCTATCCGATCTCCCGATTTAAGTCCGGTTTATTTATATAGTTTTAGATTGCCGACTGATTCCGTGCTCTCTCTAGCTTTGTTTGGTTGTTGTTCAAGACCTTCAAGCATTATCAGGCGAGTACATTATTCCCCTCTTTTACTGTTTTCTAAACTGTTTTAGGGTGAAGCATGTGTACCTATCTGTTATTTTCATGATTCCAAAAGTATAATTGATTATACATGTTATTACTTATCATATGACAAACAGAATGATTAATTATAGTTTAAACATTGATTTCTCAAAGAACATAAAATAAATTGTTGAATTGTACTTATTTTATGTTCACCAGACCGATTGTTAGTATGATATAGCGCTATAGGATTTGACACCCCATTCCTGTTGTCATGGAATGTCTGAAACCAATTTGTTGCTCCATCCAAATAGGGATTTCCTTTGTGGTATTCCTATAATCTCAAAGGTGTATTTTGATGCACTAGGTCTGAATGAATTCTTAAATCACACTATTAAAGTATAGTTGAATATACTCTCATGTGTGGTATTGTACAAAACCAACATATATATTTATGAAACCAAAACATAGTTAAATATGTTATTTATCACATCTAAAGCATATTTTGATATGTTATATATGAAACCAAAAACATAGTTTAATATGTTACTTACAAATCCAAAGTATACTTTTAATATGCTACTATAAGGTTATTTGTTTAATCTTACATTTATTTATACAACACTCACATTTATTTACAAGATTTACATTAGACATGAACATTTTACAGTAACGATGCGTGTGTAATATGATACAAGCATGGTGGATACGCCGCTGGTACTTCCTATATATAAGTGTTTGTATGGTATTACATATCGTAGCGTTATTTGAATCATTTCAGTTTGATACATATAAACATTTTATACAAATAACATACTTTTCACAAGACATTTATTTACAAACAACATATCTTATACAAACTCATATTACATGGTTATTCATTTAATCATGCATTATTTTCTTATTATACATATCATCTGAACTCATTTATTGTTTTTCAAATAATTTACTAAAACAGATGTTTTTGGGTTAAGAGTCATGGCTACGAGGTTTACAAATTATAACCCGCTTGATTTGAGTTGGTTAATTAAGTTGCAATATTGTACTCTTTTCAAAACAAGGTTTTTAAATAAAGTATTGCAACGTCTAAACTAGCCATGATTTCGACACTCCTACCAAACCAATGTATTCGCCAGCATTTCTTTGCTGACCTCGTTTTTACACATGCTTCAGGTACTGCTTTGCAATGATTGTTGATGCATGCTACATTTAGGATGGACTCGTGCCTTAGCAACTTAAAACGAGACAATAACTAGTTAACTTATGTTATGTACCCTTTGTTTCTTGTTTAAACATTGTAAACTCTCATAATTGATTAATAAAACGAAACTTTAATTGCCATGGATTTGAAACGATTAATTTTGTTACAACACTCCCCGATATTTCCGCCACATTTTGTATGTTCTACGTGGTCGGGGTGTGACAGAAAAGATGGTATCAGAGCCAATGGTTATAGGGAATTAGGTTATTAGTAATGCTTTGACCTAGTCTATAACCTTTCTAGGACCCTAACGCGAGTTTACTTGCGTTTAGTCATAAAACAATACCGTCACCTATCCTTAGGCGACGACCACAACAAGAACACAATTTTCGAAACCGCTTTGAAAGCTAATCATCTGTTCTAGGATGATTGATTACAAGGTTTTGAACCCTCTGTTATATGGTTTTGAACCCCTTTGAATTTTCAAAATCTCGGCAAAGTTTTGGGTTTTAAATAATGTGAACACGTGCAAACTGGAAGGGTGAATGCCTGTATTCTGGGTTTTCTGTCTAGGCAAGCACTTCGTATACATCTCATCAGACGCGAGACCAGTTGTGCTTACCTGGGAATTCTTGGGATGAGTGTTCACTTATAGGCGAGCATGTCTTCGTGATACATTATTTTTGACCCATTTACTTTGATTAGTTCTGTGTGTCGTTTGTTGCTTTGTAGTAACAAACAAATGACCACTATCCTTGCTTTCATCAGATTTGTTTCATCTCATTCTTTTCGTCTAAATCTCTCACTCGTTTCCTTTCATGTTTCCTCTTTTAGAATGCCTCCTCGACGCGACAATCAGATGGAAAATGCCGAACTGGCGGAAATCATCGCGCAACAAATGGCTGTTGCCTTCCCAAATCTTTATGCTCAAATGATGCAAGCCAACAACAACAACAATACTCCATGCAATTTTAAGAGTTTCAACTCGGCAAAACCGCTCAAGTTTAGTGGTTCTGAGGGAGCAACTGGGCTTCTTCAGTGGTTCGAGAGCATTGAGAATACCTTCCGTCATGTTCTGTGTCCTGAAAATCGTAAGGTTGAGTTTTCTTCAAGTGTGTTTCTGAAGAGGGCTCTCACATGGTGGAACGGAGTGATGAGAGACCGCGGTGCTGAGGTTGCATTAGCACAGACTTGGGCTGAGCTTAGGGCTCTTATGATGAAGGAGTTTTGCCCTCGTCATGAACTGCGAGCTTTGGAGAGGGAGTTTGATAATTTGAAGCAAGACAGTGGTGAACATCGAGCCTATACTGACCGTTTTGAAGAATTGAGCCTGTTGTGTCCTGCTATGGTTACTCCTGTGGATAAAGCGATCGAGAAATATACTGATGGTCTTCCTGACTTAGTTCAGGATATTGTTACTGGCAGCAACCCTACTACTGTCAGACAAGCCATTGAACTGTCTGCCACCCTAACTGAATCCCACATCAGAAAGAAAAAGCTGTTTCGGAAGGGTGACCCAAGACCATCTGACAAGACTGCTCAAGTGGAACCAAAGGAAGAACATGCTGAGGTGTCCAAGAAGAAGAAGCGCAAAGCCTCTCAGAACTGCGCTGTAACTGCTCAAGACAAACAGGTTGCACGAAACCAACCAGCACAACCTCGCAAAAGGCAAAACTATGTTGGTACTGCACCTTTGTGCAACAAGTGCAACCGTCATCATCTAGAGCAAGAGCAGTGTCACAAATGTACCCATTGTGGACGTTTGGGACATTTGATCAATGTTTGTCGCTATGCAAATCAAGTTGCTGCAAACCCTGCTGCTGTTCAAGCACGGTTCCCTCCGGGGTCATGTTATAACTGCGGTGACCTTACCCACTACAGGAACAATTGCCCAAGGCTTGTTAACGCACCTCCGGCGCGAGGATGAGCGTTTAACATCAATGAGGCAAACATGAACAATGATGCGGCAGTGAACAACTAGTGTTTTTGTTATTTCCTTGGTTGTTATCTTATGATGTTTAAAGACAAGTCAGTTGTTATATAAATAAAAATTCGTCGTTTTTATTTTTGCAAAACTGATACGATTGTGTGAACGTTGGATACAATCTTATGATGTCAACTCAAAGACAAACTACCCGTATGGTTCTTTCATTTTATGAATATTTGTGATCTCCCCAAGAACCCTAAACACACGTTTCTTTTAAGAAACAAAGCCAAACTTTTATTGAGAATCCTTCTATCTTTATAGATGGATCCTTGAAAATGATTAAAGTACCGAATGAAATTCATGGATTGGAGTTTTAGTGTGCTTTAATTATCCATCCCCAAAGACAACAAATTAAAGAATCAAGTTAACTAATTTTTGTGCTTATGTGTTTTCTTACATGTTTGTGGTTGTATGTGATCCATCCAAATCCTCGTAAAATCTTTCATATCTCATACGAGAGATTCATAATAGGATATCCAAAGTAACTATCTTAAATCCTTAATGGACTTCTATGTTGTAGTCCTGTCCCTTGGATTTTAAAGTACTATTCTATAATTGGACCTCTTGCATGGTCTAGTTAAACAGATTGATTTGAAAATCTGGTTAGAAATATCATGTGATGATATAAATGAAAAGATCCCTTAAGTGGTCTATTTAAAAAGATCATACGACGATCTAGTTAAGAAGATCATGCGTTGATCTAGTTAAAAGGATCGTTCGTTGATCTAACTAAAAGGACCCTTTGGTGGTCTAGTCGAGTCGTTTCATGTTTATTCAAATGATTTTCCTTTCTACGCATTTCGAAATGAACTGTGCGGACTGTGCAAGGAATTACGTAATTATGGAGGCCTACATAATTATGGAATTCAGTGCACAGAAACCACAAGAAGTTTTGTCATGTGTTAAGATCTATAGTGACGAGAATAATGATACGGGAGAAGTCTTGGACCTTAACCAATGTCATTCATTCCCACACTCCCCAATTCTGATTTCAAGCACACACAAGTTTCCTATGATAAGTCTTCATAAGAAACGTTTTTCTATCCGTAGTTCAAAAAAAAAAAATTCCATGTTTTACTGCTACAAGGAATTCACTTTGAGGGTTAACAAATTCGCTAAGAATCCTAACATGGCCCAGAGTTTTACTTAAGGGTTCAATGGATCTACTTGAAGGCGAAACCGTCACAGCTGTCTTCACAAGTTTCCTCTAGAATTAAATTTCGGGACGAAATTTCCTAAAGTAGGGGAGACTGTAACACCTGTGTCACTTCAACCGTCAAACAAATTCCAAACCAATGAAATATTGTATTTCATACTTGGGATTTGTAAAATTATGTGTATCTTTTACACATATCAACTCTTGTTTGATTTTAAGCTTTAAATCGCTTTCCGGAGGGTTATACGCGCTCTGATGCGTAAATATAACCAGTTTAATCCAACGAACACTCCGGAATAGTGAAATAGGCTTAACATACCTTAAATAACCTTTACATAACTTAGATATAAGTTCTGGAAGGTTTGGTGTGGTGAAATCAAAGTTTAATCGCTTACAGGGACTAAAGTTGACAAACTGCGAAAGTATGCCAATTTGAACTGTAACAGACATTCCGGAGCATGACCATAAGTTAAACATACCATAAATACCCTTCACATAGCTTAGAAATAGGCTTTGAGGTGTTCGGTATGCTAAAATAAACTTTTGTGTCATTCAGGGACTAAAAGTGTCAAAAAGTGCACAAGTTTGCATTTTCGCGCATAACTCACGTTCTGAATACATCCGGACATCCAAAAATTTATGAAAGCATGACTATATTATATTTTAGTGTTCGCCATAAGAAAAATCCATTCGTCGCGTCATTTGGATCGTTTTTCGCGCTTGTGCGCATTCCGTCGTAATTAAGCGAACATCGCGTTCGTACGACCAAACGAACTATCATCCGGCATATTTTTGAGCATGTTTTGATTTCCCTATACTTTAACTTCATTTTAGAGCCTTGAAATGAGGTTAACGGGGTTCAAACGCATCGAAAATCGCTTAAACGGGCTGCAGGGACCATTTCTGCCAATTTTGAAAGTTTGCTGAAACAAGGGGGCAGTGGCGTAGCGCCACTGCATGTAGCCTTACCAGTCGCGCTACGCGACTGCCTATTCTGGGCAGAAAACATGCAGAAACTCAGTTTTTCGCATTCGGGACCAGATTCAATGTTTTTAAACACAAGTTGCAGCTGATTGATCCTTCACCACATGTTCTAAGTTGCTTAGTCACTAAGATAGGGATCATATGTGGCTTCCATAACCTTTCAACAAGTGTACGGATGTGATCGAATCACGGTTTCCATGAAACGATCTCAACGGTTCACCGAAAACTATAAATACCCCAACACCCCCATTGCTAAAATTACAAGAAACTTGATTTGAGAAACTCTAAGTTGAAACATTTGTTTCATACCTGAGATTTTTGAATCGAGTTTAGCATTCGGGGACCCTTCGTAAGTATTCTTTCATTCTTTTATTGCTTTTCGAGTCTTTCGAGTCTGAAAGTCAAACTTTGTTTGACTTTCTACATTGACCAGTTATGGTCAATGCGAAGTTCGTTTGAACTTCGCAACGTGAGTGTAATCACGTTGGTTATAGTCCCTTGGGACTATGCCCACTGATTACCACGTTGTCTAGGGTCGTAGGGTAGGCGATCTAATAAATCGCCTATACCTTCGAACCCGACCCAGTTTGGTCGATCATTAGGATCCGACCAAATACATTAGGTGACCATAGTAGGTAGGGAATAACCTTCCGAGGTTATACCCTATGGTCACATCGTTTGAGTAGTTGTATGATAGGTGGTTTATATGCCTTAGGTAAATTACCAGAATACCCTTTTCATGTATAATTGGTAATTAAGCATATGTAACCTAAACCTTTGTCACATAACTGATTATGTAACATGTTTAGGCATATAACACTTGTCATGGGGCTAGTTAGACGGTCCGAACGCGTTTCACGCGCACGACGCGTTAAAGTAGCATAAGTTACCTTAATGGGTCACGATGGGTCGAAAGCACGTAGGTTAGTCTCAATGTAGTATGTAGGCCTTGTTAAACCATATCATATGAGTTCCAATACTCATTTGGTTTACCAAGCCTCATCCTATCCGATCTCCCGATTTAAGTCCGGTTTATTTATATAGTTTTAGATTGCCGACTGATTCCGTGCTCTCTCTAGCTTTGTTTGGTTGTTGTTCAAGACCTTCAAGCATTATCAGGCGAGTACATTATTCCCCTCTTTTACTGTTTTCTAAACTGTTTTGGGGTGAAGCATGTGTACCTATCTGTTGTTTTCATGATTCCAAAAGTATAATTGATTATACATGTTATTACTTATCATATGACAAACAGAATGATTAATTATAGTTTAAACATTGATTTCTCAAAGAACATAAAATAAATTGTTGAATTGTACTTATTTTATGTTCACCAGACCGATTGTTAGTATGATATAGCGCTATAGGATTTGACACCCCATTCCTGTTGTCATGGAATGTCTGAAACCAATTTGTTGCTCCATCCAAATAGGGATTTCCTTTGTGGTATTCCTATAGTCTCAAAGGTGTATTTTGATGCACTAGGTCTGAATGAATTCTTAAATCACACTATTAAAGTATAGTTGAATATACTCTCATGTGTGGTATTATACAAAACCAACATATATATTTATGAAACCAAAACATAGTTAAATATGTTATTTATCACATCTAAAGCATATTTTGATATGTTATATATGAAACCAAAAACATAGTTTAATATGTTACTTACAAATCCAAAGTATACTTTTAATATGCTACTATAAGGTTATTTGTTTAATCTTACATTTATTTATACAAATCACATTGAATACACATTACAAGATTTACATTAGACATGAACATTTTACATCTTGATGGTTTGGTTTGAATAAGTGATTAAGTAACGATGCGTGTGTAATATGATACAAGCATGGTGGATACGCCGCTGGTACTTCCTATATATAAGTGTTTGTATGGTATTACATATCGTAGCGTTATTTGAATCATTTCAGTTTGATACATATAAACATTTTATACAAATAACATACTTTTCACAAGACATTTATTTACAAACAACATATCTTATACAAACTCATATTACATGGTTATTCATTTAATCATGCATTATTTTCTTATTATACATATCATCTGAACTCATTTATTGTTTTTCAAATAATTTACTAAAACAGATGTTTTTGGGTTAAGAGTCATGGCTACGAGGTTTACAAATTATAACCCGCTTGATTTGAGTTGGTTAATTAAGTTGCAATATTGTACTCTTTTCAAAACAAGGTTTTTAAATAAAGTATTGCAACGTCTAAACTAGCCATGATTTCGACACTCCTACCAAACCAATGTATTCGCCAGCATTTCTTTGCTGACCTCGTTTTTACACATGTTTCAGGTACTGCTTTGCAATGATTGTTGATGCATGCTACATTTAGGATGGACTCGTGCCTTAGCAACTTAAAACGAGACAATAACTAGTTAACTTATGTTATGTACCCTTTGTTTCTTGTTTAAACATTGTAAACTCTCATAATTGATTAATAAAACGAAACTTTAATTGACATGGATTTGAAACGATTAATTCTGTTACAACACTCCCCGATATTTCCGCCACGTTTTGTATGTTCTACGTGGTCGGGGTGTGACAAACACCATTGTAACCGAATGATTTTTAATGTCAATTATGTGAGATTGAAACCAATTTATGATTGTTACATATAGCTTCATCATATTCATACGAGGGCAGCGAAGTATAGGGGCCACAGATTCAAGGGGCTAGGGTTTCACGTAACGTTTCTGTTCCTTTTGGCCAAGTTCTTCGCCATCAGGCTCATCACAGGTTAGTTCATCCACTGTCTTGACGTCTCAATTGTTTTCTGGCATTTTTTGGTGTTGTATGAGAGTTTAGTTTTTCACCGAGTTTTCCAAATGATCGCAATACAGAAGTTAGATATCTTTTGTGTTGTTTTTATGTAAGATAACTGTATAAGAATGTATAGAATAATTATTTGGCATCAAGCACACTAGAAATTTACTCTATGATGACATGAAACTAATAAGACCTATCGTTAAGTGAGATTGAAAGATCATATTCAGAAACCAAAGTTATATTTCTCTAGAGTTAACTCTTTGATTATTTTAAGTTATTAGAGTTGCAGCCCAGTCAGAATCATCTTGGTGGTGCCCATCCTAGTGGTCACAAATGATAGGGAACATAAGAGAAATGCCACTGAAGAAGAAATATTTGCAGATACAGGTACAATTGAAATCACGGCAACCACACTAGCCGGTCTTGGTACCTCACCCCTAAAATTCACCCACAATTGACTATTGGTTATGCTATGATGAATAAAATCATATAATTTGAAATGTTAAGAAACAAACTATACTGTTATCGTATACCGAAGTCCATCTGTGAAATGGGAAGATGTTGTTTAGATACTATCATATTATTCATATTCTGGTTGTTAATTACTTTACTGCTAGTTACTTTTAATTTTGCAGAAACACTTTTGCTGATTGCTGATTGTGATTGCAGCTAGCCTTGAAAAAGCGAAACAAGCATAATTTGCTGGAAATGTTACAGGTATTGTATTTTCTTTTTGGCAATTAGGATACGGTATGCGCCAAATGGGAAAACGGGATGCGCCGTGCTTGCTGCTTCGTGATCGTAAAACAGAAGAGGTTTTAACAAGAGCCTCAAGGTTATAACCTTTATAAACATTCTTCTCTTAATCTTGTTTAATTTTTATTTGTTGATTGTAACAGCAAAATATTTGGTTATATTTTTCCGGTAACTGGTTTATGATGAATATAGAGACAAGCAGGTTATCAAAAATACCAGATAAAGTCTGTGGTGAAATAGATCACTACTTTGTAGATGCATCCTTCTTACCTTGTTTAATGTTTTATAAATATTACTAATCTATAGTCCTGACCCATTTGATATTTTGGATTATTTTTCATGCAGCTAAGATGGAGTGATTTGGATGTCAACTAGCATGCTAATTTTTTGAAGCATACCGGGTGGATCCTAGAGGTAAAGCATCTTCACCATACAACTACATGAATACAATCACCAGTTACATTATCTCGACAACCTTACATGTTCGTTATCACACAATCACACATATAACATGGTAAGGGCTGCATGATTTAAAGAAACAATTAAAGGCCCGGTTCGAAGAGTTTTGATGAAAGTTATGGGTTAAACCACAAACTTTGGTTTAGGAAAATTACAAACCAAAATGACAGGTTGAGTGGGTTGGCTAGGCTGGCCGGTTTTAGCAATTTAGCAGTTTGGCGGTTCTAACTGATCTTTTTGAGATTGATAGTTTTTACTTTGTATTACAGATTTTATGGTGAAAAGATGTTCATGAATATAAATACATATAAATAACTGCATGTTCCAAAAAGTCAAAGTTAAACAGGTGGTTTGGTTGACACAGCCGGTTCCAAGGTTCAAGCCGGTCAAACTATTTAACACACCACCATAACAAATAACCTACAAACGTCATACACTGATACACACACCACAAACCCCAACACTAACTACGAGGCGACAAAACAGACACACCCGCCGCAACGCGCGGGCATTCCCACTAGTATATTTATACATGTGTTTCATGTATTAAATTTTTGTTTAGGCAGTCTGTAGTGTTTGAACGCGATTTAATTTTATTTTCTATCAGACGTTAATCTTGTTTCCTGCTGTGATAGGCACCACACTGAGCACAGTGATGTTGACTCTTTTAGGGACTCAAGTAGTGATGTAAGCAGTGGTTACGACCTCCCAAAGACTAAAGTTTATCAGCGGTTGGATCAGTTTTCGTTAAATTACCAACACGTCCTTCAAGAAGGCTTCTCTAGTGATGATGAATCAGGTAGATCTCAAAGTTGTCTTTCATTTGAGTTTTTGGAGCACAATCAACCTTGGGGTCAGGAACCTTTGACTGATAAGGTTTGTTTATTAAAAAAGTGTCTTATAAGATATGTTATGTGGTTATCTGATTAAATTAATTCTACATTTATCTGTTGCATAGATACTTGATCTTGTGCGTCGCTTCACAGGGTTGAAAAGCATGTGTGACTTGTTATCTTCTATTTGGTTATCTGTGGCTTGGTACAACCTTTGTGACATCTGTTATTTTATGTTTTTTTATTGTATTCACCACATATGAAACCATTTCTAACTTGATGGATTATTTTGGTGCTTTAATAGGTACCCAATTTATTACATTCCAATGGGACCGACATTGAAAGATCTTGATGCTTTTTTTTTGAAGCTGGTGATTTGATTACAAAAACTTCAGAGTCACTAGTATCAGTTTCTAGTGCTTGGATAAATTGATCACTTTTACTTTTTTTTTCACAACGATGTCTTTTTTGGTTGTTTTCTTAATTTATCGAATAATCAGAGTTTCTCAAATACTTGAATAACTGATAGGGGTGTAAACGAGCAGGGCCAAGCCCGAGCCTGACTGGGTTGAGCAAGGTTCGTCATGTTTTTATGAAGCTCGAGCTCGGCTCGGTTCGAGCCTATTTATTTGAGCTTGAGCTCGGCTCGCAAGAAAAAAAAACTCGAAGCTCGAGCTCGGCTTGAGCTATTTTGAGAACAACCTCAAACGAGCTAAACTCGGCTCGAGCTCGCTTCAAGTAGCGTTTAAACGAGCCAAAGCTCGGCTTGAGCTTGGCTCGCCAATGTTATCATCATCATTATTATATTATATATAAAAAAATACTTAAATTATGTTTGGGTTCATTTAGGCTTGCGAGCCTAAACGAGCTTGTATGTCAAACTCGGGCTTGGGCTCGGGCTCATTAAAACTCGGCTCGTTCGAGCTTTTAACCGAGCTGATAACGAGTAGCTCGAGCCTCTGGGCTTGTTTACACCCCTAATAACCGAGCATCTGATGGTTGAAACTTACAACCTCAAATAGCGTAAGCATGTTCAAACACTATCTCCAACAGCCTGTTTTATTACATTTATCTTATTATGATTATATCACGTAATAACCTCTCGTTCACATATCCAAACACCGCCATAAAATGCATCAGGAGAGACGATACTGGATGGTCTCTTGCGGATTCAGATGCAAAACGTCAGGAAATACACATAACTTCAGCAATGAAAGTGAAACGTTGTGTTATGCTCTTTCTCCAGCCACGCGTTTGGTTTACCACCATGTCGGTTTTTCAAAAAGGTCATGTGTTGTCTACAAGTACATAAATTAGTATCATATTTGATAGATTCTAATGTAAAAAAAAACAAACATGTTAGTTATACTTACTCAATATAAGGCACAATTTCAGGCGTATTTTGCAATACATAGAAATGTGCTTTCAAGGAGAGTTCCGGAGAAACCAGAACTGGTTTACCGGCTGACAAAGGATTTCCTTCCCCGTTATCATTTTCAGATGTCTTATACTTATATGGTGGAATGCCAATAGTCTTCATGTTTTTTTGGTATTCGCTGAAAAACTCAATTGTTTCTTCTGCAATATTCTCCTCAGCAATGCATCCTTCTGGATAAGTTTTGTTTCGCACATGCCCTTTAATAACCTTCATGCACCTTTCAAAGGGATACATCCACCGAAAGCATATTGGCCCGCATAATTTTACCTCCCTAGTAAGGTGCACAGTTAAATGAATCATAATATCGAAAAAGGATGGGGGAAAATATTTCTCGAGCAGACACAGTGTCACACAAAGCTCTTCTTGCAACTTATCTAGTTCTTCTACCTTGATTTCTTTGCTACATATTGATTTGAAAACAAAAAAGCAAAACCTGATAATAGCATATCTTGTGGGTTCCGGCATGATAGACCGTATTGCAATGGGCAAAAACTGTTGCATAAGCATATGATAATCATGTGATTTAAGTCCCACAAGTTTCCTATCCTTTCGATTCACCAAACTAGAAAAATTAGAACAATACCCTTGTGGAACCCTTAAGTTGTATAATGTTTCACAAAACTTGTCTTTTTCATCTTTCATCTTTCACAAAAAAAGTTTTGTTTTAATGGAAAAAAATATATTCAAAATTGGCCTAAGATGACATACCACTGCAGCACTAACTTAATCATTGATATTTTTTGTTTTAAATGAATATATAAAATTTCCTACTCCTTGTAGAAAAAAAAAAAGAAAGTTAGCGGACATGTGGGATGCCATGATGGACTCCATAATAAAGTAACTGTACATCTTCTTTGGAAATGTAAGGATATAGAATATGTCAGCCTTGGTTCATAATATGGAATATTAATGATTTTGTCTATTAACTAAGATTTAGGATAGTGGTTTTTTTTTCTATGAACATTCAAATAGAGTTGTTGAGGCTAGGGATGAGTTCAGTATCAATCGGCATGGGCGGCTATGACGGTGTGTGGGGAGGACCTCTGCACAAGGCACGTGATTTTGAGAGGGGCACACAATTTAAAAAAATCCGATATATATATATATATAGTTTTTTTTAAATAGTAAACAAACACATAACAATTCCAATATAGGTCCATTTACAAAATATTATGGATGGGCATATATTTTCGAGCTCGAACAGGGTACGTGAATTCTTAGAGACGCCTCTGCCGACCGGAGCCGAAACTACCGGTACCGAAAATCCTCAAAAGTAGGTATCGGTACGGTACCGATATTAGAGGGTAAAATGATTGTTAATTATGGTTTTTGAGCTCAATGATGGCCCATTAGGCCCAATGAAAGGCAAGTAGGTCTAATGATTGTCAGCTAGCTTCAATGATAGTTAGTTGGGCTTAATAAAGGTCAATTAGGCCCAATGATGGTCAATTAGACCCAACGATAGTAAACTAGGTTCAATGAAGGTCAATTAGAGTTGTTGAGGCACAGTGATGGCCAATTAAGCCCAGTGGTGGTCAAATAGACCCATTGATGCTCATTTAGGCCAAATGATGGTTAATTACGGTTGTTGAGCTCAATGATGGCCCATTAGGCCCAATGAAAGTCAACTAGGTCTAATGATTGTCAGCTAGCTTCAATGATAGTTAGTTGGGCTTAATAAAGGTCAATTAGAACTAATGAAGGCCAGTTAGGGTTGTTAAGCTCAATGATGGTCAATTAGACCCAACGATAGTAAACTAGTTTCAATGAAGGTCAATTAGAGTTGTTGAGGCTCAATGATGGCCAATTAAACCCAGTGGTGATCAAATAGACCCAATGATGCTCACTTAGGCCAAATGATGGTTAATTACGGTTGTTGAGCTCAATGATGGCCCATTAGGCCCAATGAAAGTCAACTAGGTCTAATGATTGTCAGCTAGCTTCAATGATAGTTAGTTGGGCTTAATAAAGGTCAATTAGACCTAATGAAGGCCAGTTAGGGTTGTTAAGCTCAATGATGGTCAATTAGACCCAACGATAGTAAACTAGTTTCAATGAAGGTCAATTAGAGTTGTTGAGGCTCAATGATGGCCAATTAAGCCCAGTGGTGATCAAATAGACCCAATGGTCATTATTAATTAATTACGATTAGGTCTATTATATAGGGCTGCTAAACGGGTCGTGTTCGCGGGTTGGCGGGTTCAATCCGACCCGAACCCGAAAATTTTACACCAACCCGACCCGAACCTGAAAATCGTACTATACATATGAACCCGAATATGACCCGAACTTTTGTGGGTTGACCCGAACACGACTCGTTTAACCCAAATTTTTAATTTTTTTCTAAAATTAATATATTAAAATTTACTTAAAAAACATAAATGTATATAATAATATCATATTTATTATTATTTTGTGTAATATATGAAAAATATACCTTTAATTTTCGTTTCCCACCACTCCCCCTAAAAAAATTATAATTTCCCTCCTCTTTTCTCTTGTGTCTCCTTCCTAAAACATGTTAATTTTTACTTTCCCCCTATTTTTCTTTAACCCTAAATAGATTCCTCTCCCAAAATTCATCCCCACATCTCATCACATCTCGTACTGATACCACAGGTGAACAACTAACTGGGTGTTAGGATCGGAGGCTCTCATGATTGTGTTTGTTTGTATGTTTAGAATGATTTGTAAACATGAAAACATGTAAAGTGCAGCGGAAATGAAAACAAACTTTGTAAACACAATCAAATGGAGAAAATAGTTTGATAAACAATTGCTTCTCATAGAGTCAAAAGATTTACAAATCAAAGCAAAAGATTACAGATATGCTTACAAACTAAACTCCCCCTCAGCCTGATGCCCCAAGGTTGGTTGCACACAAGATGAAAGGATTAGACATGAGGAGAAGAACTCGCTCAGTCAATCAAATGTAACAGTACAGGGTACTGATACATTTATAGGCAAACCAAACCACTGAGGTATCTCAGCTGACGTCACCATGAAAGCGACGTCTAACAGCCTAACAACTTGTATCTACTGTCCTTACACAAACACTGCTAACCTAACCACTGACTATACATAAAACAAACAATTTACTAAATAGCTGCTCTCCCTTTATGTCAGTGCTTTACTCAAGGTTGATCAGTCCTTGACTGGGCAGTGCTTTATCATCAGTAGATAGGACCAGCAGTGTTGGATACTTCAGGGTTTTGATCAGCAGTTGAAAGACCAGCAGTAGTTGTATCTGAACAGCGGATAAAGACCATCAGTTGTTATAAATCACTTTCAAGGGGAAAGCTTAATGTAAACTGCTGCTTATGATGAATCCACTGTTGTGATCCGGTTCTGGCTTTACATCATCTGTTCCTCTGTAGGGTTCAATCCCAACAATCTCCCCCTGGAACAGATGATGCCAAAACCCTTCATTATTCTGGATTTTTATTTACTCATCACAAGTTCCCTAACTTGTCATTTGAATTGTACTTCAAAGCCAATGGGGCTTGTATCATCCTCATCCCTGCACAGTGTAAGCTCAAGGAGATCTTGCAAATCTTCAACACCTAGGCCAAGTGCTGTTTCCCTTGATATATGCTTCACTTCACCATTGGATCTGAGCAAAGTCAATACGTGGGTCTTTTGATCAGACATCCACTTTAGTATTTTTGAATCCAATGGGTTTCTTGGGAGATATTTATTTGAATGATGAGTTTGGAGATTAAGGCCTGGTGATGACAACTTTGAGCAGTGGCTTAAGATTTTGCTGTTTCATGTAGTTCTGCTCTAAGTGTCTGAAGAACCATCTTCATGATATATTCTTCTCAAACTTGTTCTTCTTTTGAGATTTCTGCATCCATCTGCTTTGTTTCCTTCTTTGATGAAGGATGGCAGCAGGTGGTGTTTGTGGTGGTGGTGATGTTTTAGATGTGGCAGTGGTTGATTTAGTAGGAATGGCAGTGGTTGTGGTGTGTGTTGATGTGGTATTGGTGGCAGTTGTTTGGGTGACATATGTTGTTAATTGTGGAGGTGTAAGTGATTTTGTGGGAACAGAAGTTGTGGTTGAAGTAGTAACTGGCTTAGTTTTAGAAGTTGTGGTGGTTGATTGCCGTGTTTTTCTAACATGACTCTTCTTTTATGAAGTACCAACCTCTTCTTTTTCCTTTTTGCAGAACTAACTTTTTCTCAACCAAAGCTCTGCTCTCATCCCTTACCCTTTTAATATCAGCAGTGGTTTCGAGACCAGCTGAATTGACTTGACTTTGAACGATCCTCATTTGTGTATCTTCATCATCTGCTTTGAATTTTCAGGGTTTCATCACCTCCCTTTTCCTTTTCTTTGACAGATGTTTCAGCAGAAGTTACTGAAAGATTTTCCTCAGAGTCATTTTTCTCCCCCTTTTTGGCATCATCAACACTTTCGAAGATAGTGCAGGGGTTGAAACAAATTCCACAGCTCATCTGGAGTAGGAGCAGATGATGGAGTAGCTGTTGGAGGTCGTGCAGCAGTGGATGTTACCCTCTGTGCCTTCAGCAACTGGTGCAGCATGTCTTTGATTTCTGCAATAGATGTATCCAGTTTATTAATTCTAGCCGTCAATTCTTGGTACATTAAATCATCACCCAACTTAATGGGGTCATCTGATTTCCCACTAGCAGTGGTTGATGTAGGAAGTGTACTCCAAACATTATCCACTGATGCCCCTTTTACTTGGTACTGGGGTCTTCTCCCTTCAACACTTGACAGTCTTTTGATGTTGCCAGTGGTCAAGAAAAGTCCACTGGTAGATGTCAGAGGTGCTATGGAAGGAATTGCCACCAAGGAAGTCTTATTTATGTAACCACTGTCCAAATGTAAACCAGTGGGTTCAACATTTGTAGTGGCTGCTTCACTTGGAATACCACCAAGAGTTACTTGTAACTCAAGGGGTGCAACCTCCTCAGGTTATGTTGGTGGGTTAGCAAGGATTGATACATCAGACCCAGTCATTTGTTGAGGTATATTCTCATTAATAGGTGATTGAGAAGGACTGGTTGGTGCCTGGTTCAAATCGATTGCATCCAACAGAAGTTTAGTTGGTGAAGGAATTGTGGATGTGATGTTTGGTGTAGAAAGAGGATTTGCCCCGGGCATTGGGCTGTGGATGATGGACACGAGTGTTTCCAGAGCATCATGATGTGGAGACCCTATTTGTACAACCTGTTCTTTTTGTGAAGAAGCAGGAGGGGTTTCGGCTATGTGTTGAGATATTTGTACCAACTGCTGTGAGGAAGTAGCAGCAGTGGTTTCTTGTGACTTTTGTGTTGTCACTGGCAGTAGCTCTGGTATCTCATCCTCCAGAGATGCCTTTTGATGGGTTTGGGGGGTTTTTGTATTTTTCCTTTTGTTGGCTTTTTGGTGATTTTAGGTGTGGGTTTCAAAGCAGTTGTTCTGCTGCTTTGATCACCTTGAGCAGTGGGCTCAGCAGCAGGTGCCTGTGGAGCAGTGGTAGCTGCTAAAGTCTGCTCAGAAACCTCTGCTTTTGTTTTGGAAACTTTTATAGCCTTGAAAATGTTTCAGGTGTAAGGCCATTTATTTGAAAAAGTGATCATGGCATCTGATGCACACACTGTTGAATAACATCTGTCCTCGCGTAACCTCTGTTGTAAATCAGTGTTTTGCACAAACAAAGGATACACTTTGGCAGTGGATAGATTTTACTATTTAACAAAGTTTTAATGCCATCAGTGCTTTGAACAGACTTTGAGGATTTATTGAAAAATTCAATTTTAAACTATTTTTAAGGTTATTTTTTATTTTTCTAAAAACATTTTTATGCTATTTACACATGGAACACAAGAAAGCTTGCTTTAATCCATGTTTAGCACTCCAATCATAGGGATCAAGTTTTTTAACAGTAGATGAATCCAATTTTTAAGTTTGTACATCTACCACCTGATCTTTAGGATGGACATGTTAAAGATGAAATCAAACCTTTTATAGCAATCCCTCACAAAGTGATGTCTGATAATGAATGATGGTGAATTAATGAGATATTGAACTTTTTGATGATATATTTCAGCTACTTGACTGTCCTGCATAAAAACAATCTTTTGAGCAACTATACCAAAATTCAATAACATATTTTGAAGTTATAAACAGTTGGACTTTTCAGCAACAACATCAGCATCATAATATTCTTCAATCAGTGGTTGGAAATATCTGCTGCATGTGAACAGTCAATAACACCTTGATGTTTGTACTTGTTTTGAGTTTGATAAAACTTGACAACCATGCTTCAACATATGCAATGTTCTTTTAGGACCCACTTTTTGCCAAATAGATTATGATCCTTTGGCTGTGGCACAAGATTTTCAAACTTGTTGTCACCGAACTGCTGAAGCTCCTCTTAAATGACACTACCCAACTTTCTGTCTTTTAGTTCCCCTAAGGTACCTGACATGTTGATGGAATGGTAGAACTGGCAATAAGAGAACATATGTTTTAGGATTGACCTTTTTAAAGGAATCCCTTTTCATTGATGTTGTCAAGTGTATGCTAAAATGGATGTGATTAAAAAGGATTGAGGTTTAAAAGATGAGGCTGCAGATGTGAGCCATCTGAGCTAACAACTGTTGGTGACTTTAATGATCCAACAGCTGTTTGAAGGTGAAAGTGGAGGAATAAAAGGAATTGGTGATAACCAGTGTTGATTGTTATCCACTGTTAGTAGATTTTTATCAAGAGTGGTTGTGGACATGGAAATAGAGGTTAAGGGCTACTTTGGTCAAGCAATTGTTGAGGTAGCAGTCAAGTGATTTCTATCCATTTTTGATAGACTTCTATCAGCAACTGTTGGTGGATCAGTGGGTGAGCTTTACCAGCTGTTTTGTACATCTGCTGCTCAGATGAAGGAAATGATTTTGTCATGTGATAACACAGTATCATGTCCAACATCTTTTGATGGTGATAATGAGATGTCTGCAAAGTAACATCCTTGACAAAACACATTTTAGATGCATATTATCAAGATTGACACATTAGCAGATTTTTACAGGGATTTGTATTCAAGGTTTTACTACTTATCTATTTCCTGTTTTAAACATTCGACAAATTTTGACAGTAGTGGAGTATCCCAGATGATGGCAAACTTTTCACTTTGACTACACATTTTGTGTTCTAATCCTTAGAGTAAAACATGAGTAGTCAAGAATTTTAAGGTCTGTTAGCAATCAATCTTTGATCTGTGATGAAAACTTGAGTTTGAAATGACTTTAACTTATTTCACCATCTCCTTTTGATCTATTTTCAAGGACAATATCACCCTAAGCAAAAAATATAAGGGATCTTCATCCTGACAGGAATTGAAACTTTTACTATATATAAAAAAATAGAAGTTCAAAATATATCATTCTCATAAAAAAAAGAAGAATAATATATCCTGTTTTATTGAGAAAAACCTTTTAAAAAAATTAAAGGTTATTCTGAAAATGACATCAAAAAGGATCTGGTACATTTTTTAATAAAACTCATAGTCATATCATTCTCAAGTCTTATGAAAATGGTCAATGATTTGAATAACCAATGTTTGAGACCATTTCCTTGTCAATTGATTGCTAAAATGAGGAGACATGTACACATAAGTTTTGAAAGTCCTGTTATAGACTTTGTTACCATGTGATGACTCTGAAAAATTTTGTCTAGTCCTCTTTGTAAGTTTAATCACTGGTGATACTTTTGTTACCTGAATTTCCCTGAATCAATGAATGCACAAAGTTGCTTGATGACCATTGTTCACCCAATTTTGGACTCTTAAGTGTTTTATGTTTATCCTTTTTTCTTTTGATTTCAAAAGTTTTTGTAATTTTTCTTCTTTACCTTTTTACCCTTTCCATAGAAGAGTATTGAAACTTTTACTGGAAAGTTTTCAAGGAAAGAATACTCAATCCAAAATCATTTTTAGCAATGTTTTGAGAGATTTGGACATTTTTGCTACTGCTTATGCCAAATTTCACATTACTCATGATTTGGTCATTTTTTTACTGCTGATTTTCTTAATGTATTCTTAACATAGTTGATTTTGGTCCTTTTGAAGGATTCTCAACCTGTTTTTCAATACATAAGTTCTTATGACTAAAGTTTTAATTTCCCTCTTTTTACGTTAGCAAAAACACTAATGTTTTTATGAACATAGGCTTTTGTTAATCTGAGATTCATACTTTAGCATTTAAAATTGTGACATCACAAGTTTCATAACAACAGTTGAAATCAATTGGAAAATAAGAAATAATCCCATAGTTTAACAGATAAGTTTTCAGATCTAAAAACCATGAGTGTCTTGTGTATGATATCACTTGTTGTGTGAGTTTTGTGTGTCTTATGACATCTTGGTTGTTTTACAGAGTATTTGAATAGCAACTTTAAGCGTTATCACTCGTTACTCTGTTTTCAACAAAATACAACCAACCTTAGTATCAATGAATTTTGAGCCGAACTGTTATGTCAAATTGATTGTTAGATCGAATTTGACTGTCCAGGCTCTGATACCAATTGTTAGGATCGGAGGCTCTCATGATTGTGTTTGTTTGTATGTTTAGAATGATTTGTAAACATGAAAACATGTAAAGTGCAGCGGAAATGAAAACAAACTTTGTAAACACCATCAAATGGAGAAAATAGTTTGATAAACAATTGCTTCTCATAGAGTCAAAAGATTTACAAATCAAAGCAAAAGATTACAGATATGCTTACAAACTAAACTCCCCCTCAGCCTGATGCCCCAAGGTTGGTTGCACACAAGATGAAAGGATTAGACATGAGGAGAAGAACTCGCTCAGTCAATCAAATGTAACAGTACAGGGTACTGATACATTTATAGGCAAACCAAACCACTGAGGTATCTCAGCTGACGTCACCATGAAAGCGACGTCTAACAGCCTAACAACTTGTATCTACTGTCCTTACACAAACACTGCTAACCTAACCACTGACTATACATAAAACAAACAATTTACTAAATAGCTGCTCTCCCTTTACGTCAGTGCTTTACTCAAGGTTGATCAGTCCTTGACTGGGCAGTGCTTTATCATCAGTAGATAGGACCAGCAGTGTTGGATACTTCAGGGTTTTGATCAGCAGTTGAAAGACCAGCAGTAGTTGTATCTGAACAGCGGATAAAGACCATCAGTTGTTATAAATCACTTTCAAGGGGAAAGCTTAATGTAAACTGCTGCTTATGATGAATCCACTGTTGTGATCCGGTTTTGGCTTTACATCATCTGTTCCTCTGTAGGGTTCAATCCCAACACTGGGTTATCCTCTTCAATCTTAAAGAAACCCTAGAGAAATTGCTCGATCAAGAAACCATTCTTCCTCTTTAATCCTGCTCGATTAAGGTTCTTTTTCTGCTGCAATAGACATCAATATGATTTTAAATGTTTGCTGCATATGTTCGTGCTTTTGATTGCAGAATTGATTTTGTTAATTAGGGCTAAATCATCTTCAATCATGTTCTACTGCGGTTGTTTTTTAATTTGATTTTGATTATTATTATTATTTCAACGTTTTAATTTAACTAATTATATGTTGAATGATTAACACAACAGGGGTGATTTTGTTTTTTGAAATATTAGCCAACAGTAAGAATGTGACTTTTATGATATCATTTTCAACATGAATTACAGTCGTTTTTAGTTTTTTTTACATCTTTGTTGAAATATTAGCCAAGAGTAAGAATGTGATTATTATGATATCAGAACAAGAGCTATGTTTTGCACTACAGAATCATTTGATGTACTGGTTTCTTTATATTGGCATTACATAAATAGTTCCATGTGATGTATGCTTCTAGTTTTATGTATAATACTTCGTTAAGAACTTTCCAGTGGTAAACATGTTAGTAGTTGGCCTCTTGTGTAGGTAAGTCAATGTAAGTAAAACTTTAAGCATTCTCGTCAGTAAACTTTAAGACTGTGGGGTATGGTGGGGCGGGGATTTGGGACTTTGGGGCATGGGTTGACACGTGGATATGGGGCACTCAATACACAAACCCAAGTTTCATAGGGGTATGGTGGGCGTGGCCAAGCCACATCATTTTTTTTAAATTTAAAATGGCCCGCTATGCCCTAGCCAACAAGCCAATAAGAGCCGGCGACATAGGATCGCTAGCAAAACGGGTAGATCAGGTGGTATGCCCAGTCAAACGGGTCGATTAAAAAAACACTTTTTTTAGTTCGGGTCAGAACAGGTTGAGGTCATAAAAGATTTTGGGTCGGGTCGGTTTAAAAAATGATATCATGATTCTCCATGAAGAATATTCAAGTATGAAACAAATAAAAAAATATATATTATGTTAACAAAGAATGGATTTTGATGAAAATGACTATGGGTCGTTTGCATGACCTGAGGCTACTAAGATTACAGAACTATTTTATGGAACCAACAAGCAGCCCAAAACAAGCAGAGCAGAGCAGCACATAAACTTGAGCATAAAACATCCATACCACTGAGATAATAAAATCAAGCTGTGTAAATCACCCCAGCCCATAGCAAGCAGTTGTCCCACACTCCAAAAAGAAAGTTATATCACTCTTCCAAAATAGTAATAATTCGGGTCAACTCGAAACATTTAGCAACCCGAGCCCCCCTCGTTCGATGAGGACTTCTCTTCGGTGATAACCTGGTCATTATTTTCGAGAAGTTTTATTTTCGGGGTAAGCCTCTTTGCTTCTTCAGTAGTATATATAAAGATCTTTCGCACCATGTCGCAGAACTCACTGCACAATGTACATAAAACCAAAAATTATACAATTCACACACCAATAAGGGTGGAAAAATTTGCGGATTGTCTAACAGGTCAAAGGGGCCTGGGTTGAAACGGGTAATTTGTTAGCTTGGCTCGAAATGGGTTGGGATGACCCACTAACACTTTTTTTACTCATTTTTGTTAATCTTATAAATAATTGAAGCGTTACATTATATAACTACAACAAGCCATGTTTTAGTAAAGTGATCTAGAAGGTCTTAGTCATTTAAGAGTTTGGATGACTTTCACCTTGTGTGAACAGCTCGACCCATTTTACTTGTTACTATTTTCAGCAAGTATTTTAGCACATAACCCCATTTGACCTGCTAGAGATGAAACATAAGGCAGAATAGCCCGCTTGTATATTGAGTAAAAATGTCACCTCTAACAGTAACAGGTGGTCAACTTTTTGTTAATTTTTTTGTTTTACTGAAAAATATATATTCATATAGCAATCTCTTATAGCTTTACTAACTTCATGCTTCTTTAGTTTTATTATTTTCTTTCCATTTTTCTTAATTGAGGCTAGGAAGTAATAATGGTGATGAAATGTACTTACTTCCAAGGATCGCTACCGACCACCATAATGTCATCCTCATCGTCCATGTATACAACCTGCCATTTCTTAGGAACAACACGAAGTTCACCTTCAATTTCAAACATATTTTCCTGTTTCTCCAGTAAATCCTCATAACAACCGAACTGTGTCAAATCGACAGCCCTACCAAAAAATAGCCTAGTGCAGATCTTGCACTCCTTTTCATAATTTGCGTTTGTCTGCCAATATATTAATTTTGTTTAATACCTTGCATAGAAACACATGAACCTCATATTAATTTTGGTTGATTTTGACCTGCTTAACCTATTTCTTTTTAGCTTTAGTTCCATTATTTTAGTTTAAACGGTCCGGTTCCAGTTCTCATTTCTGGAAAATTTATTCATTCTCTTTATTCTATATAATAACAACTTTTGTCAAACTCATTTCTAGCGTCATGGAAGTTGAAGAAGAAATCATGGAAGTTGAAGAAGAAAGCGATTTCTCGGATAGGGATTTGACAGGTGAATCTGAAAGCGATTTCTCGGATATGGATTTGACAGCACACAAAACAAAAACACCAAAGAGGGGGTTGACCAGGTTACCAAAAATGTGAACAGCATTTACAAACTCGGGTGGAAAAAAACACAAAGTTACATTTGATGAATTGGATAAGTTTTCTGGGGAATATAGATCAGAATTTTCAAGTTTTTTGGGAGACCTAGTAAGAGAATATGTCGGATTTAGGTTTTTAGCATGGAAAACAGTGCCAACAGAAGTAAAGGATAAATTGTAGGAGGAAATAACGGTTAATTCTTTTATCTTAATTATAAATGTATTTTTACATTTTCATGTGACTAACATACAACTTGTATTATATATTGTAGCGTTTTTATGACATTGATGCATGTCGTAGGCGTTTTGTAATGACTCGGCTTGGTGACCTGCTTCGAAATTTTAGAAGAAAAGTGTATGCGGGATACATAGTACCTAACTTAGGTAAACCAAAGAAACTTGCACGAATTCCTAAGAGGTATCGTTCAATGGTGGAGCAAACAGACTGGGACAAGTTTGTAACATATACACAATCAGACGAGTTTAAGGTTTTAATCTTTTATTCTAATGTTCATCATTATTTTATTTTAAATATAATTTTAAACTCTAATGAAATAATTACTAATTTTGTTGTAAGGACGTGTCAAATAAGAGAAAAACAGCACGATCAAAATACGTTTATGATCATCACTTGGGACGAGGAGGGTATGCTTATCTAAGAGACAAACTGGTAACTTCATTTCTTCAATTAAAGTTTTTTTTTGTGCTTATAATGATTTTTTGTTTGTATGTCTGATGTGTGTGTCCGTTATTTTTGTTGTATATATTACAAGGTACAAAATAACGAACTTTCAGTTGATGAGATCCCCTCTCGTGCTTTAATGTGGAGGAAAGCAAGGGAAAACAAAAACGGAGAATACAAGAATGTTGATGTAAAAGACATAGCTAATAAAATAGTAAGTTCAACTTTAAACTTTTTTGGTTTATTTTTAATTACTACAATACATGTTTATTTGTTAACAATTTCTACAGATTGACACTGAAACGCAAATTAAAGATGGATCCGTGAACCTTGATCCGGGCACGGATGCACTCACATTAATATTTGGCAAAGAAAAAGGTGGCTATTTAAAAGGTGTTGGTTATGGAGTGACTTCTAGTAGATATTGGCAGAGTCCTCGAACAAAAGGATCATCAAAAGAACGAATTGCACAACTGGAGTTTCAACTACATAACGAGAGACTCGAGCGTGGGAAAAAAGATGAACAAATTAAGACCCTTTCGATGCTGATGGCAGAAACAAATTACACACTTAATCAAGTTTTAGCTCATCTGGCTGCACAAGGACAAACATTACAAATATGTTCATTATCTGCAGACAAAATGTCACAAACACAAGTAAGTGACTTATTTTATTAGCAAATTAATACCTTAATAGGTTTCAAATGTTAACCATTGTTAGCTACCATAAATAGCAACCTATTTATATAAATTTACCATGTGCATTACAATTTTAGAAATTTTCCCTATTTTATCGAATCTTATTATCTGTATTGCTTCCTTGTTACATTTTGTAGGTAAATTCTTTGGATAAACATGACGGATCAAAGCATAAGGCCAATGCTACCGCATCTAAAATAGTGCAAAAAGAAATGGCACCAACGGTAAGTATGATGATTTCATTATTTTTTTTTTATAATTTCCCATGTAATTATTGATATTTCATAACACATTTATTTGAATTGTAGGTAAAATCTATGAATAATAGTACTGGATCAAAGGACAATACTAATGTTACCACATCTAACATATCAAGTAAAGTAGTGCAAACAGAAGTCACTTCTCATGCTAACACTTCTAAAATGGTGCAAAAAGAAATGATAACGGTAAGTGTTTGACAATTTCGTATTTTTTATAGTTTTTATGTGTGATTGTTGATTTTCTATAACTTAATTAATTCAATGTTTTTAGGAAAATGTGAAAACTAGAAAAAAAAGATGTTTTGTCTACGCAAGAGACTTCACTTCTTGGGACATCATCGCAGTTGGAATCACAAGAAAATATACATAATACACATTCAACAAATGTCCTAGAGGTATGTGTTACGAAATACATTATTATATTGATTTTAACCTTAAGATGTTAATATAAAATATTTTTTTTGTAGATCAAGTGTACTCTCTATACTATAAATATGAACAACTGTGTGGCTTATGGTACAATTCATTTGTCAACGGGAAAACAAAGCATTCATGGAGTTCCACTACAAGATAATTGCTATAGAGTTTTTATTGATAAAGTTGTAAAAGAAGCAGCATTTTTACCGGTAGAATCATGTGAGGTCAAAACAGTTGGGGATGCACTAAATACTTTTGTTGCTTGGCCAAAAGGTTTGTTCTTTATTAATATATGATTAATTACTCTAGCTATTGATATTTGTTTTCATGTTTTTTGCTTCAGATACCAAATCTATCAAGCATTCAAACACAAAACTCTACAACTCAAGTCGCTAAAAAGCAAAAGATATGTTTTACAAAGCTAGATGGCATCAAAAAAACAGGGAGCAAGAAGAACAAGAAAAACACTTTAAACTAGTACTTATTTTATGTTTACAATCATTTCCTTTTGCAACATTTGTAGATAGTTTTTTATTAGAAGTTTAGTTTTTGGTATTATCGTGCATAGATTTTGGTTTATTAATTTTAATATTATTTGGTTTTAGGTATTCTCGTGTTTATTATTGTTTTTTATTATTTGGATACACATAATAAGCCACACTTAAAAGCACAAAAGTTCATGTGGCTTTACATAAACATTAGCCACACCATTGTCATTTTATCTTTTTGTGTCACAAAATCATAGTAAACGTTACGTAAAAACAAATTATGTGTGACCAAAGATTAAACAATAGTCACATAGTAAAATTACAAATTTTCATGTGGCTTTACATAATTACTAGTCACATCATTGTCACTTTGTTTATTTTGCCGTGACGAAATGTTAGCAATTGTCATGGGTAAAAAAGATTATGTGTGACCAAATGTTAGACAATAGTCACATTTAAAATTACAAAATTTCATGTGGCTTTACTTGATCATTAGTCACACCATCGCCATTGTGTTTATTTTGGTGTGACGAAATATTAGCAAACGCCATGGGTAAAAAATATTATGTGTGACTAAAGATTACACAATAGCCACACTTAGAAAGAAAAAAAATTTCATGTGGCTTTACATAACTTTTAGCCACACCATCCTTATTTTTGATTTTTTTATAGTGGTACCCTTTAGCCATACTTTAAAGTTGCTACGACCACTAAACATGAATGTGGCCGTATGATACCTATGATGACTGGACCTTTGGTCACACTTGAGTTGAAAAAAAAAGTGTGACAAAAGGCGTATGGTCACTCTTTTTTTGTGTGGCCGTAAGCCTTTTTTGGCGTAGTGTGGATCCTAATGATCGACCAAACGGGTCTAGTTCGAAAGTCTATGCGGTTGTTTAGACCGCTTGACTTACAACTCTACATAAGCACTAAACCTAAAGTGACGAGCTAAACATGTTTAACGAAGTTAGAAAACAGGTTTGGTATCAAAACAAACGGTTTTGATACCTAAAAGTAGTTTGGTTACAAAATACGCAAGAATACGCATTTTGGCCGAAACTACGACTCGCCACTATGCCTAGATAATGTGGTAATCAGTAGGTATAGTCATAAGAGACTAAAACCATCGTGATTACGCTCACGTTATGAAGTTCAAACGAAATTCGTAATGACCATAAACTGGTCAATGCAGAAAGTCAAACCAAGTTTGACTTTCACGCTAAAAATGCATAAAAGAACGAAAGAGGACTTACAAAAGGTCCAAGGAGGTTTGATCCAATTTATTCTCAGGTATGAAGTGCAAGACTTCAACTTAGAGAATGAAAATCAGATCAAATGTGAGTTTGAGAGCAAAGGGGGTGGGGTTTATATAGTTTTTGCACAACCGTTAAGATCGTTCATCGTAAAACGAGCTTCGATCTCATCCGTACACATGTGCCCATGGTTTTGTGAAACCATGGGAGCCCCTAGTTTCATTAAAACCATGTGCAAATGAGGGGAACAGCTGGAACAAGCTGGAATTTAGATGTTTCATTTTGGTCCCTTCCTAAGATAACTATGGTAGAATGTCAATTTTGGTCACTGAATGTGCAAAACATGGTTTTTGATGCATTTTTTGACACGTTTAAGCCCCCGTTAATCCCATTTCAAGGCTCTAAAATGAAGTTAAAGTGTAGGGAACATGGAAAATGCTCAAAAATATCTCGGATGTCAGTTTGTTTGGTCGTACGGTTGCGTTGTTTGGTTAATTACAACGAAACACGAACGAATGCGAAAAACGATCCAAATTACTCGAGGAATGGAATTTTATCATGTTTAATAAAATATTTTAATGATTACATAAAGTTTTGGATGTCCGGATGTATTCAGAACGTAAGATATGCGTGAAAATGCAAACTTTTGCACTTTTTGGCGCTTTTAGTCCCTGAATGACCAAAAGTTTATTTTAGCACACCGAACCCCTCAAAGCCTATTTCTAAGCTATGTAAAGGATGTTTAGGGTATGTTTAACTTATGGTCCTGTTCCAGAATTTTCGTTACCAAACCCTCCAAAACTTATTTCTAAGTTATGTAAAGGTTATTTAAGGTATGTTAAGCCTATTTTAGTATTCCGGAGTGTTTGTTGCATTAAACTGGTTACATTTGCGCATCAGTGCGCGTATAACCTTCCAAAAAGCGATTTAAAGCTTGAAATCGAACAAGAATTGATATGTGCAAAATATACACATATTTATACAAATCCCAAGTATGAAATACAATATTTCATTGGTTTGGTATTTGTTTGATGGTCGCAGAGGAACAGGTGTCACACAACCGGACATTACCCGGAACACCAAAATATTGCTAGAAGCACTGTTTTTATTTTTCTGAACTAGTTATGGTTCCCGAACACTTTAACATACTACATAAGGCATGATACACACTAAACACTAGACTTACACTTAACACCCTAACTAATTACCATCATTTACCATCAACTTACACTTACCCCCCTCCCTCCTTCTTGTCTACGGCCCCAAGGGGGTACCCCACTCAAGATTTACATAATCTACTTAAATCTTCTATAATCTTGCATTCGGATTTGATTTAGATTTGTTATGTACTATGGAAACATATTAACCACTAGACAAAAGAGATTAGAGCTTATAATAACCATTATCTTCATCACCATCTTCACAACACCACTCTTCTCTCACCCTCCTCCCTCATCTCGGCCGAAAACCCCCCACACACCATCTCCATTTTCGGTTTTCATCCATCCATTCCAAGTGCTATCAAAGGTGTAACAAGGTGATTAACGAAGCTTGGAACTCACGGATCTTGAAGGACCTCCTTTGTTAGCTTTTATCCACTCAATCTTCACCATTGTTTCTTCCCTAGCTTGAAGCTAGTAGTAAGACTTCTTCGATCGTTGTTTACTTCATATTCTTAGTGGTTAAAAGATATATTATGTTGATTTACACAAGAACACTAAAGATCATACACTTGAATCTTGAAACATAAAGCTAACATATGGTGAAGTATGAATAGAATGATGTTGTTAGCATATGGATGATGTTAGCTTGTTGATTACTAGAGATATTGATGTTGATCATTACATGGAACTTGCTAGATTATGATTAAAAACATGATTTAGCAAGTTAGGAGGTGATTATGTGTTTACATAAGATAATCATCTTCTAGTAAAGACATGGACTTGAACATAAAATGATTTCTTGTAAAATGACAAACAAAATGAACTAGTAAACTTGTGAATCTAAGACTTGTAAATGATTTTCCAAGAAAACCAAGTTTAAAAAGGGTGATTTTTGAAAGATCATGGCTTTCATTAAACTTACACTATTTTTAGTGACAAAACAAGTGTTTAAATACTAGAAAAACAAGAAGATCTAATAAATAAACATTTTTGTGAAATGTGTTTACAAGTTGTAAACATCTAAAATTTCCAAGAATAAAGTTCACCAAGAAGTAAATATATTTTGGAGGGTAACAAAGGCTACTAAATACTTTACCAAGTTACTATGTGTTTTTTTTTTAAAGCTAGTTGTGATGGTTGTTTTCTCTCTAACCTTTGGCGATTTTGATTCCTCACGTAAACCTTGATTCTTCTTTGCGATCTCTTGTATAACAGTCTGTGATTGGAGATTTGATTCCTTCAAAACTCTATAACGAACTAGTTAGCAATTGTGACCGATTTCGAATTTAGGGTTTTTCTTGTTCTATTCGATTCAATCGCCTCCTTAGTGTTTAGTTTGATACTCTGATTTATTAATCTAGTTGTTTTTTATTACGATTAACTGAGATTAATTTAGCTAGATCTAAAACTCTGGATTAATCGGTTAAGGGTTGAAGATTATCACTAGGGTTTTAAAAGGTTTTGGGTTTATTGGTGGCTGCATGTTTTTTGTTTTATCGTCTATTCGAGATCGTTGTTTTTGTGTGCATGGAGAGAAATAGAGATCAAGGCTTGGAGGATCTAGGGTTCCAGGCTTTCACTGAAAAGCTGCATGGGGACGTTTTTATTTCTTCGAACAATGCTAAGCCGGCGTCTTCACAAGAGATACGTGGTATTTTCCCCAAGTTTGGGAATACTCATGATGCCAGATCACTTAAAATCGATGGAAATCCGCTGTTGCCGAGATGAGGTGTAGTCCAAAATGAGCTGAGAATGATAAACATCATAGATGAGTTGGAAAAGGTTTCAGTACCGGTCTAGGAGACTAATGTTTTGCCTGAACGTAATAAGGAAGAGGAAACTAACAAGTTGTCATATGCGGAAAAGGTTAAGAACAGTTCTCCGGTGAAAAGGGAAGTTAATTTCAGAAAGAGGAAACTAACAAGTTGCATCTTTGGTCATAAGGACCAAACGTGTGGGAAGAATGAAACAAAAAAAGTTAAGCAAGTGGTTGTGGATGAAGATGGTTTTACTATGGATAAGAGAAAGATGGCTCGAGTGGGTGTTATTCCAAAGAAGCCAAAACCGAAATTTATTTACAAACCTAAGGTTAACAAGTCGGATCCGAGTTCGTCTGGTACAAAAGAGGTAAATGTCAATATCAAATCTAGTGACAATGTTAAAACTCGGAATTCTTTTGAGGCTTTATCGAAGATAGATGGACAGGAAGTAAAGGATGATAATGTTTTGATGAAAAAGGTGAGCAATAATAGTGGGAAGCAAACTAAGTATGATGAAGAGGTGATAGATACGGTGCCTACGGAAAATGCTAAGTTCATGAGGAATGATAACCATGAAGAGGTTGCTGAGGGGGCAAGCACTCCCGGTCAAATCGGTCTACATGGATAGTATTCCTACTTGGAATATAAGGGGTTTGAACCAACCCCTGAAACAAAGTGAGGTTCGTGTTCTTATGTCAAAAAATAAAGTTTCGATGTGTGCCATCCTTGAGTCTCATGTGGATGTCATTAATCTTGCTAGAGTATGTAAAAATGTTTTTAGAAACTGGAGTTGGACTTCTAACGGGGGGTTATGTCAGCGGGGCACTAGGATTATTCTCGGCTGGAATAGTGACGTGATGGATGTCATGATTCTGTCTCAAACGGAACAGGTCATCCATGCTCAAATCTGGTCCAAAGCTGATAATACGGCTGTTTTTTGCTCATTTGTTTATGCAAAGATAAATACCAAGAGAGAAGAAGCCTTTGGGAGGATTTATGTAGGCATAAGTTGTTGTGTAGGGATAAGGCTTGGTTCGTTATGGGTGATTTTAATGCTGCTCTTCATCTTCATGATTCGCTGTTTGGAACATCCAGTCAATCGATCGGAATGCGGGAATTTTTTTATTGTGTTCAACACTCGGAGCTTGTGGATGTTAAAGGGCATGGTATTCATTATACTTGGAACAAGAAACCGAAGGAAGGGATTGGTTTACTTAGGAAAATTGATCGCGTAGTGTGTAATGTCAAGGCGCTAGAGGTATTCTCTGATGCTTATGTTATATATCATCCGAGTCGTGTGTCTGATCACACACCGTGTATTTTGAAACTGACCAATATGGCAAAGTCCTCTCGGCCGAAGCCTTTCAAGTTTGCGAATTTTATTACTTCCAAACCTGAATTCAAAGTTTGTGTGGAGCGTGAGTGGGCGAAAACGATTGACGGGGTTTCTATGTTTTCGGTTTTTAATAAGTTAAAGAATCTGAAACCAGGGCTCAGGAAAATACTTTTTCAGCAAGGAAACCTGCATAAGAAAGTAGTTGAGCTACGTCAAAAATTAGATGAAGTTCAAAAGCTGATGGACACGAACCCTCTAGATGTTGAAATTCGGAAAAAGGAGCAAGAATGTCTTCGAGAGTTCCAACTTGCGGCTTATGATGAGGAGTGTTTTTTGAAACAAAAATTGAAGGTGGAATGGCTTTGTGCGGGGGACTCTAATACAGCTTTCTTTCACAATAGCGTTAAATGCAAAAACAATCGAAGTATAATCCAGTGCATCCGGGACGTGGCTGGTAATCGGTTTGAAGGAGATGAAGCAGTGGCAGCGCTTCTCAATCATTATTCGAGTTTTTTAGGCACGGAGGATCCTGTTTCCAACATTAACATGACTGGTGTCTTTGTTAATGTTGTGAGTACTAATGAAGCCGAAAATATGGTTAGACGTGTTACGCGTGATGAAGTTAAAAACGCTATGTTCAGTATAAGTGAAAACAAAGCCCCGGGGCTGGATGGCTATACATCAGCGTTCTTTAAAAAGGCGTGGGAGATAGTAGGTGATGAGGTAACCAATGCAATTATAGACTTTTTTGACAATGGTAAAATTCTGAAACAGTTAAATCACACAATCTTGGCACTTATTCCAAAAGTGGATACCCCTGATATTGTTCTTGATTACCGTCCCATTTCTTGCTGTAATGTTCTCTATAAGTGCATCAGTAAGATTATCACGGATAGATTAAAAGGGAGCTTGGAGTCTTTGGTTAGCATTAATCAGTCTGCTTTCGTGCCAGGCAGGCGGATTTCTGATAATATTCTCTTAACTCAAGAGTTGATGCACAACTATCACTTGAATAATGGTCCTCCCAGATGCGCACTCAAGATCGATATTCAAAAAGCATATGATATCGTTAGTTGGTCGTTTTTGGAAAAGATTCTCTACCAATTTGGTCTTCATAGGAAAATGGTGAAGTGGATAATGGTTTGCGTTAGTACGGCTACATATTCTTTGAGTATCAACGGCAACCTTCATGGTTTTTTCAAAGGGAGAAGGGGGCTTCGCCAAGGGGATCCGATGTCCCCGTACTTGTTTACGCTTATCATGGAGGTGCTTACTTTATTAGTCCAAAAGGTAGCTCACTCAAGCTCATCATTTAAGTACCATACTCATTGTACTAAGCAAAAAATAATAAATGTATCCTTTCCGGATGATCTGTTTATCTTCGTTCATGGGAATATTGATTCGGTTATCAGGATCAAGGCCGCCTTGGAGGAGTTCACGAGTATATCGGGTCTAGTCCCGAGTCATGCCAAAAGTACGGTTTTCTTTTGTAATGTTCCTCAGCAGGTTCGTCAGGATATTTTGAATGTTTTGCCTTTTCGTGAAGGCTCCCTTCCGGTTCGTTACCTAGGTGTGCCATTGATCACATCAAGGTTAACTGCTGGGGATTGCAAGATTTTAGTGGACCGAATGGATAAAAAAGTTAACAACTGGATGTCAAAAACTTTATCTTTTGCGGGTAGATTACAGCTTATTAACTCGGTCCTTTCAGCCATGCACATTTATTGGGCTTCGGTGTTTGTTATTCCGACTCGTATCATTAATGATCTTGAGAAGCGTTTACGTCGTTTCCTATGGAATGCTGGTAACGTGGGAAAAATTAAAGCTAAGGTTACGTGGAATGATATTTGTCTTCCTAAAATGGAGGGTGGCCTAGGCATTAGAAGAATAGGGGATGTGAATAGAGCCCTAATAACCAACCATATTTGGAGTATCCTTCTTAAAAGAGAATCCCTATGGGTGCAATGGATTTATGATCATAAATTGAAGAATCAAAATTTCTGGGATGTTTAACCTAGGGGTAGCATGAGTTGGGGGTGGAGAAAGATATTATATGTCCGTAATGTGGTTCGGCCGTTCATCTGGAAAGTAATTCGGAGTGGGTTGCAAACAAGTGCTTGGAGTGATAATTGGTGTCACCTAAGCCCACTCAGGGCGTTTATAACTCCAAGACACATTGCAAACGCGGGCTTCAACCTCCAAAGTTCAGTCGCGGATTTACTAGATGAGAATGCTCAATGGAAATGGCCTCAAGCTTGGTACGATACCTACCCAGTTTTAATTGGTTTGACAATTGATCGGCCTAGTATTCAGTTACAGGATCGCACGGTTTGGAAGTGTTGGTGCACAGAATGTCTGTTGACTACCTCTACATTATGTCTTAGGTCAAGATAGTCAATATAGGGTCTTTGAAAGTCAAAATTAGAGTTTATCTTGTTAATTTCGCTTATATGTACAAAGTTATAGGTGATTTCGCTTATAGGGACATTAGTGATTTCGCTCATAGGGTTATTAGGTGATTCCACTTATGTGTCACATAGTGATTCCGCTTATATGGACATGCCATATAAGTGGAATCAGTCTCCTATATATACCCGGACATGTGACCGAAAAGCGGAACCAGGTCATTGCTTAGGTGTCGGAACTCTGTCAAATTGTATTCAAAAAACAATAAAAGTGAAGAAAATTGAAAGGATAAGCTGTGTAACTTCGTGTATACTGATTCCGCCTTTATACATGAAGATGAACGTTCTCAACTAACTTTTCGGGGTCGCAAAACGGTCCAACAAATGGTATCAGAGCTTCAGGACGAGGAGTTCATACTACTACAGCTGATTCGACTGAATTTTCTTACTTCTACTCACTTTCTTTCATACTTTTTCGATTTGAGATAGTTCCTACGGTTGAAATTGTCTGAATTTCGAATATAACGTGTAAAACATACTATTAACAAACCCTAGAAAGATTCAGGTTAAAATCCGGATTAAAACATGGTGAAAATTGACTAAAACCTGATTTCGCTTTTACGGACATCGAGGGATATATTCATCTGATTTCGCTTATTTAAACATACCTGATTTCGCTCATTCGGACATTACTTGATTTCGCTTATTGTGACATCATCTGATTTCGCTTATCAGTCAATTTCTGATTTCGCTTTTTGTGACAAGTTGTTGATTTCGCTTTTGTGTCATCACATCTGATTTTGTTTAAACGTGCACATAAAAATTGTTGGCCATTATATGTGAAAGCGTGTGAATGTAGTTAAAACATCTGGTGAATCAAAAGTATCACAGATTACTACTAAATCGGCCCAATCAAAATAATAGAAACATAGTCAGTTTGATTAGGTTGTAAGACCCATTTAATACACCTCGTGAACAAGCATTAGGTCTTTTAATTTTGTCAACCCATTTAGTGAAAGGTCCAATAAGAATTAACTAGAAATAATGGTTGTCGGCCACTAAAGTGATGAGTTGATAAGTATAATAACGACCCAATTGCACTTAACGAGATTCACAATTAATCACGGCCTAATCAAAACTGATTTAATAGTTTTTGTCGGTTTAGTGGGTTGTTAGGCCCAATCACATTTGAACATTAAGATCATTGTGTCAACTCACTTAGGTTATTTTGGCCCAAGGTTCACTTGGGAAAAACCGTCCATTGATAGTAATTGGCCCAATCATACATCTGGCCCAGAAACATTATTTATCCATAAAAAGAGCCCATTTGAGTAAAGAAGTGTGCATCCATTCATCTTGTATTTGAACGAGTTTGTGAATCTTTGACACGAGTCTTAGATTGATTTCATCAAACATACACTGTTACATATTCAGTCCGTTTGAACTGATTGTTTATTTGTTTGCAGAATATTCCGAGGTAATTCAAAGTTATAAATCCATGGCAAATTCTGAACCTATTCCTTGGAAAGATAATCGAACAGAAGAGCAGAAATATCAATACAGAAAAATGATTGCTGAAAACAAAATAGTTAGAATATCTCGTATCTTTCTGGAAGCAAGGAGAGCAAATAGATGGGATCCGGACAGGGAGTGTTATCTTGACCCATATGGAAATATTGCGATTGATGACAAAATGCTTGATATCGAAGCCATAATCAAGGAGTACAAAGAAGAGGATGATTATTGGCAAAGAAAATGGTGGGGAGATGAAGAAGAGAAAAAGAAAAAGAAAGAGTTAATAGATGAAATAGAAAGAAACTCAGAAAATATAAGTTTGGATGTGTTTCTTGAAATAATCAAAAGATTTGAAAATGGAACGACAAAGAATGAAGAAGAAGAAAAAGATGAAATTTCCAAAGATGAAGCTGGTTGCTCAAAATGTGAAAAATCCAAAGCAGAAAATGTCAATCTCTTGAAAGATGTGGAGAATTTGACATTGGAAAACAAAGCATTGAAAGGCGAGAAGAAAGCTGATAATGAACAGATTCTGGGGTTGCACTTGAATTGTGAAAAACTGAAATCTGAAAATATTAAACTGTTGAGTGATGTAAACAGTTTGACATTGGGTAACAAGATTTTGATAGAAAAAGAAAAAGATTGTGAAAATGAAAAATTAAAATTTGAAAAAGATTTTCAAAGTCAAATAAAGATTTTAGAAGATGAAAAATCTGTTATTTTTAAAAATAATCTTGAAAAACAGATTGAAATAAATTCTCATCTTCAGAAAATCATTCGCCTTGAAAATGAAGCTGAAATTGCTCGAAATAAAATTACCGAGCTTGAAAACAAGTTGAAAAGTTTTGTGACTTCTGCACCATATGTGTGTCCAAAACCAATCAACGTTGTTCCAATAAGTGACAATGTCACAAATTTTTACAAAGTCAAAATTGAAGATTGTGATGAAATATCTGATGATGAAAAAGAAAATAAAAGAAAAATATTTTTAGATTTACAAGAAAAATTTAAAAATACTGTTTTGCAATCTACTGAAACAGGTGAATGTTCTAAACAAAAATCCGTTAAGAAGAGTGTAGAACAGAAACAAAAAGATAAAAATTTGAAAAATCCTAAAAATGAAAATAAAAGCTCATCAGATAAGTCATCCAATCATTATCAAAAATCTAAAAATGAAAACTCACAAAAAGTTGATAATAAGTGGTGCAGGTTTGACCACAGTGCTTCAAAGTCTAAACCAGTTTTCAAGAAGAGTGATGATTACCACAAAGCCAGACAATGTTATGATCTAAGCATATGGTGTGAAAGTGGTGAATGGTACGATAACAGAGTATGCTACACCTGTGGTGTGAGAGGACACATTGCTGTTAACTGCCAGAATTGGAATTATGAAACAAGAAGATGCTATAATTGTCATATCAGAGGACATATTGCCAGAGATTGCCCAAGGAGATCAATGGGAAGATTGAGGGTTGAATCTCAAAGAATGGCAAAGAAACCAGTCAACGTCAAGCCCAAAGAACAGAAGGTTCAAGAACCTAAAGTTCAAGAAAAGAAAATGAAGCTTTCTCAGGGGCAGAAAGACAGACTGAGGAAGAATAGGAAGAAGGCAAGAGAATATCTGGAGAAAATTTTGTCTTCGGGTTCACCGGACAGATTGAATAAGAGTTCTGATGAATCAACTAACTCGATTGCAAAGTCAAGCAAGACGAATTCATCGGATACCAATCTGAGGACGAAAGAAGAAAAGAAGAAGAAGAAAATGGTCGGCGATGAATCTGATGTGTCAAAGTCAGACAAGCCACCATCAGGCAATGAATCTGACAGGTCAAAGTCAGACAAGCCATGTGCAGGCAATGATTCTGGTTTGTCAAAACCAGAAGAGCCATCTGTTGAGGTAAAAACCGTCAAACCCAAGGCTGGTCAGGCTTGGGTGAATCTTTTCAAATAGAAAAACCTGACTTGCCGGAGTTCCCAGGTTGGTAAGCGTGGAACATGAATCGGCACATTTCTTGAGAAATTTCACTCTGGTGATTTTTCGCCTTACATGTGGTAAATCAGGGACATTAAGTTGTACTTGATTTCCTACAAGTGTTTGTGTTGATAGAATCTTGAACTGTTAAATCTTTCAAAATGGTTAAAGGAGAACAAAGTGATGATGTAATCCCCTAACCAACAAGTGGTTTGTTAATTCAACAAAACTAATTTTCCGAAAGAAACATTTGATTAAAACAAACTTAAGTGTTTTGAAATCACAATGGGAAAATAGTTTGTTGTCAGGGGGAGTTCTGATTGTTTATGCCAAGTGGATGGAGAATTGAAGCAATTCGATATCGGTTGTCAGTTTGTTTTCAAATTTTCCTTGAAAATCAAAATTGAAACATATTTTGATTTTAGGGGGAGAAAAATTTTTAAAAAATAGAAAATTTGACAATGTCAAAAACATTGATAAAGCAAAAATGAGTTTTGTTGTGAAAAAGAGGAAATGATAGTAAATCAGTGAACTATCACAGCATGCTAAGGATATGAAATGTCAAAAGTGATAAACGGTCTCACTAATGATATGTCAGTAGGTTTTTGCACATTCAGTAGATTGTGACGAGATATAAACCTAAATTCAAACTTGCTTATATCGTGGGTAACATCTCTCGGATATATGGGTAACCCCCGAAATCTCGTTTGAAAGATTCCTTTTTCTGATATACTAGGTCTTTATACTCAGTGATATCTGGGGTATTATTCCAGGACTTCTGTTGAACGGTAGTTCTGACCTAGTCCTCGAATAATACTTTCTGCAAATGCTTGAAACATAGCATCACCCTCAGCATCAATGATAAGACAATAAAATTGCTTAGCAATGCTGTTGTAAAAAATATCCTCTAAAGGGGACACACCCACAAGTTGAGTCATGATCTCTCTACTGAACGATGGTTCTGACCTGAGCTTTCATGATTCTTCATAAATTATTAACCCCTTACAGATATCATTTGTGTTATAATTGCCTGTAAGACTGAATATTGGGATCTGGATACGGGAGTATATTCTGAGGTGGGGTACGCGATTAAGTTTAAGTGCTTAAGACATTAAATTCGTATCTCGAAGCAATTGAACTTTGTGTGAAAATTTAAGTGGACCAGTATACTAACAATCAAGGTGAATCGTTTAGAACTTAAAATGATTGAAGCTTAACGGTGCTAGTGATTGGTCTCATAAACTGATATGATCCTCTTACACAAAGTCACAAAAAAAATTGTTTGTATATATTTCTTTACTGCATTTCTTTAAACTCAAAATCCAAAAATATTTTCGACAACTGATGTTGAATAGCTGATATTCAAAATTCGAGTGCTAAATATGATGAACTACATTGGATTGGGAAAATATGTTGAAAACTTTGAATGTCATATACAAATGTTTTGAAAGATTGTGTGTTTAGTTAATCAAGGTCATTCATTTGAATTTGATGTAACTAGTATGTTTGTTGAATAAATGATGTCTACCAGTAAGTTTATTAAATTCAACTGTTATAAATTTGTGAAACTTATGTTGAGGTAGAGGATGTGCAGGGTAATAGGTTTTGGACTTATTTATTCCCACGGAAGCTAAATGTCAAAGATTGAACCAGATAAAGATCTTAGATTCTAGCATATTAAGAGAGGGAGTCTGTGAAAGGGGGAGTCTGGATCAATGGTCAAAGGAAAGTCTGAAGCTGGAGCTAGGAAGTGAACCTAAACGTGTGAAGATAGAGTGCTTATGATAAAAAGATAGAAATGGAGAAAAGACCAAGACTGAAGACTCGGAGCTGTAGACTTCGTCAACATCCAAGGGGGAGTCTGTTGGTGCACAGAATGTCTGTTGACTACGTCTACATTATGTCTTAGGTCAAGATAGTCAATATAGGGTCTTAGAAAGTCAAAATTAGAGTTTATCTTGTTAATTTCGCTTATATGTACGAAGTTATAGGTGATTTCGCTTATAGGGACATTAGTGATTTTGCTCATAGGGTTATTAGGTGATTCCACTTATGTGTCACATAGTGATTCCGCTTATATGGACATGCCATATAAGTGGAATCAGTCTCCTATATATACCCGGACATGTGACAGAAAAGCAGAACCAGGTCATTGCTTAGGTGTCGGAACTCTGTCAAATTGTATTCAAAAAACAATAAAAGTGAAGAAAATTAAAAGGATAAGCTGTGTAACTTCGTGTATACTGATTTCGCCTTTATACATGAAGATAAACGTTCTCAACTGACTTTTCGGGGTCACAAAACGGTCCAACAGGAAGGATTTGGAAGGTAATGTCTCGCACTTTAGCTCCTTGATAGTGTGGGATACCATTCGGTATCGTAACCATCCTCTTAATTGGGCGAGCATGGTTTGGTTTAGTCAATGTATTCCGAGGCATTCGTTTCTTCTATGGTTGGTTATAAAGAATAAACTGAAGACTCAAGATCGATTGAAAGTATGGGAAGCGGGAAGTGAAACAAATTTAAGGCTGATGTGTTGCCCTCTATGTCAACATAACCGTGATTCAAGAAACCATCTTTTTTTCTCGTGTATATTCGCATCGCAGGTATGGCGGAGTATTAAGTCAATGGTGGATATGGTTAATGTGAGCGATTCTTGGGACTCTATTTCGGATTGGATGGATCAACATTCGAATTCAAAGAGACTGGAACATGTTGTGTGTAAATTGGTTCTAGCGGCGTCAGTCTACTTCATATGGCAAGAGCGTAACAACAGATTATTCTCTCAAGTTGAGTGTTCGGCTGCTCAGGTTATAGAGAAGGTTAAAAATTCAGTTCGGCTTAGGATGATGGGGTTCAAGTTCCAAGTCCATGTTGATTATAACAAAGTTCTGAAGAAGAGGAAGATCCCGGTTAGGGCACTAGATGAAGACCCGGGCTAACGCAGATTCATTGGAGTGTGTTTAGCTAGAGTTTTGTTGCTTTGGTCATGATTTGTGGGTTGTAGTTTTCGTTGGTAGTGTCGTGTTACTTGCTGTGTTTTTCTTAGGTTGCCTAGTCTTGGTATGTCAAGGCTAGTTGTGTGTGCTATTTCAGGCACACCTTCTGTACTTATTTGAATTTTTATAAAATTTACCGGGGTAACCCTTTACCCAAAAAAAAGTTACTACGCGTTTTTGTGAAAGAACAAGTTCATGTTGTATTGTAAATTGAATAGTCTTTTCACTTGGTAAGTGTAAGATGATTAGCGATTTATTGTTGATTGTTTGGATGATTTTTGAAAAGAAAATGATATGCTAAATAGCATGGACACCTCCATTTACAAAGGAAACTATGGCGAAATTTTCTAAAAATTCCAACACTTAGAAAATATTTTCTAACAAGTATTTACAAGTGTATTTTTTACTTTGATTTCCAATATAAACATTGCCATAAATTTTTGTAACAAAAATACAAGTATTGGAGGATGGTTTTTGTAGATAAAAATGGATAAATATATATTTAGAATATATATTTTATATTAAGACACTTGTGTGAATATTTGTTTACTATATGGAATAGTTATGTTATTTTAGGGTAAAATAATATAACTTACAAATTACCATGACATTACAACTCCAAAATAATACCAAAAATCACAAGGAATATATATTTTAGTTACACACTTGATATTGTAAAACCAAACGCTAAAACGTAACTTATGAAATATTCCGGAAAATACTCTTACACATATATTTTTGGTAAACATTATGCTGGAAACAAAAGAGGTGAAAATATGATTTTTGTGGATATTACTAAGTTATATCATATTTTCAACAAAGAGAAAATATAATATATTTTTTTGGCAGATAAAAATATATATTTTCCTAGTATATTTAGAAGATATATAATTTTTGGGAAAAGTATATATTTTCTTGGGAATACATTATTATTTTGGACAAATAAGTTATATATATTTTTTAAGTGGGACTTAAAAGTATATCTTCGGAACTACAATATACATGTATAAATACCCCCATCCTTGGGAAGGAAATTCGGAGTTAAAATACTTGTGAAGTATTAATACAAAAATATTGATTAAACAATTATTCCAAAAATAAATGTAATTTAAAGTTAAAATAATTATTATTTTAACAAATAATTATAACTTGGAATAATACTGGGAAACACAAGAAACGCAACTCAAAAACATTAAACTCTAAGCCAAGGCACGGCCCGTTCGTCTAATAGACGTTAGTACACTGTAGGTAGTCGTGTTAGCTGCGGAGATTTGAGTAGACGATACTGAAGACACACTACTGTTTGTTCATGTCCCCCTTTTCCTTAAACTATTTTGTTTACTTACTTCGGGGGTGAAATACATGTTACAAAGGGATACTTACAATACTATTGGTATGATTAGCCTAGGAAAGAACCATAGATCATGTGATAGGGTAGGCGGATACTTGGGACCATTAATCCTCGTATCAGGACCGAGGGGCATGAGTGATAGATCTATTTGTGTGTAGCGAGCCCACACCCATGAGGCCGGGGCGGCCCATAGTGGTGACTATGTCTTCCAGCCGGATGCCCGGTACAACTTTGCCAGGTTTGAGTCTTCCTACACCGTCACACATATCAGTGGCCTTGCAAACCATTGGTGATCTTTTCCTTGTTTGCAAT
This sequence comes from Helianthus tuberosus, assembly GCA_030545235.1. Lineage (NCBI taxonomy): Eukaryota > Viridiplantae > Streptophyta > Magnoliopsida > Asterales > Asteraceae > Helianthus > Helianthus tuberosus. The sequence continues at coordinate 123,473,840 of CM060406.1, forward strand.
CATACCGGGACATACATACATATATTGTTTACAAAGGTTTATACATACTCACATACACATGAACTCGCTCAACTTTTGTTGTTTTTTCAAACTACATGTATTTCAGGGAACTAGTGGATTTGGCAGGGTACGCAATGTGTCTTTAAGCTGCGTAGTAAAATAAAAGATGTCATCCAGGGTTGTAGGGTTTAGAGGGTGTATCCCATTCCTGGACGGGATACATAATTCTAAACACAGATTTTATTTAAGTACTTTTGTTGAGTCCTTGTGAACTCATTTAAACATGTCATGGTTTGTAACTTAATTTAGTGTCGATGTTTTCAGACAATGGTATTGTGGTACTTTTTAAATTATATTAATGGATGAACATCTCATGTTTTATCATATAGCATTGTTATGATTGAATGCTATGGTATTAAGAAGTCACGCCAAATAAACCACGCTTCCGCAAAAGCCAGGGTGTGACAGCTTGGTATCAGAGCTTCCATCGTAGCGAACTAGGATTCCTTCTCGAGTCTAGACTACGATCATCAAGGCTCTCACGAAAACATTTTTACATTGCATACACAAAGCGTCCAGATCCAAGAAACAAACATTTTTACAAATAAAATACACAAAATACATTTCAAAGAATTCATTTCTAAATTCAGTCTGAGAGTCTGGGAGTCAGTCTGAGAGACTGGGGAGTTAGTTTGCGAGACTAGCTGGGTAGTGTAGTCTGAGAGACTGGGGAGTTAGTTTGAGAGACTAACTGGGTAATTCAGTCTGAGAGACTGGGAGTTGGTTTGAGAGACTAACTGGGTAGTTCAGTCTAAGAGACTGAGTAGTCTGAAAGACTAGTTGGGGCAGTCTGAGAGACTGAGAGGTTTAGCCTGAGAGGCTGGGTAGTTCAGTTTGAGAAACTGGGAGGTTTAGTCTGAGAGACTAAGTAGTTCAGTCTGAGAGGTTGGGTGGGATAGTCTTGGGAAGACTAGGATGCATACATGCTTACCTTGTTATTACTTAAATGTTTATTTGATGATTGTTGATATATGTGCATACTTGTGATTGTTTTGTCACAGACACCATGTCATCTTCCTCCGAGAGTGGAGTATCAGACACTATAGACCCTATAGCCATAGTATCAGATAACGAGATCATCCCAGAAGATGAGGTTTTCACTTCAGATACCACGAGTAGCGACGACGATGACTTTCAGCCCTTCGCCTTACCAGATTTTGGAGACGACATACCTATAGCTGATGGTTTTCTTGATGGGGATCTACCCCTTGTTCAGATCCCTACTCCTTTTCCTCTCGCTGCATTTCCTGTTGAGGATCTGCCACTTGACGCGATGTCTGATGACGACATCGATCTTTTCATTGAGGGTCCCCCTAAGGATGACCAGGATGGTGGGGCTCCGGTTGATGATGATGTTGCTATTCCTCTTGATGAGATTCCTGTTGTCGATGTCATTGCTATGCCACCTGTCGAGGTTCCTGTTGTGGAGGTTTTATCTGACCAGTCTGGTCCCGATTCGTTTGAGTCCGTGTCATCTTCTACTCTTCATGCACTGGGATTATAGCGATATCCCTCAGACACTGATTCCGACACTGCTATGTCTGCGGCGCCTGTTCCGCCGCGGGATTTTGAGTTCGACGATGAGATTGACCCTATGTTTCCACACGACCTTGATCCAGACTATGAGATTGAGTTTGTACCTGATGAGCCACCTGCTGAGGCACCTGTTTTTCCGGTCGATCAGCTCTTCGATATACCCGCTGATCATGAGCCTTTTCTAGCTGACCTAGAGCCTGAGATTGCACCAGAGCCAGTTCTTGCTCACGATCCTCTACCTGTGCACGGCCCTATCCCTGTCTATGTACCAGTTGTTGCACCACCTCTGCCTGACCCGATACCTGTACTTATTGATCACGCTCCATTTGCTACCCATGTGGGCCCCAGATATGCTCACACCAGCAATGGGTGGATTGAGGACGACGACGACTATCCTCCTTTTGTCAGACCAGTTACTCCCCCTCCTGCACCTGTTCATGCACCATTTGGTATCGCTCCCTTTCACCCACACGTATCAGACATTCACCGCACAGATTTACCAGTTACATTTCTTCAGGACATTCCTCCTCCCCATCCAGGGGAAGGACCTTCGAGTCAGCAGGCCGGTTATGTACCTTTTGTGTCAGGAGCTGATCATTTCATCCCACAGTTTCCACATGCTGCATCTTCTTCTGCACCCACGGGCGATCCATTTATGTGGTTTTCGCCCAACGTCATGCTTTTATCTGATCCATACCATCCCTTCCACGTTGGATACTTGAGGGATGATTTACTTTTATCCCTGCAGCTCTGGTAGGATATGTTGAGTCGTAGAGCCACAGAGCTAGAGAGGATCCCGAGTCCTCCACCTTTTCCTGATCCATCACAGTCTGCTTTTCCACCTGCTCCACTGTTTCCTTACCCGGATTTTGGTATCCGTTTTCTCACCATGGAGCAGCAGATTGGTTGTTTGTTGCAGCTTGTTCATACGCTCGAGGAGGAGTTAGCGTGTATGCGCCGTTTGCTTTTCATTCCTCTACCTCCTCCTCCCCCATCAGCTTGAGGTTTTTGGTTTGTTGCAGATACCATATTTTGATGAGAGTGCTGCTATTGAGCCTGATTACACAGCTTTTGAAGACCACATTATGACTTTTGACATTTGACTTTTTGTTGTTGTAGATTGTTAGACGATTCAGACAAGGGTGATGTGACCCTTAGTCTCTTTTGATGTATGATACAATTGTAAAACTTGTAAACTGTACTTGTGGTCTTGTTATATGATAGCTCAATCGCAACATTCTCATTACATGCATTGTTGGATTACTTGTTGTGTTATGACATGGGATGTTATGTGTTACTTGTGTTGATGAATGTTATTACATACGCGTACTACATACTTATATGCATAAGACCTGACCTATACAATCTTCTCATAGAAGATGCCTCCACGAAGGGAAAATCGTTTACCCACTACTGAGGCAGAATTGCAAGAAAGGATCTCCCGAATAATAGCAGATTACGAGGCCTCATGCGCCGAAACTAGCGGGAATACCTCAAGGAACAACCCACCGCATGGTAATGTTTAAGTCGCTTGGGACATATTACATTACATTTGGACATTCCATGTGCAATTGCTAATACTTCCTGTGAATGACGTTACTTGTACAAGCTGTACCTTTAAGAAATTTTTAGACTGTAAACCGCTGAATTTTGATGGCACCGGGGGTGCTGTGGCTTATGTTCGATGGAGGGAAAAGACCGAATCAGTGATAAGGATGAGCAAATGCGCACCAGAACAGCAAGTCACCTACATTTCCGGATTGTTCGCTGATGGAGCGCTTTCATGGTGGAATCTTCAAGTCCAAACTCTGGGAGAGGCAGCAGCATATGCTTTGACTTGGACTGAGTTAAAGGAACTCATGCGTAAAAAGTATTGCTCCAGGGCTGAAATTCAGAAACTGGAAACTGAATTTTGGAACCTCAAGATGGACGGCCCAAAGATCGTCGAATATGTACAGAGATTTCATGACCTGTCTCACGTGGTACCATACATGGTCAGTCCAGAATTCAAACGTGTGGAGCATTTCATCTGGGGGTTGGCACCTCAGATTATGAGTATGGTCACATCATCAAAGCCTGCAACAATTACTGAGGCTATCGATCTGAGCGTGTCACTAACTGAAGAAGCTATCAGATTAAACAAGTTTTCAATTTCTGGCCCAAAGAAAAAGGAAACTCATGTTGAGTCCTCGGGAGAGAACAAACGGAAGTTCTCAAACTTTAAGAAAGGTACCAGCAGTTCGAACAAGAAGGATGAGATAAGCGCATCGGCCAAGGCCAAAGGAAAGGGGTATATGGGCACCTTTCCCAAGTGTAACGCATGTCAGTTGCATCATGAAGGACGATGCCGATCTGGAAAATGTGAATCTTGCGGAAGAGCTGGTCACTCGAAAGAAACATGCTGGGTTGGTACTGGCCGTGGCGGTCAAAGGGGTTTTGGTAACAACAACCGTGGTGGTAATGGATATGGAAACCGCCCGCAAGGAAATAATGGAGGCAATGGTAATCGTGGGAATGTTGGGAATCAAGCTGGTAACCGGGGAGCAATCAATGCTCAAGGTGGTAATGGGAACGGAAATGGTCGGGGACCAGGGTGTTTTAATTGTGGAGACGTGGGGCACTTCAAGCGAGAATGCCCAAAACTCAATCAAGCATAAGGAAGAGTTTTCAATATCGGAGCGAGGGAAGCACGCCAAGATCCTAATGTAGTGATTGGTACATTCCCTATTAATCAACGCTTTGCATCTGTACTCTTTGATACCGGCGCCGATTATAGTTTCGTATCGCTAGAATTTAAGAATATGCTTGGGTTAACTGCTAGTAAATTAGACATTTCGTACTCAATAGAACTAGCTAATGGAAAGCTAGTAGAAACGAATGAAGTAATCAGAGGATGCGTGATAGAACTGGGAGAGCACGAGTTTTCGCTTGATCTTCTGCCCGTCGAGTTGGGAAGCTTCGACATGGTAGTGGGGATGGATTGGTTGTTAAGCAACAGAGCCGAAATCGTATGTCACGAGAAGACCATTCGCATTCCAATGGCGGATGGAGAAACAATTGTGGTATATGGAGAGAAGCGTGATACGCCTCTAAGAATCATTAGTTGCTTGAAGGCTAGAAAATATTTGAAGAAAGGATGTGTTGCCTTCTTGGCACACATCATAAATAAAGAAGCCGTTGAGCCGAAGATAGAAGATATTCCAGTCGTGAAGGAGTATCCTGAAGTCTTTCCAGAAGACTTGCCAGGATTGCTGCCATAAAAACAAGTTGTGTTCCACATTGACTTAGTTCCAGGCATCGCGCCTGTAGCTAAGGCACCTTATCGACTCGCGCCTTCAGAAATGCAAGAGCTGTCAACACAACTCCAGGAGCTACTGGATAAGGGATTTATCAGACCAAGCTTCTCGCCTTGGGGAGCTCCAGTTTTGTTCCTTAAGAAGAAGGATGGTAGTTTTCGCATGTGTATCGACTAACGGGAGCTGAACAAGTTGACTATCAAGAATAGATATCCTTTACCAAGGATTGACGTCCTGTTCAATCAACTACAAGGTTCGAGTTTTTACTCAAAGATCGATCTACGACCAGGTTATCACCAGTTGAGGATTCAAGAGGAAAGTATTCTAAAGACTGCCTTTAGGACTCTCTACGGACATTACGAGTTCCTGGTTATGCCGTTTGGTCTGACAAACGCACCAGCAGTATTCATGGATTTGATGAATAGAGTCTGCAAGCCGTACCTCGATAAGTTTGTGATCGTGTTTATTGATGATATTTTGATTTATTCAAAGACGAAAGAAGAACACGAGCAACATCTAAGGGCTATTCTAGAGCTGCTTAAGAATGAGAAGTTGTACGCTAAGTTCTCGAAGTGCGAGTTCTGGTTACGAGAAGTTAAGTTTCTTGGTCATGTGGTTAATGGAAATGGAATTCATGTGGATCCCACAAAGATCGAGGCGATCAAGAATTGGGAGACTCCGAAAATGCCAACTGAGATTCGACAATTCTTAGGTTTGGCTGGGTATTATCGCAGATTTATTGAGGATTTTTCGAAAATTGCTAAACCATTGACCTCCCTCACACAGAAAGACAAGAAGTACGAATGGGGAGACAAGCAAGAAGAAGCGTTTCAGTTGTTGAAGAACAAGCTTTGTGACGCACCGATTTTATCTTTACCCGAAGGCACTGACGACTTCGTGGTATATTGCGACGCCTCGCATCAAGGTTTAGGCTGCGTGTTGATGCAGCGACAGAAAGTTATAGCATATGCTTCGCACCAACTGAAGGTTCACGATAAAAACTACACCACCCATGATTTGGAGCTAGGCGTTGTGGTGTTTGCATTAAAGATCTGGCGACATTACTTGTATGGCACGAGGTGCACAATCTTCACTGATCACAAGAGTCTGCAGCATATATTTGACCAGAAAGAACTTAACATGAGACAGAGACGCTGGGTTGAGCTATTGAACGATTATGATTGTGAAATCAAGTATCACCCAGGGAAGGCGAATGTGGTCGCCGATGCCTTAAGTCGAAAGGAAAGGATTAAGCCCATAAGGGTTAGGGCTTTGGAAATGATTGTACAGACAGACCTCACGTTGCGCATTCGTGGTGTGCAGAGGGAAGCTCTTAAAAGGGAGAATCTTGAGAATGAATATCTCCGTGGGATGGAGAAGCATTTGGTGGTTTGAGAAATGTTATTTTTGATGAAGCTCACAAGTCACGGTACTCGATCCATCCAGGATCTGATAAAATATACCAAGATCTAAAGGATTTCTATTGGTGGCCAATGATGAAAGGCGACGTTGCGATATATGTTGGCAAATGTTTAACTTGCGCCAAGGTAAAGGCCGAATACCAGAAGCCTTCAGGACTTCTGCAACAACCTGAAATACCCCAGTGGAAATGGGAACATATTTCTATGGATTTTATAACAAAGTTGCCAAGGACGCCCAAAAGTCATGATACGATCTAGGTAATCGTAGACCGTCTGACGAAATCAGCACACTTTTTGGCAATCAAGGAGAAAGACAACACTAGCAAGCTAGCTGAGCTATACCTGAGAGAGATTGTAGCACGACATGGAGTGCCTCTCTCAATTATCTCTGATAGAGATGGAAGATTCATGTCAAGGATTTGGCAATCCTTCCAAGAAGCATTTGGTTCTCAGTTGAATCTGAGTACTGCCTTTTATCCGCAGACAGACGGACAGAGCAAACGAACGATTCAAACTTTGGAAGATATGTTATGAGCTTGCGTAATGGATTTAGGTGGAAGTTGGGACACTCACCTACCATTGGTTGAATTTTCATACAACAACAATTATCATGCAAGCATTCAAGCCGCACCGTTCAAAGCTCTCTATGGACGTAAGTGTCGATCACCGCTATCCTGGGAAGACGCGGGTGATTGACAGCTTGTTGGTCAGGAATTGATTCAGGAGACGACAGACAAGATTTTCCAGATCCGAGAGCACATCAAAGCGGCTCGTGATCGTCAAAAGAGTTATGCGGACCGAAGAAGAAAACCTTTGGAATTTGAGGTGGGAGATATGGTTTTGTTGAAGGTTCACCCTCGAAGGGTGTGGCATGCTTTGGGAAGTGTGGGAAGTTGAACCCCAGATACATTGGACCGTTCAAAATCCTAAAAAGGATTGGTCTTGTAGCATACAGGTTGGATTTACCTGCTGAACTGAATGGCGTCCATGATACATTTCATGTATCCAACCTGAAAAATAGCCCAACTCAAGAGACAGTTGTCATTCCTGCCGACGAAGTTCATATTGACGACACACTCCACTTTACTGAAGAACCCGTTGAGGTTATTGATTGGAAGGTTAACAAGACACGTAGGAGTAGTGTTAAACTTGTCAAGTTTCGATGGAATGCACGACATGGCCCAGAATTCACGTGGGAACGTGAGGATCGTATGAAAGCCAAATACCCACATTTTTTCCCCAAGACCCCTGCATCTAGTAGCAGAACAAAAATTTCGGGATGAAATTTTCTTAACAGGGGGAGAATGTGACAACCCTCATAATTACAGGTATCCCTACAATTAATTAATATTGATTTATGCTTAATGATTGTGCTTAATTACAATTGATGACGTAAACTTCTTTCTGATTTCTATATCATACATACATGTGCATCACATTTCATACCCTCACACCATTTATTACATACAAACTTTAGTGACATACATGATGCACAAAGCACAGTTAGCGGATAACTCAGAAACATACTGACAATGCCAGTACATAGACAGACAATATTTTGAGACCCCGTAAGGGCCAGAGACAAGGTACTACACTAGTATGGAGTGTAGGGAAGTAAGGACCATAAAACTGCGTCACTAGGTTATAGTTTAAGTGCCGGAAAGTGCCTAAAACCCACTCAAAATGCAGAATTCTGCATTAATCATCAAAAATCAGCATTTTAACATGCTAGTAACTTGCAAAAATATGGCAAAATGGTCCTGTATGCTTTCCTAAGTGTCGGGAATCAAAAGTGTCACAAAATGTTACATAAAGGACACTATACGGTATAACTTGACACTTTAACGAACCGGTATCTAACCCAACAACCGGACATTACCTGGAACACCAAAATATTGCTAGAAGCGTTGTTTTTATTTTTCTGAACTAGTTATGGTTCCTGAATACTTTAACATACTACATAAGGCATGATATACACTAAACACTAGACTTACACTTAACACCCTAACTAATTACCATCATTTACCATCAACTTACATTTACCCCCTCCCTCCTTCTTGTCTACGGCCCCAAGGGGGTACCCCACTCAAGATTTACATAATCTACTTAAATCTTCTATAATCTTGCATTGGGATTTTTTGGGATTGAACCCTATCAAAGGAACAGATAATTAAAGCCAAAACTGGATCAGAGTAGTGGATCCAGAATAAGCAGATGTTTACATACAAATCTCTCCCCTTGAAAGTGATTTCGTATCTGCTGACCTCCAATCTGCTGATCTTGCAAAGTGCTGACCTACAACTGCTGCTCAAAGTAAAGACCTGATGAAAGACTAAAGCCCTGCTGATTCTATCTACGGCCTTGAGTCAAGCACTGCTGATCCGGACAAGTACTGCTGGGTTCACAGCAGTGAAAAGTTGCAGCAGCTGATCTATAGTCTGTTTTGTAATGTAATGTAATGTAATAGCAGTAGTTAACATAGCAGTGTTTGTATAGATCAGAGGTTAGAGTTTGTTAGGAGGTTAGATGTCACTTTCATGGTGACGTCAGCTAAGATGCTCAGTGGTTTGCAAGTGCCTATAAATAGTTCAGTACTTTGTACTGTTCTATTAGCTCTTTTGCATCATCGTCTTCTTTGCACGAACAAACAACTGAGCTCTGGCTGAGGGGGAGTTTGCATTCATTCATCAATCATTGTAATCGTTATTGAAATAAATTCAATCTTCCGATTCATTGTGAAAAGATGTTTGATTAAAGTATTACTCTCGTTTGATTGTATGCAAAGTTTGTTTTCATCATAATTCCGTTGCACACTCATCCATCTTCATTTAAATTGCAAACACAAAATACAATAAAAAACAAACTCAGATCCAACAATTGGTATCAGAGCCTGGACAGTCAAATTTGATTTAACAATCATTTTGACGTAAATAGTTCAGCTCATAACAGTTGATACTGATCGTTTGTTCGTTTGTTGAAAAACAGAGCAAGGATTAATCACCATTAAAGTTGATTTCTCAGTGTCTGTAAAACAAAAAGAATGACGTCACAATCTCAAGATGATAAAAACAACATCGGCTCTCTTTTTAAACCACCTATGCTAAAAAGAAATGAGTACAACATCTGGCAGAGGAGGATGGGTCACATCCTCGCTCAACAAAGCACAGGTTGTTGGAGGTCTGTCATCTATGGTCCCCATGTTCCCACAGTGCCAAGCGCTGAAGATGCTAAAAAGTTCATTCCAAAACCAGTTGAAAATTATACCGAAACCGATTATCAAAAGTTCGAACTAGATGCTAAAGCTTTTAGCATCATAGCATCAGCGCTGCCTAATGAGATATATGCTGGACTGTTACACTGTAACAGTGCCAAAGAATTATGGGACGCACTTAAGGAACAATTTGGGGGAACCGAAGAAGTCATAGAAAACAATAGGGAAATCCTGAACCAACAGTATGAAACATTTTGTTACGTTAAAGGTGAATCACTAACGCAACAATTTGAGCGTTTCAGTTGTCTCATCAGTGAACTGAGGCTTGTTAACACCACTTTTACAAACTCAACTCAAAATAGCAGGTTCCTCAGGTCACTGCCAGAAAAATGGGACACCATAGCTTTTGTCACCCGAAACTCACCTGAGTTCAAGGATCTGACCTTGACCCAACTCCACGATCGACTCCTGACCTACGAAAGGGAGTTGAACCAGAAAAGGACGTTACAAGAGTCAGGAAAAGTTACTGATGATTACACTTTCGGTAATACTGCTCTTCTGGGTCAAGAAGAATCTGGGAGCAGTGGTAAGGATCAGGGTTATGATCACTTCATTGACATAACTGCTGGTGCAAACTTTAACAACCCTGATCCTCACTCTGCTAGTTATGCATTCACTGCAAACGAAAACCAGATGTCAGACAATTTAAGCTTTGAACTAAATGATTTGCAACATTTTGATCCCACTAACTTAGAGGAAATGGACATCCTGCACCAACTGGCTTTGCTAAGTGTTAGAACTAGCAAATTTTACAAAAGAACAGGGCGAAAATTCCCAGGTTTGCATGGGAATCTAAGGGTTGGGTTGGATAAATTGAAAATCAAGTGCTACAAGTGTAATAGGTTGGGACATTTCGCTAGGGAATGTAGGAGTCAAACTACTGGTCCTATAATTACTCATCCTAGTTCAAATCCTAGACCTCAAAACCAAAGCACTGTGCACTATGCCCAGTATGCCCCAGCAGCTCAAGTGAACACTGCTCACTATGCTGCTGCCCCTGTGCCAGTGCACTATGTCCAAACTGCTGTTCCACATATCCAATATGTTCAAACCCCTGCTCCCCAGGCACAAGTGCAGCCTGCACCTCAAACCACTGCTCCAGCAGCAGTACAACCAGATCAACAAAGTTTTTTCACTCAAGGGTTTGTTGACTGGAGCAGTATGCCTGAAGACCTTAGTGATGAAAATTTTGCACTCTATGCTTCTAATGATTCTTCTCAAAATGAGTTTTGTTTGATGGCATTAGAGTCAATATAGGAGGGGGTTGAAACTGAAGAGGAGCAGCTAAGTATTGAAACAGTGGATGAGGTGACTGAAGCAGTGGTTACTGCTGTGGCTGGTGAACTACTGTTGGGAGAAAGTTCAGGTACCCTGATTGAACCACTGACAGACCCATGGTCCGAAGAGAACAAAGAAGAAAAGAAGGAAGAAAAGGCTGGTGAAAAGAAGGTGATAGCTGATGATGAAGAGAATCATCAATGTGATTGTGCAATGATGGCTGCTGCCAAGGTATCTCCTCAAGTTCTAGAAAAAACTGTGTTCTGACAATTGCATTATTGCTTTTGCTAACATCAAAGAGGTGAATGAAAACCTTCGTGATAAAATCTTAACTGATGAAGTCAAATTTGAAAGATCTTTAAAAGAACTTAAAAACAAATTGACTGAAAAAGAAAAGGAGATTAGCAGCATGAAAGAAGAGCAGAGCATAACCAAAACCCAACTCCAAACTATGGTAGAAAAATACCAAGTTTGCAAAAAGGAGTTAGAGTCCACCCAAATCACATGTGAGAGATGGGTGGAATCATGCAAAGGGTATGAGGTTATGCTTGAAAAACAGATAAAAAGCAATGTGAAATTTGGGGTTGGCTATAGAAAACATGATGATGAAAACACTGCTTTTGGAAAATCTGTTCAAACCACTGATGTAACCACTGAGTTCATCCCCACAAACAAGAATGGCCAAGAAGTGAAAATCACTGACAAAATTGGTAACAAAATCACACTTGACAGACCAATGGGATCCTCTACTTTTGAGGAGCTTGAAGAATATCAGTTTAAACCAAAATGGTCTGATAAGTGTGATATTCTTGAAAATTTCAAGCCAATGGACTTTACATCAACTGATGCTGTCAAAGCTCCAAAAGCTAAAGTCATACCTCTCAAGGACATCCCAGTAGTGGTTAAAACCTCTGCTGCAAAGGAGTCTGAAAAGTGAAAGAAGAAAGAAAAAATTGATAACTTGTTTTGTGAATTCTGTGAGAAAAGGAATCATCTAACAAAAGATTGTTTCCACTTAAAAGCTTATGATTTAAACAGAACAAGTGTCATTGTTTCAGCTGAAAGTTGCATTGTTTGTGGTTAAACAAACCACAAAACTCAAGCATGTGTGTATCTCAAAAACTTTGATGTGAAAAAGAATGAGTACATTGCTAAAACATCCTTGAGTTCATCACCATCATCATCATCTGTCAAATTCACCAAGAAACAACCACTATTTGTGCCAGTTCAAACAACTATCACAAAACAGCTGAACCAAACATCTGTCAAAAGAGATGTTCAGGTTACTGATGCACCCCCTGCTAATCAATTCAGAAAAGGCAAGGAAAAATAGTCTTACCAAAGGATTCCACACGTTTATGATGTCACACCCCCAAAATCCACATGCGGAGTATCACCGCTTGGAGGCGTGACTGACCAGGATCAAACCACTAATCATATTGAACAAGTAAATAATTAAATGTAAAAGTCTAACCAACACGATTAGTGTCCAAAACAACCATAGTTAAGTTATGAGCGGAAGCATAATGTTCAAAACCAAATTAAAAGTTTAATTATCCAAATGTTTAACATGGCACCCAGCTGTCCATGTCCCACAACGACTCTTCCTTGTGCAAGCTCCAGCTAAGTACCTATAGACCTGCAAAGCATGTAGTAACGAGTCAACAACAAGTTGAGTGAGTTCACGTTTGGTTGTCCAGTTTATAGTTGTTCCGAAAACACAGTTTGCTCTTTACCAGCTATCCAGCCGTGGGGGTTACCCCATAGTTCGAAAAACGTTTATTAGTTACCCGTTCTTACGTTGGCTATTCCAGCCCGGCTCTATGGCCGTGGGGGCTACCCCATGTTTAATTCACCAGACTCGTTACCATATCGACTACTAACGTTCGTCATGTTTAAGTGCCCTAACGTCTGTGTCTATCATCACTGACGTGCCATAGTCCATTAGTCCACGCCCGTCCTCTGCGGCACGGTGTGAGGTTTGTTAAACCTAATAGCGCTATTTAACTAATGACCCGTTCGCCATTGGCCTCGGCGATTAAGTCGATATAAATGGAGGGACTTCGTTGATAGAGTTCTAGTCTAGTATAGTTAAATCCGTCTCATACTGGACGAGGAATCTACGTTCCTGAATACGTCTCAACAGGACGAGGAATCTACGTTCCTGAATACGTCTCAACAGGACGAGGAATCTATATTCCTTAACCCATTCCCAACCCCTAGGAATCCCATGCTTTGTAAAGAAGTGTGAACTCACCTTGGTTTGCTCGGCAGATTACACAGAAAGGTCAACTCTAGCAGCTAGTGGTCAACCACGTCCTAACATGGTTATCATACAAGTCAGGTTTTGGTTTCACTGAGTGCATATAAGTATCACGTAAGATAGCATGTAAGAACACACACAGATCATGGCAACACATATTATTACGTTCAACATATTCAAGATTGGGCTCACACAAGTCTAACAACTTGTGCGATTCACCCATTGAAGACCAACAGTACCCGGCCCAAAAAATCAGAAAGCCCAAATATAGATTACACGGCCCAATCTAATAACATGCAAAAGTCTTGTGCGATTCGGACCGCTTGTACGATCCTATCACTTGTGCGATCCAACTAAATCAGCCCAACAAGTATACCCGACCCAACATAACATCTTGTGCGACTGAAAACATCTTGTGCGATCAGATCGTCTTGTGCGAATGGACCTCTTATGCGACCAAGAGGTCTTGTGCGGATGGTTAACTAATTCTCGTGATTCATGCAATCGGTTACATCCATTTAATTAGTTTCCAAATTCACAATTTATCATTAAATGCTAACAACTTCCAAACCAAACAGAAATCGATCAAGCAAGGTTTTTAGTATCAATTTCTTATGAACCCTAGACATGATCAAACACAATATCGACTAGACGATTTGTATTCTTGACTACGCGCATGAAATCTAATCATAACAATACCACGAAATCATTTGCACATAAACACCTTACAGCCGGTTAATCATCTATTCGGTTCTAAACAAGCGGTAATATCATAAAATCATCAGACCTTATATTACTCATAGTCAACATACATGTGAGCCGATTAACCAGAACACTATTATTCAACATCATAATCAATCATGTCAACCGACACATCTGCCATCGAACTAACCTATATTTTATAATACTATCCCATGTTTCAACAAGTTATGAATTTAGTATGCGTGGAACCCTAGACCTCATTGACTAATGATAGCCCTTATCATATTTCATCCAACCTAAAGACACAAATCACAACCACATAGGCACTGACAATCACATGCAACATTAATACAATGGCCGACAAAGAGGTGATGGTTATCTAAATCTCATGTGCATAACAAACACAAGCATGATTTAATCACAACATTCGATGCTACACATGCATGACAGGAGGTTCAATATTTTATTCATGTTATTTGCACAAAGCCATCCCTAGATCACATCATAATCCATTCGGTCAACAACACAAGAAACACTAACTAATATCATTCATAAATCATTGTATGAGAATTATATAATCATCATATCATGTAACACACAATCAATAAATATCACTAACCGATTAAAGAAGAGTGTAAAGACTGATCCGAAAGATAAAGCTTCGAGAGAGATGAAGGTTGTTGCCGTCGAGTTTGAAAGGAGAAAAAAGAGAGCACTAGGGTTTTGTGTGTGTGAATGTTTTGCAACAAATGAGAACAAACTTTCTAAGGGTGTGTGTATACGTATGGTGGAGTGGGCCGAACCCTTTACATGGCTGCCCATTCAGTTCAAGTTCAAGAGAAATGGACCGAGAGTAGCTAAGCCCAAAGGCTTGTGCGGTTGAGTTGTGTTGTGCGACTACATCATACATACATTCACATAAACACACAAATCATAGCATTCATTTAATCAATCACTTTCATAAAATCACATCACGTTCACATACGTTACATCAAGGTACAAAAATAGGTTCGGAAATACGAGTTGTCACATTATCCCCAAGTTGAAAGAAATTTCGTCCCGAAATTTAGCACGTACTCACTGAGGCAGCTAGTTAAGTTGCATGGTTTTCCTGGTTTTTCCTGGGGTGTCACATCCTCCCCCCGTTGATCTGGAATTTCGTCCCGAAATTCCGTAGCTTCAGCCTCAGTAGTAGTTGTACCGGTTGCGAATAGTTGGGGATACTTTTGTTTCATCTGATCTTCGCGTTCCCAGGTGAACTCTGGGCCGCGACGTGAGTTCCAACGAACTCGAACGAGAGGTATTCTAGTACGCTTGAGGATCTTAACATCCCGGTCCGTGATTTCGACAGGTTCCTCGACGAATCGTAACTGCTCGTCGATCGTGAGCTCCTTCAAAGGAACTACGTGGGTCTCATCTGACAGACACTTCTTCAGATTTGACACATGGAAAACGTCATGAACTGCACTGAGTTCTGCTGGTAAGTTCAGTCTGTAGGCCACCTTGCCTATTTTCTCTATAACTTCGAAAGGTCCAACGTATCGTGGGTTAAGTTTGCCCCGTTTGCCAAAACGAACCACACCCTTCCAGGGTGAAACTTTGAGTAGTACACGCTCCCCAACCTGGAGCTCTAGTGGTTTTCTGCCCTTATCGGCGTAGACTTTCTGACGGTCACGAGCTGCCGCCATTCGTTGTCGTATCTGAGCAATTTTCTCTGTTGTGTCCACAACATGCTCTGGACCAATTATCTGACTATCCCCCACCTCTGCCCAACAAAGAGGTGACCGGAATTTACGCCCGTACAATGCCTCAAACGGAGCAGCCTTAATGCTGGTGTGGTAGCTATTGTTGTACGAAAATTCCACAAGTGGCAGATGCTTTTCCCAGCCGTTGCCAAAATCAATTACACATGCCCTAAGCATGTCTTCGAGAGTCTGGATGGTACGTTCCGACTGCCCATCCGTTTGCGGGTGATAAGCTATGCTCATATCTAACCTTGAGCCAAATGACTTGTGCATTGCTTGCCACAGTTCCGATGGAAATCCTTGAGTTGTGTTGTGCGACTACAGCATACATACATTCACATAAACACACAAATCATAGCATTCATTTAATCAATCACTTTCATAAAATCACATCACGTTCACATACGTTACATCAAGGTACAAAAATAGGTTCGGAAATACGAGTTGTCACATTATCCCCAAGTTGAAAGAAATTTCGTCCCGAAATTTAGCACGTACTCACTGAGGCATCTAGTTAAGTTGCATGGTTTTCCTGGTTTTTCCTGGGGTGTCACATATGAGGCCTACAAAAGGCCCTCTAAACCCAGAGTGAACAGGCATCCTTTTGGTTACCAGCAGGTGATTGGTCAGGACCCACAACAGTGGTTAGAAAAACACTGTCCTAAAACAGTCCAAACCCCTGACCTAACCACTGTCCATCATTCTGCATCCATCCCAGACACTGTTGAGACCCCATCCAAAGCCCTGCTGGCTTTGGAGACCCTAATGAACTAATCCTTTTACTTCATGTGCAGGGATCTTCTGCATGCTTTGATAGTCTTTGGTATGTAGATAGTGGAGGCTCCAGGCATATGACAGGATGTAAAGCCCTCCTCGAAGACTTTAAAATCCATGGAGGGGGTGATATATCCTTTGGGAATAATAGTAAAGGAAAAGTTCTGGGGTCTGGTACAGTGCAATCTGGAAATGTAAAATTTGAAAATGTCAATATGATAGACAATCTAAAATTCAACCTTCTGAGTGTATCACAAATGAGTGACAAAGGGTTTGGGTCATTCTTCACAAAAGATTGTTGTAGGATTGTTGGACCAGAAATGGTCAAAAAGATTGAAGCAATAATAAAAACTGGTCAAACTAAACTTGTTGCTCAAAGAAGTGGCAATGTTTATGTTGTTGATATGTCCAAAGATTGTCCCAGAGCTGATGCCTGTCTGTTCTCAGCTGCCTCTAACAAAGAGACAGAACTTTGGCACAGAAGGCTGGGGCACACAAATCTTAAGACAATCACTGAAATTTCAAAAAATGGTTTGGTGAGAGGCCTACCACAAAAATTGTTTTCATGTCCTAAACATTGCATTTCCTGTTTAAAAGGAAAACAATATAAAAGTTCTTACAAGTCCATTGAAGAGTCCAAAACAACCCAGTGTTTGCAAATTCTACACATGGATTTGTTTGGCCTAGTTCAAGTCACGAGTCTCAAAAAGAAAAGATATTGTTTGGTTATTGTTGATGACTTTTCTAGGTTTACATGGACTTTCTTTTTACACTCAAAAGATGAGACTGCAGGCATTTTGCAAGACTTTGTAACACAGGTTGAAAAGCAATTTGACCTCCCAGTGAAAAGCTTCAGGAGTGACAATGGCACAGAATTCAAAAATAAGGAGTTGGATGCCTTCTGTGTGAAGAAAGGGATTGTAAGGCAGTACAGCATCCCTAGAACACCAGAGCAGAATGGGGTAGTGGAAAGGAAGAACAGAACTTTGATTGAGGCTGCCAGAACCATGCTTTCAGATTCAGGTTTGCAATTAACTTTCTGGGCAGAGGCAGTAAACACTGCTTGCTATGTCCAGAACAGAGTTTTAATAAACCCCAGGCACAAAAAGACTGCTTATGAAATTATGTATAAAATCAAACCACTGATCTCATATTTCAAAGTGTTTGGCTGCCCATGCTTTATTTTGAACTTAAAAGATTCCATTTCAAAATTTGCAGCCAAAATTGATTGTGGTTATCATCTGGGATACTCAACCACTGCCAAGGCCTACAAAGTGTTCAATACACGGACCAAGGCAGTTTGTTCATTTGAAGCTTCAGTAATTTTAACTCCAGAAGTACCCTGATCATCATCATCATTTCCATCATCACTATGAATGCTTGCAGAAAATACTTTATCATCATCATCTTCTTCATCCTCATCATCTTCATCAACATTTTCATCAATATTCTGAACATTGTCTAGTAACACATTTTCATCAAATATAGCAGAAACTGCAGGGAGAGGAACAGGCTGCTCAGTATATGATTCAGGAACAATTGATAGAACAATTGCCCTATCTTCAGAAACACCTTCTATGCCTTTGCCCTTGTTCTTTAAATCTGCATCAATCTCTGCTTGTTTTTGAGCTCTAACCTCCTCAATATTTATTTCATCAAATTTCTGTTCTAAAGGCATACCAACCACACTCTCTAATACTTTTCTCAACATATAATTTTCATGATCATTTCGAGCCTTGATTGCTTCCAACTCTTTATTCTTCAGCTTGAAGTATTCATTTTGTTGATCTTTTCGAGTTTTCTCTTCCTCCAACTCTGCAACTTTAACCTTCAAAATATTAATCTCAGCTTGATCAGACTCTACTTTCTTTAATAATGAAGAATTCTCAGCTTCGACTGTAGTTACACGCTTCTCCAATTTCTTTTTCTCAACTAAAATTTTTTCAACTTTCTTATCCAAAAATTTAACTTGCTCATCAGTAGCAAAATTGAAATCATCAATGTCTGCAAGTGGTATATTCTCCGGAATGTTTGGAAAAGTTTTGTAACCTGAAGAACCAGGTGTGGATTAAACTTGTGGTTGTGAAGATGGTGGTGTTTGAAAGATTTGTTGTGAAGTAAGCACAGGTTGTTCTTGGATTGGTATTTGGTGTAGTGGTGATAAATGTGGTGGTGTTTGATGTAATGGTGATGGTTGTCTAGGAGGTTATTGGTGAAGTGGTGATTGGATTGGTGATAGTTGATGTTGTGGTTCAGGTTGTGGTGATGGTGGTGGTGTGGGTTGTTGGATAGGTTTCAGGATTTTCAATGACTTTTTCATCTTTGGAGTAACAACTTTCTTTCTTGTACCAGCTTTCTTTTTACCACCTGAAGATGGAGGTGTTTGAACATCTTCAATGTTTTCTTGAGAAGGAATATACACATCATCATCATCTTTACCACTCTTTTTTCTCTTTTTCTGTTTCTCTTTCTCTACAACAGACATGACTATCTTATAACGCTCAGTCTTGTCAATCTCATCTTCAGAAGAACTTGATGAGCTTGTTGTACTTTTGTTTACGTCATCACCTTCTTCATCACCAGCTACCTTTTCAGCTGCTTTAGCTGCTTTATCAGCTTCAAAACTTTTATTAAGGGCTTTCAACAATTTTATAGAATTAGGAGATAAACGAACATCTCCTTCAACATTCATTTCAGTTTCAGCTTCAGCTTCAACTTCTTCATCAGACCCATCAACAAGCAAAGTCTTTGCAACTTTCTTTTGACGCTTTTTGGGCTGTGATGAAGAACCCTCTTCCACTTGAACTTTTGGAGTTGCTTTTCTACCCCTCTTCTTTTCCTCCTTCAAGAACCATTCGTTACGAGTTCCTTTGAATTCTTCAAGTATTTTTAATTCATCTGCATATCCAGCTTCTTTCATTTCTTCTTCATTTCTCCAGTTCTGATGATTAACAGGATCTGGATCAACGTAATTCTTATCCTTGATGAAGCAAAAAAATTCAGCTTTAGTCTTTGGCTCTGGATGATTCGGATGATATCTTGCCAACTGTTTCAAAGAATCATTACTCATGTGAGATAGTACCAACAGATCATTGGTTTCATCTCTTTCAAGGTTAGGATATGCATGATCTATCATCATTTGAACAAATCTTGGATACACCCAAGTCTTACTCTTTGACGTAATGTTCTCCACCATATAATGAAACACAATCTTCAAAAAGTTATACTTTTTGTTCAATACAAGAGCTGTCACCATGTTCATCTGATAGTCTCTCATAGCATCATAACCTCCCTTACAATGACTTAGAGCATGCAGCACCGAGTGAATAAGAAATTTGTATGGATTTGTAAACTTTGATTTCAAGTAATTAGCACTGTTTAGAGCACCAGAATAACCCATCCGCAGCATACAACCTTTGACCATTCTCTCAGGAAATTTCGTCGGAGAGTGTACATCATCAGGAAAATCTAAAACTTCACGTACATATGCCTCAGAGATAATAATTGATTTCTTTTCACCATTTAGCTTAACACACAAATTGATTAATTTGCTTGCTTCGTCATAAGTAGCATTCTTCCAAAAACGTTTGATATGAGATCTAAAAACCAAGTGTTGGTTCGTCAATGCTTTCTGAATTGGCAGTCTTCTCATAAATTCTAGAATACTCCTGAAATCAGACAACTTTGGAATCTTCTCCTCATCAAAATCACAACAACTGTTGTGCAATGGATCAAAAATCACGTTCGAAGCCTGAAAATCAACACAATACAAGTTAAACCTTTATAAAAATTTTCAACTCAAATAACATTCAAGCGAAATCACATATAATAGGTTTGAAGCGAAATCACTTGTTTTAACAAAATGTCATTTTCAAGCGGAATGTCATTTGAAGCGGAATAAGAACAATGAATGTTTCAAGCGGAATCAACTGATTTCCAAGAAAATCAGTTTCAAGCGGAATCATGAATAAATTTTTTCAAAACATATCTGATGATGAAATTAATCATCTGGGTTTGTTCATCAGTGAATTCCAAGTAAGTGGGTGTCATTTTTATCCATTAAGCACCAATAAACAACCCTAGATCTAAGTTCGAAGTTCTGTTCAACGTTGTTCAAACCGGAAACATAGATCTACAACAATCAATCATACTACAACTTATCTACAACAAATTCCGATCATACATATGTGTTTATCGTTCATTTTAGAGCATTTTTAACCCTAGATCTAAGTGTTTGAGACTCTTCATCACCGACACATCAAAAATATCTCAGATCTGGGTCAAATTAACCATCAATCTTACCTTTCCCATGATAATAGTTATACCAACCAACTAAAATCAAGAAATCTAACTACAATCGGGCAGAGATTCGACTGTAAATCGAAGGTTTTGAGGTTTCGCTCGAAATCGCTTTGATGTGGGTCTGAAGCGGAATGAGAACAAATGAAGTGTTCAAGCGGAACCACCGGCTATTTATAGATCACCTGATTTTGCTTGAAATGGGCATTGAGGAAGTTCAAGCGGAATCACCACTCAAGCGAAATAAGAAGTTTCAAGCGAAATAACCTTTTTAAAATTTCAAATTTTTAACTTTTTCAGATTTTACCGACACACCCAGTTAACCAAGTCCAAGTTAATGACCCTGGTCAACTGTCTAGCCTGCCAAGTCCAAATTAATGACCCTGGCTGACCAAATTATGAAGTTTGCTGACTTTCTGAAACAATTTAAGTTCAAGTTAATGAACTTTTGAACTTTCAAGCAATTACCGATCACTTTTTCACAATCTTCTGCTTACCCAACCCTCAAGATCCAGACATGTTCCCCACATAAGACTTTGATCATCTGATCCCTAACGTCTGTTGTCGAAAATAAGATGAAAAACAAAATCTTTTTGGATTTTGAATATGGTAAGCAATAAACTGTACACACAATATTTTTTCGAGCGTGTTAGGGGATCATATCAGCTGCCAACAAGATACAAGTACCGTTAAGCTTTGATTACATTTTCAGCATTAAACAATTTGCAATGATTGTCGATATACCGGTCCACTTTAAATTTTCACACAAAGTTCAATCTGTTCAGGATACGGATTAGTGTTTTAAGGCTTAACTTTTATGCGTGTACCACCTCAGAATATACTCCCGTATCCAGATCTTAATATCTAGTCTTACAGGTGAGTATACCTAGATGATATCTGTAAGGGGTTAGATGCGAGGGCCGTGAGAGCTCAGGTCAGAACTTCCGTTCAGCAGAAAGATGACAGCCTCGACTTTTGGTGGGTTCCCTTTAGAGAATCTTTTTTTACAACAACACATGATTAGCATTTTTCAATGTTTCATCATTTTTTATGCTGAGGGGAGGCTTATATTTCAAAGCAGCGTAAAGTATTCTCCGGGGACTACGCCATTGCTTCCGCATTATCAGAAGTCCCGGGATAATACCCCAGATATCACTAAGCATAAAGACCTAGTATCTCAGAACGAGGGACCTTTCAAACAAGATTTCGGGGGTTACCCATATATCCGAGAGATGTTCCCCACATAAAAGCAAGAAATTTTAGGTTTATATCCCGAACAGACTTACTAAATGTGTTGGATCGTGTACGTGACCCTGAAAGTCAGCTGATGTACTATCATTTTCCCTATATACACAAGCTCTTTTTCAGATTTTATCATGTTTTTGTATTTTTGCATTTTTTTTACTGTTTTTGTATTTTCTGAAAATAAACTATGTACAAAACATCTACTCCCCCTAAATACCAAAACAAGTAAAAATTCGACAAACCATTGCAGATTGTTTCTCGTCTTCATCCGCAACAGTACTCTCATCAACGCCAATAATGCCATCCGTGTCACACCCTGGCTTTGCGGAAGCGTGGGTAATTTTGGTGTGACTTCTTAATACCATAGCTAAATCATAACAAAGCTATATGAATTTAAAAACCATGCAAGTCATCATTAAGTTTAGAAATCAACATACAATACCATTGTTTTAAACATACGACCATAACCTTGTTCAACAACATTACAACTAATAACAGAACATAAACGAGGGTTAAGGATTGTGTCTTGTCCAGGTAAGAGAACACAATCCCTAATCCTTGATGACTTCATGAAGATTGCAGCGGAAAACGTTCATACCGTGCCAGAATCCCTTTTAATTTCCTGAAATACATGTGAGTTGAAAAATCAACAATAATGTTGAGCGAGTTCATGTGTAAGTGAGTATGTAAAACACTTGTGAGTATAAAAATAGTTGTGGTATGTAGCAGTTGTAAGAGGACTTGTGATCACCAATGGTTTGCAAGGCCATTAGCATGTTGTGAAATGCAAGTAGGAAGATTCAAACCTAGCGTATTTGGCGTTGGGGCACCAAGTCACCACCTGGTCCATTATGCGGGCTCAGGGGTTGGGCTCGCTACACCCAGATAGATCTACCGCTTAAGTCCCTCGGTGTTCTAACTACCCATTCACTTGATCTAAAACCTCCTTACGTTAATCATACCGAGTATAATAGTACTTGTAAACAAAGTAACATGTATTTCACCCCCGCAGTTAAGGAAACTGAAAACAGTTAGAGAAAAGGGGGACATGAACTCACAGTGGATGCGTAAACTCTATCAAGCATCTCCTGGTACTGTAAGCTGTGCAATGACCTACAAGTGCTAAATCTATTAGACGGACGGCCGTGCTTTAGCTTTACAGTTTATGTTTGCGGGAAATAGTTAGACAACTATTTCGTGTTACATTTTGTATGTGCTTGATAGTTATTTTCCTTCCCAAGGATGGGGGATTTAATACATGTGCGTAATATTTTCCATCATTAAGTCTCACTTAACCTTCATATATATTCAACTCCAAAATATATGTATTTATCAAAAAAATACGTTGTTAAAGTACGCGTTCATAAATATTTCCGTAACTGTGTAAGTTACGTTTTAACATATAGGTGGTAATATAATTACCGGTGTAACTTATATATTTATGGCGAAAGCGTTTGTATTACTTTTGGAGTCGTTAACGTTTGTAAACATTATTTTTACTCTAAAAATAATATTTATGCGTTTCACAAAATAATCATAAACAGTGCGTGAAAAGTATATATTTATCACGTTAATATTTCGTGAAATCCCACCTCCGAATATTTAGTAATTTAAGTCGTGGCGAAATTTATGTTTTGAAATCATGTCAAAAATGATTCTAACACTTGTAATGTAAACAAGTTTAAGTGTTAGGTTTTTAAGAAAATTTCGCCAGAGTTTCCTCTGTAACTGGAGGTGGCCACGCTCTCAAGCGTATCATTTTCTTTTAAATAAATCAATTCAACAACTTCTTTATTCCATCAAACAATTTCCGACACATCAAACTAGTCAATAAATATGTAAATTTGCATAGTCGCATGAACTTGTAGTTTTTCCGAATCTATATTATAAATCCCATTTATTTATGTAGATCTTTATATAAAGTACTTCCAATCTTGTAAAAACCTCGTGTTTAGAGAAAACCGTCTTTACAACTTCTAGTAACAAGTGACAAATACGCTTCTTTGTCGGATCTCTTTATTTCACAAGTGTCTATACACTTGTGGTTTATAAAGTCATACTTATTAGTGCAAGATCCATCTTTAGAAAAAAAACATGATTTCTTTAAAGTGTGGTCTTTCAAAAATACCACTTGCGGATACGTAGATCCGCTAGTTTTAAACACCCTTTTACCGGTTAAAACACTTTTACACAAGTAAAATATTTCTTCACAAGTTCATGTCTCTAAAATGTGGTAGTGTTCACATTTAACCCTTGTATCTTTCAAAAACAAGCTTATGTGAAGGTACATGTTTTTACAAAGTCGGGTTAAACGAAGATTCGAGCTACCACATTATAGATCGGGTCTAGATAAACACAAATTTCAAGTCCTACGACTTTTACACAAGACCTATGCTATTAACCACCATTTTTATGATTTTACTAGACTTTAATGCATCATCTTTTAACATAACGAGATTCAACCGACAAAAATCCTTTTATCCACTTTAGATATGTGTAAAAACAAGTTTTAAGTGATATACCTCTAGCTCGGGGCTAGGGAAGAATCGTGACGAAAAACGGGTGGATAAAAGCTAACAAACGAGGTCCTTCGCATTCCACTTGCACCAAAGCTCCTAAAACGTGACCTTGGATGTATGTATGATCTTGAAATGCAAGAATCAAAGTTTGAAAATGTGATGGTGGTGGGTATGTAGTTCGGCCGAGAGTTGGGAGACAAGAGAGAGTAAGTGAAAGTTAGTGGAAATGTGAAGTAGTTATGTCTTGGATTAGGGTGCATTTATAGAAAAAAAAAAAAAGCTCATGTGTTATTATTCAATGGATAATGTGTCTTAATAATATTAGACAAATCTAGATTTAAATAATCAATTTGTACAATCATGTCCCCCCATGCAAAGGGGACGGTTAGGGATATGGGGGGGGTAGTTCGATTGTAAGTGGGTGTTTAGGGGTTTAGTTAGGGTAAACCACGTTAAGTTAAGTGTTAAACTCCGTTAGTTGTATGTTGCGTGTTATGACGGGTGTTAGGGTAATCAGGGACCCTAACTGGCTCAGAAAAATAATAATAGTGAAAATGTTAATATTTTCATGTTCCGGGTAAAGTCCGGTTGTTCGGTTGGATAGTAATCCGTTAAAGTGTTACAAAAGCTTTAAAGTGTCGTTTTTGATACTTTTAGTGACACAGTTTAATTTCCAACACTTTAGTAAGTGTCTAGTGATATTTTTCCCATATTTTGGCACTTTACTAGTCAGCTAGAAGCTGGTTACATTATTAAAGTGCTGTGTTTTGTACTTAAAGTACGTTTTAGGCACATCCGTTCACTGTAACTTATCCCTAGAGACGCGGTTCTACAACCCTTATATCCTACACTCACTATCAGTGTAGCCAAAATATATGAGGCTCTTAACAGGCCTTAGAGGCAGTATTTGCCTGATGCTGGTTATATCAGCATGTCCACTGTGTATACGTGTATTGTGCTACTGTGCGTTTAGTGCATCAAGTTTGTCACGAAGGTGCAATAAGCAAAATATAGTGTGACAGCAAGTAAAGTATGATGCAGTTATGTTCATGTATCAGTATAATAGTAGCAATTCATCAGCTAGTTCAATGTTGCACAGTAATCAAGCAGTAATTAATCAGTAATTAAGTTATACGGATACCTGGTTTAGTGCGGGTTGTCACATACTCCCCCCGTTAAATAAATTTCGTCCCGAAATTTTAAGTTCTGCTTGTAGATGCAGGGTTCTTGGGAAATAAGTGGGGGTACTTTTCTTTCATTCGGTCCTCACGCTCCCAGGTGTATTCAGGACCGTGTCTGGCATTCCAGCGAACCTTGACGAGTTTGACACTGCTCCGGCGGGTCCTGTTAATTTTCCAATCCGTGACCTCGACGGGTTCTTCTATGAAGTGGAGCGTGTCGTCAACATGAATCTCGTCGATAGGAATGGCAACGTCAATTTGAGTTGGACTTTTCTTTAAATTGGATACATGAAATGTATCGTGAACACCGTTAAGTTCGGCAGGTAGATCCAACTTGTATGCTACTGTCCCGATTCTCTCTAGAATTCTGAAAGGACCAATGTAGCGCGGATTTAGCTTTCCACGCTTCCCAAAGCGTGCTACCCCTTTCCAGGGTGAAACTTTCAACAACACCATTTCTCCAACTTGAAATTCCACATGTTTTCTGTTTGGATCCGCGTAGGCCTTTTGTCTGTGACGAGCGGCTTCGATGTTTTTAAGAATCTGCGCAATCTTGTCCGTCGTCTCTTGGACGATTTCGGGATCGGCAAGTTGCCTATCACCTGCGTCAGCCCAACATAGTGGTGATCGGCACTTGCGTCCGTATAGGGCTTCAAAAGGCGCGACACCAATACTGGTGTGGTAGCTGTTGTTGTAAGAAAATTCGACCAAGGGTAAGTGTTTATCCCAGCTACCGCCCAAATCCATAACGCATGCTCTCAGCATGTCTTCCAAGGTTTGTATCGTTCGTTCGCTCTGGCCATCAGTTTGCGGATGAAATGCAGTGCTCAGATTTAATTGTGAGCCAAAAGCTTCCTGGAAGGATTGCCATATTCTTGACACAAACCTTCCGTCTCTATCAGAGATGATTGAGAGGGGCACTCCATGACGTGCTACGATTTCTCTCATGTATATTTCAGCTAATTTGCTCGTGTTATCCTTTTCTCTGATAGGTAAGAAGTGTGCTGTCTTTGTTAATCGATCCACTATCACCCAGATAGTGTCATGGCCTCTTGGCGTTCTTGGCAGTTTTGTAACAAAATCCATGGAGATTTGTTCCCACTTCCATTTGGGAATCTCCGGTTGTTGCAGAAGTCCCGAAGGCCTCTGGTATTCAGCTTTAACTTTAGCGCACGTTAAACATTTGCTCACGTAGACAGCAACATCGCCTTTCATCCTAGGCCACCAATAGTAATCTTTGAGATCGTGGTACATCTTATCCGCCCCTGGATGGATAGAGTACCGTGATTTGTGCGCTTCGTCGAAAATAACATTCCTTAAACTTCCAAACAAAGGAACCCAAATCCTTTTCTCGAAACATAACGTTCCTTCACTGTTTGGTACCAGTAACTTCTCCATCCCACGGAGATATTCCTCCTCACGATTCCCTTCCTTAAGGGCTTCTTTTTGTGCAGCGCGAATGCGCAAGGAAAGATCGGTTCGTATAATCATTTCTAGAGCCCTAACCCTTATGGGCTTGATTCTTTCCTTTCGACTAAGGGCATCGGCGACCACATTCGCCTTCCCTGGATGATACTTGATCTCGCAGTCGTAATCGTTTAGTAATTCAACCCAACGTCTTTGCCTCATATTCAACTCCTTCTGGTTGAATATATGCTGTAGGCTTTTGTGATCTGTGAAGATTGTGCACTTCGTGCCATACAGGTAGTGTCTCCAGATCTTTAAAGCGAAAACCACTGCGCCAAGCTCTAAATCGTGGGTGGTATAGTTCTTTTCGTGCACTTCCAGTTGGCGTGATGCGTAAGCAATGACCTTTTGGCGTTGCATCAACACCCAACCCAATCCCTGACGCGATGCGTCGCAGTATACCACAAAATCGTCAGTACCTTCTGGTAGAGCTAAGATTGGCGCATCACAAAGTTTGTTCTTCAATAACTGAAACGCTTCTTCCTGTTTGATTCCCCAATCAAACGTCCTATCCTTCTGTGTGAGCGCGGTAAGGGGTTGAGCGATCTTTGAAAAGCCCTCTATGAATCTTCTATAGTAACCAGCCAAACCCAAGAATTGCCGAATTTCGGTTGGCGTCCTTGGCGTTTCCCAATCCTTGATCGCCTCGATCTTTGTGGGATCAACATGAATTCCATCCCCATTAACCATATGTCCAAGAAACTGGACTTCGCGTAGCCAAAACTCGCACTTGGAGAATTTGGCGTACAGCTGTTCCTTCTTTAGTAGCTCCAATATGGTTCTAAGATGTTGTTCGTGTTCAGCCTTCGTCCTCGAGTGAATCAGGATGTCGTCGATGAATACAATCACGAACTTGTCCAAGTATGGCTTGCAAGCTCTACTCATTAGATCCATGAATACCGCAGGTGCGTTTGTCAAACCAAATGGCATAACGAGGAACTCGTAGCGTCCATAACGAGTCCGGAAGGCCGTTTTCGGGATACTTTCCTCCTGTATCCTTAATTGATGGTATCCAGATCGAAGATCGATCTCTGAAAAATGTTTCGAGCCTTGCAGTTGATCAAACAGATCATCGCTTCTTGACAGAGGATACCTGTTCATGATCGTCAGCTTGTTCTATTCTCTGTGGTTGTTGTTTATTTGAAAATCAACATCCTCCTTTTTGATGGGTAACAATAGGATTACCCCAAAAAGGAATTTTTGGTCTGTTATCTTCCTTCTCCATCCGTTACCAACACTTCTCTGTCAATCCTTGCACCCCCGAAAATGTAAGTCGCTATGATGCATTGACTACGGGTGCAGTGCCTGGAATTGAATCGTCGTGAAACTCTACTTGCCTTAGAGGCGGTAATCCAGGCAAGTCTTCTGGGAAGACTTCTGGATACTCCCTTACGACAGGGATGTCTTCGATTCTTGGCTCAGCAGCCTTTTTATCCACGATGTGTGCTAGAAAAGCAACACATCTTCTCTGTAAACACTTCCTTGCTTTCTAGCAGCTGATAAATCTTAGCGGTGTGTCACGCTTCTCTCCGTGAACCACAGTTGTCTCACCATCATCAGTTGGAATACGAACAGCCTTCTCATGACACACTATCTTAGCCCTGTTTCCGGATAACCAATCCATTCCTACCACCACGTCGAAGCTTCCCAGTTGGACTGGTAGTAGATCCAGAGTAAACTCGCGTTCTCCCAATTCTATCACACAACCTCTGATTACTTCTTCGGCTTCAACTAACTTTCCATTAGCTAATTCGATCGAGTAGGGGATATCTAACTTACTAGTGGTCAAATCAAGTATATTCCTAAATTCTAATGACACGAAGCTATAGTTAGCACCAGCATCAAATAAAATAGACGCAAAAGTTTTGGTTGTTAGAGAACGTACCAGAAATCACACCTGGATCCTGGCATGCCTCACAAGCTCCGATGTTGGATCTTCTTTCACGGTCTTGTTTCAACTTCGGGCATCCCCTCTTAAAATGTCCAACGTCCTTGCAATGGTAGCATCCTAGCATTCGGCCATCTCCTTTCCCATTCCCACCTAGAGCGTTGTTATTGTTCTCTCCCTGTATGGGACTCCCCATCCCACAACCTCCTTTGTCACCCTGGCCATTACTAACCCAACAAGTATCCTTCGAATGACCTCTCTTCCCACAAGCTTCACATGTTTTCAGTCCACATTGGCCAGAATGATGACGCTGGCATGTGTTACACTTGGGCAGAGTGCCCATATAACCCTTTCCTTTGTTCTTATTATTTGTTCGGGTACCCTCAGTGAGCTTCCTTTTGTTCTTTCCGGATGACTCTTCCTGAGTCTCCTTGTCCGGGTTTGCAAGTTTTTCTAGTCTAATTGCTTCCGTAATGAGTGTCAAACCCATCTTACTTGCAACAATAGTAGTTGGCGGCGTAGATGCTGTCATCAGGTTCAAGACTTGAGGTGCCAGTTCCCAAATGAATTGTTCCAATTTCCTTAGTTCTGGTTTCACCAGGTGCGGAACAACTCGTGACAAATCATGGAGTCTTTGCATGTACTCCAACACCTTTGGACCTTCCATCAACAGGCTCCGAAATTCATCTTCCCACTTCTGGGTTTCCGTTTGGGGGCAAAACTTCTTATGCATCATTCCTTTCAGTTCATCCCAAGTTAACGCGTACGCTGTAGTTAGGCCCATTGTTCGAACCTGAAGATTCCACCATAATCGGGCTCCATCTTGAAACAACTCAGAAACGTATGGGACTTGTTGTTCTGGCGTACAGCCACTCGTGCGAAGGATGGATTCCATACTTTCAATCCATTTTACAAAAGTTATGGCACCCCCAGTGCCGTCGAACTTCGGAGGCTTGTAGTTGAGGAAGTGCCAGTAGGAACAACCGTTATTTTCTGAGGTGCCTCGGCTGGTTTTGGAGCGTAGGGCCTCGTGTTGTGCTATAGCTGCAGCAATTATCTCTTTAAGTTCTGTCTCAGAGGTGGGCATGCGCAGTTCGCGTCTTGGCGGCATCTTCTAAAAGATGTTTCACATGGTTAGGTCATAACAAGTGAAGCGTACGTATGCATTCAACAATACCAACACATAACATCTCATGTTATCAACAAATCAATCACATAACATCTTATGTTATAGGGCATAAACAATAGATTGAACATCACAAGTGATGAGAATACTGACATTGTATTGCCACAATCCGAGACCACAGTGTAAAGCTTACAAGTACACCACTATATCATACAGCATCAATGACTTAGTAGGGGACGACCCTAGACAAGTCGTGCGATCGCTGGACATGTCCAGGAGTCTCTGGTTCGTCCATTCTCAAATTCCAGGACTCCACGTCAATCTTCTGAATTTCTGTCCTAAAACAACATTTCTTCTCAATCGTTTCCTCGAGCTCGTCCCAGCTCAGTGTATAAGCAGCGTCGGTGCCAAGGGTCTGAACCTGGAGGTTCCATTAAGAGAGTGTGTCATCTAGAAATATCCCCGATATGTAGGTAACGCTCTGTTGGGGCGAACAGTTACTCGTTCTTAGAATGGAGTCGGTCTTTTCGGACCAACGAACAATTGCAACGGTGCCTCCTGTTTTACCAAAGTTCAAAGGCTTGCAGTTCAGGAACTGTTTATAGGTGCAGCCAGTTGGAGGGTCATCTCTAGTAATGCCATCATTGTACTTAGAGCGGAGGGCTTCATGTCGTGCATTTATTGGTGAGATGCGTTCTTGCAGCTCGGCTTCTGTCCTTGGCAACGTACTGGTGTTTGTGTCACGCCTGGGTGACATTCCCTTTTTGTCGAAATAGCGTGAAGCGGGTTGGACAATGTTTCAATTGTCTATGGGATATATATATAGCAACGTAAGCCATCATGTAATCACCCCATTTCACACGCAAATATACTCACTGTATAAGTGGGGAAATAAATTCCCGAGCCTTCACATAGGCTTGTCAATTTGGCTTGTTGCTTGTAATAGAATGAACTCGAGGCTACATCGCCTAGGTCATTTGTGTTTAGGTTATTTCCTGCTGCATCGGTTATCATTAGCTTGGCCTGCAGAGTCCACCAGGATTCCTGTGCACTACAAATCGTTATTACGTGGGCCCCCGTAATAATAAATTGTCTTGCACAGTTACCCCAAATTTTCTCTCATCCAAGCAGATGATCAATCAAGGAGCAACAGTCGGTGCATTGGCATGAACAGGGTCATACTCCAATGCGGGGTCAGGAGCAACGCCTGGCTCAGGGGCCACGGCTAGCTCCGAATCAAAAACTCCATCTCAAAATCAGCTGGATCAACAATCGCAGGGGTTACAGGATCCCCTAAGGGCTGGTCTAAGTGCATGAACTCTATGTCATGGTCTGGATCAACACCAGGCGGAAAAAAACAGGATTGTCCTCAATATCGCGATCAAACTCAAAACTGTGTGCGGAATCCGGTGCAGCTGGTGATGCCATATCAGGGTCGGCGTCGTGTAAGTGGTGCTGCATTCCCTGTATGTGCGAAGATGCGGATGTTAGAAACTCAAATGAGTCTGGGATAGGGGAATGGACATGAGTTTCCCCTACGGAGCGTCCGCATGCAGTAGTCTAATACCAGCAGCAATAGGGCCTCGCCCTCCAGTGGGTCCTCCTCTTAGTAGTTCGACATCGTCTTCAGAGACAATGTCGGGGGCACATCAACAACGAGATAAGCGGCAGGGGGCAAATTCCCAACAAGGTAGCCATTAGTAGGCTCTGCTACGACTTTAGGCAGCGCACAGAGGGCTGAGAGTCGTCGTTGTCTGTGCCGGTAGTATCAGAAATGTACACCTCGTGCTTCGATGAAACTATGTCGTCTGATACTATGGTCATGGGATTTGTAGTGTCCGTCTTTCTAGTACTTGATGAAAGCATGACGTTTGTAACACAAACACATATACGTATAATAATCAGTCATATAAACATGTAGTCACCACGTAACATTCAAATTATCCTTCTAGTCCCACTAGCCACACTTCTAGTCCCATTAGCCAACACTTCTAGTCCCACTAGTCAACACTTCTAGTCCCACTAGCCAACACTTCTAGTCCCACTAGCCAACACTTCTAGTCCCACTAGCCAACACTTCTAGTCCCACTAGCCAACACTTCTAGTCCCACTAGTCAACACTTCTAGTCCCACTAGCCAACACTTCTAGTCCCACTAGTCAACACCTCTAGTCCCACTAGTCAACACTTCTAGTCCCACTAGCCAACACTTCTAGTCCCACTAGATCAACACTTCCTAGTCCCACTAGTCAACACTTCTAGTCCCACTAGACCAACACTCCTAGTCCCACTAGTCCAAGCCTCAGCCTCCCGACTGGGCCTAAAATAATGAATAAAATGTGCTCAACATTTGTTTGTAAAAAGTGTGGATCTGGACTTAAGTGGTATGCAGAAAAATGTTTTCGTGAGAGCCCTAGTGATCATAGTCTAGACTCGAGAAAGAATCCTAGTTCGCTATGATCAGAGCTCTGATACCAAGCTGTCACACCCTGGCTTTGCGGAAGCGTGGGTAATTTTGGTGTGACTTCTTAATACCATAGCTAAATCATAACAAAGCTATATGAATTTAAAAACCATGCAAGTCATCATTAAGTTTAGAAATCAACATACAATACCATTGTTTTAAACATACGACCATAACCTTGTTCAACAACATTACAACTAATAACAGAACATAAACGAGGGTTAAGGATTGTGTCTTGTCCAGGTAAGAGAACACAATCCCTAATCCTTGATGACTTCATGAAGATTGCAGCGGAAAACGTTCATACCGTGCCAGAATCCCTTTTAATTTCCTGAAATACATGTGAGTTGAAAAATCAACAATAATGTTGAGCGAGTTCATGTGTAAGTGAGTATGTAAAACACTTGTGAGTATAAAAATAGTTGTGGTATGTAGCAGTTGTAAGAGGACTTGTGATCACCAATGGTTTGCAAGGCCATTAGCATGTTGTGAAATGCAAGTAGGAAGATTCAAACCTAGCGTATTTGGCGTTGGGGCACCAAGTCACCACCTGGTCCATTATGCGGGCTCAGGGGTTGGGCTCGCTACACCCAGATAGATCTACCGCTTAAGTCCCTCGGTGTTCTAACTACCCATTCACTTGATCTAAAACCTCCTTACGTTAATCATACCGAGTATAATAGTACTTGTAAACAAAGTAACATGTATTTCACCCCCGCAGTTAAGGAAACTGAAAACAGTTAGAGAAAAGGGGGACATGAACTCACAGTGGATGCGTAAACTCTATCAAGCGTCTCCTGGTACTGTAAGCTGTGCAATGACCTACAAGTGCTAAATCTATTAGACGGACGGCCGTGCTTTAGCTTTACAGTTTATGTTTGCGGGAAATAGTTAGACAACTATTTCGTGTTACATTTTGTATGTGCTTGATAGTTATTTTCCTTCCCAAGGATGGGGGATTTAATACATGTGCGTAATATTTTCCATCATTAAGTCTCACTTAACCTTCATATATATTCAACTCCAAAATATATGTATTTATCAAAAAAATACGTTGTTAAAGTACGCGTTCATAAATATTTCCGTAACTGTGTAAGTTACGTTTTAACATATAGGTGGTAATATAATTACCGGTGTAACTTATATATTTATGGCGAAAGCGTTTGTATTACTTTTGGAGTCGTTAACGTTTGTAAACATTATTTTTACTCTAAAAATAATATTTATGCGTTTCACAAAATAATCATAAACAGTGCGTGAAAAGTATATATTTATCACGTTAATATTTCGTGAAATCCCACCTCCGAATATTTAGTAATTTAAGTCGTGGCGAAATTTATGTTTTGAAATCATGTCAAAAATGATTCTAACACTTGTAATGTAAACAAGTTTAAGTGTTAGGTTTTTAAGAAAATTTCGCCAGAGTTTCCTCTGTAACTGGAGGTGGCCACGCTCTCAAGCGTATCATTTTCTTTTAAATAAATCAATTCAACAACTTCTTTATTCCATCAAACAATTTCCGACACATCAAACTAGTCAATAAATATGTAAATTTGCATAGTCGCATGAACTTGTAGTTTTTCCGAATCTATATTATAAATCCCATTTATTTATGTAGATCTTTATATAAAGTACTTCCAATCTTGTAAAAACCTCGTGTTTAGAGAAAACCGTCTTTACAACTTCTAGTAACAAGTGACAAATACGCTTCTTTGTCGGATCTCTTTATTTCACAAGTGTCTATACACTTGTGGTTTATAAAGTCATACTTATTAGTGCAAGATCCATCTTTAGAAAAAAAACATGATTTCTTTAAAGTGTGGTCTTTCAAAAATACCACTTGCGGATACGTAGATCCGCTAGTTTTAAACACCCTTTTACCGGTTAAAACACTTTTACACAAGTAAAATATTTCTTCACAAGTTCATGTCTCTAAAATGTGGTAGTGTTCACATTTAACCCTTGTATCTTTCAAAAACAAGCTTATGTGAAGGTACATGTTTTTACAAAGTCGGGTTAAACGAAGATTCGAGCTACCACATTATAGATCGGGTCTAGATAAACACAAATTTCAAGTCCTACGACTTTTACACAAGACCTATGCTATTAACCACCATTTTTATGATTTTACTAGACTTTAATGCATCATCTTTTAACATAACGAGATTCAACCGACAAAAATCCTTTTATCCACTTTAGATATGTGTAAAAACAAGTTTTAAGTGATATACCTCTAGCTCGGGGCTAGGGAAGAATCGTGACGAAAAACGGGTGGATAAAAGCTAACAAACGAGGTCCTTCGCATTCCACTTGCACCAAAGCTCCTAAAACGTGACCTTGGATGTATGTATGATCTTGAAATGCAAGAATCAAAGTTTGAAAATGTGATGGTGGTGGGTATGTAGTTCGGCCGAGAGTTGGGAGACAAGAGAGAGTAAGTGAAAGTTAGTGGAAATGTGAAGTAGTTATGTCTTGGATTAGGGTGCATTTATAGAAAAAAAAAAAAAGCTCATGTGTTATTATTCAATGGATAATGTGTCTTAATAATATTAGACAAATCTAGATTTAAATAATCAATTTGTACAATCATGTCCCCCCATGCAAAGGGGACGGTTAGGGATATGGGGGGGGTAGTTCGATTGTAAGTGGGTGTTTAGGGGTTTAGTTAGGGTAAACCACGTTAAGTTAAGTGTTAAACTCCGTTAGTTGTATGTTGCGTGTTATGACGGGTGTTAGGGTAATCAGGGACCCTAACTGGCTCAGAAAAATAATAATAGTGAAAATGTTAATATTTTCATGTTCCGGGTAAAGTCCGGTTGTTCGGTTGGATAGTAATCCGTTAAAGTGTTACAAAAGCTTTAAAGTGTCGTTTTTGATACTTTTAGTGACACAGTTTAATTTCCAACACTTTAGTAAGTGTCTAGTGATATTTTTCCCATATTTTGGCACTTTACTAGTCAGCTAGAAGCTGGTTACATTATTAAAGTGCTGTGTTTTGTACTTAAAGTACGTTTTAGGCACATCCGTTCACTGTAACTTATCCCTAGAGACGCGGTTCTACAACCCTTATATCCTACACTCACTATCAGTGTAGCCAAAATATATGAGGCTCTTAACAGGCCTTAGAGGCAGTATTTGCCTGATGCTGGTTATATCAGCATGTCCACTGTGTATACGTGTATTGTGCTACTGTGCGTTTAGTGCATCAAGTTTGTCACGAAGGTGCAATAAGCAAAATATAGTGTGACAGCAAGTAAAGTATGATGCAGTTATGTTCATGTATCAGTATAATAGTAGCAATTCATCAGCTAGTTCAATGTTGCACAGTAATCAAGCAGTAATTAATCAGTAATTAAGTTATACGGATACCTGGTTTAGTGCGGGTTGTCACAATCCGACACCGACAGAAGCTTCATACCATTCAGTTTTAACAAATATTTAAACCGATTTTTATCAAAAGCTTTGGTATGTAAATCAGCTTTCTGTTCGTCAGTGTGGATTTTCTCAATTCGTATCAACTTTTTCTCAAAGCAATCACGAATAAAGTGATGACGAATTTCTATGTGTTTAGTTTTAGCGTGATGTACTGGATTCTTTGTTATATTTATTGCGGCCTCATTATCAACAAAAAGAGGTGTGTTAAGAAACTGCAAACCGTAGTCGCGCATCTGTTGCTGTATCCACAAGATCTGAGAGCAGCAACTACTAGCAGCAACATACTCCGCTTCACAAGTAGATAACGCCATAGACGTTTGTTTCTTACACTGCCAGGTAACCAATCTAGGACCAAAGAACTGGCATCCTGCAGTTGTTGATTTTGAATTGACTTTGCAGCATCCGAAATCTGAATCGGAATACCCTTCGAGCGTAAAATCGCCTTTTCTAGGATACCACAACCCCAATGAAGGAGTTCCTTTCAGGTAGCGCAATATCCTCTTCACAATGATCATATGCGATGCTCTCGGGTTAGACTGAAATCTTGCTGCGAGGCACGTTGGGTACATGATATCAGGACGTGAAGCAGTTAGGTACATTAAAGAACCTATCATGGATCTGTAAAATGTTTCATCAGCCCTGTCTCCGGTGAGATCTGGGTGAATCCCATGATTTGTTACAAGTGGGGTAGCAGCAGGAGTAGAACTTGACATCCCAAATTTCTCTAGAATATCATGAACGTACTTTGACTGATGAATGAAAATTCCTTCAGGAAGTTGTTCAACTTGTAATCCCAGAAAGAATTTCATCTCCCCCATTGATGACATTTCAAACTTCTGCTTCATCACTGATTCAAAATCTTTGCATAGATTATCATTTGTCGACCCAAAGATTATATCGTCCACATAAATCTGAACTATCAGAAGATGACCATCGACCTCTTTAGTGAAGAGAGTGGCATCCACTTTTCCACGAATGAACTTGTTGGCTAGTAGGTGTTGAGACAAAGTCTCGTACCAGGCTCTCGGGGCCTGGTGTAAACCATACAGCGCTTTGTCCAATAAGTAGACCTTGTTTTTGTGGACTGGATCGGTAAAGCCCGGTAGCTGACCGACATAAACCTCCTCTTTGACCTTCCCATAGAGAAACACCGATTTAACATCTAACTGATAAACTTTGAAGTTCTTCCAAGACACAAATGCTAGGAAAATTCTGATAGCCTCTAGTCGTGCTACAGGAGCATAAACTTCGGTAAAATCAATTCCCTCCTGTTGACTAAATCCCTGAACAACGAGTCGAGCTTTGTTCCTTACAACAACTCCTCTATCGTCCCTCTTACACTTAAACACCCACTTAGTGTTAATTTTCCTATGACCATCCGGCAAATCAACTAACTTCCACACTCCCAATTTCTCAAATTGACTAAGTTCCTCCTGCATTGCATTTACCCAAGAGTCTTCAGTAAGCGCCTCTTTGTAAGTTCTTGGTTCAACCTGCGAGATAAAACAACTTAATGAGAATTCAGTTTGCAAAGGAGCAACTTTTGCATAAAAACATGTAAGCCCTTTATCAATCTGATTTCGAGTGCGAACGCCTTTCTGCAAATCTCCTATGATCAACTCCTCTGGATGATATGAAAAAGTTCGCGGCATCACTTCACTCGGAACATCTACATTTCCCTCCAGATTAGTAACATTCTGCTCTGCATCTTGTTCACCAACTTGGTTTGTTTGACTTGAAATCTGAATTTGCTCCCCCTCAGAATTTGAATCTGAATCACCATGATCAAATACTGGCATGTTTTCAGCTTCTAGATTATCATTCTGAACCGACTGATTATCTTGAGCAACTTCATTTTGTTGGACATCATTATGTTCACCAGCATTACTCGGACCTGCTTCATTGTCATTTGAAGTTTCCCGTGGTCTTCTTGAATACTCAGCTGGGAACCTTAACTGTGACTCATATTCACGCAAAATATCCAACTCATCAAAGAAATCTTCTTCATCCTCTGATTCTTCTCTCATGTCAAACGAATCCCAAAGTTTGTCATAATGATAACGCCATGAATCACCAGGATTCTGCGGCGGCATAGTATAACCTTGACATTCAACATTATATGCCTCAATAATCGTTTTCCAAATGGGAATGAAAACTCGTTTCAATGGACTTGCATAGCCCACGAATATTCCTTCTAAGCCTTTTTCACCAAATTTGCCTTGAAAATCGAGAACTGTACAGGGAGACCCAAACGGTTCAAGATACTTCAGATTTGGTTTACGATTATTAATCAGCTCAAAACATGTTTTGTTGAACTTCTTGACAGTGAGAACCCTGTTGAGCGTATAGCATGCGGTGGAAACAGCTTCAGCCCAAAAATTAATTGGTAACTTTGAATCTGCTAGCATAGTTCTAGCCGTCTCGATTAGTGTCTGGTTTTTGCGTTCTGCGACTCCATTCTGCTGCGGAGTATACGGAGCACTAAACTCATGCAAAATACCTCTTTCATCACAAAATTCTTCCATCTTTCTGTTCTTAAATTCAGTACCATTATCACTTCGAATTCTCTTGATACGCCTTTGGTACAAATTCTCAATCTTTCTGAACAGACCCATCAAACTGTCAAAAGTTTCATCTTTCGTTTTCAAGAAAGAAACCCACGAAAATCTGGAATAATCATCAGTAACGACCAAACAATAGTAATCTCCTGTAATACTTTTGACATTCACAGGACCAAACAAATCCATGTGAAGTCTTTCCAGAGGACATAAAACTGAATTGACTCGCTTAGCAGGGTGTGACTTTTTCTTCTGCTTGCCTTTGATGCAGCTAATACACTCCCCTTCCAGATGAAAACCTTTGATATTAACACCCAATACCAAATCATTGTGCACCAAGTGATTCATCTTCCGTAGGTGAATATGCCCCATCTTCCGGTGCCACAATCTTGATTCTTTCTCAGTTGCTCTAGACACGAAACAATGTGCTTGACCAGTAGTTGTAGTTGCTACAGACATATCTAACACATATAAATCATTCACTCTAGGTGCCCTCATGATAATCCAATCTTCAGGAACAACAAAACCAGGTTTCAAAATCAAACACTCTTTATCAGTGAAATGAGTAGAATACTGATTGTCACAAATCTGCGAGATACTAAGCAGATTGTTTTCCAGCTCAGTGATGTAGTTAACTCTCTCAAACGTTACAATCCCATTGGATAACGTTCCTTCACCAACAATTCTACCACCTTCATGACCAGCAAATCCAACATAACCACCATTGATATTCTTCACATCATATAGCAATGCAGTTTTTCCTGTCATATGTCGAGATGCGCCACTATCCATGATCCATCTTGAAATGGCTCTTGGAAGATCCTGCACATACCACAAGTTGATTTTAAAACATTTCAATAAAGATGCCGATTCATGCTGTGACAACTGCCACTTTCGGGTAATTTACTTACATTTAAAACAGTGATTTACATTATACAAGCATGTGTTTTGAATATTCTGACTGCATGATTACATGGTAATACATCTTAGAAAACTCATGGAATATTCATTGGTTATTACACATGATTCATTTTTATTGGGTACATTGGTTATAGTGCAAACAATTCACCGAAACAACTAGAGTAGTGCCTAGTGAACTAGAGTGCTGACGAAAACTCCGGATTCGCAGAAAACATCTAAAATGACATCTTTAGGACTCGAGTGAGAGTCCAATATCATTTATATATTAAACCCTATATGGGAATACAGGAGTTCGATCAATAATCTACCAATGCCCGGTAGCACTAAAACTGTCCGAAACGCGCTAAAAATGACCATTTCATGAATTGTCCGCAAAATTCAGCAATTGTATTTTTAATACAAGATACAAAAATTGATGTTTAGGCACCAATTTCATATAAACATACTTGTGGAATATCAATTTCACACATAACGGAAACTTTTCTTACAACTTCCTTAAGTGTACTTTTCGACAATTTACTAGCGAAACGAGCGTTAAACAACTAGCCGAATTATATTTTGGCACAAGTAGCGAACTAGTGGTTATTTTTTTTGGTCTTGCCAAGCTAGTTTATGGTCATTACAAGTCTCGAATCATCTCGGAAAATTGCAAACCCTAAACACCACAATACTTACAACTTTCTAATTTATTCAAAGTCTAAAAAAAAAATAACTAAGTTATTTTACCACATGAGACCCCCCCCCCCCCCCCCACCTTGTAACCGTGAACAAGGGGGTCCCACCCCTTGTTTATGTTGGTAAAATATCTAGTAATTACTTTGGGGTTGCAAGTGGAATAAGTTTGGTAATTATTTTCAACACTTAGCCATTAAGACTTAACCTCTTTACTTCACAATTCTTATCCATCACCAACCAAAAGCTCTCATCATCTTCATCATTTTCTCAAGAACACATCAAAAACCCAATAATTTTTATCATTTTTCTCATGATCAACATGGATTTCCTTGGAACATGAAGTGATCTAAAGCCATTGGAAGTGAAAGGAAGGAGTTTTATCCATACAAAAGTGTTCTAGCACCAAGATCATCATCTTCTTTATTCTTATTAATCTCTAAGATCATCCCTAGCTTAGTGCTAGAAGTAAGCTTCTATTTTTTTTTATATACAAATTATGTTTATGATTGTTATTATTATTGTTAATAACCATATATAATCATACATAATGAACAAGAAAAATACCAAGAAGCAAAGATAAAAATTATGACATAATTATGTTTGTTTATATTGTGATCTTAGACATGTTATATGCTTATTAGATCTTGTTATGATGATTAAGCTACAAATAAAGTGTTAGAAGATGTTGATAAATATGATCTAAAAATTATACATGTTTATGTTAAAGGGTTTAACATAAAGGATTAGAAGGAATGATCATATCTAGTGATCTTGTGAAAGTATTAAGGGTTTATATTCAAAAACAAGACTTTCACAAGATTATAAAAATTAACATACAACTAAAGATTTTTATAAAAGTTGTTAAAACTAAAATGTAACTTGGTTTTTGAACTTGTTAGTATATGAAATGATCATGGTTAAAACCCTACATGATTTGGATATCATTTAGATAATTTCATGTTATAAAAGTCTCATATGTTTAGTGATGATGTTGGGTAAATTGTTGGTGATTTGATTAAGAAAATGATATGTTTAATGAAACATGGTTAAGACAAGAATACAAAGGTTATATGGCCAATTTTTATAAAAACTTTATTTTATAAAATAACAACATTTTTGAGTAAACCTTTACAAGATTTAAAAAGATGTAAAGAAATCTTTTTATAAAAACAAAGTTAGTTATAAATATATATTTTTAGAAAATATATATTTAGGTGATTTAACAACTTATGTGTTATGTGATTATTTGATGGTATTAGTTATATTTATCAAATGAGGAACTTGAATATAATCACACAAATAAACACATGATAAATTACAAACAAAGTCTTACAAGACTTCACATAATAACGCCTTAAAACGAGTTGCGGACGATTCTATAATCGGACACCAAATATGGTCAAAATGAACGACGGACGACTACATAAGTTAATTACCAATCCGGGGAGTTACTACGAAGTTAGACGACCTTTCGACACGAAATATAAGTATCCTTTCGATAACAAATTTCGGATGTTTATAAACTTATAAAAGCTAGTATGTTTTTAATTATTAACATCTATACTTAGTATTTTTATAAAAATGTGTTTATAAAAATGAAAGACTTATACATATAACAAATGGGCTTATTATAACTAATGGGCTATTTTTATAAATGGGCTTATTTTACTTAATAGACTATTTTTATAAATGGGCTACTTACACTTAATGGGCTTAGTTTTCTTAATGGGCTTATACTTCATAATGGGCTTAACATAAACACATGGGCTAAGCCCAATACAAACATATGGGCCAAAGCCCAATACTATTCAAGCCCAACACTATTCAAGCCCAACACTATTCAAGCCCAACACTATTTGAGGCCCAACACTATTTGAGGCCCAACACTATTTGAGGCCCAACACTATTTGAGGCCCAACACTATTTGAGGCCCAACACTATTTGAGGCCCAACACTATTTGAGGCCCAACACTATTTGAGGCCCAACACTATTTGAGGCCCAGCACTATTTAAGCCCAATAACTTGAAAACATGGGCTTGGCCCAATGATACTATTTTTGGAAAACACAACTATACAAGAGATACATACAAGACACGAGATTCAGCGGACGAGATCCGACTATACTACTCATTCATCGAATACACAGTTAACGAACATTTGAACAACTCATACATCGAATACACAGTTAACAAACAGTAAAGACATGCAAGTCTTACACATACTCAATACACAAGA
Source organism: Helianthus tuberosus (assembly GCA_030545235.1). Lineage (NCBI taxonomy): Eukaryota > Viridiplantae > Streptophyta > Magnoliopsida > Asterales > Asteraceae > Helianthus > Helianthus tuberosus. Next base: position 123,516,199 of record CM060406.1, read on the forward strand.
CTTGTACTCAAGTCCTTTTCAAAGACCGAAGTGTCTAACAAAAATAAGAACGTTTGTAGGTCGCCACGCTATACAGGACGACCGCACGTGAGGTCTTATTTTACATCTATTTTCAGGACGCGATACGGTGAGTTCATGTTCCCCTATTCATTTAAATGTTTTACAAACTTTACAACTATCGGGGAGGATACATGTTCAGGGTATGTTAAAGTTAGGTAATGAAACACCATAGATCATGTGCGAATTAGGGCCTTACTATAAGCACCATTAATCCAGATTGGACCAAGGAACAAAGGCTTAGATCTAATGGGTTTTGGCGAGCCCCACTCTTGGTCATGGACCCCTACGGAAGAGTGCGTTTGTGTCCCAGTCGATAGGAATCGGCATAAAATCGTCTAGGGTTGGTTTGCTTCCTATTTCGTCACACATATTAATGTCCTTGCAAAACATTAATGATCAACGATTTCATTGACGCTTTACATACTACAACTCACGTTTTTCATACATCGTTTACAACTAAACTGCATGAATTCACCAACTTTTGTTGATGTTTTCCAAACTTAACATGTATTTCAGGGAATTAAAGGACCATGTTGGATTTCCCAGTCAAGATAACAAGTACAAGAACTCCATGCCATCTTTTGAAGGGTTTAACTATTATATTTCGCCTCTTTGAGGAAATATGATGGCTTAACCCTTAGTAGTTTATTTCATGTTAACGTGTGAAACAATAACACTTTACTTTTATGTTAATGGTTTGTAACCGATACACTAAACTTATGATGTAATCTTTTGAAACACTATGTAATGGCAGTGGAGTATGTTTTATTCATATAGTTTGTTCATGTACATCGATATTTATGCAATGAAAACCAGACAGATCACACCTTGCGTTTCCGCTATGAGCGGGTGTGACAGACTGGTATCAGAGCATCGATTGTAGTGAACCAGGATTCTTTATCGAGTCTAAGTCTACAATCACTAGGGATCTCTCATGAAAACCATTTAAACACAAACACATGTTTTCATTTGCATAAACATTTTCATGGTCCATTTTCAACAAGAATTCATCTCATACAAAGCAAGCAAGGACATTAGTGTCTTAGTCATCTAAATGGTAGGCATGCAACTTTAAGTTAATCCACACAACTCAAGTAGGATAACTTAAAATGAACCTTATGTGAAAAATACATTTTGTGTATATATGTAACGTAACAAATGCTCATACGTGTCGAACAACTTATTTCTCAGGATATCATGTCTTCCTCCGAAGGAAGTAACATTTACGACGATTTAGACCCCATGGAGATTGTGTCTGACGATGACGTTGTGCCGGAGGTACAGGTCATCTTATCTGATAGCGACTCTACTTCTGACAGCGACATGGATGATTTCCAGCCGTTCGCAATTGGTGGTGACATGTTGGACGCTTACATGTTAGGAGACATCATTGATGATGATGTGCTTGATGTGCCCCCTCTACTCAACGAGGTTGTTATCATAGGTCACCCAGTGGGTGAACATGTTATAGAGGTTATACCCTTGGATGTCCTTCCTCTTGCCATGATGCCTTTCATTGGCGACTTCGACGAGGAGGACGATGCTGTAGTTCCAGTGATTCCAGTGGAGCATTTGGGTGACGAGTTGGGATACGAGGATGCTCATGACTTGGTTATTTTAGAGGTTGCCGCACCGGTGGTTCCGATTATTATTATCTCTTCTGATTCCGATACTGATGCAGATGCTTCTTCTTATGCATCTGTTACTTCCTCTGCACTGCAGGCCATTGGCCTACAGCACAATGCAGACATTGAGCTGGAAGATGTCATACCTGATGAGCCAGTTGTCCCTGCACATGATCAGGTTGTCCCGATTCTACCACACGTAGACCACACTGACGAGGCAGGACCCTCAGGACACGCCCATGTACCACCCGGGGACATGGATCTATACCCACATGTTATGCCCCTTACAGATCCATATCACTCAGTGCACCACCCAGCTGCTACCATTGAGTTACGGGCTCGTGTTCAGACACTTGAGCATCAGATAGACTTTGTTATACGTCGAGTTAGCGAACTCGAGGATGAGCTTACTCATCTCATTGGTATGGTACTTCATGGACCACCACTACCACCAGGACCACCACCATTACCCCCACTACCCCCACAGATGCCACCAGCGGATCTACCGCCAGTGGATTTACCTACTCGGGTACTGACACTCGAGCAGCAGAGTGTGTTCCTTCACCATTTGGTGCTTGATTTGGAGGGTAGAGTTTCTGAGGTTCGCAGGTTGTTATTCCCTATTCCACCACCAGTTTTTCCCCCAGCATAGACTATGGTTACCGGTAGTATACTTTTGGGACGGGTAGTTATAGTCGTTTTGTGTACATATTTGATGCTCCACCAAGTTTGAAGACAGCCGACATACAGCGGAACACGCAGTTGGAAGGAAAATTTTGGTTATCTCTTTTGTTGTACTAGACTAGTATGACCGGGTTATGTAGCCCGAGTCTATTTTTGTTCCTTTCAAACGATTATGTAACCGGTTGACTATATATATAAATAAAACTTGGTGTTATCTATTAAATGCAACTGAGAGGTCTGGTTGGACATCTCTTATTATTTATGTTAACTTATTTACTCGCATTATATAATTGGTGGTGATATTATTGTTAATGTTATGAATATTTCTTTTTGAACAAACAAAATCAACGTCTAATCTTTATCCTATTTCTCCTTTAGAAGAATCATGCCACCGAGGAAAGTCTTACGTTCACGGACAGTTAATCCACCCCCACCTCCACCAATGCCTACGACCGAGGCAGAATTAAATGCACTTATAGAACAGAGAATCGCCCAAGCTATCGCACTGTATGAGGCATCACGTGTCGAACAAAGTGGAGGCACCGGCGGATCAGGAGGCCAGGGTCCAAGTGGTCCTTCAGGTGGAACAAATAATACGGGTAACATTTAGCTGTTTTGTTACAACTTATCAAAATTTCTTTCATAATCTATTCGTGCGATTCACTGTTTGCTCATTCAAAATCCGTTGTCCAATTTCAGGGTGCACATTTAAGCAGTTTCTAGACTGCAAGCCGCTTAACTATGATGGCACAGGCGGTGCTGTGGCTTATGTGAGATGGACGGAGAAAACGGATTCCACTATAAGAATGAGCAGATGTTCTGCTAATCAGCAAGTCACTTTCGTTACTGGCTTGTTTCTCAACGAGGCTCTTACATGGTGGAACCTTCAAGTGCAAACTTTGGGAGAAAACGCTGCTTATGCGTTAACTTGGGATGAATTAAAGGAACGTATGAGAGAAAAGTACTGTTCTCGTGCTGAACTCCAGAAGTTGGAGAACGAGTTTTGGAACCTGACCATGGTCGGAGCTGATATCACGGGATATACTCAAAGATTTCACGATCTGTCCCGTGTAATTCCTTATCTTGTAACACCAGAATACAAGCGTATCGAACGCTATATTTGGGGACTTTCTGACAAGATTCGAAGTCTGGTTACTGCAGCTAAACCTACGACCATTACTCAGGCTGTGACTATAGCCGTGAGTCTTACTGAAGACGGGGTCAGGATGAAGATATTCACTGAGAAGGGTGATGACAAGAAGGAAACACATGTTGAGTCTTCCAACCGTGGGAAGAGGAGTTACTCGAATTTCAAGAGGGGAACCCGTAGTAATAACAACAACAGTAACAACAACCACAGTAACAACAATCACAACAACAATAACAATAACCCCAACAACAACAACAACAATAACAACAGGCGACAGAACAACTCGCAAAGGGATGCAAAGGCGTTTGTAGCCACAAACGACACTGGTCCTAAGAAGTACGCTGGTACTTTACCTAAGTGCGAGCGATGCAAATTTCATCACGTGGGTGATTGTCGGGTTGTCAAGTGTGATAAGTGTGGCAAGCTTGGCCACCGTACTGAGTCATGTTGGGGAACGGGAAATAATACAGGATCGGGAAGTGGTTTTGGTAACAGGAATGGAAACGGGAATGGTCGTAATCAAGGATGTTTTGGATGCGGAAGCAAAGATCACTACAAGAGAGACTGTCCTAAAGAAATTCAAGCTCGTGGTCGATCTTTTGTGATTGGAGCCAAGGATGCGCGCCAAGACCCTAATGTGGTCACTGGTACGTTTCTCCTTAATGATCATTTCGCATCCATATTATTTGATACCGGAGCCGATTTTAGTTTTATCTCTATAGAATTTAAAAATATTCTGCGTTTGGAACCTAGTAAACTAGATGTTCCATATTCTATAGAATTGGCTAACGGTAGACTAATAGAGACGGGAGAAGTTGTTAAGGAGTGTATCTTAGAACTTGGTGAACAAAAATTCAATATCGATCTCTTACCCGTCGAATTGGGTAGTTTCGACGTAGTGGTTGGCATGGATTGGCTATCCAAAAATCGAGCTGAAGTCGTTTGCCACGAGAAGATCATTCGCCTACCACTACTGAACAAAGAGACACTTGTTATACATGGAGAGAAGCGCGACACCCCATTGCGGATCATCAACTGCATGAAAGCGCAGAAATACTTACGGAAAGGTTACATTGCCTTTCTAGCGCATGTTGTAGACAAGAAGGCCGATGGGCCGAAGTTGACCGATATTCCAGTAGTAAAAGAATTCCCTGAAGTCTTTCCTGAAGACTTGCCAGGACTACCGCCTTATCGACAAGTCGAATTTCACATCGACTTGGTGCCAGGAGCCGCACCTGTAGCTAAATCTCCATATCGATTAGCACCTTCTGAAATGCAGGAATTGTCCACACAACTTCAAGAGTTGTTGGATAAGGGATTCATCAGACCGAGTTTCTCGCCCTGGGGAGCTCCAGTTCTTTTTGTGAAAAAGAAGGACGGGACATTCAGAATGTGTATCGACTACAGAGAGTTGAATAAACTCACCATCAAGAATCGGTATCCACTACCGAGGATTGATGACTTATTCGATCAACTTCAAGGGTCGAGTTTTTATTCAAAGATAGACTTACGATCGGGGTATCATCAGTTACGGATTCAAGAAGAAAGCATACCGAAAACGGCTTTTCGGACTCGTTACGGTCATTACGAGTTTCTCGTTATGCCTTTTGGTTTAACGAACGCACCGGCGGTCTTCATGGATTTAATGAACCGCGTGTGCAAGCCGTATCTCGACAAATTCGTCATAGTGTTCATTGACGACATCTTGATATACTCACGATCGGCAGACGAGCATGAACAACATTTGAGAACCATCTTAGAATTACTCAAAAAGGAGAATTTATACGCGAAGTTTTCCAAATGTGAGTTTTGGATTCGTGAAGTACAATTTCTCGGGCATATAGTGAACGAGAAAGGTATTCAAGTAGACCCGTCGAAGATTGAATCGATTAAGAATTGGGAAGCGCCCAAGACTCCTACTGAAGTGCGACAATTTTTGGGCTTAGCGGGATATTATCGGAGATTCATTGAGAATTTTTCAAAAATTGCTCAACCGCTAAGTTCTCTTACACAGAAAGACAGGAAATTCGATTGGGGAGAGAAACAAGAAGCAGCATTTCAACATCTTAAAGACAAGTTGTGCATTGCACCAATCTTATCATTACCCGACGGTACCGATGACTTTGTGGTATACTGTGATGCTTCGCATCAAGGTTTGGGTTGTGTACTCATGCAACGTAAAAAGGTTATCGCGTACGCGTCCCGCCAACTGAAAGTTCACGAGAAGAACTATACCACTCACGACCTAGAGCTAGGCGCGGTGGTATTTGCCTTAAAAATTTGGCGGCATTACTTATATGGTACACAGTGCACTATTTTCACAGATCATAGGAGTCTACAACACATATTCAACCAAAAAGAATTAAATATGCGTCAGCGACGTTGGGTTGAATTATTAAACGACTATGATTGTGAAATCAAGTACCATCCGGGCAAGGCGAACGTTGTAGCAGACGCCTTGAGCCGCAAGGAAAGAGTTAAAACACTAAGAGTGCGAGCACTAGAGATGACGATTCACACAGATCTTACTGCACGAATTCGAAATGCACAACAAGAAGCGCTCAAGGAAGAACATATTCTAGAAGAATCACTTCGAGGCATGGAAAAACAGTTAGTACCAAAGGAGGATGGAACTTTGTACTTTGCGGGTAGAATTTGGGTTCCATTCTTTGGAGGTCTCCGAGATCTCATTTTTGAGGAAGCACATAGGTCAAAGTACTCGATCCATCCTGGATCAGATAAGATGTACCAAGACTTAAAGGAGTACTATTGGTGGCCTAACCTCAAAAAGGATGTCGCTTTCTATGTTGGAAATTGCTTGACCTGCGCGAAGGTCAAGGCAGAGTATCAGAAACCATCTGGGTTATTACAACAACCCGAGATTCCCGCTTGGAAATGGGAACAAATATCCATGGACTTCATTACGAAGTTACCCAGGACCTCGAAAGGTCATGACATGATATGGGTAATCGTGGATAGATTGACAAAGTCCGCACACTTCTTACCGATTCGGGAGAAGGATAGTACTGAAAAACTAGCGGAAATTTATCTCAAAGAAATAGTGGCTCGTCATGGAGTGCCTATTTCAATCATTTCGGACCGAGACGGTCGTTTTGTTTCAAGAATATGGAATTCATTTCAACAGGCCTTTGGATCTCAATTGAATCTAAGTACGGCCTTTCATCCACAAACTGACGGCCAGAGCGAACGGACTATCCAAACACTCGAAGATATGCTTCGTGCATGTGTTATGGATTTAGGTGGCAATTGGGATAATCATCTACCTCTAGTTGAGTTTTCCTACAATAACAGCTACCATACAAGTATACGAGCTGCACCGTTTGAAGCTCTATATGGTCGAAAGTGTCGCTCTCCGCTATGTTGGGCGGAAACGGGCGATAGTCAATTAATTGGTCCGGAACTAGTCCAAGATACTACGGATAAAATTTTTCAGATCCGAGACCGTATCAAGGCGGCTCGCGATCGACAAAAGTTCTACGCTGATGGAAAACGAAAACAAGCATCTTTCGAGGTTGGAGAGAAAGTTTTATTGAAAGTCTCACCTTGGAAAGGCGTAGTGAGGTTCGGTAAACGTGGAAAGCTTAACCCGCGTTACATTGGACCATTTGAAATCTTAGAAAAGATTGGCACTGTTGCCTACAAGTTGAAGTTACCTGATGAACTTAGCAGTGTACACCACACGTTTCATGTGACGAATCTTAAAAAGAGTCCAATACAAGTAACCGTTGCTATTCCTATGGAGGAAATTCACATTGACGACAAACTCCATTTCACTGAAGAACCTGTTGAGGTCACGGACTGGAAGGTCAATAAAACACGAAGAAGTCGTATCAAATTAGTAAAGGTTCGTTGGAACTCTCGTCACGGACCCGAGTATACTTGGGAACGTGAAGACCGAATGAAGGAAAAATATCCTCACCTATTTCCGAAAACTCCTGCAAAGAATAACAAAGCAAGAATTTCGGGACGAAATTCTAAATAACAAGGGGAGAATGTGACAACTGCCACTTTCGGGTAATTTACTTACATTTAAAACAGTGATTTACATTATACAAGCATGTGTTTTGAATATTCTGACTGCATGATTACATGGTAATACATCTTAGAAAACTCATGGAATATTCATTGGTTATTACACATGATTCATTTTTATTGGGTACATTGGTTATAGTGCAAACAATTCACCGAAACAACTAGAGTAGTGCCTAGTGAACTAGAGTGCTGACGAAAACTCCGGATTCGCAGAAAACATCTAAAATGACATCTTTAGGACTCGAGTGAGAGTCCAATATCATTTATATATTAAACCCTATATGGGAATACAAGAGTTCGATCAATAATCTACCAATGCCCGGTAGCACTAAAACTGTCCGAAACGCGCTAAAAATGACCATTTCATGAATTGTCCGCAAAATTCAGCAATTGTATTTTTAATACAAGATACAAAAATTGATGTTTAGGCACCAATTTCATATAAACATACTTGTGGAATATCAATTTCACACATAACGGAAACTTTTCTTACAACTTCCTTAAGTGTACTTTTCGACAATTTACTAGCGAAACGAGCGTTAAACAACTAGCCGAATTATATTTTGGCACAAGTAGCGAACTAGTGGTTATTTTTTTTGGTCTTGCCAAGCTAGTTTATGGTCATTACAAGTCTCGAATCATCTCGGAAAATTGCAAACCCTAAACACCACAATACTTACAACTTTCTAATTTATTCAAAGTCTAAAAAAAAAAATAACTAAGTTATTTTACCACATGAGACCCCCCCCCCCACCTTGTAACCGTGAACAAGGGGGTCCCACCCCTTGTTTATGTTGGTAAAATATCTAGTAATTACTTTGGGGTTGCAAGTGGAATAAGTTTGGTAATTATTTTCAACACTTAGCCATTAAGACTTAACCTCTTTACTTCACAATTCTTATCCATCACCAACCAAAAGCTCTCATCATCTTCATCATTTTCTCAAGAACACATCAAAAACCCAATAATTTTTATCATTTTTCTCATGATCAACATGGATTTCCTTGGAACATGAAGTGATCTAAAGCCATTGGAAGTGAAAGGAAGGAGTTTTATCCATACAAAAGTGTTCTAGCACCAAGATCATCATCTTCTTTATTCTTATTAATCTCTAAGATCATCCCTAGCTTAGTGCTAGAAGTAAGCTTCTATTTTTTTTATATACAAATTATGTTTATGATTGTTATTATTATTGTTAATAACCATATATAATCATACATAATGAACAAGAAAAATACCAAGAAGCAAAGATAAAAATTATGACATAATTATGTTTGTTTATATTGTGATCTTAGACATGTTATATGCTTATTAGATCTTGTTATGATGATTAAGCTACAAATAAAGTGTTAGAAGATGTTGATAAATATGATCTAAAAATTATACATGTTTATGTTAAAGGGTTTAACATAAAGGATTAGAAGGAATGATCATATCTAGTGATCTTGTGAAAGTATTAAGGGTTTATATTCAAAAACAAGACTTTCACAAGATTATAAAAATTAACATACAACTAAAGATTTTTATAAAAGTTGTTAAAACTAAAATGTAACTTGGTTTTTGAACTTGTTAGTATATGAAATGATCATGGTTAAAACCCTACATGATTTGGATATCATTTAGATAATTTCATGTTATAAAAGTCTCATATGTTTAGTGATGATGTTGGGTAAATTGTTGGTGATTTGATTAAGAAAATGATATGTTTAATGAAACATGGTTAAGACAAGAATACAAAGGTTATATGGCCAATTTTTATAAAAACTTTATTTTATAAAATAACAACATTTTTGAGTAAACCTTTACAAGATTTAAAAAGATGTAAAGAAATCTTTTTATAAAAACAAAGTTAGTTATAAATATATATTTTTAGAAAATATATATTTAGGTGATTTAACAACTTATGTGTTATGTGATTATTTGATGGTATTAGTTATATTTATCAAATGAGGAACTTGAATATAATCACACAAATAAACACATGATAAATTACAAACAAAGTCTTACAAGACTTCACATAATAACGCCTTAAAACGAGTTGCGGACGATTCTATAATCGGACACCAAATATGGTCAAAATGAACGACGGACGACTACATAAGTTAATTACCAATCCGGGGAGTTACTACGAAGTTAGACGACCTTTCGACACGAAATATAAGTATCCTTTCGATAACAAATTTCGGATGTTTATAAACTTATAAAAGCTAGTATGTTTTTAATTATTAACATCTATACTTAGTATTTTTATAAAAATGTGTTTATAAAAATGAAAGACTTATACATATAACAAATGGGCTTATTATAACTAATGGGCTATTTTTATAAATGGGCTTATTTTACTTAATAGACTATTTTTATAAATGGGCTACTTACACTTAATGGGCTTAGTTTTCTTAATGGGCTTATACTTCATAATGGGCTTAACATAAACACATGGGCTAAGCCCAATACAAACATATGGGCCAAAGCCCAATACTATTCAAGCCCAACACTATTCAAGCCCAACACTATTTGAGGCCCAACACTATTTGAGGCCCAACACTATTTGAGGCCCAACACTATTTGAGGCCCAACACTATTTGAGGCCCAACACTATTTGAGGCCCAACACTATTTGAGGCCCAACACTATTTGAGGCCCAACACTATTTGAGGCCCAGCACTATTTAAGCCCAATAACTTGAAAACATGGGCTTGGCCCAATGATACTATTTTTGGAAAACACAACTATACAAGAGATACATACAAGACACGAGATTCAGCGGACGAGATCCGACTATACTACTCATTCATCGAATACACAGTTAACGAACATTTGAACAACTCATACATCGAATACACAGTTAACAAACAGTAAAGACATGCAAGTCTTACACATACTCAATACACAAGACTTGTACTCAAGTCCTTTTCAAAGACCGAAGTGTCTAACAAAAATAAGAACGTTTGTAGGTCGCCACGCTATACAGGACGACCGCACGTGAGGTCTTATTTTACATCTATTTTCAGGACGCGATACGGTGAGTTCATGTTCCCCTATTCATTTAAATGTTTTACAAACTTTACAACTATCGGGGAGGATACATGTTCAGGGTATGTTAAAGTTAGGTAATGAAACACCATAGATCATGTGCGAATTAGGGCCTTACTATAAGCACCATTAATCCAGATTGGACCAAGGAACAAAGGCTTAGATCTAATGGGTTTTGGCGAGCCCCACTCTTGGTCATGGACCCCTACGGAAGAGTGCGTTTGTGTCCCAGTCGATAGGAATCGGCATAAAATCGTCTAGGGTTGGTTTGCTTCCTATTTCGTCACACATATTAATGTCCTTGCAAAACATTAATGATCAACGATTTCATTGACGCTTTACATACTACAACTCACGTTTTTCATACATCGTTTACAACTAAACTGCATGAATTCACCAACTTTTGTTGATGTTTTCCAAACTTAACATGTATTTCAGGGAATTAAAGGACCATGTTGGATTTCCCAGTCAAGATAACAAGTACAAGAACTCCATGCCATCTTTTGAAGGGTTTAACTATTATATTTCGCCTCTTTGAGGAAATATGATGGCTTAACCCTTAGTAGTTTATTTCATGTTAACGTGTGAAACAATAACACTTTACTTTTATGTTAATGGTTTGTAACCGATACACTAAACTTATGATGTAATCTTTTGAAACACTATGTAATGGCAGTGGAGTATGTTTTATTCATATAGTTTGTTCATGTACATCGATATTTATGCAATGAAAACCAGACAGATCACACCTTGCGTTTCCGCTATGAGCGGGTGTGACACATGCTTCGCAATCCAGGAAGCTCCGGCAATTCAAACTGCTTATTCGAACATGGTGTCCACCCAGGCCTCATCAGCCTTAGGTGTAACCTTGACTCTAGCAACTTGAATTTTGAAATTTTCAGCCTTCAAAGGTGGAAAATTTGCATCATAATCAACCGAAATTGATTCATCAGCCTTTTTCACTTCAGAAGTTGAAATTTTCATTTCAGTTTTTGGTTTCCAAACTTGTTGAAATAATGCAACCTGTTTATAAAACTTGTCATTTTTAGTTACCACTTTCTTTACAGGTTCATTTTTCACTTTAATTTTCTCAACAACGATTGGTGCTTTACCCTTCACATCAACTTTCTTCTGTTGAAACTTCACAGTCTCAGTCTTAGGCTTCACATTAGTACACTTTCGTACAATGTGACCCACTTGATTACATCTGAAACATGTACGAGTATCAACAACTCGACTTGTGCCTTCAGACTGATAATGTGAAGCTCTTTTCTCAAAGAACTCTTTATTTGATTTTGAAAAAATTTCATTTTCCTCATCAGAACGTGAACTTGAACTGTTCACAAACACCTTCTTTTCAGCAAACCTCTTGTTTTGAAAACTCTTTTTCTGATAACTGTTACCACCCCGATAACCACCCGACCAATTGTTTCGATTGTTATTATAAAAACGCGGTGGAACAGCAGGCTTTTTGTAATAAGCTTTATCTTTCTCAAAATTCATTTGCCTTTTTGTTTGACACAAACTGTTCACTTCTGACAACTCAACTTCAACTAATTTGAAAACATTCGTCAACTTTTTCACATTAACATTCTCAATTGGAAACTCAGAATCCGAATACAACTTATCAGATCCAGCCATCTTGTACATCACAAGACCCGGTTCATCACTTAAGTTGTTTTTGGACTTTGATTTCTGAATGTATTTGTCCAAGAAACACCCATCATCTTCAGCTGAATCACTATTCAAAACACTTTCAGCTGTGCTCTTAACAATCTCTGTCTGAACACTCTCATCAGATGATGTAGAAAAAGTAACATCAATGTTCTCCGGAAGTTTAACTTCTTTTTCTTCCTCAATTTCAACCAACCCAGACTGCTTTTTAGTGTAATTATGAAGAACAGGTGGTGGTACTTGATGAAAACCCACCCCAGTTCCATCAGAATACACATCTTCGCCCGCTTTGTCTTTCCCGATGGGTTTGGGAATGATATGTTGCAAAACAAAGCTTGCGGAGCTGTAACTGTTAAGCTTCAACTGGATTCGCTCATTTTTTATTACAGCCTCTTGAACTTTAAGTTTCAATTTAGCGATTTCATCCAGTTGTTTGTTGATTGATTCTTCTTTAACTCTAACCACTGCTTTTAAATGTTCATTTTCTTTAAAAGTTTTACCATTTCGATCATCACAATCTTTCATTGTGCTTTTGAGTTTTTCAAATTTTTCAGAAATCTGACGGTTTTCAAGAATCAACTTTTCATTTTCCTTTTTAATTTTGTCATGATCAATTTTATCAGTTTCAATTTGAGTAGTTAATTCTCTTATCCGTTCAGTTGAAGCTTCAACTGTTTTGTCACGACCAATAATCTGATCCTCAACATTTCTGACCTTTGCTGTCAGATCCTCAACTTTCTTAATGTTGAGATACGTGACTGTGCTACAAAATTTGCACTCTTTGTTGCAATTTTTGCAATCAGCATTTCCTTCAATCATTTTACCTGACGCATTTGTTGACACATCTGAACTGACCTGGCTTTTTGACTCAGACACGGAGTTAGAGTCTACCTCAAGTGCTTTGGCAGCCAGCACTTTGTCAGCCATTTTTCCCAGATTCTCTGCATTCAACTCCTGCGTAGTATCGATAACTCCAGTATCAATCTACTTGGATTCTTTTCCTTCTTTCTCTTCTTTCTCCTTTCTTTCTCTTTCTTCTTTCTCCTCTTCAATCATTTTCGAAGTTGGAGTTCCCCACCATTTGTGTTGCCAATACTCATCATTTTCTTTCATCTCCATGATTAAGACTTCTATATCGAGAGTTTTGTGATCAACTGCAATATTTCCATACTCATCAAGATAACACTCTCTGTCTGGATCCCATCTGTTGGCTCTCTTTGCATCCAAAAAAATTCTAGAAAGTCTAGTAATTTTGTTTTCCGAAATCATTTTTCTGTATTTATACTTCTGCTCTTCAGTTCTCTCATCTTTCCATGGAATAGGTTCATTTTTCGCCATGAATGCGTAACCAACCGCATCTTCTTCTGGTAGAACCTCTTGACTCCAATCATATCCCTCATCATCATAAATCACTGCAAAAGCTCTAGATTTCTCTCTGTTATCTTCAACCTGCTTCAATCTAGGCGGCTCGGATTTATTCTGGTGATAAATCGCCTTCTTGTAGTAATCATCTCTGAAAGGATTCTCCGACTCATCAACATAAGCATTTCGGCATTCTCTCTTGAAATGACCCTTCTGCTTACACTTGAAGCATGTCACTTTTGATTTATCGAACCCTAGCTTTGTTGAAGCACCACCAATTGATTTTCTTCCAGTAATTTCCATGAATCTTTGTGCACGACGAACAGCACTTGCCATAGCCCAACGAATATCGATCAGTTCCATTTCCTCCGGATCAATCTGATCGTAATCTTCTTTCGTCAGATTTATATTACCAATCTTCCCAGCTACCAATCCTTCATACGATTCCAACACCGATGCTAGAAAGATCATTTGCTGCTTTGCCGACTCTTCGTCAAAATTCTGAGCATTTTTCAAATCTATCGCAATGTTACATTGAAAACGATTCTTTGCATCAGCATTTCCAGAAAATGAAGATCCACTGTGAAAACCACTGTGACTTCCACTGCTTTGACCACTTTGACTTTCTTTGCCGGCTGTCGACACATTTTCAACAGAAAATGCAGTTTTTGGTGAAGTAGCTTTCGGCATCATGCTCTTTGGATAGTATAGCTCCAGATTCTGCTGATAAGATGAATGATTAACTTTGTACGTCTTTTTCAACTCCAACTCATGACTCTCGAGTTTTTCAATCAGCAAATCTAATGTCAGCTTTTGTGGTTCTTTGATGGTATTCTTTAGCATCAGCGCATAATATCTCCAATCCATCTCGTCAGGCAACGAATCGAACAATTTGTCGATAAGATCTTCTTCAGGAATGTCAATCTCAAGTCTTACTGATGTAGCACATGAAACGGAAAAATGAAGATTACACGTTGATTCTACGAATACCCGTGCAGTTCTTCCCCAACCCCCAAATTGTAACCCCAAAGGCCACGGAATTTGAAGTGAAAAAACAGTTTTCTCAAAATTCAATTCTGAACTTCTCATTAGCTTTAGCAACATATAAATAGAGACTGAAATTCGAAACGGGCCTAAAAAAGATAACGGGCCAAACACACGGCCTAAAACAAAAAGCCCAAAATAGTTCAAAAAACTTAAAAATGCAATTAAGTAATAGAAATAAGCGTTTTTTGGCTCGGACGATGACCCAAACCGCCATAGGCGTTTGCAGCAAGATGGAGCTCGTTCTCACGTTCGAATCGCCTGGTCGCACATCAAAAACGGACCCCCGTAGCCCAAGTTAGAGCCATTTTAGTGAAGCCCCTTTTGTTACGCGGTCTTGGGCCTCCAAATACAAAATAGCCCGTTCCTCCACACTTGGGCCCACATCACTTACTAATTCCAGCTTCAGATGACCGAACCTTTCTATCATTTTACATACTGACTCGTTCTTTAAACATCCAAACAAATCAAATTCTTTTTTAAGAAGTTTCTTTTTGTTTTTCTTAATTTCTTGACTACCGACACATTTCTTTTCCAACTTTGCCCAAAGATCTTTAGCATTTTTATAGTCTATCAATGAGATGATATCCTCCCGAACAGACTGAAATAACAACGCCACACACTTTTGTTCGGCTACGAATGAATCAATCTCATCAGATCCTGTTAAAACTTCTCCATTCTTGTTTCCTTGGTCATAACCATTTTTTAGACTTTTCCAGCTTGTAAACGCGAATGCCATCATCCAATCTTCAAACTTTTTGGACCAACAATTGTACTCCTCGATAGCCATTAGCTTTGGAGGTTTATTGAACGTTCCGAAGGCGCTTTCCGATTCCCAAGCTTCCTTTTTCTTCTCTTTTTGTTTATTTTCATTCACATTGTTTGATGAATCATCAATGTTTCCGGAATCTCCAGCGAATGCGTACATGTCGCTAAACGGGTTTAAGAAAATATCATCCATTGTGAATGTACCTGTAAAATCAAACAACACTTAGACAAATTTTGATTTTGAAAAATATAGGAACTTGTTCAAACGGAATAGTCTGTCACACCCCGACCACGTAGAACATACAAAACGTGGCGGAAACATCGGGGAGTGTTGTAACAGAATTAATTGTTTCAAATCCATGGCAATTGAAGTTTCGTTTTATTGATTTAAAAGTGTTACAATGTCTTAACAAACAAGAAATACAACATAATTAACTAGTCTTGCATCTTTTATTGTCACTAAAGCCCAAGTCTGTCTATGTGTATCTTGAACATCTTATGCAACAGCTCCTGAAAAACACATGTGAAAATAGGTACGTCAGCATAAAAATGCCTGTGAGATACATAGATTTTGTGAAAATAAGATTCATGACTTATGTTTGAGAAAATGTTTAGTCATGAACCTTGTTATTTGCTTTGTCTTTTAAATCATTTGAAAAACGATAAGATCAGATGATAAGTATAAATAAATGTAAGGTTAAATGAATAACCAAGTAAAATGTGTTTGCATAAGATAAGTTGTTTATAAATCAATGTCTTGTGAAAAGTATGTTATTTGTATGAAATGTTCTATGTCTCAAACTAAAATGATTCAAATAACGTTACGACATGTAATACCATACAAACACTTATATATAGGAAGTACCAGCGGCGTATCCACCATGCTTGTATCATATTACACACGCATCGTTACTTAATCACTTAATCAAACCAAACCAAACAATATAAAATGTTCATGTCAAGATGTAAATCATGTCAAAATGTCTATGTCAAATATCCATGTCAAATGTCTATGTCAAATATCCCTGTCAACTGTCTATGTCAAATATCCATGTCAAATGTCTATGTCAAATATCCATGTCAAATGTCTATGTCAAAATGTCATGTATGGCAAGTGAAAGGTCTCAACTAAACCATATGCACAAAAACAAAGTATTGAAGTAAAACTTGGTTTAAATCAAAGCTATGTTTTGTGTAAATGCATGATCAAATGTCAATCATGTTAAAATGTCTATGCCGAAATGTCTATGTCAAATGTCTATGTCAAAATGTCATGTATGGCAAGTGAAAGGTCTCAACTAAACCATATGCACAAAAACAAAGTATTGAAGTAAAACTTGGTTTAAATCAAAGCTATTTTTTGTGTAAATGCATGCAAATATTTAATATGAACATTTATGCGGTATTGTGAATATGCATACATCCAAGCCTGGCGACTGTGGTGATAAACCCTTTAAACAAATTAAAGGTCTATCTGTCTTATATCAACGAATTCGGTCATTCCTTTCATCCCCTTTCCCTGGGACGTCCGGAACGGGAGTTGTCAATTCCTATGGTACCACTACCTACTAACGAACGGCATGATCGGTGTTAATGAATGTATTGTCCCATGTAAACAAACCAAATGTCATACCAAAATGTAAGCATGTGAAAATAATGCACTAAGTATGTAATCAAATGAACATACATAGCGTGAAATGTCATGTAAAACGATGTACTAAGTAATGCACACAATGGGCACACCTAGCATGAAATGTAATGTAAAACAATGTACTAAGTAATGCACACAATGGGCACACCTAGCATAAAATGTAATGTAAAACAATGTACCAAGTAATGCACACAATGGGCACACCTAGCATAAGATGTAATGAAATCATGTACTATAATGTACTAACGAACATAGCAGTATATGATGTTAAAACAGGAAAGCATGAAAGTAACAAGTAGGCACATGTGTTCCACCCCAAAACGTTTGGAAAACAGTAAAAGAGGGGTCTATGTACTCACTTGAGATTGCTCAGGAGTCCTAAGATAACCACCAAGCAACGCTAGAGATCACGGAAATCAAACGGCACCTAATATAGGTAACTATGTTAATTAACCGGACCTAGATCGGAAGATCGGGTAGCATGAGGGTTCGTAAACCAAACGAGTGTAGAGACTCGTGTCATTTGGTTTAACAAAGCCTACATACTAATTGAAACCTAACATAATTGTATACGACCCATTACGACCCGTTTAGGTAGCTTATGCTACTTTAACGCGTCGTTCGCGTGAAACGCATTCGGATCGTCTAACTAGTCCTATGACAAGTGTTATATGCCTAAACATGTTACAAAATCAGTTATGTGACAAATGTTTAGGTTACATATGCTTAATTACCGATTATACATGAAAAGGGTATTCTGGTAATTTACCTAAGGCATATAAACTACCTATCATACAACTACTTAAACGATGTGACCATAGGGTATAACCTCGGAAGGTTATTCCCTACACTATGGTCACCTAATATATTTGGTCGGATCCTAATGATCGACCAAACTGGGTCGGGTTCGAAGGTATAAGCGATTTATTAGATCGCTTACCCTACGACCCTAGACAACGTGGTAATCAGTAGGCATAGCCCCAAGGGACTATAACCAATGTGATTACACTCACGTTGCGAAGTTCAAACGAACTTCGCATTGACCATTACTGGTCAACGCTGAAAGTCAAACAAAGTTTGACTTTCTGACTCGAAAAGTAGTAAAATAAGGAAAAGAACGAAAGAATACTTACGAAGGGTCCCCGAATGCTAAACTCGATTCAAAAATCTCAGGTATGAAACAAATGTTTCAACTTAGAGTTTCTCAAATCAAGTTTCTAGTGATTATGAACAAAGGGGGGTGGGGTATTTATAGTTTTCGGGTAACCGTTAAGATCGTTTGTTGAATATCGTGCCTTAATCCAAGCCGTACAAGTGTCGGGAAGTTGTGGTGGCTAAAAACCATCCTTATCAGCTGAATATGCAAGTGGGAAAGGTGTGGTGGTGGTTAAAACAGCTGGAATACGCTGACTGTTTGATATTATCTGATCAGACATGCGTACGCGGCCCGCGTCAGGATCAGGGAAAACTCAGGCGGGCCGCCTGAGGCTTCTGATCAGCAAACAAGTTTCAGAAATTACAGTTTCAGTCCCTGCACGTGTTTAAGCCCATTTCCGGCACTTCCAAGGCCCGTAAAGCCAACTTTAAGGCCCTAAAATGATGCCTAAACATTGTGGACATGAAACATGCTCAAAAATATGCCGGGTGTTGGTTCGTTTGGTCGTACGAACGCGATGTTCGCTTAATTACGACGGAATGCGCACAAGCGCGAAAAACGATCCAAATGACGAAACGAATGGATTTTTATTATGCCAAACACTAAAATAAAATATTATAGTGCTTACATAAATTTTTGGATGTCCGGATGTATTCAGAACGTAAGTTATGCGCGAAAATGCAAACTTGTGCACTTTTTGACATTTTTAGTCCCTGGATGACCCAAAAGTTTATTTTAGCACACCGAACCCCTCAAAGCCTATTTCTAAGCTATATAAAGGATATTTATGGTATTTTTAACTTATGGTCATGTTCCGGAATGTCTGTTACAGTTCAAATTGGCATACTTTCGCAGTTTGTCAACTTTAGTCCCTGTAAGCGATTAAACTTTGATTTTGCCATACCAAAGCCTTCAAAACTTATTTCTAAGTTATGTAAAGGTTATTTAAGGTATGTTAAGCCTATTTCACTATTCCGGAGTGTTTGTTGCATTAAACTGGTTATATTTACGCATCGGTGCGCGTATAACCTTCCAGAAAGTGATTTAGAGTTTGAAATTGAACAAGAATTGATATGTGCAAATGATACACATATTTTTACAAATCCCAAGTATGAAATATAATATTTCATTGGTTTGGTATTTGTTTGATGGCCGTGGAGGCACAGGTGTTACATAGTCTGCTTCGAAATTCACTTAGTTGATAGTAACAATGGTAAAAAAAATCCGATTGGACCGCTTTATAAACCAATTGCCGACAAATATTTTTGTTGTTTATCAGATAACACTTATTTGGCAATTCAAAATGATGTCAACTAAATCAAATTGGATCATCACTTTAAATGTGTCTAACACTTCTTAATGTTCACGTGTCCTTATCACAAAAGTTATATCACATGCCAACAATATTCAATTAATTGATATAATCGAGACAATATTCAATTTCACATGATATAATCGAGACAAGTATGGTGGACTGACAACTTTATGTTCACTTAATTGATGCAAACAATATTCAATTTCAAATGTATGATATTCGTAAATGTATCTGATTGGACCAACTAAACCACTCAGTCGACAAAATTAAATCCCTTTCATCAATTCTAGAACATCACTTTATATCTGTTATTTGTTATTCATAAGTCTCACACAATTCGACAATCTTTCATGCAAAATCAGATATATCACAAACGGTCACAGATTCAAACTGTCAGATCTGTTTCAAACAATCATGTGCTAGTTCAAACGATAAAAGTTTCAAACGACAGCTGTTCAAACGACAAAGTTCAAACGATAGCTGTTCAAACAACAAAGTTCAAACGATGAACTTGTTTCAAACGATAAACTTTCAAACGACAGACTTTCAAACGATCAGTTCAAACGATGAATCAGATTTCAAACGATAGAACAGTTTTCAAACGATGGAACAGGTGACGTCAGCAAAATGCGAAAGCTTTCAAACGGTACGAATGATTTCAGTTAGTTTTAGGTCGATTTTTGATTCCAAACTTTCAAGGATTACTTAATAGTGAATTTCGTTTGATATATGATCGTTTCAAGCCATTTTAACCGTGAGAACAAGTTAAAATCAGAAAAGAAAGGTAGAAGTGAGATAATCCGATGATTTTCAGCTGTATTCGGTATGAACTCCTTGTCCTGAGCTCTGATACCACTTGTTGGATCGTGTACGTGACCCTGAAAGTCAGCTAAGGTAGTTCAACATCAAATACTAAGGCGGAATCAAAGTAAACGATGTCCAAAACAGCTTGTATCTTCTAATCTTTCTTTCTATTAACAACTGTGTGCTTTGTACAATGTTTTCTGATGAAAATCCGACAGCACTTCGTGACTCACACAATGATCACCTACGGTTCCGTTTGAAATGAACCTATCACATCCCTATTTATAGACCAAGAACCCTTCCGTTTGAACATAACATCTCTTGGTTCAAACGGAACCCTATGTTTCAAACGGAACCCCTATACAAATAACTGTTTTCAAACGGAACCCTCTAAAACATCTCCTAAAACACAAATTAAACCCTAATTTGACATTTAAGATCCAATATTAACTTTCTTGAACTAAGACTTGATGAAGATGTAGTCAACAGACATTCTCGTGCATCAACAAAATGTGTAAAAACCTATTGGCATATCATATGCAAGACTGCTTAACACATTATTACTTTACATTTCTTTAGCGTACTGCACCTGTCTAGCTGATGTACTATCATTTCCCCTTTTTACACAACCTCATTTTTATTTTTTCAAATGTTTTTGTATTTTGAAATTTTATCATATTTTTGCATTTTTCTGCAAACTTTCTCCCCCTAAAAACAAAAACATATTTTTGTGTTTTTGGTTTTTATCAAAAGCAGAAAAATAAACTGTACAAAAACTTAACAACATAACGTGGATCACATTAGATCGCCGTCCTCCTCGGCTTCACACTCGATTACCCTCCCAGAAAACAGATTTTTCATCCCGTTCAATTTCAAAAGATAATTAAATATTTTTCTATCAAAAGGTTTAGTGTAGAAATTAGCCTTCTGTTCATCGGTGTGTATATGTTCTATTCGGATTAACTTCTTTTCGTAGCAATCACGGATGAAGTGATGCCGAATTTCAATATGTTTAGTTTTCGAGTGGTGAACCGGGTTTTTCGTTATGTTAATAGCCGCTTCATTGTCCACAAAAATCGGAGTGTTCAAGAATTGCAAACCAAACTCTCGCATCTGCTGTTGGATCCAAAGGATCTGAGAGCAACAGCTCGAGGTCGAAACGTATTCTGCCTCGCACGTAGAGAGCGCTACTGAGGTTTGTTTCTTGCACTGCCAGGTGACCAGTCGAGTTCCAAAGAACTGACACCCAGCAGTGGTGGACTTAGCATTTTGCTTACCGCTACCATAATCTGAATCAGCAAAACCTATGAGAGAGAAATCGCCAGACTTAGGATACCACAAGTCGGTGCTTGGGCAACCTTTCAAATACCGTAAAATGCGTTTCACGATCGTTAGATGTGACTGGCGTGGGCTAGACTGATATCGGGCGCATAAAAACGTCGGATACATGATGTCCGGCCGGGAAGCAGTAAGATACATCAAAGATCCAATCATTGACCGATACAGTGTCTCTTCCACTTTCTCTCCACTCTCGTCTAGGCAAATCCCATGATTCTGAGCTAGGGGGGTTGAAGCTGGACTGTATTGAGCCATGTTGAACTTCTCCAGAACATCGTTCACGTACTTTGTTTGATGAATGAAGATTCCTTCAGGCATTTGCTCAACTTGTAGCCCTAGGAAGAACTTCATCTCCCCCATTGAACTCATCTCGAATTTCTTCTTCATAACATTCTCAAATTCTTTACATAACTCGTCATTTGTCGAACCAAAGATGATATCATCGACGTAAATCTGCACGATTAAAAGATGGCCTACAACTTCCTTGATAAACAACATACTATCAACTATCCCTCTGCTAAACCCGTTGTCCAGCAAATGTTGGAAGAGCGTCTCATACCAGGCTCTCGGGGCCGGGTGTAGTCCGTAGAGCGCTTTATCCAGAAGATATACTTTGTTCTTGTGTACTGGATCAGTAAACCCCCACGGTTGACCCACATACACCTCTTCTTTGATTTTGCCATACAGGAATGCAGATTTCACATCAAGCTGATAGACTTTGAATCCTTTCCATGACGCAAATGCCAGGAAGATTCTTATCGCCTCGAGCCTAGCTACAGGGGCATATACTTCAGTAAAATTGATCCCCTCCTACTGGCTGAAACCCTGTACTACCAGTCGTGCTTTATTCCTTACAATCACGCCTCTATCATCTCTTTTTCATTTAAAGACCCATTTTGTCTTTATCAGCTTCTGGTTTTCAGGAAGGTCTACTAATCTCCAAACACCCAGCTTCTCAAACTGTTGCAACTCTTCTTGCATAGCGTTCACCCAGCTGTCTTCAGTCAAAGCTTCCTTATATGTTATGGGTTCAATCTGCGATATAAAACATTTAAGTGAGAATTCCTCCTGTAAAGGAGCAGCAGATGTATAAAAACAAGTAAGTGCTCTGTTGATCTGATCTCTCGTCTTTACTCCACTCTGAAGATCACCAATAATCTGCTCTGAAGGATGGTAAGAAAGATTTCTTGGCATGACACTGTCAGGCACGTTCACTTCCGATTGCAGATTCGTGATGTCTAGATCACCGGTGTGATCCTCAGTTTCAGTCGTAGTAACATTTGGATCCTCATCAAATATCAGACCATTTTCCAAATCTGAGTCATCGGATTGATCAAATGATGGAGCTGGTTCCTCTGGTGGTTCGTGAGCTGTTCCACTGGGACCGGCCTCGTGATCGTTTGTACCAGTTGTAGGAATGTTTGTACCCACATCAGGTTGAGAAACCACCAACGGTCTAGGTATCTGATCTTGTACCATTGATTGCTGCTGTTGGTATAAGTAAGCAAGTTCCTCTTCACTCGGCTCTGTTGGCAGTTGGAAAGACTCCTAGAGTTTGTCGTAATCGAAAAGCAATCTTTGTCCGGGAAGTGGAGGTGAAGCCGTATGCTTCTAACAGTCTACATGCTGAACTTCAATTACCTTCTTCAGACATGGAACGAACACTCTTTTTAGCGGACTCGCATATCCAACAAAGAAACCCTCATTGCTTTTTGCACCGAACTTGCCATCAGGATCAATGAAAGTACATGGTGATCCGAACGGTTCTAGAAACTTCAGATTTGGCTTATATCTATAAAGAAGTTCAAAGCAGGTCTTTTTGTATTTCTTCACAGTAAGAACACGATTCAATGTATAGCACGCCGCTGCCACTGCTTCACTCCAGAAAAATATTGGTAA
Organism: Helianthus tuberosus; assembly: GCA_030545235.1. Taxonomy (NCBI): domain Eukaryota; kingdom Viridiplantae; phylum Streptophyta; class Magnoliopsida; order Asterales; family Asteraceae; genus Helianthus; species Helianthus tuberosus. Next base: position 123,539,814 of record CM060406.1, read on the forward strand.
CTTTGAATCAGCGAGCATTGTACGAGCAGTTTCGATTATGGTACGATTCTTTCATTCAGCTACACCATTTTGCTGTGGAGTGTATGGTGCACTGAATTCATGAAGAATTCCCTTCTCGTTACAGAACTCGAGCATGCGATTATTCTTAAACTCTGTTCCATTGTCACTTCGTATTCTCCGGATTGGCAATTTGTAGACCGTTTCCATCTTTTTGAAAAGAATCATCAAAGACTCAAACGTTTGATCTTTCCTCTCCATGCATACCACCCAAGAAAATCTAGTGAAGTCATCAGTGACTACTAGACAGTATAAGTCTCCGCTGATACTTTCCACATTGACTGGTCCAAAGAGATCCATATGGAGTCTCTCGAGAGGCATTCTGATTGAATTCAGCAACTTCTGTGGGTGTGACTTCTTTGTCTGCTTTCCCTTCTTGCATGCTACACAATCATCATTCAAATGAAAGTTTTTCAAATTTACACCTTTAACTAAATCATTGTGTACAAGAAAGTTCATTTTTCTAACATGAATGTGGCCCATATTGCGATGCCACATTATCGACTCTTTTTCAATAGCCTTTGTTTTTGACACAAAACATTGTTTTTGATAATCTGTTGTTGTTGCGACACTCATATCAAGAATATACAAATCATTTTCACGTGGAGCTCGCAACAACACCATGTTTTCAGGAATTTTGAAACCAGGTTTTAAAACAAGACATTCATTTTTAGTGAAATGTACTGTAAAAGACTTGTCACAGATCTGTGAGATACTCAGCAGATTGTTTTCAAGTACAATTATATAGTTCACTTTATCAAATGAAATGACTCCATTCGTTAGAGTCCCTTGACCAACAATCCTTCCTCCCTGATTCCCAGCAAATCCCACGTATCCTCCGTTTAAAGATTTAACGTCATAAAGCAATGCTTGAATTCCGGTCATGTGTCTTGATGCTCCGCTGTCTATTATCCACTTTGAGATATACGACCTCGGTAGCCCCTGCATACATCACAGAAATTCATTCAAACAATGAAGCCCATGACTTCTTTTCCTGTGGAACACTACCAAACACTAAATCACATTTCACATTTCACATCCACTTTTGGAATACTAAAGATCACATTGGGGACAACATATTCAGATTTTGATTTTAAATCTCCATTTTTAATTGGTGGAAATTCTGCAAGAAACTTGTCTAATTCAAATTCAAATTTCTGAACATCACTAGCACCCACTTTTGATTCAGATTTTAACTCATTCTCCATTTTCTTCACCTCAACTGATTGTTTTGATTTAGCCACCCATGATTGAGTTTCGAAAACTTTCGTCTTAGGATAAATCTTTGAAGTCTTTTGGGTTTCCAAAGATTCACCAATCTCAAAAGTTGATTTCGGTTTTTCTTCGGACTTCAACGATTCACCTCTTTTCAGAATTCGAATAGAAGAAACCATTGGTTTTTTACCCTTATCATCAGTTGAAGTTTTAGGTTTTGGTTTTTGCACAACAGGTTTCTTGAAAATGGGTTTTTCAATCTTTTTGGTACATTGCTTCGCCATATGACCAATCTCATTGCAGCGATAACAAACTCTTTTGTCATACTCAACAAAAGTAGATTTGTAGGTCTCTTCTTTCAACTTTTTCGCTGCATTGAAATCATCAATGGCTTTTTGACTGAAAATATACTCCTTTTCATCAACAAAGTTCATTCCCGTTAGAAAAACTTCACACATCTTATCTTTTGGCTTTACCACTTGTTTAGCCATCTTCTTTTCAAACCCAATACCTTTGTTTTTAAAATTGTTTCCATTTTTCTTGTTAGAGCCATTGTAACCCACCCAATCTTTCTTCCCAGGGTTGTTTTGTTTCACAAAATACCTTTTAGGTTTTGAAAAGAAATCATTGTTGTTTACCTCAGAAATGTCAATTTCAACCAATTTAAACACCTTTTCAACATTCTTCATGTTCGCGTTCTGGATTGGATACTCAAAATCAGAATAGAGTTTGTCAGTTACAATCATTGTGTAGACCACCATGACCGGATCATCATTCACAACCTTTTCTGATTTTGGTATAAACTTGTCTAAAAAGTTACCATCATCTTCAACATCAGAATTGGAACTTTCCAAATGAGTTTTCATGGTTTCAAAATCTGAGTTATCACTCTCTTCGTCTAACACTTGGTCAACAACGGTCTTAATAACCTGTGACTCATTGTCAGTATCGGACGGAGAGAATGTAACATCAATACTGTCACACCCCTTTCTGCGGCGGAAGCACGAGGTGTGATCATGAAAGGTTCTCATTGCATACGAAAGGTAAACATACTACATGCTTATAAATTAGTTTCAAAATGCCAAACATTACATAACTGAAAACATGGCTTAAGTGTTTACAACACAAGACAACATTTTGTCTGATAAGTTTACAACTTTATTCAAAGATAAACAAAAGCGACATCCAAGAGCATGAGTAAAACCGCGCGCACATCCATCCTAGTTACCTGAAATACATGTGAGTTTTTGGAAAAACGTCAACATAATGTTGGTGTGAATTCATCCAGTATTTGTATTTCACGTTTGTATACTTTGTATGAAAACATTGTATATATTTCGTATAAATCACGTATTTCTGTATCTCATGTAAGTCAAGTATGGTTGTATCTTGTACAACTCAAGTATTCTTGTATAAATCATGTATTTTTGTATGTATCAGGTGTTAATGGGTTGCAAAGCCATTAACATGTGACACGACATAGGAAGTCACCAATCCATAGGCATTTTTCTGTAGTCGATTCACGACTGAGACACAAAAACACTACTCGGTTCTAGTTGTCACCAAGAGTGGGGCTGCCCTGAAACCCATTAGATCTAACCTTTTATTCTGCGGTCTTAGTATGTACACGATTAATGGTGCTTATGGTACCCTATTCGTGACACGAATTCTCGTATCATTCCTCAATTCTTGTATCCATCATACCATTTGTAAACATTGTAATATTTGTAACATGTATTTCACCCCCGAAGTTATAAAACTGAAAACAGTTAAAAGAAAAGGGGGGGCATGAACTCACAACTTTGTGTTCCTTTCATCGTAAACTTCACCGGATTTGCTTAATTAACGTCGTGACCTATACGTGTTTTCTTTATGTTAGTCACTAGACTTGTATCGTACAAGTACTAGTCACTGTCTTTTATGTATATGTTTTCTTGTGTTAAAAATAATTCATATTTTTAACTAAGTGTCTTTCTTATATTATTTTCTCTAAAATAAATATAAGTTTCTTGTATTTTGCACTTTACACCCGAGTTATGTATCTTGTATGTTGCATGTGTATTTTTGTTACAAAAATCATGGCGAGATTTATATTCGAAAAGCATAGTTTAGAACACACTAGCAAACATTTGTCTAGAGAATATTTACTAAGTGTTAGGATTTTCAAAAATTTTTGCCATAGTCTCCTTTGTAATGGAGGTGTCCATGCTAAGTAGCATATCATTTTCTTTAACATATAACACGTTAGATCGTTTGCAAATAATCAACCCGACATTCTGACATGCAAGATACTACTTTTGTCGTTTCAGTTTTCATATATATAAAACTGGACTGTTTTCGGACATTTTAATAAAATGGTTAACTTATTCCAAAAATTCCCAAATTTTTTCAGAATGTCTTATACGGTCCAAATATTATTGTGTAAAAATATCGGTGTCCAGTTCGTTACTAATATTTTATAAAAATTTATTTCCCGGACTGCAATCAGATTTGTCGCTTTCTGATTGCAGTTTACGAATTAATTCATCTAAAATTTATCGTGAGTCCGATTTACGAAACTTCAGTGGGAGAATTACTACGACAACAGTGGTCATCTACAGTACAAATTTCAGGGGCTGGTTCTACTCAGGTTTCAAGTTATGACTAAAAACATATCACCCGTTTACTGCAGTAAAAACTCAGCCTTAGCTGCTGTTACAAAACGGGTCTTTAAAAATAGTAAACGACCTCGAAAAATTACGATTCCAGTGCCATTTGTTTTGTTTTTCAAAAATACATAATTTAAACTTTAGAAATTCTGTTTTTCGATTTATTATGGTCTGCTTACAGCCCTTTGAAGTTGGCTGAAAATGTAATTCAGCATGTCTCTTTATAGTTTAAACGTTACTAAATCGTATCAACAAATGTCCGAACAACGGGTCTATCAAGAAACCAACGACCAAATATCATGTATGGTTTAACCCAACCCTCATCCAACAAGATTTCATCTTCATATAGTCTTTTATGTTCAAGTTTCATGTAAAGTTTCATATTCATCATCTTAGTGTTCTTGTTCTGGTGATTTAAACATGATGATCATACTACATATTTTTTATCTCAAAAACAAGATGAACACAGGTGTACAAGTAACTTAATACTAGCACAAGGCTAGCGTAGGATCTAGTGATGAAGATGATGAGAAAAAAAAGATGAAGAACAAGCAAGAAACAAGTCCTTTTGAAGCTCCACAAGTTGCAAGCTCTTGTATCCACCTTCTACACTTGAATGAAGCTCAAAGTTGGATGAATATGGTGGTTATGTGGTGGTGATGGTGGCAGTTTGGGGAGAGCCGAAAGAGGGAGAGAGAGAGAGTGAAGTTGGGAGGGTGATCTTGAAATGATGTTATGATCTTTAGCTCCATACTTATAAGATGTTTCCATATGTTTTAGCAACCTCCACAAGCAACCAATCTACTAAAATAATGAGTTATAATCTAGAGCAAGATTGAGGAGTATGGTGGATGATTTGTGGGTCCTTGTGACCGATTTTGGTTAGGGGGGGGGGTTGGTTGTAACATTTTGTAACTATATTGTAAAGACTAGTTAGATTCCAAGTAATAAGCTTACATATGGTATTTATTTGATATGTAGTGGGTGTTAGGGTGTTCGGGGATCACGACTAGCCAAGAAATAAATAAATAATGTGTTTGGAAAAATTTAGTGTCCTGGGTAATGTCCGGTTGTTCGGTTAATTACCGGTTCGTTAAGTGTTAAATCTCACCATTTAGTGTCTTTTATGTACCCTTTTGTACCCCTTTCAATTCCCGACACTTAGGGAAATATTTTGGACGATAAAACGTAAATTCTGCATGGGAAATATTTTGGACGAGATAAAACGTAAATTCTGCATGGTCTGCATAAAGCAATTTGTTGTAGTATTAATCGTGCATGAATTCACTTGTATAGTATGTAATCAGATAATGTTGACCTTTAAGCATATAATTGTAGTCATTAAATAATAATTAAAGTGTACAGAAATTACCGGTTTGGTGCCAGTTGTCACAGTCTCCCCCCGTTAAAAGAATTTCGTCCCGAAATTCAGGCTGAACTAACTCTTGCCGGAGTCTTCTTGAACAGGTGGGGATACTTTTCTTTGAACTGGTCTTCACGTTCCCACGTGTACTTGGGTCCGTGCTTAGAGTTCCAATGTACTTTGATAAGTTTAACAGTGCTCCTCCTGGTCTTGTTGACTTTCCAGTCGGTAACCTCAACGGGTTGTTCTGTAAATCGGAGGGCGTCATCAATATGTACTTCATCCACAGGGATGATCACGTCTTCTTGTGTTGGACTCTTCTTGAGGTTGGATACATGAAACGTATCATGAACTCCGTTCAGTTCTTCTGGTAATTTCAACTTGTATGCCATGGTACCAAATCTTTCCAAGATTCTGAACGGTCCGATGTATCGTGGATTCAGCTTTCCACGTTTTCCAAATCTTACTACACCCTTCCAAGGTAAGACTTTTAACAACACTTTGTCTCCCACCTCGAATTCTAATGGCTTTCGTTTTAAATCAGCGTAGCTCTTTTGTCGATCCCGAGCCGCCTTAATGCGCTCTCGGATCTGCGTAATCTTGTCGGTTGTCTCTTGTACAAGTTCAGGACCAACCATACATTTATCTCCAGCGTCTGCCCAACATAAGGGCGATCGGCACTTGCGGCCATACAGAGCTTCGAACGGTGTGGCTTTTATACTCGTATGATAACTGTTATAGTAGGAAAACTCAACTAAAGGTAGATGAGTATCCCAGCTGCCACCTAGATCCATGACACATGCACGAAGCATATCTTCTAACGTTTGTATGGTTCGTTCGCTCTGGCCGTCTGTTTGAGGATGGAATGACGTGCTTAGATCTAACTGCGATCGAAAGGCTTCCTGAAAGGATTACCAGATTCTTGAGACAAAGCGTCCATCTCTGTCTGAAATAATTGAGATAGGCACTCCATGACGTGCCACAATTTCTTTCAAGTATATCTCAGCAAGCTTTCCAGTGCTATCTTTCTCTCGGATCGGTAGGAAGTGCGCAGTCTTTGTTAACCGATCGACTATCACCCATATCATATCGTTCCCTTTTGGGGTCTTGGGTAATTTTGTTATAAAGTCCATCGAGATTTGTTCCCATTTCCACATGGGTATATCTGGTTGTTGTAGTAGGCCAGACGGTTTCTGATATTCGGCCTTAACCTTAGCACAGGTTAAGCATTTTCCAACGTAAACAGCAACATCGCTTTTAAGTCTCGGCCACCAATAGTATTCTTTTACGTCTTGATACATCTTGTCTGATCCTGGGTGGATCGAATATCTCGATTTGTGTGCTTCGTTAAGAATGACTTCTCGTATGCCACCATAGAGTGGAACCCAAATACGCTTCTCAAAGTATAAGGCTCCCTCTTCATTTGGCACCATGTATTTCAACATGCCTCAGAGGTATTCAGCTTTACGGTTTTCTTCCTTAAGAGCTTCTTGTTGTGCGTCACGAATACGTGCAGTGAGGTTCGTTCGAATAGTCATTTCTAACGCTCGAACCCTTAAGGTCTTAACCCTTTCTTTTCGACTTAGCGCGTCTGCTACAACGTTTGCTTCTCCAGGATGGTACTTAATCTCACAGTCATAATCGTTCAGCAACTCGACCCAACGTCGTTGATGCATATTTAATTCCTTCTGATCAAATATGTGTTGTAGGCTTTTGTGATCTGTGAAGATTGTACATCGCGTACCATATAAATAATGTCGCCAGATCTTCAAGGCGAATACCACCGCGCCGAGTTCTAAGTCATGAGTGGTATAGTTTCTTTCATGAACCTTCAATTGTCTTGAAGCATAAGCGATGACTTTCTGGCGTTGCATGAGCACGCAACCCAAACCTTGTCATGAAGCATCGCAGTATACCACGAAGTCTTCAGTGCCTTCGGGTAATGATAGTATCGGTGCATCGCATAGCTTGTCTTTGAGCAGTTGGAAGGCTTCTTCCTGCTTGTCACCCCAGTCGTACTTCTTGTCTTTCTGTATAAGGGTAGTTAGCGGTTGAGCTATCTTTGAGAAATTCTCGATGAAACGTCAGTAACAGCCCGCTAAGCCAAAATATTGACGAACTTCACTTGGGGTTTTGGGAGCTTCCCAATTCTTTATTGCTTCAACCTTGGATGGGTCTACATGAATGCCATTCTCGTTCACAACGTGACCCAGAAATTGTACTTCGCGAATCCAAAATTCGTATTTTGAGAACTTTGCAAAAAGTTTCTCCTTCTTCAGTAGTTCCAAGATGGTTCTGAGGTGTTGCTCGTGTTCTTCTTTCGTTCGTGAGTAAATCAGGATATCATCGATAAACACAATCACGAATTTATCGAGATATGGTTTGCAAACGCGGTTCATCAGATCCATGAAGACCGCTGGTGCATTTGTCAGTCCGAATGGCATCACAAGAAACTCGTAGTGCCCATATCATGTTCTGAATGCAGTCTTTGGCACGCTTTCTTCTTGTATCTTTAACTGATGGTATCCAGATCGAAGATCGATCTTGGAATAGTAGCTTGATCCTTGTAACTTATCAAATAAGTCATCAATCCTCGGTAGCGGGTACCGATTCTTGATTGTGAGCTTGTTCAGTTCTCTGTAATCGATACACATCCGTAGAGTTCCATCCTTTTTCTTCACGAACAATACTGGAGCTCCCCAGGGTGAGAAGCTTGGCCTTATGAATCCTTTATCCAACAACTCCTGGAGCTGTGTAGATAATTCTTGCATTTCGGATGGTGCAAGCCGATAGGGTGCCTTGGCTACAGGAGCGGCTCCTGGAACCAAGTCTATACGGAATTCGACTTGTCGTTGCGGAGGTAGTCCTGGCAGATCTTCGGGAAAAACATCAGAGAATTCCTTCACCACATGAATGTCTTCGATTTTCAGCTCCTCAGCCTTCTTGTCTACAACATGTGCTAGGAAAGCAACACATCCTTTCCTTAAGCACTTTTGTCCCTTCATACAACTGATGATTCGTAGAGGCGCGTCTCATTTTTCTCCATGCACAATGAGAGTTTCATCATTCGCTAGAGGGATGCGAATGATTTTCTCATGACAAATAACTTCAGCTTTGTTTTTGGACAACCAGTCCATTCCGACCACTACATCAAAGCTACCCAATTGAATAGGTAAGAGGTCGATGTTAAATCTTCGTTCACCAAGTTCCAATGTGCAACTTCTAACAACTTCGCCCGACTCAACAAGTTTACCATTGGCTAATTCTATAGAATAAGGAATTTCTAATCTACTAGATTCTATTCCAAGCATGCGTTTGAATTCCACAGACATGAAGCTATAATCGACACCAGTGTCAAATAATATGGATGCACAGTGATTGTTAACGAGAAACGTACCGGTGACCACATTAGGGTCCTCGCGTGCGTTCTTTGCTCCAATCACAAATGCTCAAGTCTGAGCATTGTTTCCCTTTGGGCAGTCTGTCATGAAATGATCATTGCTTCCACAACTGAAGCATCCTTGGTTTCGCCCAACTCTATTACCACTCCGGTTACCGTTTCCATTCCCACCATTGTTTCTATTCCCGTTCTTTCCTTTACCCCAACAGTCTTCAGTGCGGTGACCCAGCTTTCCACACTTGTCACATTTTGAAACGTGACAGACTCCTTCGTGATGACGCTTGCACTGATTGCATTTGGGCAGAGTGCCCAGGTATCCCTTAGCTGGAGCGTCATTCATGGCTGCAAGAGATTTCGCCCCCTGAGGCGGGTTGGTGTCACGCTTCTTGTTGGAACCCTTATTGTTACGAGTTGCTTGGTTCAGGTTTGCATGTTTCCTTTTCTTGTCGACGGACGTCTCAGCATGCGTCTCGGTCACTTCTGTTGGGTTCAGTGATAGCTTCTTCATACGAACACAATCTTAAGTAAGGTTTGGCTGACAGCCAGAGTTACAGCCTCAGTCATTGTTTGAGGTTTGGCTGAAGTTACCATGCCGCGAAATTCTGGGGCCAGTACCCAAATGTAGCGTTCAACGCGCTTGAATTCGGGAGTCACCATGTAGGGAAGCACTCTAGACAGATCGTGGAACCTTCGAGTATAACCGTTAATGTCAGCACCTTCCATGGTCAAGTGCCAGAACTTAGTTTCCAATCTTTGGAGTTCAGCACGAGAGCAATACTTCTCTCTCATTCTTTCCTTTAGTTCATCCCAAGTCAGGCCATAAGCGGTATCATCACCAAAGGTTTGGACCTGCAAGTTCCACCAGGTCAAAGCTTCATCGACAAACAACCCAGTAGCAAAAATGACTTGCTGATCCGCGGTACACTTGCTCATACGGATAGTGGCTTCAGTTTTCTCAGTCCAGCGTACAAACACCACTGCACCTCCTGTGACGTCATAGTTCATTGGTTTGCAGTCAAGAAACTGCTTGAATGTGCAGCCCTGAGCTGCGTTTCCTCCAGATGAATCTCCATTACGTCTGGCATTGCTTGGTCCGCCACTGTCTGCAGTGCGGGTTGCCTCATAGTGGGCGATAGCTGCGGAGATTCTTTCTTCCAGTAGAGCATTCAGCTCTTCAGAAGTCTTTGGCAGTGGGGAAGGAGGAGGTTGATCACGAGCGTTCACAGCTTTCCTGGGTGCCATGTTCTGACAGAATACCACACAATAGGTTTAGGCATTTGTTTGATATCGTCATACTAGATAGTAGTAGTATATATATACACAGGCATATACCACATAAGTGACATCAGACAATTATTACTCTAGCAGAGTATTTAATAGGCTGGTGTTCATGTTTACCCTTTTCTTGTACTGAGGGAATCTAGATGTGATAAGACTTGATGTGGTTCCTGCGCACTGAATTCCATAATTATGTATGCATCCATAATTACGTAACTCCTTGCATAGTCCGCACAGTTCGTTTCATCCTCGTATCTCTTCCTTCAGATAGGCCATTGTTTTCAGGTAAAGTCACATGTGTCTGTGACATTCTACTTCTAGTGTATGTATATGCTAATTATCACACATAATTGCAAGAAATTTTTAATCACAGACAAGTGCTACCCTAGTGCACCCTAAGTCTCGTAGTGTCTTTTCTAGACTCATGTAAATAGTTTCAGGTAGTGGATGTCGCGGAAAGTTTTATGCAATGAAAACTTTTTGAAAACTCATTTTCGTGAAAGGATCCTAGTGATTGTAGTCTAGACTCGAGAAGGAATCCTGGTTCACTACAATCGCAGCTCTGATACCAATCTGTCACACCCCTTTCTGCGGCGGAAGCACGAGGTGTGATCATGAAAGGTTCTCATTGCATACGAAAGGTAAACATACTACATGCTCATAAATTAGTTTCAAAATGCCAAACATTACATAATTGAAAACATGGCTTAAGTGTTTACATCACAAAACAACATTTTGTCTGATAAGTTTACAACTTTATTCAAAGATAAACAAAAGCGACATCCATGAGCATGAGTAAAACCGCACGCACATCCATCCTAGTTACCTGAAATACATGTGAGTTTTTGGAAAAACGTCAACATAATGTTGGTGTGAATTCATGCAGTATTTGTATTTCATGTTTTTATACTTTGTATGAAAACACTGTATGTATTTCATATAAATCACGTATTTCTGTATCTCATGTAAGTCAAGTATGGTTGTATCTTGTACAACTCAAGTATTCTTGTATAAATCATGTATTTTTGTATGTATCAGGTGTTAATGGGTTGCAAAGCCATTAACACGTGACACAACATAGGAAGTCACCAAACCATAGGCATTTTTCTGTAGTCGATTCACGACTGACACACAAAAACACTACTCGGTTCTAGTTGTCACCAAGAGTGGGGCTGCCCTGAAACCCATTAGATCTAACCTTTTGTTCTGCGGTCTTAGTATGTACACGATTAATGGTGCTTATGGTACCCTTTTCGTGACATGAATTCTCGTATCATTCCTCAATTCTTGTATCCATCATACCATTTGTAAACATTGTATTATTTGTAACATGTATTTCACCCCCGAAGTTATAAAACTTGTGACACCTGGGTCACTGCGACTAGCAAACAAATACAAAATCAATGAAATATTGTGTTTCATACATGGAATTTGAATAAATATGTGTGATCTTTGCACATATCAATTCTTGTTCGATTTCGAACTTTAAATCGCTTTCTAGAAGGTTATACGCAATCTAATGCGTAAATGTAACCAGCTTAATGCAACAAACACTCTGGTACAGTGACATATGCTTAACATACCTTAAATAACCTTTATATAACTTAGAAATGAGTTTTGAAGGCTTTGGTATGGCAAAAATCAAGTTAATTCGCTTGCAGGGACTAAATTCGACAAACTGTGAAAGTATGACGATTCGTACTGGAACGGACATTCCGAAACATGACCATAAGTTAAACATACCATAAATATCCTTCACATAGGTTAGAAATAGGCTTTGAGGGGTTCGGTGTGCTAGAATAAACGTTTGGGTCATTCAGGGACTAAAGGCGTCAAAAAGTGCATAAGTTTGCATTTTCGCGCATAACTTACATTCTGAATACATCCGGACATTCAAAAATTTATGTAAGCACTAAAATATTTTATTTTAGTGTTTGGCATAAGAAAATTCCATTCATCGCACAATTTGGATCGTTTTTCGCGCTTATGCGCATTCTGTCGTAATTAAGCGAATAACGCAACCGTACGACCAAACGAACCGACATCCGAGATACTTTTGAGCATGTTTTGAGTTCCCTATACTTTAACTTTATTTTAGAGCCTTGAAATGGGGTTAACGGGGCTTAAAAATGCAAAAAAATCAAGTTTTACAAGTGCAGGGACCATTTTTGAAATTTCTGACCAGATTCAATGAACCTAGTCCATTTTGAAGTGTTGATGGTTTTAACCCATGGTTTTGCAAAACCATGGGCTGGTATTCAATGAACCTAGTCCATTATTAGGGGCTCCCATGGTTTTAGAAAACCATGGGCACACATGTAAGGTCCAGATCAAAGCTCAGTTTTCAATGAACGATCTTAACGGTTCTTGAATTCCAATAAATACCCACCCTCACTTCCTCCCAAAGCACACTTGAATCTGATTTTGGCTCTCTAAGTTGAAGTTTTTGCTTCATACCTGATAGTAAATCGGATCAAGAGCTTGCGGGGACCTTCTGTAAGTATTCTTTCGTTCTTTTCTTTCGTTTTTGTTGTTAAAGTCAAACTGCGTTTGACTTTCTGCTTTGACCAGTTTATGGTCAAAGCGAAGTTCATTTGAAATTCATAACGTGAGCGTAATCACGATGGTTATAGTCCATAGTGACTATACCTATTGATTGCCACGTTATCTAGGCTCAGTGACGAGTCGTAGTTTCGGCCAAAATGCGTTTTCTCGCGTATTTTGTAACCAAACTACTCTAGGATATCAAAACCGTTTTTTTTATATCAAAACTTGTTTTCTAACTTAGTTAAGCATGTTTTAACATGCTTAGCTCGCCACTTTTAGTTTTGTGCTTGTCTAGGGTCGTAAAGGTAATCGATCTAATCAATCGCTTATACTTTCGAACCCGACCCGTTTGGTCGATCATTAGGATCCGACCAAACATGTTAAGTGACCATAGTAGCGTAGGGAATAACCTTCTGAGGTTATACCTTATGGTCACTTAGGTTTGATTAGTCGCATGATAGGTAGTTTATATGCCTTAGGTAAATTACCAAAATGCCCTTTTATGCCAAAATTCATTTTAAGCATATGTAACATAACTGTTGTCATCTAAACTGATTTGGCAACAATATTTGACATAATAAGGCATATTTTACTTGTCATAGGACTAGTTAGGCGGTCCGAACGCGTTTTACGCGAAAGACGCGTTAAAGTAGCATAAGCTACCTAAACGGGTTGTAATGGGTCGTAAGAACTTAGGTTAGGTTTCATTGTAGTATGTAGGCTTTGTTAAACCATATTACATGAGTTCCCATACTCATTTGGTTTACGAGCCCTCATTCTATCCGATCCTCCGATATAGGTCTGGTTTATTAACATAGTTACGTATATTAGGTGACGTTTGTTTTCCGTGATCTCTAGCATTGTTTGGTTGTTACTCAAGGACTCCTAGGAAATCTCAAGTGAGTACATAGAGCCCTCTTTTACTGTTTTCCAAACTGTTTTGGGGTGAACACATGTGCCTACTTGTAACTTTCATGCTTTCCTGTTTTCACATCATAAACTTGCTATGTTCATTAGTACACTTATAGTACATGATTTACATTACATTGTTTTACTTTACATTTCTGCTATGTATGTTGACTGAGCATGCTAGCACATTGATTTACATTGCTTTTCTGCTTTGTATGTTAACTTAGCATACTTAGTACATTGTTTTACATTACAATTTGTTGCATATGCTCATCCAGCATATGAACACATTATATTACACTTTGAACAATTTGTAACTATTTGACCATGTGAACCGTTGTAACCACTTGACTATGTGAACCATTGTAACCATTTGACCATGTGAACCATTATAACCATTTGACCATGTGAACCGTTATAACCATTTGATTATGTGAACCGTTTGTAACTGTTGAACCGTGTGAACCGTATTTGACCATACATAAACATTTCTACAATTGTTAAACATTACATTTTGGTGGTTGTTTGGGTAAGTGATTTAAGTAACGAGGCGACGTGTAATACGATAAAAACATGGTGGATACGCCGCTGGTACTTCCTATATATAAGTGCTTTTATGGTATTACATATCGTAGCGTTATTTAAACCATTTCAGTTTAGACATATTACATCTACAATACAATCTTCACATAAACATCGTTTTACAAATAACTTAACTTATACAAACTCATTTTACATGGTTATTCACTTAACCATACATTATTCTTTTAAACATATATATATATCATTTGGTTTATTTATCACTTTTCAAATGACTTATGAAAGGAACCACTCAACAAGATTCATGGCTACTTTTATTAAACAGTTTCTTTAAACGCCAGTCATGAATCCTATTTTCACAAAACCTATGTATCTCACAGGCATTTTTATGCTGACGTGCCTATTTTCACATGTGTTTTCAGGAGCTGTTGCATAGGATGATCGAGACACATTTAGGCGGACCTATTCCTTAGTGACTTAAAACGAAGCAAGAACTAGTTAATTTATGTTATGTACTCTTTGATTCTTGTTTTAAGATAATGTAACTCTCTTGTTTGATAAATAAAACGTAACTTTAATTTCCATGGTTGTGAAACAATTAATTCTGTTACAACACTCCCTGACGTTTCCACCACGTTTCGTTGTTTTACGTAGTCGGGGTGTGACAGAAAAGTTGGTATCAGAGCCAATGGTTATAGGGAATTAGGTTATTAGTAATGCTTTGACCTAGACTATAACCTTCCTAGGACCCTAACGCAAGAAGATTTGCGTTTAGATTTTTAAAACAAAAATCGTCACCTATCCTTAGGTGATAACCGCAATGAGAACATCAATTCCGAATCCGCTTTGAAAATTAATCATCTGTTCATGGATGATTGATTACTAGGTTTTGAACCCTCTATTGTAAGGTTTTGAACCCGCTGTTATAAGGTTTTGAACCCCTTTGAGTTTTCAAAATCTCGTCAAAGTTTTGGGTCCTAAATAGTGTGAACACATGCAAACTGGAATAGTGAATGCCTGTACCCTGGGTTTTCTGTCTAAGGCTAGAGTGTTCGTACAAATCCACATAATCGGACCAGTCACTCTTACCTGGGAACTCTTGGGGTGAGTGTTCACTTATAGGCGGGCATGTCTTCGCGATACATTATTTTTAACCTATTTACCTTGATTAGTCACAATGTGTCGTTTGTTTGCCTTGTGGTAACAAACAAATGACCACCATCTTTGCTTTTGTCAAATTTTGTATCACCTCATCCTTTTCATCTAATCATCTCGCTCGTTTCCTTTCATATTTCCCTCCTTTTAGAATGCCTCCTCGACGCGACAATCAGATAGCGAATGCCGAACTGGCAGAAATCATCGCGCAGTAAATGGCTGCTGCTTTCCCGAATCTTATTGATCAACTGAACCAAGCCAACAATAACAATAATGCTCCATGCAATTTCAAGAGTTTCAATTTGGCTAAGCCACTCAAGTTTAGTGGTTCTGAAGGAGCAACTGGGCTCCTACAATGGTTCGAGAGCACTGAGAGTACATTTCGTCACGTTCAGTGTCCTGATAATCGCAAGGTCGAGTTTGCTTCCAGTGTGTTTCTGAAGAGGTCTCTTACATGGTGGAACAGGGTGATGAGAGACCGTGGTGCCGAGGTT
Source organism: Helianthus tuberosus (assembly GCA_030545235.1). Lineage (NCBI taxonomy): Eukaryota > Viridiplantae > Streptophyta > Magnoliopsida > Asterales > Asteraceae > Helianthus > Helianthus tuberosus. Next base: position 123,555,420 of record CM060406.1, read on the forward strand.
TCTTTAGCACAGACTTGGGCCGAGCTTAGGGCTCTTATGATGAAGGAATTCTGTCCTCGTCATGAGCTAAGGGCTCTAGAAAGGGAATTTGATGATCTTAAGCAAGATAGCGGTGAGCATCGAGCCTACACGGACCGTTATGAGGAGTTAAGTCTGTTATGCCCAAACATGGTCACGCCTTTGGATAAGGCAATCAAAAAGTACATTGATGGCCTCCCTGACTCAATACAAGACATTGTGACTGGTAGCAACCCTACTACAGTTAGACAGGCCATTGAGCTAGCTGCAACCTTGACTGAATCTCAGATCAGGAAAGGTAAACTTTTTCGAAAGGGTGACAAGAAACCAACCGAGGAATCAAAGACCATGGATGAACAGACTGGATCCCCTAAGAAGTCAAAGAAGTGAAAGGCTTCTCAGAACTTCACCATGGTCGCTCATAATGGTCAAGCCGTCCCCAACCAACCAGCTCACCCCCCTGCTAGGAAGCCCTACAACGGAACTGCACCCCTATGCAACCAATGTAGCCTACATCATCATGCTGGTGCGAAGTGCCGCACATGCCAAGTTTGTGAACTTATAGGTCATACAGCGAGGGTTTTCCCAACTGCAGCTGCACCCAACCAAGTTAACAACAATCCTGCTCAAGGTCGTTTTCCACAAGGTTCTTGTTTCAACTGTGGCGAGATGGGCCATTTCCGAAGAAACTGCCCAAAGCTTGCTAATGCGAATCCGGTGTAGGGATGAGCATCTGACCGAATGGAAGACAAAGCTGTTTAGAAATAATCACGTCTTATGTATTGTTTTCTTTTGTTGTCAAGGTCCATGAAACAGTTGTTGATGTTGTTTATAAATAAATCTTTTACTTACATTGCAATATGTTTATTGTGGTTGCATGAATAAACAACATATCCCCTACGATACCGACAATCAAAGAACCGTATTCCTTGAAGAACATACTACCCCCAAATTTCTTCCATTGTATGATCTCTTGCGTTTTCCACGAAAATCCTAAGTAACCGTTTCCTCCAAGGAAAACGAAGTACAAGGCGCAAGTTACAACTCTGGACGAATACCCACTCCTTAATGGGGTACCTAAGGATATTTCCGTAAGTCCTTAATTGTTGTATACCTTAATACGAATGTGGTGATTCCTGGTAAAAATCGAATTTTTAGAAGATCGTCCTATCTTTTCAGATAGATGCTTGAGGACGTTGAAGTCCATTAACTGGGTTCCTGGTATGCCTTGAATACCCATGTTCAAATCAACTCCAAGTTAATAACAATCAATAACAAGATAATAACAATTAATAACCAAGAAAACAATTATGTGATTATGTGCTTATGTGTTCCCTTTTATGTTTTTGTGTGATCCAAATTATGTTATCCAAATCCTCGTAGAATCTTCCATATCTTCGTATAAGGGATTCATAGTAGGATACCCAAAGGTACTACCTAAAATCCTTAATGGACTTCTACGTTGTAGTTAAGTCCCTTGGATTATAAAGTACTACTCCATAATTAGACCCCTTTAGTGGTCTAGTTAAACAGATGGATCCAAAAATCTGGTTAGGAATATCATGTGATGATATAGCTGAAAGGACTCCTTGGTGGCCTAATTAAAAAGATCATCTGTCGATCTAATTAAAAGGACCCTATGGTAGTCTAGTCACCCTCATCACAGGTTTGATTTTCTTCCCCTAAACAATTACAAAAAAACTGTGCGGACTGTGCAAGGAATTACGTAATTATGGATGCATACATAATTATGGAATTTAGTGCACAAGAGTCACAGCAAGTTCTGTCATGTATCTAGTGTTAACCCAATTCATTTCCAACTCTGATGAAGCAACCGTTGAAGATGACTCCGTCTGTTCATTTTCGTTTCCAAATATTATCCGTTGAGGAAATGAATATCCGTTTGTCTAATCCTTCTCATTTCCGTTTCTGAGGAAGCAACCATTGAAGATGACTCCGTCTGTTCATTTTCGTTTCTAAAGATTATCCGTTGAGGAAATGAATATCCGTTTGTTTAATCCTTCATTTCCAATTCTGAAGAATACCCGTTGAGGAAAATGACTATGTTTGTTCATTTTCGTTTTGAAGAATATCCGTTGAGAGAAATGAATATCCGTTTGTTTAATCCTTCATTTCCAATTCTGAAGAATACCCATTGAGGAAAATGACTCTGTTTGTTCATTTTCGTTCTGAAGAATATCCGTTGAGAGAAATGAATATCCGTTTGTTTAATCCTTCACTTCCAATTCTAAAGAATACCCGTTGAGGAAAATGACTCTGTTTGTTCATTTTCGTTCTGAAGAATATCCGTCGAGGGAAATGAATATCCATTTGTTTAATCCTTCATTTCCAATTCTAAAGAATACCCGTTGAGGAAAATGACTCCGTTTGTTCATTTTCATTCTGAAGAGTATCCGTTGAGGGAAATGAATATCCGTTGATTACTCTTTCATTCCCGTTTCTAACGAAGAACCCGTTGAGGAAAATGAATCATCCATTCATTTTAACTTCTGAAGAATATATGTTGAGGGAAAAGAATATCCGTTTATTTAACTCCTTCATTTTCCATTTCCGAAGAACCCGTTGAGGAAAATGACTCCATTCGATCATTTTCGCTTCTGAAGAATATCCGTTGAGGAAAATGACAGGATTATGCCTTGCGTATCTCTGATGATCATTTAACACAAAGTCACAAACAGACTCCTACGAATAAATTTCGGGACGAAATTTCCTGAAGTAGGGGAGACTGTGACACCTGGGTCACTGCGACCAGCAAACAAATACCAAATCAATGAAATATTGTGTTTCATACATGGAATTTGTATAAATATGTGTGATCTTTGCACATATCATTTCTTGTTCGATTTCGAACTTTAAATCGCTTTCTGGAAGGTTATACGCAATCTAATGCGTAAATGTAACCAGTTTAATGCAACAAACACTCTGGAACAGTGACATATGCTTAACATACCTTAAATAACCTTTACATAACTTAGAAATGAGTTTTGAAGGCTTTGGTATGGCAAAAATCAAGTTAATTCGCTTACAAGGACTAAATTTGACAAACTACAAAAGTATGAGGATTCGTACTGGAACAGACATTCCAGAACATGACCATAAGTTAAACATACCATAAATATCCTTCACATAGCTTAGAAATAGGCTTTGAGGGGTTCGGTGTGCTAGAATAAACTTTTGGGTCATTCAGGGACTAAAGGCGTCAAAAAGTGCATAAGTTTGCAATTTCGCGCATAAATTACGTTTTGAATACATCCGGACATCCAAAAATTTATGTAAGCACTAAAATATTTTATTTTAGTGTTTGGCATAAGAAAATTCCATTCGTCGCACAATTTGGATCGTTTTTCACGCTTATGCGCATTCTGTCGTAATTAAGCGAATAACGCAACCGTACGACCAAACGAACCGACATCCGTGATACTTTTGAGCATGTTTTGAGTTCCCTATACTTTAACGTTATTTTAGAGCCTTGAAATGGGGTTAACGGGGCTTAAAAGTGAAAAAAAATCAAGTTTTACAAGTGCAGGGACCATTTTTGAAATTTCTAACCAGATTCAATGAACCTAGTCCATTTTGAAGTGTTGATGGTTTTAACCCATGGTTTTTCAAAACCATGGGCTGGTATTCAATGAACCTAGTCCATTATTAGGGGCTCCCATGGTTTTAGAAAACCATGGGCACACATGTAAGGTCCAGATCAAAGCTCAGTTTTCGATGAACGATCTTAACGGTTCTTGAATTCCTATAAATACCCACCCTCACTTCCTCCCAAAGCACACTTGAATCTGATTTTGGCTCTCTAAGTTGAAGTTTATGCTTCATACCTGATAGTAAATCGGATCAAGAGCTTGCGGGGACCTTCTGTAAGTATTCTTTCGTTCTTTTCTTTCGTTTTTGTCGTTAAAGTCAAACTGCGTTTGACTTTCTGCTTTGACCAATTTATGGTCAACGCGAAGTTCGTTTGAACTTCATAACGTGAGTGTAATCACGATGGTTATAGTCCCTAGTGACTATACCTACTGATTACCACGTTATCTAGGCTCAGTGACGAGTCGTAGTTTCGGCCAAAATGCGTTTTATCGCGTATTTTGTAACCAAACTACTCTAGGATATCAAAACCGTTTTTTATATCAAAACTTGTTTTATAACTTAGTTATGCATGTTTTAACATGCTTAGCTCGTCACTTTTAGTTTTGTGCTTGTCTAGGGTCGTAAAGGTAAGCGATCTAATCAATCGCTTATACTTTCGAACCCGACCCGGTTGGTCGATCATTAGGATCCGACCAAACATGTTAAGTGACCATAGTAGTGTAGGGAATAACCTTCCGAGGTTATACCTTATGGTCACTTAGGTTTGATTAGTCGCATGATAGGTAATTTATATGCCTTAGGTAAATTACCAAAATGCCCTTTTTATGCCAAAATTCATTTTAAGCGTATGTAACATAACTGTTGACATCTAAACTGATTTGGCAACAATATTAGACATAATAAGGCATATTTTAATTGTCATAGGACTAGTTAGGCGGTCCGAACGTGTTTTACGCGAACGACGCGTTGAAGTAGCATAAGCTACCTAAACGGGTTGTAATTGGTCGTAAGAACTTAGGTTAGGTTTCATTGTAGTGTGTAGGCTTTGTTAAACGATATTACATAAGTTCCCATACTCATTTGGTTTACGAGCCCTCATTCTATCCGATCCTCCGATATAGGTCTGGTTTATTAACATAGTTACTTATATTAGGTGTCGATTGTTTTCCGTGATCTCTAGCATTGTTTGGTTGTTACTCAAGGACTCCTAGGCAATCTCAAGTGAGTACATAGACCCCTCTTTTACTGTTTTCCAAACTGTTTTGGGGTGAACACATGTGCCTACTTGTTACTTCCATGCTTTCCTGTTTTCACATCATAAACTTGTTATGTTCATTAGTACACTTATAGTACATGATTTACATTACATTGTTTTACTTTACATTTCTGCTATGTATGTTGACTAAGCATGCTAGCACATTGATTTACATTGCTTTTCTGCTTTGTATGTTAACTTAGCATACTTAGTACATTGTTTTACATTACAATTTGTTGCATATGCTCATCCAGCATATGAACACATTATATTACACTTTGAACCGTTTGTAACTATTTGACCATGTGAACCGTTGTAACCACTTGACTATGTGAACCATTGTAACCATTTGACCATGTGAACCGTTATAACTATTTGACCATGTGAACCGTTATAACCATTTGATTATGTGAACCGTTTGTAACTGTTGAACCGTGTGAACCGTATTTCACCATACATAAACATTTCTACAATTGTTAAATATTACATTTTGGTGGTTGTTTGGGTAAGTGATTTAAGTAACGATGCGACGTGTAATACGATAAAAACATGGTGGATACGCCGCTGGTACTTCCTATATATAAGTGCTTTTATGGTATTACATATCGTAGCGTTATTTAAACCATTTCAGTTTAGACATATTACATCTACAATACAATCCTCACATAAACATCGTTTTACAAATAACTTAACTTATACAAACTCATTTTACATGGTTATTCACTTAACCATAGATTATTCTTTTAAACATATATATATCATTTGGTTTATTTATCACTTTTCAAATGACTTATGAAAGGAACCACTCAACAAGATTCATGGCTACTTTTATTAAACAGTTTCTTTAAACGCCAGTCATGAATCCTATTTTAACAAAACCTATGTATCTCACAGGCATTTTTATGCTGACGTACCTATTTTCACATGTGTTTTCAGGAGCTGTTGCATAGGATGATCGAGACACATTTAGGCGGACCTATGCCTTAGTGACTTAAAACGAAGCAAGAACTAGTTAATTTATGTTATGTATTCTTTGTTTCTTGTTTTAAGACAATGTAACTCTCTTGTTTGATAAATAAAACGTAACTTTAGTTTCCATGGTTGTGAAACAATTAATTCTGTTACAACACTCCCCGACGTTTCCGCCACGTTTCGTTGTTTTACGTGGTCGGGGTGTGACAAAACTGAAAACAGTTAAAAGGAAAGAGGGAGCATGAACTCACAACTTTGTGTTCGTTGCGTCGTAAACTTCACCGGATTTTCTTAATTAACATCGTGACCTATACGTGTTTTCTTAACGTTAGTCACTAGACTTGTATCGTACAAGTACAAGTCACTGTCTTTTATGTATATGTTTTCTTGTGTTAAAAATAATTCATATTTTTAACTAAGTGTCTTTCTTATATTATTTTCTCAAAAATAAATATAAGTTTCTTGTATTTTGCACTTTGCATCCGAGTTTCTTGTATTTTGCACTTTGCACCCTAGTTATGTTTCTTGTATTTTGCACTTTGCACCCAAGTCCTTTTGAAGCTCCAAAAGTTGCAAGCTCTTGTATCCACCTTCTACACTTGAATGAAGCTCAAAGTTGGATGAATATGGTGGGTATGTAGTGGTGATGGTGGCGGTTTGGGGAGAGCCGAAAGAGGGAGAGAGAGAGTGAAGTTGGGAGGGTGATCTTGAAATGATGTTATGATCTTTAGCTCCATACTTATAAGATGTTTCCATATGTTTTAGCAACCTCCACAAGCAACCAATCTACTAAAATAATGAGTTATAATCTAGAGCAAGATTGAGGAGTATGGTGGATGATTTGTGGGTCCTTGTGACCGATTTTGGTTGGGGGGGGGGTTGGTTGTAACATTTTGTAACTATATTGTAAAGACTAGTTAGATTCCAAGTAATAAGCTTACATATGGTATTTATTTGATATGTAGTGGGTGTTAGGGTGTTCGGGGATCACGACTAGCCAAGAAATAAATAAATAACGTGTTTGGCAAAATTTAGTGTCCCGGGTAATGTCCGGTTGTTCGGTTAATTACCGGTTCGTTAAGTGTTAAATCTCACCGTTTAGTGTCTTTTATGTACCCTTGTGTACCCCTTTCAATTCCCGACACTTAGGGAAATATTTTGGACGATAAAACGTAAATTCTGCATGGTCTTTTATTGTTTAAAAGCTGGTTATAGCCGAATTTAATAAAATTATGCACTTAAAGTGTGTTTCGGGTGCTTTTTAGTGCGTATTATAGCTTTCGGGGCGTCTATATGTTAACCCTTGTATGTACTCTTAGGTTTTAATGTATTCTTGACGTTGGGCCTACACCTAGGCCTCAGTTCTAATGTCTGACTGCTTTCTGCAGTTCTGTTGACACAATGTGTCTTACCGGTGAGTTTACTAGTATTTTTGACGCAACGCTCGCGTTAATGCATAAAGCAATATGTTGTAGTATTAATCGTGCATGAATTCACTTGTATAGTATGTAATAAGTTAATGTTGACGTTTAAGCACATAATTGTAGTCATTAAATAATATTTAAAGTGTACGGAAATTACCGGTTTGGTGCCAATTGTCACAAATACTCTCAGGTAACTCATTCTCAATGGTTCTCAATTTGAGGTTCAAGGCAGCTTCCACCCCATCTGGATACTTCTGAGTGTAATGACTCCACATCGGGGGTGGAAAACTGTTAAAGACAGGTGTTGAATCTGGTTGTTACGGGACGATCTGTTCAATCACATATGAAGATGCAACATAACTCATCAATTTTTTATCAATTCTTTCATTCTCATTTTTTGTTAACTCCAATTCCTTTTTCAATGAGGCAATTGTATCCAAATGAAAGTTGATTTCCTTTTGTTTATCTAAAACTGTTGATTTTAACAATTTTGTGGCTTTGTCGTTTTCAAGACTCTCTTTTTGAATCATGTTGATAGATTTAGTCAATTTATCATACGCTTCTTTTACTTCACTCCGATCAAATTTAACCTCATCAGTGTATTGTTTCAATTCCTGAAACCTTTTGTCATTTTCAAGACATTCCATGCATTGTTTTGAACAATTTTTGCATGGAGTTTCAAAGATTGAATTAATCTTTTCTGCAATCTTTTCCTCTTGCTCAAAATCAACATCCTGTTTACCGACATTATCAGACTCTGACTCAGACACTCCTTCGGTTTTGACCTCCTCACTTTCAGATTTCCCGTTAGACTCCATTTTACCTGACTCTGTTTTGACCGACACACTTTCAACTGACTCAGTATCAACAGACTCTGGTTTTACAGATTCTGTATCTATCTCTTTCAGCTTTGCCATTAAGGCTTTGTCAGCAATCTCTTTCAGTGTTTCTTCAGTCATTTCTTTGGAGACATCAATAATCTCTTTAACTGGAGCTTTCACAACCTCATACTGTGGGCAAAATCCTGTTGTTGGCTCACTGAAAACATCTGCAAAAGAATCAAACACTTTAGGAGGCATAATTGATTTTAAATAACTAACTAAAACCTCCTGTTCGGATTGATAATCGTAGACTTCTGTAGCAACTTCTTCGAGATCAACCGAACTTTCTTCAAACACATCTTCATAAACAACCTCTGTTTCAACAACACTCTCAGACACCTCCACAATCTCAGCCATCATTGCTCTACCCTCACTGCCAGGAATATACTTATCCCAACTGAATCCCTCAGCTACCTTTTCATCATCTTGATTGACTATGAGAGCTTTTTCCGGCTTATTTTCGATCTGAGGTCTTTGAATGACAGGTTGTTGATTTGTCTTGTGATAAATTGCATGTCTGTAGTAATCATTGGTAAATGGATTTTGGTGATTGTTGACCTCTCTATTCGGACACTCTCGCTTAAAATGCCCCTTCTCTTTACATCTGAAACACGTCACTTTGGACTTATCAAAACCAAGTTTTTGATCTGGTCCTGAGAAACTGTTCCTACCTGTAATTTCCATAAATCTTTGGGCTCTTCTTACCAGACTTGCCATTCCCCACTTGATGTCTATCAATTCGAGCTCCTCCGAATCTATTTGATCATAGTCCTCTTTCGTCATATCGGGGTTTCATATTCTCCCAGCAACCAAACTCTCGTAAGATTCCAACACTGATGCGAGTAGTGCTATGTGCTGTTTAGCAGAAGATTCTGTAAAATCTTGAGCGTTCTTAATGTTTACTGCAATGTTGCACAATATCCCCAGACCTTGACTTTGATTGTTCGAGCTTGATGATCTTTGTGGAGTAACTTGTTCGGGAGCTTTGGAATTTGGCTCATAGCTCGCAAACGGTGAAGGCTTATTGTTGCTTGAAGTACTAGACGAAGCACCGGATGTTAAATCTGCACTAAACCCTGTTTGAATCTTCGGGCTAAGATTTGTTGTTGCCAGAGAACTGCCTTTGTTATATAGTGAAACATCATGTTGAACATTTGCAGATTTCATCTGTTTAATCTTTGATAACTCTAACTCATGTGCTTCGATCTTCTCTGTGAAACCACTAAGATTCAAATTAGCAAATTTTGTATTGTTCTTTAACACCAACAAATAAGTACCCCATTCATCGTATGGCAATGCATCTGCCAATTTATCTATCCACTCCTCATTTGTCTTGGTTATCTCCAATCTCCCCATCTCCACAACTAGATGGCAATATCTTTCAATCAATTGTTTTGTAGTTTCACCTTTCATACCAGTGAAGATGTCAAATTGTTTCTTTATCAAAGCCTTTTTGCTTTTGATCATGGACACACTCCCTTTAAACTTTAATTTCAGCGACTCCCAAATAGATTGTGAATTATCCTCATGTTGCAACAACACCAAAATATCCTTTCTAATCGCCTGTTGAAGAATACTCATCATCTTCTTCTCAGCTTTGAAATCTTCTTGTTCAGTTTGTGTCAAACTACCAATCACTTTCACATGACCCAAACCATCTAATGGAGGAACATATTTCGCTTCAATCTTCATCCAGCACTCGAAGTGGTTTGCTTGAACCCATGTCTTAAACCTTCCAGACCAACCCGAATACTCATCGATATTCATCAGTTTAGGTGGTTTCTGCATCGTTCCGAGCTCATTCTCCATATTCACATTTTGTACTATACTGCCTGGGTTTTGTGCTGCTGTCATCCCACCGCCGGCAAAGAAGTTATAATAATCTTGATTTTCCATTTTAAGAAATCAGTTTACAAATAAATTTTCAAGTTTTGACTTTCGAACAAAATTATGAACAATATGGACTTTCACAAAAACAAACTTTCAAGCTGAATTAGATTTCAAGCGAAATCAGTACTTTCAAGCGGAATCAAGTACTTTCAAGCTAAATCAAGTACTTTCAAGAGAAATCAAGTACTTTCTCAAGTGGAATCAGGTTTCGCTTGAAACTACTTCAATTTTTCGAGCGGAATCAGATGTTTTCAAGCGAAATGGCTTATTTCGCTTGAAATTATCACAAATTTTCAAGCAGAATCAGATGATTCGTTCAAGCGAAAATAGGGTTTTGTCCATTTTTATTAGTTTTTGGCCGAATTTTGATCTGATTCTCTCAAGGGTTTGTTAAAACACAGTTTTACACACAATATCAAAAACTCAGTCCATTTTGTCCGTTAAAAAGTCCAGAAGTCCAAGAAAGTGTAGAAAAAGGCACTGATTCAAGTGTATTGGCTCATAACCTGGCTCTGATACCAATTGTAGGATCGTTTTACCGACCGAGTGAGTCAATCAGAGGCAATAGACACTGTTTGAAGGGCGGAATCAATCAAACAGAGCTGAATCAGTACAAAAATGGAGTAGAAAACAGAGAATATCATTTTAACACTTGTTTCTCATTAATAATTCACTTGAAAATCCGGCAGCAGTTCGGTACACAACTTCTGATTCCGTGCCAAATGAGAAACACACATTACCTATATATAGGTTTCAGATTTCGCTTGAAATGACACATGTCATTTCGAGCGGAATCACATCATCTGATTTCGCTTGAAATGACAAAGTGTCATTTCAAGCGGAATAACATGAAATACCATAAAATTACATTTTTGACCCCTCTAAACCCTATACAAACATGACCTAGACTTAAGGCGTAGGCTATAGACATCGTGCATCAACAGTTTGGATGATTTTTGAAAAGAAAATGATATGCTAAATAGCATGGACACCTCCATTTACAAAGGAAACTATGGCGAAATTTTCTAAAAATTCCAACACTTAGAAAATATTTTCTAACAAGTATTTACAAGTGTATTTTTGACAATGATTTCCAATATAAACTTCGCCATAAATTTTTGTAACAAAAATACAAGTATTGGAGGATGGTTTTTGTAGATAAAAATGGATAAATATATATTTAGAATATATATTTTTTATTAAGACACTTGTGTGAATATTTGTTTACTATATGGAATAGTTATGTTATTTTAGGCTAAAATAATATAACTTACAAATTACCATGACATTACAACTCCAAAATAATACCAAAAATCACAAGGAATAAATATTTAAGTTACACACTTGATATTGTGAAACCAAACGCTAAAACGTAACTTATGAAATATTCCGGAAAATACTCTTACACATATATTTTTGGTAAACATTATTTTGGAAACAAAAGAGGTGAAAATTTGATTTTTGTAGATATTACTAAGTTATATCATATTTTCAACAAAGAGAAAATATATTATATTTTTTTGGGAGATAAAAATATATATTTTCCTAGTATATTTAGAAGATATATAATTTTTGGGAAAAGTATATATTTTCTTGGGAATACATTATTATTTTGGACAAATAAGTTATATATATTTTCTAAGTGGGACTTAAAAATATATCTTCGAAACTACAATATACATGTATAAATACCCCCATCCTTGGGAAGGAAATTCGGAGTTAAAATACTTGTGAAGTATTAATACAAAAATATTGATTAAACAATTATTCCAAAAATAAATGTAATTTAAAGTTAAAATAATTATTATTTTAACAAATAATTATAACTTGGAATAATATTGGGAAACACAAGAAACGCAACTCAAAAACATTAAACTCTAAGCCAAGGCACGGCCCGTTCGTCTAATAGACGTTAGTACACTGTAGGTAGTCGTGTTAGCTGTGGAGATTTGAGTTGACGATACTGAAGACACACTACTATGAGTTCATGTCCCCCTTTTCCTTAAACTGTTTTGTTTACTTACTTCGGGGGTGAAATACATGTTACAAAGAGATACTTACAATACTATTGGTATGATTAGCCTAGGAAAGAACCATAGATCATGTGATAGGGTTGGCGGATACTTGGGACCATTAATCCTCCTATCAGGACCGAGGGGCATGAGTGATAGATATATTTGGGTGTAGCGAGCCCACACCCATGAGGCCGGGGCGGCCCATAGTGGTGACTATGTCTTCCAGCCGGAAGCCCGGTACAACTTTGCTAGGTTTGAGTCTTCCTACACCGTCACACATATTAGTGGCCTTGCAAACCATTGGTGATCTTTTCCTTGTTTGCAATCATACCGGGACATACATACATATACTATTTACAAAGGTTTATACATACTCACATACACATGAACTCGCTCAACTTTTGTTGATTTTTCAAACTACATGTATTTCAGGGAACTAGTGGATCTGGCAGGGTATGCAATGTGTCTTCAAGCTGCGTAGTGAAATAAAAGATGTCATCCAGGGTTGTAGGGTTTAGAGGGTGTATCCCATTCCTGGATGGGACACATAATTCTAAACTCAAGTTTTATTGAAGTACTTTTGTTGAGTCCTTGTGAACTCATTTAAACATGTCATGGTTTGTAACTTAATTTAGTGTCGATGTTTTCAGACAATGGTATTGTGGTACTTTTTAAATTTTATTAATGGATGAACATCTCATGGTTTATCATATAGCATTGTTATGATTGAATGCTATGGTATTAAGAAGTCACACCAAATAAACCACGCTTCCGAAAAAGCCAGGGTGTGACATTTAACACATATCGTATACAAAAAAAATAATATATATATATATATATATATATATATATATATTTTATTTGAGAATAAAAATATATATATTTACAAATAGAAAATACAATTTAAAATAACGATAACGCGACGAACGAGTGAAACCCGACTACCATGGGCATAACCCACACATGTCTCGGACATGGAAATTTTTCTCGTGCAAGGCACGACGCCGCAAGAGGGACTATATCTGTTAACACAACTCACAAGTATACAAAACTATATATATTTTGAAAAATATATAATAACAACTCTAGAACATATACACCTAAGACAAAACAAATACGTAAACAAGATGGATAACTTTTACATTGTAAATCATAAGCTTAGGTGATTAACATACGTAGAACACTTATAGGTTACGTCGCGAACCAAAAAGAGTACCGGCGAAGTTAGTACACATCAAGATGCAAAACTGTGAGTGTGAGTTCATGTCCTCTCTTTTAAACATTTTCTAGTTTTCTAAAATTTTGGGGGAAATACATGTACAAATGGTATGCTAGACTAAGGGAATGATACAATTAGATCATGTGCGAATAGGGTGTACTTAAGCACCAATAATCTAAGTTTAGACCAAGGAACGTAAAGGGTAGATCTATTGGGTTTTAGCAGCACCACTCTTTGTCCACATTAACCCACACAAAAGAGTGCTTTTGTGTCCCAATCAAAGGGTAGCCGGCACAAAAATTATGACATCGGTGCTTGTAATCATTGTATAAACTCTAATCAGTTGAATTATCAATAAAACAATGTGATTTGTCCCCTATGTTTGTTAATTTATGTTTGACATTTTGCAAGTTTTGATTTTTGTTCAATTTTAAACTCTATATCGTTTTTTGGAAAGTTATACACAAGCTGATGCGTAAACGTAATCAGTTTAATGGGAAAAACACTCCGGAACATAAATATATGCTTAACATACATTAATTAACCTTTACATAACTTAGAAATAAGTTTTAAAGGGTTTGGTATGGCAAAACCAAGTTTATTCGCTTACAGGGACTATTTACGTCAAACTGCGAAACTATGCCGATTCGTATAGTAACGAACATTCTGAAACTTGATCGAAAGCTAAACATACCCTAAATATCCTTTACATAGCTTAGAAATAGGCTTTGAGGGATTCGGTATGCTAAAATAAACTTATTGGTCAATCAGGGACTAAAAGCGTCAAAAAGTGCATAAGTTTGCATTTACGCGCATATCTTACGTTCTGAACATATCCGGACATCCAAAAATTTTGTAATCATTAAAATATTTTATTTTAGTGATTGGCATACTAAAATTCCATTCGTCATGTAATTTGGATCGTTTTTCGCGTCCGTTCGTGTTTCATCGTAATTAACTTAATATCGTGACCGTACGACCAAACGAACCGACATCCGAGATATTTTCAAGCATATTTCATGTCCCCTATACTTTGGCATCATTATTGAGCCTTTAAAACAGGTTAACAGGTCTTAAACGTGTCAAAAATCAACTTTATAGCATGCAGGGACCTGTTCTGCCAAAAATGAAACTTTTGCAAAAACAGGCTCCCTCATGCCACGCGCCAGACCCAAGTACTCCTGGCACGTGGCGCGAGAGCGCCCTTTTTCAGCAGAACAATTTTTAGCAACTGGGTTGATTTTCAGGGGTTTTTATGCAATTTTTGCAATACTTGGAGCTGGTTTTGGACTCCCCTAGTATTGTAAAATAGTGGGTACACATGGAGGGCCAAGATTGAAGCTCAAAAATCGAGGAACGATCCTAACTATTTTGGAAATCCTATATAAACCCACCCCATTTCATTTCACACTTGCACAATGTGACAACCGCCAAATTTGCATGCACCCGTACAATTAATTAATATTGATTTATGCTTAATGACTGTGCTTAATTACAACTAATGACTTAAACTATTTTCCGATTTCTGTATCATACATACATGTGCATCACATTTCATACCGTCACACCAATTATCACATACAAACTTTAGTGACATAAACGATGCACAAAGCACGGTTAGCACAGTGAGAGGATAACTCAGAAAATGCTGATGATGTTCAGTACATAGACAGAAAGTGTTTAAAGACCCATTATGAGCCAAGGTACTACACTAGTATGGAGTGTAGGGGAGTAAGGACCATAAAACTGCGTCACTAGGTGATAGTTTAAGTACCGGAAAGTGCCTAAAACCCACTAAAAGTGCAGAATTCTGCATATTTCAGCAAAAATTCAGCACTTTAACAACATAATGGTATTATACAGAAAATTGATTAAATGGTCCTGTATGTTTCCCTAATTGTCGGGAATTAAAAGTGTCACAAAAGGGTACTTAAAGAACACTAAACGGAATAAATTGACAATTTAACGAACCGATATCTAACCGGACATTACCCGGAACACCAATTTTTTTCTAGAAACATTGTTTAATTATTTTTGGACTAGTTATGATCCCCGAACACCCTAACACACTATATAATGTGTCATACACTTAAAACACTAGACTTTTCACTTAACCTCCAACTGTTATCTAAATTTACCATCAAATTTACACAATACCCCTCCCCCCCCCCCCCATTTTGATTTATGGTCACAAGATAGTGGCCCCACCGTCAAGATCTTTTCTTGATCTTGCAAGATATATTGGGATTTTATTAGATATGTTAGATCTTGCATAGATTTCCTTGGATATTCTTTAGATTTCTCTTGAATATTATAAGTACACAATATCTCACCATCATCTTCACTTCACCACTCACTCCCTTCCTCTCCCTCCTCTCGGCCGCAAATAACACCACCACCATCACCATATTTCGATCTTCATCCATCCATTCCAAGGTTATCTTGAGGTGCAAGAAGGTGATATAGGAAGCTTGGAACACTTGGAACTTGAAGGACCTCTTTTGTGTGCTATTATCCATCACCATGTCTTCACCAACAACTAGTGATCTTCCCTAGCTTAAAGCTAGTTGTAAGACCCTCTTGATCCTTGTTTACTTCTAATTTTGCTTGGTTAAAAGACATATTGTGATGAAAATCACTAGAACCATAAAAGACATAAACTTGAATCTTGAAACATAAGATGAAATATGATGAAATCTTGTTGAAATAATGTTGTTTAGAATATGTATGATGATTTTTTGTTGATTACTAGAGATATTGATGTTGATCACTACATGGAGCTTGTTAGATTGTGATTAAACACATGATCTAACAAGTTAGAGGATGATTATGTGTGAACACAAGAAGATCATCATCATACATAGACATGAACTTGAAAACTAAATGATTTCTTGAAAAGTAATAAACAAGGTGAGTTAGTAAACTTGTAGATCCAAGATTTATGAATGATTTTCCAAGAAAACCAAGTTCAAAATATGATTCTTGAAAGATCATGGTTTTTACAAAACTTACACTATTTTTGGTGATGAAATAAGTGTAAAAACACTAGAGAAACAAGAAGATTTAATAAAGAGACGTTTTTGTGAAATATGTTTACAAGTTGTAAACATCTAAAACTTCCAAGAATGAGATTTATCAAGAAGTAAATATATTTTGGAGGGTAACTAAGTCCACTAAAAACATTACCAAGTTACTACGCATTTTTGTGAAAGATCAAGTTCATGTTAGTATGTAAATTGAATAGTTTTTACACTTGGTAAGTGTAATATTGTTTAGGGTTGAATATTGATTGTTGTGGTGATTTTGAAAAGAAAAAGATATGCTTTAAAGCATGGACACCCCCATTTCAAGGGAAACTATGGCGAAATTTTCTAAAAATACAAACACTTAGAAAAATATTTTCTAAACAAGTATTACAAGTGTGTTTTAACTTTGGTTCTTCATATAAACTTTGCCATAGATTTTGTTACAAAAATACAAGTAATGGAGGTTGGTTTTATAAATAAAAATGGGTGAATATATATTTAGAATATATATTTATATTAAGGACACTTGTGTGAATATTTGTATACTTTATGGACTAGTTATATTATTTTAGGGTAAAATAATATAACATAACATATACCAAGAACTTACAAAATATTCCGGGAAATACCGTTATATGTATATATACTTTTGGTAAACATTATTTTGGATACGCAAGAAATGAAAGTATGATTCTTACCAAGTTATATCATATTTTTGGACAAGGTAGAAATGTATAAATTTTTGGAAAGTAAAAATACGTTTACTTGGGTTTATTAAGAAATATAGTATTTTTGGGAAAAATATATATTTTCTTGGAATGTATTGTTGTGAATAAAAATAAGGTTTATATATATATTTCTAAGTGAGACTTAAGAATATATATTCTTTTGGATTACCACGCCGGAATACGACGCCAATACTTGACAATAATACGAAGGTACATTTATGAGATACCCCCATCCTAGGGAAGGAAATACATATACAAAATACTTGAGAAGTATTGATACAAGATATTGTTTAAACACTTACTCCAAAACTAAATATAATTAAGTTAAAATAATTATTATATTAGCAAATAATTATAACTGGGAATAATATTGGGAGCATAAAAAGGAACGTAACTCAAAAACGTAAATACAAAGGCAAGGCACGGCTCGTTCGTCTAATAGACATTAGTACATTGTAGGTAGTCGTGGTTGCTGACAGGGTTCGAGTTACGAGCATAGAAGACGCAATACAGTGAGTTCATGTTCCCCTTTTTTTTAACAGATTTCAGTTTTATACTTCGGGGGTGAAATACATGTTACAATTATTACAGACGTTTTCTACATGGTATGGTTAGCTAAGGAGGGTTACTACAAGATCATGTGAATGGGTAGGGCGATTAAGGCCATCAATCCTCGTTGTAGGACCGAGGGGCATGAGTGATAGATCTATTTGGGTGTAGCGTGCCCCAATCTTGAGTCTGCTGAGTGGACTATGTGGTGATTATGTCTTACAGCCGGAAGCCCGGTGCGAAATCTGCTAGGTTTGAGTCTTCCTACATCACTTCACACATACCATTGGCTTTGCAACCTAGTGTCGATCTCTTTTTCCTTATTGCTACATACCAGGGACTTACATACATACTTACAACATTTTCAAAGGTTTATACATACACACAAACGAACACATGAACTCGCTCAACTTTTGTTGATATTTTCAAACTACATGTATTTCAGGGAATTTATAAGTGGATCTGGCGGGCGTTGGAAGTTTTTATGCTGCGTTAAGAGTAAAGCTGTCATCCATGGTCTTTGATTTTGTTTAATGTGTCTTACTCCTGGACGAGACACATCATCCAAACCTTGGTGTTATTCAATATCTTTTGACGAGTCCTTAATGAACTCATAAACAATTTGTACGGTTTGTAAAACTTGAATTTGAAGTCTGCAATGTTGTTATGTTTTAAACTTATTTAATGGATGACAAGTCTATGGTTTTATCATATAGTTGAAGTTATGATTGAATGCAATGATATTAAGAAGTCACACCGTAATCACGCTTCCGCAAAAGTCAGGGTGTGACAGCTTGGTATCAGAGCTTTGATCGTAGCGAACTAGGATTCTTTCTCGAGTCTAGACTACGATCATTAGGGCTCTCACGAAAATGTTTTCACAAACATGTTTTTATTTGCGTACACAAAGCGTCCAGATCCACGAAGCAAATATTTTTACAAATGAAAGACACAAAATACATTTCAAAGAATTCATTTATATTTCAGTCTGAGAGACTGGGAATATAATCTGAGAGATTCAGTCTGAGAGACTGGGGAGGTCAGTCTGAGAGATTGGGGAGTTAGTATGAGAGACTAGCTGTGTATTCAGTCTGAGAGACTGGGGAGTTAGTCCGAGAGACTAGCTGGGTACTCAGTCTGAGAGACTGGGGGGTTAGTCTGAGAGACTAGCTGGGTAGTACAGTCTGAGAGACTGGGTAGTCTGAGAGACTAGTTGGGGCAGTCTGAGAGACTAGGAGGTTTAGTCTGAGAGGCTGGGTGTTTTAGTCTGAGAGACTGGTTGTTTCAGTCTGAGAGACTGGGTGTTTCAGTCTGAGAGACTGGGTGTTTCAGTTTGGGAGACTGGGTGTTTCAGTCTGAGAGGCTGGGTGTTTCAGTCTAAGAGACTGGGTAGATTAGTCTGGGAGACTGTGTAATAACCATATATTTAAAATCATTATTCTAGAAATAAAAGAATAATAATAATTTATAATAAACTAAACATTTATCTTATGATCCATCCTTCTGTATATCAACCAAAACTATTACTATTATTTATAAATTATCCAATAGGAAACCCTAATTAAGACACCCAAGTAATTCTGTACAATCCTTAAAATTTTCAGAACATTTGAAATTTGAATCAGGGCCCCTAAAACTTAAGGGGGGTAAACCCTAACTAATGATTATCTCTAAAATGCATTGTCTAAATTGAGAATTCACGAAACGTCGACTCAGCATGCCTATACTAGTGACAAGCCTACCCTACTCTACGTTGACACCACAGGCGAGTCGCGACAGGGACCATGTATTCTGTCGCGACACGCGAGAGATGCCAAATTTGGGTATAAATACAGGGGCCTGGGACTTGATTCCTGGCTTCAGTTCGACGTAAAAATTCACAAAATACACCGAGTTATGCTCTGTTTACCACAATCAACACACACGGATCACTAATCAACGCCGCAATCAGGGTATTAACTCGATCGCTATTACGATTCATTGTCCGATCGATCAATATATCCAATGGATGTTTAAGTGCTGCTCACATTTGGGTTATGCTTTGTCATTAGTCGTGATTCCGATGGATGTTTAAGTAATTTCACTTTGTCATTAGTTGTGATTCCGATGGATGTTTAAGTGTTTGCACTTTGTCATTCGTTGTGAATCCGATGGATGTTTAAGTGATTTCACTTTGTCATTAATTGTGAATCCGATGGATGTTTAAGTATCGCACTTTGTCATTAGTTGTGAGGATTTTAATCTCGTGAGTTATCGTAATGCTGTATTAAGTTACTAACCTAATTTGTGTGCATGTAATTTAAATTAGGTTAAAAGATTAATCAGTAGTCTAAACTCTGCCCGTATAAATCTGAAATATTATCACAAGGTAGCATCACTTTGGAATTATTAAGGTACGGATCCTTACCCCACTCCTTGTTGTTTGATATTCAATTGTTATAAACCCGTTGAGTTCGTATATCTTTTCAACATCATCACGTCTTTGATTATCGATTCATTTGACAGTCCGTTTGATTCCTATTCTAATCATAACTTTTGATTTAGCTTTCATGTCATGCGATAGTATTTTGTTAGTTGTACTCATTATCGCATGTTCCAATATATGTTACGTCTTGTTATGAAAAATATTTTGATAAGTTATGTAAATAAGACCTTTTGTACTCTGATACCCTGAGTATCGCTTCTCGTGGAGTGTCCCACGAGCATGTTGTTGCGGCATCGACATCATGTGCTCCATCCGTGACGGAGAGATCAGTTCACGGCGTCCCTAGGTACAAGTGAGGTACAAAGCTACTAGGAGGCGTATGGATCGATCCTTGGATTTAAGTTAAGGAGGTGGATAGCGGGTATGCCAACTCGCCATCTCGTGTGATAATTATGCAGGAGTAGCTACCTGTGTATTGTCACGTTTTAAGTTTGGCTCATGGGCACATCTGAATGACATGAATATGAAATTACGTTACTTGCATCATATCATTTTAACATAAAGTTTCATCCGAATAACATTTCATATAAAGCATTATTTGTTATTTGAGCCTATTATTCCGTACTTAGCATTTGGCTCATTCCGTAAACTTTTTGTATATACAGGTTCACAGGTTACTTCGGGCGGGGTAAAGAGAGAAGAATAAAGCCTAGGATGTTTAAGTGTTTGCACTTTGTCATTCGTTGTGAATCCGATGGATGTTTAAGTGATTTCACTTTGTCATTAATTGTGAATCCGATGGATGTTTAAGTATCGCACTTTGTCATTAGTTGTGAGGATTTTAATCTCGTGAGTTATCGTAATGCTGTATTAAGTTACTAACCTAGTTTGTGTGCATGTTATTTAAATTAGGTTAAAAGATTAATCAGTAGTCTAAACTCTGCCCGTATAAATCTAAAATATTATCACAAGGTAGCATCACTTTGGAATTATTAAGGTACGGATCCTTACCCCACTCCTTGTTGTTTGATATTCAATTGTTATAAACCCGTTGAGTTCGTATATCTTTTCAACATCATCACGTCTTTGATTATCGATTCATTTGACAGTCCGTTTGATTCCTATTCTAATCATAACTTTTGATTTAGCTTTCATGTCATGCGATAGTATTTTGTTAGTTGTACTCATTATCGCATGTTCCAATATATGTTACGTCTTGTTATGAAAAATATTTTGATAAGTTATGTAAATAAGACCTTTTGTACTCTGATACCCTGAGTATCGCTTCTCGTGGAGTGTCCCACGAGCATGTTGTTGCGGCATCGACATCATGTGCTCCATCCGTGACGGAGAGATCAGTTCACGGCGTCCCTAGGTACAAGTGAGGTACAAAGCTACTAGGAGGCGTATGGATCGATCCTTGGATTTAAGTTAAGGAGGTGGATAGCGGGTATGCCAACTCGCCATCTCGTGTGATAATTATGCAGGAGTAGCTACCTGTGTATTGTCACGTTTTAAGTTTGGCTCATGGGCACATCTGAATGACATGAATATGAAATTACGTTACTTGCATCATATCATTTTAACATAAAGTTTCATCCGAATAACATTTCATATAAAGCATTATTTGTTATTTGAGCCTATTATTCCGTACTTAGCATTTGGCTCATTCCGTAAACTTTTTGTATATACAGGTTCACAGGTTACTTCGGGCGGGGTAAAGAGAGAAGAATAAAGCCTAGGAATAAATCTGAAGATGTTAGTTAATCAAGTCAAATGTTTTCGTTTGTATATTAACCTTAAGTTTAGATGTCGTGTGATTGTATCCTTATCAAATAAATAAATGGAATTATGACTTTTGTTTATGATACCAATGTTATTGTGACACGTCAGCCCTTCTGGGTTGGGGTGTTACAGCTATGGTATCAGAGCAAAGGCTCTTTCTTGTAGAAAACTTGAAGATAGTAATTAAAACCTGTGAGGAATGGGTAGATATCTATCATAGGATTCAACTTGGTCTCTTATTTTGTTTAACTCCTATGTCTATTCTTATAGATGCCTCCTCGTCGTCCGCCACGTAGGAGTACTCGTACTAACCATGTGCGTAACAACACTTCTTCGAATGAGACTCTAGTTGATCCAAACGTAATTAATGCTATCAACCAGGCTGTTGCCGGGTTGCTTCCAAACCTTGTTGCTCAAACAGCTGAGGCCGTTATTCAACAAACTCGTCATCTAGAACGTAATAACACGAATCCAATCTCTGGTGAAGAAATTCGTGAGAATACCACGAACCATACTACCTATAGTATAGATATATGGATCGCTAAATTCCAAAAACAAAAGCCGAAATCCTTTAGTCACGCTACTAATCCAGTCGAAGCAAGAAACTGGATAGCTCATGTTGAAAAGATATTCGGAGTTCTTGAAGTTCCGGACCAATACAAAGTTAGATTGGCTACCTATAAACTTGAAGATGACGCACAAACTTGGTGGGAAGGATATAAGCAAGTCAAAGGAGGGGATGATTTTGACGCTAATCTTTCATGGGTTGACTTTTGTACCATCTTTTACGACAAGTATTTTTCTACCGCTGATAAAGAAGCTTATATCAGGGAGTATGCAGTGATTCGACAGGGGAGTGATGAACCAGCCTCTGAGTTCATTACTAGATTTTCAACATTAGCTAATATTGTAGGAGACGTTGCAGGATCAGCAGAAGCCCAGGCAGAAAAATGCAAGTGGGCAGTCAATGATCGAATTCGGAAGTCGATCATGTACATGAAATTTAAGGATATCACCGAAGTTGCTGATGCAATCAAAACTTTTGAGTTCGAGAGGAAAGAATTTTTATCTCGAACTGGGGATAATAAGAAGAGAAACAGGGAAGGAGAATTTAAGCAGGAAATCGGCCAATCATCCACTACGCCACAGCATCAAGACCGCAAAGTGCAAGGAAATCAAAACTCTGGAAATCAGGCACGTCTATGGCAACCTAGACTGCAAAACCCGAGGCCTGTTCAAAACCAGATTCAGTTGTATGCAGAACCTATTAGAGCTCAACCACTGAATCAACATGTAAACCCGAATCAAATTACATATCCTCTATGTAATACTTGTGGTAAGCGACATCAGGGCGTATGTCACCGAGGTACAGGAGCATGCTTTAGATGTGGCCAAACTGGACACATGATCAAGGAGTGTACAAAGAAAGACACTAAGAAGAATAACCGACCAAACGTTGCACCACCCAATGTTGGAGGAAGAGTTTTCGCACTTTCTGCTACTGATGCTGCTAATGCCCCAGGTACTGTGTCGGGAACCCCTCAGCTTGATAAACATAGTATCTATGTGTTATTCGATACAGGAGCGACCCATTCTTTAGTATCCCATTCGTTTACTAAGTACCTTCCGATAAGACCAACTCTCTTAAATCATACTTTAACCATTTCCACTCCCATGGAAAATTCATCCGTAATCACTTACGTATATAAGGATTGTCCGATCCATATTGAATCTATTGTGTGTAAGGCAGACCTATTTCCAATACATATGTGTGACTTTGATGTTATTCTAGGAATAGATTGGTTGTCTAGACATCGCGTAACTATAGATTGTCATTCCCGCCGTGTTATTTTCGGTGATCTTTATCATCCTGATATTATATATCAGGGAACTCAAGCTCATAAATCTCTTAAAATTATCTCTGCGCTCAAAGCTCGAAAATTCATATCAAACGGTTGTGCTGGATTCCTAGCATCGATTAAGGATACTTCTGCTAGTGTTAAGAGTATTGATAACCACTCCGTTGTTCGTGAATATCCTGATGTATTTCCGGATGAACTCCCGGGATTACCACCTGACCGTCAGGTAGAATTCACCATCGACTTGATCCCTGGTGCTGAACCTATTTCTAAAGCTCCGTACCGTATGGCCCCAATGGAACTCAAGGAGTTGAAGGAACAATTGCAAGAATTGTTAGACCTAGGATTCATAAGACCCAGTGTTTCACCTTGGGGTGCTCCGGTCTTATTTGTGAAAAAGAAAGACGGTAGTATGCGTTTATGTATTGACTACCGAGAGCTGAACAAGATTACTATTCGTAATCAGTATCCTCTGCCTCGCATTGATGATCTCTTTGATCAACTTCAGGGGGCTCAGTTCTTTTCAAAAATCGACCTGAGGTCCGGATACCATCAGCTAAAGATAAAAAATGATGATGTTCCCAAGACCGCCTTTCGTACTCGTTATGGTCATTACGAATTCTTGGTTATTCCCTTTGGGCTAACTAACGCACCCGCAGTCTTCATGGATTTGATGAATCGCGTATTTCACAAATTCCTAGATAAATTCGTTATTTTTTTTATCGATGACATTCTGGTATATTCTAAGAGTCGTGAAGAGCATGAAGCACATCTACATGCGGTACTTGGAACCTTGCGGCATGAGAAGTTGTACGCTAAGTTTTCCAAATGTGACTTTTGGCTTAGCCAAGTGGCATTTCTAGGTCATGTCATATCAGCAGAGGGAATTATGGTAGACCCAACAAAGGTTGAAGCTATTACAAAATGGCCAAGACCCACTTCTGTTACCGAAATACGAAGTTTCTTAGGTCTTGCTGGCTATTACCGAAGATTTGTTGAAAGATTCTCGGTAATTGCTTTACCACTCACAAAACTCCTAAGGAAAGGTGTGAAGTACTCATGGAATGAGGAACAAGAGAAAAGCTTTGAAGAATTGAAGAAACGACTCGTATCCTCCCCGATACTCGCTCTCCCTTCTGGATCAGGAGGTTACCAAGTCTATAGTGATGCCTCAAAGAAAGGATTAGGTTGTGTGCTAATGCAACATGGGAAGGTTATCGCTTATGCCTCCCGTCAGTTAAAGCCTTATGAAGTTAACTACCCTACACATGATTTAGAACTAGCCGCAGTCGTCTTTGCACTTAAGATTTGGTGACACTATCTGTATGGTGAAAGTTGTGACATTTTTACCGACCATAAGAGCCTCAAGTACATATTCACCCAGAAAGAGCTAAATATGAGGCAAAGAAGGTGGTTAGAACTTTTAAAAGATTACGACGCAAATATTCAATACCATCCAGGCAAAGCCAATGTTGTAGCTGACGCGTTGAGCCGAAAGAATTCCGGGACTATATCTTGCTTACAAATTTAGCCTCGTATTAGGAGGGATCTCGAAAGAATGAACATTTGGCTTCAGGTTAGTAAATCTGATGGATATCTAGCTAGAATGCAGATTGAACCCAACCTCATATCATGGATCAAAGATGCACAGAAGCAAGATGGAGAACTTTGGGCAATTGTGCAAAATCTTGAGGTGGGTAAGCAATCTGAATTTCATATAGACCATCATGGGGTGATTTGGTGCGGTAAAAGACTTTGTGTACCCGATGACTCCACCCTTCGTGAGTCATTGTTAGCCGAAGCTCACAGCTCACCATTTTCAATTCACCCAGGATCTACCAAGATGTATCGAGACTTAAGACAGAACTTCTGGTGGAATGGCATGAAGGAAGACGTTGCCAACAAGTCTCACTTGCCAACAAGTAAGTAAATGTCTCACTTGCCAACAAGTGAAAATTGAACACAAACGAGCAAGCGGTCTGTTGCAGCCATTGGATATTCCCATATGGAAGTGGGATGAGATCACAATGGATTTTGTTACCGGTTTGCCTGAGACTTTCAAGAAGAATGATGTTGTATGGGTTGTTGTCGATAGATTGTCGAAGTCAGCACATTTTCTACCGATTCAGCAAGGATTTTCGGTTAATAAGTTATCCGAAATATTTCTTCAAGAAATTATTCGACTCCATGGCACACCATCTTCCATTGTTTCCGATAGAGACCCACGTTTCACCTCACGATTTTGGAAAGGTTTTCAGGCAGCTTGGGGTACACGACTGAAGTTTAGTACGGCTTTCCATCCACAAACAGATGGGCAGTCGGAACGCATGATTCAGACCTTGGAAGACATGCTCCGAGCATGTGCACTTGAATGGTCTGGAAACTGGGATGAATATCTATGCCTTGTTGAGTTCGCTTACAACAATAGTTGGCAAGCAAGTATTGGCATGGCACCTTTTGAGCTTTTGTACGGTTGGAAATGTCGAGCACCGATATGCTGGGATGAAGTTGGAGAAAAGATTATTGAAGGGCCAGAACTAGTTCAGATTACAAATGAAAAAGTCACTATGGCACGAGAAAAACTGAAAGAAGCTCAGAGCAGACAAAAGAGCTATGCAGATCAAGGTAGACGGCCACTCGAATTTAAAATTGGTGACCACGTATTCTTAAAGGTATCACCTTGGCGTGGCGTTCGTAGATTTGGAATTAAAGGGAAGCTTAGTCCCCGTTTCATCGGTCCGTTTGAAATCCTTGAAAGAATTGGAGAAGTGTCATATCGACTGGCTTTACCACCTCAGCTCTCTCACGTTCATAACGTTTTTCATGTCTCCTCGTTAAGAGGATATAATTATCATCCACTCCATGTCATTAGTTATCCGTTACTTACCATTCACGAAGATTTGTCCTACGAAGAGGAACCAGAAGCCATCTTAGATCGACAAGAAAGGGTTATGCGTAGGAAAGTAATTCCGTTTGTTAAAGCCCTCTGGAAAAATCACTCTGAACGCGAAGCAACATGGGAATCTGAAGAATCAATTCACTCTCTATACCCTAATCTATTCTAGTAATAGAATTTTAGTCGAGGCAACGGTAAATCTTGCTCTTTGATATATGTTCATTTGTTTCTGTTTATCTTATGTGAATATATCTTAGTTATGATTAAGCATGTTTATGTAGGAGATATCAGTACCAATAGTCACTCTTGCTATCTGTAAGTCTATGTTGATTTTCTGCATGATTAAATATGTTATTAAGATACGTAGTGGAAGAACCATTAGGACATGGTAGTAAGGTAATTGACAATTATGGTCATGAACTTAATTATGAATTTCAGATACACATGTGTGTTTAGGAGATTCTTGTTATATAAGTTAGTAAATCTGCTATGAAAGTTCCGTTTCCGTTACTTATGCGATATGTTATATTCTTATTTGAAAATTTTCGAGGACGAAATTTCTTTTAAGGGGGTAATAGTTGTAATAACCATATATTAAAAATCATTATTCTAGAAAATAAAAGAATAATAATAATTTATAATAAACTAAACATTTATCTTATGATCCATCCTTCTGTATATCAACCAAAACTATTATTATTATTTATAAATTATCCAATAGGAAACCCTAATTAAGACACCCAAGTATTTCTGTACAATCCCTAAAATTTTCAGAACATTTGAAATTCGAATCAGGGCCCCTAAAACTTAAGGGGGGTAAACCCTAAATAATGATTATCTCTAAAATGCGTTGTCTAAATTGAGAATTCACGAAACGTCGACTCAGCAGGCCTATACTAGTGACAAGCCTACCCTACTCTACGTTGAGACCACAGGCGAGTTGCGACAGGGACCATGTATTCTGTCGCGACACGCGAGAGATGCCAAATTTGGGTATAAATACAGGGGCCAGGGACTTGATTCCTGGCTTCAGTTCGACGTAAAAATTCACAAAATACACCGAGTTATGCTCTGTTTACCACAATCAACACACACGGATCACTAATCAACGCCGCAATCAGGGTATTAACTCGATCGCTATTACGATTCATTGTCCGATCGATCAATATATCCAATGGATGTTTAAGTGCTGCTCACATTTGGGTTATGCTTTGTCATTAGTCGTGATTCCGATGGATGTTTAAGTAATTTCACTTTGTCATTAGTTGTGATTCCGATGGATGTTTAAGTGTTTGCACTTTGTCATTCGTTGTGAATCTGATGGATGTTTAAGTGATTTCACTTTGTCATTAATTGTGAATCCGATGGATGTTTAAGTATCGCACTTTGTCATTCGTTGTGAGGATTTTAATCTCGTGAGTTATCGTAATGCTGTATTAAGTTACTAACCTAGTTTGTGTGCATGTTATTTAAATTAGGTTAAAAGATTAATCAGTAGTCTAAACTCTGCCCGTATAAATCTGAAATATTATCACAAGGTAGCATCACTTTGGAATTATTAAGGTACGGATCCTTACCCCACTCCTTGTTGTTTGATATTCAATTGTTATAAACCCGTTGAGTTCGTATATCTTTTCAACATCATCACGTCTTTGATTATCAATTCATTTGACAGTCCGTTTGATTCCTATTCTAATCATAACTTTTGATTTAGCTTTCATGTCATGCGATAGTATTTTGTTAGTTGTACTCATTATCTCATGTTCCAATACATGTTACGTCTTGTTATGAAAAATATTTTGATAAGTTATGTAAATAAGACCTTTTGTACTCTGATACCCTGAGTATCGCTTCTCGTGGAGTGTCCCACGAGCATGTTGTTGCGGCATCGACATCATGTGCTCCATCCGTGACGGAGAGATCAGTTCACGGCGTCCCTAGGTACAAGTGAGGTACAAAGCTACTAGGAGGCGTATGGATCGATCCTAGGATTTAAGTTAAGGAGGTGGATAGCGGGTATGCCAACTCGCCATCTCGTGTGATAATTATGCAGGAGTAGCTACCTGTGTATTCTCACGTTTTAAGTTTGGCTCATGGGTACATCCGAATGATATGAATATGAAATTACCCTACTTGCATCATATCATTTTAACATAAAGTTTCATCCGAATAACATTTCATATAAAGCATTATTTGTTATTTGAGCCTATTATTCCGTACTGAGCATTTGGCTCATTCCGCAAAAACTTTTTGTATATACAGGTTCACAGGTTACTTCGGGCGGGGTAAAGAGAGAAGAATAAAGCCTAGAAATAAATCTGAAGATCTTAGTTAATCAAGTCAAATGTATCCGTTTGTATATTAACCTTAAGTTTAGATGTCGTGTGATTGTATCCTTATCAAATAAATAAATGGAATTATGACTTTTGTTTATGATACCAATGTTATTGTGACACGTCAGCCCTTCTGGGTTGGGGTGTTACAGACTGGGTGTTTAGTCTGGGAGACTAGTTGGTTAGTCTAGGAGGCTAGGTGGGTTAGTCTGGGAGACTAGGAAGGATAGAAAGTTTCATGAAAAATAATGTGAATACATGACTACATGACAAATTACCTTGTATGCATACACTAATTGTTAGTGATTACTATGGATATACATGCTATGACTATTATGTACCGGCACACATATCACTCTATTTAGAAAGCAAGTTATCAGACATTGATAACCCTACGGCCACCGCCACAGATAATGAGACTGCATCGGTACCAGAGATATTTACGTCAGATACTGAGAATGATCCTGATATGCTGACCAAGGACGAGGATGATTTCCAACAGTCCGTGCTACCAGATTTTGGGTGATACTTTACCCTTGCCGATGGTTTCTCTGACAAGAATCCTTCTGTCACTCTTGTTTCCGCCCATGACCACTTCATCACAGGTCATCCCGAAGGTGAGCACACTATGGCTCCGATCCTCGACGAAGCGCCTCCTGTGGACATTCCTTCCGAAGGTTGGCTACTCGACGAACAATTGATGATGACGTTGACATGTTTATTGAGGCCCCTGTTAACAAGCTATCCTCTGATTATAAGTATACACTCGATTTCCGACTCCTTTAAGTCTGTGACATCTGCAGCCTTATAGGCGACCGGATTACAACTTTCTACTACTGACTCAGATGACGACGTCGCTATGACTGCTGCACTATCACCTACTTGAGATGCCACACCCAGAACCTGCTCCTGAGCCAGCTCCTGTTCCTTTTGGGTCAGCTTGATGTTACCCCTGCTGATCCTGCACCCTTGCTTAATCCTGACCCTGTTTCTTTTGGTATAACAGACAATGCATCCCTTATACCTGACCCAGTACCTGCACCTGATGACCTTCTCTCTTGTTGGAACATTCGTTCCTACGTCCGCACCCACTGATGTTGCTCCTTTTCCCTATGGAGACCGACGTCCATTGCACCGACGTACCTACCGCTTTCTTTCAGGACATACCCGCATCCCGAGGAGGCACTCCAGGTCAACGCCCGCATAACGATCCTTTAGCTACAGCAGCATTTTCCCCGACCTCACAGGCCGCACCGTCTGCTACTTTCACCTCTACACCGCTGGACGAGCCATTTCGATGGTTCCTATAACACACTATGCTGATTTTAGACCCTTACCATGGCACACCCCCAAAATCCAAACGCGGAGTATCACCGCTTGGAGGCGTGACTGACCAGGATCAAGCCACCAATCATATTGAACAAGCATGTAAGTAAACATAAATCAACCAACCAATATGAAAGGTGTTCAAAAACCAAAGCATAGTTAAGTGTTAGCAGAAGCATAATTTATAAAACCCATAGCAAGTAATTAATATGAAATAAAGTAATGTTTAAAGCATGGCCCACATCGCCATGTCCCACAACGACCGTTCCTCCCTGTGCAAGCTCCATGGGTACCTAATGACCTGCAAGGCATGTAGCAACGAATCAACAACAAAGTTGAGCGAGTTCACAGATAGTTGTTTGGTTAAAGTATTCATTTCATAAATCGTATATATTCGTTTTGTAAACCATGTATCGTATTAATCCTTGCTGCCAGTCCAGGCATGCGTACGATGATTAGTGGGGGCTTCCCATGTGTTACAAGACCACGCGTATCGACTGCTACGAAAATATAAGATGTGCCCTAAGTCAATGTCTATCAGCATTGACCCTTTGCCCATAGTCCATTAGTACACGCCCGTCCGACTGGCACGGTGTGAGGTTTGTTAAACCTAATAGCGCTATTAACTAATGACCCGCTCGCCCTAGGCCTCGGCGATTAAGTCGATAATTGAGGGACTTCCTTTGATAGAGGTGATGGTCTTAAGATCGTGTACGTAGGCTTTACGTACGTGCCCTTCAATCCGAGGACAGTAGTAAGTATAACTGTACGTAGGTTTTACGTACGTGCCCTTCAACCGAGGACAGTAATAATTTGTTTAATAGTATAGTTGTACGAGTAGTTATTCAATCCCATTCCCAACCCCTGGGAATCCCATGCCTTGGCTAGTGTGAACTCACCTTGGTTTGCTCGGCAGATTACACAGAAAGGTCAAGTCTAGCAGCTAGTGGTCAACCACGACCTAACATGGTTATCATACAAGTCAGGTTTTGGTTTCACAGAGTGCACACAAGTATCACGTAAGATAGCATGTAAGAATACACACACGGATCATGGCAACATATATCATTGCGTTCAACATAATCAAGATTGGGCTCGCACAAGATTAGTGGCCTTGTGCGAGTCATCCGTTGGAGCCCACTAATTCCCGGCCCAAAACCAAAGTGCCCAACAAAACTATCAACATTAACACGGATCAAATCAAATAAGTCTAAGACTTGTGCGATCCGGAAATACATCCGGCCCAACATATAGTATAACAGTCCTAACATGCATCGGCCCAATAGACAACACAAGTCTTGTGCGATCTGATCGGGTTGTGCGACCAGGTTTGGGCCTTGAGGCCCAACAGCTAAACAACATTACCACTTGTGCGACTGGATGTGCCTTGTGCGACTGGACATGCCTTGTGCGACTGGACATCTTGTGCGACCAAGAGGTCTTGTGCGAATGGTTCAAGTTTCCATTTTTCATGCATATCAGTTACAAACTTTTAGT
Organism: Helianthus tuberosus; assembly: GCA_030545235.1. NCBI lineage: Eukaryota > Viridiplantae > Streptophyta > Magnoliopsida > Asterales > Asteraceae > Helianthus > Helianthus tuberosus. The sequence continues at coordinate 123,587,130 of CM060406.1, forward strand.
GGTTTCCAAATTCTCAATTTATTAATAATTGCTAACAACTTCCATATCAAACAGAAATCGATTAAAACATTATTTTTAACAATTGCTTCACATGAACCCTAAATAATCATAGTTATGAGCAATAATCAAACATTCATTCCGGATCATTAGGCTAGCAACTTTTATATCAACAAGCAATACTAATAATCATACAACCACTTCGAATATCATATCCAAACAGCCGATTATTTATATATATATCCGATTCTAAATCTAGATTACTAGTTACTAAAATTTACAATCCAAAACTTTAATGTTCATGCACCTAATTATAATCCTAAAATAACAATTTGGTTGTTCCCAACACATACACATCAGACAAAGCATCATCATTAAGCCCAACCCTCCATGTTCGATTTCATGCATGTTGTCAGTTGCATGTTATAGCGGTGCGGCCCAATTAAATACATTTGAGTGGCCCTTAGTTAATTATTGAATGCATACATTTGTCTACCCATGTAACTCCACACTGTTGACGGCAACAATACACCCACCATATTGTCAAACATATACACACATGCAATATCACTTAACCATTTAACAGTAAATAAAATCATGAGTCATGAATCTCTAATATTTGAAATCATGCAAGCATACAAATCATAACAATCACTATCAATTCATATCGCATGATAACAGTTATCTCATAAAGCCAAATAATAGACAAAAGCGTTTCCAATCATATAATTGAATAGGGATTAATTACTAACCGATTAAGAAGAGAATGGAATAGACGATTGATCCGAATCAAGAAAAGATCTTCGCTAGAGAGGATCTGTTTGCGGTTGCCGTCGATTTCGTGAGGGAGAGAGAGGAGAGCTAGGGTTTGTGTGTATGAATGTTTTTGCAACAAATGAGAAACAACCTCCTAAGGTTGTGTGTATACGCATATAATGAAGTGGGCCAAACCCAACTTGGGCTGCCCTAGGTTCGGATGCAAGAAGTGTAACCCGAGTGGGCTTGTGCGATCGGGTGAGTGTTGTGCGTTCACATAATACATAACATAATACATACACTCACATAACATATAACACATGACATTCAATAAAATAACATTCCATTAAATCATCTAATTCACATAGTCACATAATGTTTACGTTACAACAAGGTACAAAGATAGGTTCGGAATTACGAGTTGTCACATTATCCCCAAGTTGAAAGAAATTTCGTCCCAAAATTTAGCACGTACTCACTGAGGGAGCTAGTTAAGTTGCATGGTTTTCCTGGTTTTCCTGGGGTGTCACATTCTCCCCCCGTTGATCTGGAATTTCATCCCGAAATTCCGTAGCTTCAGCCTCAGTAGTGGTTGTACCATGTGCGAATAGCTGGGGATGCTTTTGTTTCATCTGATCTTCGCGTTCCCAGGTGAACTCTGGGCCGCGACGTGAGTTCCAACGAACTCGAACGAGAGGTATTCTAGTACGCTTGAGGACCTTAACATCCCGGTCCGTGATTTCAACAGGTTCCTCGACGAATCGTAACTGCTCGTCGATAGTGAGCTCCTTCAAAGGAACTATGTGGGTCTCATCTGACAGACATTTCTTCAGATTCGACACGTGGAAAACGTTGTGCACTGCACTGAGTTCCGCTGGTAAGTTCAGTCTCTAGGCCACCTTGCCTATTTTCTCAATAACTTCAAAAGGTCCAACGTATCGTGGGTTAAGTATGCCCCGTTTCCCAAAACGAACCACACCCTTCCAGGGTGAAACTTTGAGTAGTACACGCTCCCCAACCTGGAGCTCTAGTGGTTTTCTGCCCTTACCGGCGTAGACTTTCTGACGGTCACGAGCCGCAGCCATTCGTTGTCGTATTTGAGCAATTGTATCTGTTGTGTCAACCACATGTTCTGGACCAGTAATCTGACTATCCCCCACCTCTTCCCAACAAAGAGGTGACCGGCATTTACGCCCGTATAATGCCTCAAACAGAGCAGCTTTAATGTTGGTGTGGTAGCTATTGTTGTATGAAAATTCCACAAGTGGCAGATGCTTTTCCCAGCCGTTGCCAAAGTCAATCACACATGCCCTAAGCATGTCTTCAAGGGTCTGGATGGTGCATTCAGACAGCCCATCCGTTTGCGGGTGATAAGCTATGCTCATATCTAAACGCGAGCCAAAGGGCTTGTGCATTGCTTGCCACAGTTCTGAAGTAAAACGTGCATCACGATCTGAGATAATAGAGGTGGGCACCCCGTGCCTCGAGACAATTTCGTTAAGATATACGTCTGCTAGTGTGGATAACTTATCCGTTTCCTTGATAGCCAAAAAAATAAGCAGACTTTGTGAGTCGATCCACGATCACCCAAATAGTATCGTTACCACGTTGAGATCTAGGCAGGCCAGTAACAAAATCCATGGAAATTTGCTCCCATTTCCATTGTGGTATCTCTGGTTGTTGAAGTGGGCCTGAAGGTTTCTGGTATTCCGCCTTGACTCTCACACAAGTCAAGCACTTGCTAACATAAGTTGCTATGTGGGCCTTCATGCTAGGCCACCAATATGTGGTTTTGATATCGTGGTACATTTTATCCGAACCAGGGTGCACTGAGTAGCGAGACTTGTGTGCCTCATCCATCACAAGCTCTCGTAAGTTGCCATAAAGTGGGACCCAAATGCGTCCTGTGACGTAGTAAGCACCGTCTTCCTTCTGTTCTAAGCGTTGCCTTGAGCCGCGTAGGGCTTCAGCCCTGACGTTTTCTGGTTTCAATGCTTCTACCTGAGCACCTCGTATTTGAGAAGGAAGACTAGACTGTATAGTAAGTTGTAAAGCTCGTACGCGCTTGGGTGTAGTGTCCTTCCGACTGAGGGCGTCAGCCACAACATTGGCTTTGCCCGGGTGGTACCTGATCGAGCATTCGTAGTCATTCAGTAGTTCAACCCATCGTCGTTGTCGCATATTGAGTTCCTTTTGTTGGAAGATATGCTCGAGGCTCCTGTGATCAGTGTAGATAGCGCATTTGGTACCATACAGGTAATGTCTCCATATCTTAAGTGCAAAAACAACAGCTCCCAGCTCTAAATCATGTGTAGTGTAGTTCTTTTCATGAACTTTGAGTTGGCGTGAGGCGTAGGCTATAACTTTATCCCGCTGCATCAATACGCAACCAAGACCCTGAATGGATGCATCGCAATAAACCACGAAGTCGTCTGTGCCCTCTGGCAATGAAAGGATAGGTGCACTGCAAAGTCTATCCTTTAAGTGCTGAAACGCTAACTCCTGTGCGTTTCCCCAACGATAAACAACGCCCTTCTGTGTTAGTGAAGTAAGAGGCTGCGCAATCTTGGAAAAATCCTTAATAAACCTCCTGTAATAACCTGCCAAGCCCAAGAATTGGCGAATTTCCGTTGGTGTACGAGGTGCAGGCCAGCTCTTGATCGAATCTACCTTGGATGGATCAACGTGAATCCCATCCTTGTTCACTACATGGCCTAAGAAATGGACTTCACGAAGCCAGAAGTCACATTTTGAAAACTTGGCGTACAACTATTCTGTTCGAAGGAGTTCTAAAATGAGTCGTAGATGCTGCTCGTGTTCCTCCTGACTCTTAGAACAGATCAGGATGTCGTCGATAAAAACTATGACAAACTTGTCTAGGTACGGCTTGCACACTCGATTCATCAAGTCCATGAAGACCGCAGGTGCGTTTGTCAGCCCAAAAGGCATGACCAAAAACTCATAGTGGCCATATCGAGTTCTAAAGGCTGTTTTGGAGACGTCCTCTTCTCGGACTCTCAGCTGGTGATACCCTGATCTCAAATCAATCTTTGAATAGTAGCTCGACCCTTGCAGTTGGTCGAATCGGTCGTCAATGCGTGGAAGAGGATAGCGATTTTTCACAGTCACCTTGTTCAGCTCACGGTAGTCAATGCACATTCTGAACGTACCGTCTTTCTTCTTCACAAATAGCACTGGAGCTCCCCAGGGCGAAGAGCTAGGATGAATAAAACCCTTATCTAAGAGTTCTTGTAGTTGCGTAGAGGGTTCTTCCAACTCTGATGGAGCTAAGCGATAAGGTGCACGAGCTATAGGTGCCGCTCCAGGAACTTGTCACCATGAATTACCAATGGTTCTTAACCAGCACGAGGAATGCAGACGATCTTTTCGTTGCAAAGAATCCCTGCTCGATGTTGAGATAGCCAAACCATACCAATAATGATGTCGAAACCATTTCAACGTTGGGGTCAATTTCCTAGTATCATCCTGACCCATCACGAACACTCGACTCCTGGCACCATTGCCGTCGTTATTGCCCCCATTGTTGTCTCCACTATTGTTCCCGTTTCCCTAGTTGTGGTTCTGATTCCGGTTCTGGTTCAACTGTGGGCAGTGTCTCATGAAGTGACCTTCAGCACCACACTGGAAGCATCCCCTGTTACCTCGCTGTCGCTGCTGGTTCTGTGGAGCTGGTGGTTGTTGCTGTTAGTTCTGATTCGTAGGTCGTGAGCTCCTGCAATCCTTAGCTTCATGACCCATCTTGAGACACCTCTGACAACGACCCCTGTTGCACTGACCACTGTGGTGCCTATTGCATCTGCTGCACTTTGGGAGGTTTCCTCGATATCCACCTTGGCCTTGAATACCAGAAGGTTGCTGACCAGGGCTCTTGTAGTCATCAATCTTTTGCCGCTGTGCCTGGGACTGAACTGAAGTCGAACCCTTGCTGGAGGTTCCATCCCACTTTCGTTTATTGTCACTGGGTGTAGCAGTAGTAGTAGTAGCAGTAGCACTTACATGCTTAGGCAGTCTGTTCTGTTCCACTTACATCCTGGATGGTAGCAAGGTTGGCGGAAGTCACATGGCTTTGATTCTCTGGTACTAAGCCTTTGAGGTACAACTCAATGCGTTTGATGGGTGGGTCCACCATAGTTGGACATAACACTTGCCAGTTCGTTGGATCATTTCGTGTACGCTTCTATCTTTGACCCAGTCATATTCAGGTTAAAGAATTCCACTTCCAGCTTGTGGATGTCATCACGACTGCAGTATTCACGTTTGATCAGTTCCTTAAAATCATTCCATGGGGTGGCATTAGCAGCCGCCAGCCCCAGCATCAGAACTTGCGCGTTCCACCAAGTTAACGTAGTGCCTTCGAGAGTACCAGTGGCGTACTTCACCCTATGAGCCTCAGGGCATTCACACGTCTCTAAGACAGACTCGAGCTTTTCAAACCAATGGAGGACTCCAACAGCTCCTTTAGTGCCACTGAAAGTATTAGGACGACAGTCCATGATCGTCTTGAATATGCATGCAGGTGACTGAGCGTTCTGACCTTGTTGCGCGAGGAAGAAGTGACAAGGTTAAGCGCGAGAGTTGGGTCATGATAGTAGGATCTATCATCCTAGGGTAGGTTCGTAATAGTAGGTTATACCTCCTGCCTGAGCGGCTGTGAGTGCTGCCGTAACTTGTTCGTTGATAAGAGTCGTCAGCTGGCTTGAGTTAGGTTCACACGTTCCCTCATGATCTTCACATCGAAGGAAACACAAATAGGAAAGGTATCGCGAATGTGTGTAAATGTGGAGTGACAGAAGGAAGCAAGCACACATGTGTTTTCAAACTATAGTTGCTACGTTTATCTAAGCATACCATGAGCAAAGTTCTATGCAATCTAGCAAGTAGGCAATATAAACATAAACCATATCACCTAGAACGTCGAGCCTTGCACGTGGAGTGAAGCGTCGTTGTGGATCGTAGAGCACTGTACAGGTTATAGTCTGGTTTTAACAAAAACGTTTTCCTTTATTAAAACCAAGTTCTCTATAACCAATGGCTCTGATACCAATCTGTCACACCCCCAAAATCCACACGTGGAGTATCACCGCTTGGAGGCGTGACTGACCAGGATCAAGCCACCAATCATATTGAACAAGCATGTAAGTAAACATAAATCAACCAACCAATATGAAAGGTGTTCAAAAACCAAAGCATAGTTAAGTGTTAGCGGAAGCATAATTTATAAAACCCATAGCAAGTAATTAATATGAAATAAAGTAATGTTTAAAGCATGGCCCACATCGCCATGTCCCACAACGACCGTTCCTCCCTGTGCAAGCTCCATGGGTACCTAATGACCTGCAAGGCATGTAGCAACGAATCAACAACAAAGTTGAGCGAGTTCACAGATAGTTGTTTGGTTAAAGTATTCATTTCATAAATCGTATATATTCATTTTGTAAACCATGTATCGTATTAATCCTTGCTGCCAGTCCAGGCATGCGTACGATGATTAGTGGGGGCTTCCCATGTGTTACAAGACCACGCGTATCGACTGCTACGAAAATATAAGATGTGTCCTAAGTCAATGTCTATCAGCATTGACCCTTTGCCCATAGTCCATTAGTACACGCCCGTCCGACTGGCACGGTGTGAGGTTTGTTAAACCTAATAGCGCTATTAACTAATGACCCGCTCGCCCTAGGCCTCGGCGATAAAGTCGATAATTGAGGGACTTCCTTGATAGAGGTGATGGTCTTAAGATCGTGTACGTAGGCTTTACGTACGTGCCCTTCAATCCGAGGACAGTAGTAAGTATAACTGTACGTAGGTTTTACGTACGTGCCCTTCAACCGAGGACAGTAATAATTTGTTTAATAGTATAGTTGTACGAGTAGTTATTCAATCCCATTCCCAACCCCTGGGAATCCCATGCCTTGGCTAGTGTGAACTCACCTTGGTTTGCTCGGCAGATTACACAGAAAGGTCAAGTCTAGCAGCTAGTGGTCAACCACGACCTAACATGGTTATCATACAAGTCAGGTTTTTGTTTCACAGAGTGCACACAAGTATCACGTAAGATAGCATGTAAGAATACACACACGGATCATGGCAACACATATCATTGTGTTCAACATAATCAAGATTGGGCTCACACAAGATTAGTGGCGTTGTGCGAGTCATCTGTTGGAGCCCACTAATTCCCGGCCCAAAACCAAAGTGCCCAGCAAAACTATCAACATTAACACGGATCAAATCAAATAAGTCTAAGACTTGTGCGATCTAGAAATACATCCGGCCCAACAAATAGTATAACAGTCCTAACATGCATCGGCCCAATAGACAACACAAGTCTTGTGCGATCTGATCGGGTTGTGCGACCAAGTTTGGGCCTTGAGGCCCAACAGCTAAACAACATTACCACTTGTGCGACTGGACATGCCTTGTGCGACTGGACATGCCTTGTGCGACTGGACATCTTGTGCGACCAAGAGGTCTTGTGCGAATGGTTCAAGTTTCCATTTTTCATGCATATCAGTTACAAACTTTTAGTGGTTTCCAAATTCTCAATTTATTAATAATTGCTAACAACTTCCATATCAAACAGAAATCGATTAAAACATTATTTTTAACAATTGCTTCACATGAACCCTAAATAATCATAGTTATGAGCAATAATCAAACATTCAGTCCAGATCATTAGTCTAGCAACTTTTATATCAACAAGCAATACTAATAATCATACAACCACTTCGAATATCATATCCAAACAGCCGATTATATATATATATCCGATTCTAAATCTAGATTACTAGTTACTAAAATTTACAATCCAAAACTTTAATGTTCATGCACCTAATTATAATCCTAAAATAACAATTTGGTTGTTCCCAACACATACACATCAGACAAAGCATCATCATTAAGCCCAACCCTCCATATTCGATTTCATGCATGTTGTCAGTTGCATGTTATAGTGGTGCGGCCCAATTAAATACATTTGAGTGGCCCTTAGTTAATTATTGAATGCATACATTTGTCTACCCATGTGACTCCACACTGTTGACGGCAACAATACACCCACCATATTGTCAAACATATACACACATGCAATATCACTTAACCATTTAACAGTAAATAAAATCATGAGTCATGAATCTCTAATATTTGAAATCATGCAAGTATACAAATCATAACAATCACTATCAATTCATATCGCATGATAACAGTTATCTCATAAAGCCAAATAATAGACAAAAGCGTTTCCAATCATATAATTGAACAAGGATTAATTACTAACCGATTAAGAAGAGATTGGAATAGACGATTGATCCGAATCAAGAAAAGATCTTCGCTAGAGAGGATGTGTTTGCGGTTGCCGTCGAGTTCGTAAGGGAGAGAGAGGAGAGCTAGGGTTTGTGTGTATGAATGTTTTTGCAACAAATGAGAAACAACCTCCTAAGGTTGTGTGTATACGCATATAATGAAGTGGGCTGAACCCAACTTAGGCTGCCCTAGGTTCGGATGCAAGAAGTGTAACCCGAGTGGTCTTGTGCGATCGGGTGAGTGTTGTGCGTTCACATAATACATAACATAATACATACACTCACATAACATATAACACATTACATTCAATAAAATAACATTCCATTAAATCAACTAATTCACATAGTCACATAATGTTTACGTTACATCAAGGTACAAAGATAGGTTCGGAATTACGAGTTGTCACATACCATCCCTCACATTATGAAGGCTACACACGGGATGAGTTGCTCCTGTAACATCAGCTACAGTTGAGGATGTAAGTCGCAGAATGTTGGAGCTTGAGCTGACACCACGTCCTCCACCCTGTCTATTACCAGTATACTTTGATCCTCCTCATTCACCAAAGGTTCCTTTCTACATGCTCGCCTGCTACTATTACACCTTTCCCAGGTTTTCGAGGCTCGTTTCTTTACTGTCGAGCAGCAGATCAGTTAACTACTTCGACGTATATACAAGCTCGAGGAGGGGTTCACGCATGTTAGCAGTTTACTTTGCTTTCCTCCTCCACCTCAGTCACCAGTATAGTTGATTTCTGGATCATGCAGATTGCATTACATTTGGGTAAAGACACTAATGATAAGCCGAGATTGTGGAGACTTGTGAAGACCACATCTGACTACGTAATTTTGATACACTAATATACTTTTTGGACAAGGGTAGGGTGACCCTGTGTCCCTTTTGATGCGATACATTTTGTAAGACAATGCAATTGTGGTCGGAGAATAATGAGGGTCCAATCATCATTAAACATGCGACAATACTTTGTGGCCAATAGCCAATTAAAGCTCAGTCGCTATGTGTGACAACCCTCATAATTACATGTATTCGTATGATGTATTAATGATTAATTAAAGTGCTTGATGACTGTATTGAATTACATAACTATTTTCTGATTACTGCATCATACTTACATGTGTTTGTTAACATACTAGTCTTGTGCAGAAAATTGACTAAATGGTCTTTAATGTTTTCCTAAGTGTCAGGAATTAAAAGTGGTACAAAAATATATATAAAAGACACTTTACGAAATAATTAAACACTTTAAGAGAATGGTATCTAACCGAACAACCGGACATTACCCGGAACACTAAATTTTTGTCAAATACATTGTTTAATTATTTTTGAGCTAGTCATGGTCCTCGAACACCCTAACACCCACTAAAAATCAAATAGCTAACATATATGAGCATATTACTTGAAATCTAACTTACCATTACAACTTAGTTACAAAACTTGCAACCAACCCCCCCCCTAACCGAATTCGGTCACAAGGACCATCCCCACCATGCCTCAATCTTGTGCAAGATTATGTCCCATTATTTTATTAGATTATTTACTTGTAGAAGTTGCCATAATATATGAGCAATCTTATAAAAGCATGGCCTAAGATTACTACCTTACTTCTCATTATCACACCCACACCTTCACACCCCACCCCCTCCTCTCGGCTCCCCTTAACCGCCCCCATCTCCACCACAAGTCCACCATTTTCATCCAAATTTCAAGTTCCATTCAAGCTTGTAAGGTGATTCAAGGAAGTTGCAACTTGTGGAGCTTCAAAGGACTTTTGTTTCTTGCTTTTTCATCATCTTCTCCACTAGAATCATCCCTAGCCCTTGTGCTAGTAGTAAGTCCTTGTTACACCCTTGTTCATCTTGTCTTTGTAGTTAAAATTTGTAGTGTGATGAATGTTACAAGAACACTAAGAACAAGAACTAAAAACATAAACATGAAGCTACATAAAGTTTACATATGGATGAAACATGAAGATGAAATGTTGTAGTAGGATGTTGTAGTGAACATGTTGTTGATTGTATGATGATTCTTGGTTGTGTGATGATAATCACCATATGGATCTTGTTAAATAATATTTAGAAGTATGATTTAACAAGATTAGTAAGTGGTTATGTGCTACAAAAAGTAACCACCTTTTAGTTAAACATGAACTTGAAAAGAAATATTTTTCTTGAAATAGAAGTAAACAAAATAAGTTGGTGATCAAGTAGATCCGGGTTCTACAAAAGACTTTTCTAAATAAACCAAGTTCAAGAACCGATTTCTAAAAGATTATGACTTTTACATACACTTACATATTTTTGGAAATGAAATAAGTATAAGAACCTTTTATTTACAAGAAGAGTTCAAGAGTTCTAATTTTTGTAAAAATGGTTTACAAGTTGTAAACGCTTAATTCTTTTAAGAAAATGATTTTTAAAGAAACGAATACACTTTGGAAGGTAACTAAGTCCACTAAACGCCATACCAAGTCACTACACGTTTTTACGAAACATCAAGTTCTTGTTGGGTTGTAATTGGAATAGTTTGCTCTTAGTAAATTGTTGTTGAATGTTTGATTGGTTTTCGTAAAAGAAAATGATATGCTTATTAGCATGGACATCTCCGTTACAAAGGAAACTATGGCGAAATTTTCTAAAATTCAAACACTTAGAAAATATTTTTCTAACAAATGTTACTAGTATATTTTACAACTTGTGTTTCGAATATAAACTTCGCCATGGGTTTTGTCACAAAAATATAAAGAGTCGGAGGTTGGTTTTTTTTGTAAATAAAAATGGGTAAATATATATATATATATATATATATAGGGAGAAGATCATGCGAGAACCACCTCTTATTGTGAGAACCGCGAGAACCAATGTGAACACACCAAAAATGCCTAAAAATAGCTAAAAATCACAAAAAAAAATTTTTTTGAATTTTTTAATATTTTTTAGGTTAAAATCGCTACTTTTCAAACCAAAAAAAAAAAAATTTAAAAAAAAAATTTTTTTTTTTGCTTCGAAAAGTAGCGATTTTAACCTAAAAAATATTAAAAAAATCAAAAAAAAAATTTTGGATTTTTTTTAGATATTTTTTAGATTTTTTTAGGTTTTTTGGGGGTTTAGTTTTTAGCATTTTACTTGGGGAGGGGGGTGGGGGGGGGGGTTTAGGTTTTTGGGGGTTGGGGGAGGGGGGTTTAGGTTTTGGGGGGGGGGGGGGGCGGGGTGGGGTTACGTTTTTTTTAGGTTTTTTTTAGCTTGGGGGGGGGGGGGGTTTAGGTTTTTTTTGGGGGGGGGGGGGGGTTAGGTTTTTTTTTGGGGGGGGGGTGGGGGGTTTAGGTTTTTGGGGGGGGGGGGAGGGTGGGGGTTAGGTTTTTTTAGGGTTTTTTTAGGTTGTGTTCACATTGGTTTTCAAGGTCCTCACAATAAGGGTGGTTCTCGCATGAGCCCCTCCCTATATATATATATATATATATATATAGTGTAAGGTTCATTGGGGAACACTAAAAAAGTGGGGAACCGGGGAACACTCTTAAAAATTTAACTTAACATGTTAAAAATTAATTTTTTAAACATCTTTTTCGGCTCTTCTTCTTATATATACTTGTAGTAGCATTTTTAATAAAAAAAATCAAAAACTAAAAATATTAAAAAAACAATTAAAAAAAGGCTAAAAATTGTTTTTTTTAAAAAAAATATTTTTTTACTCGACTAGATTCTCCTCCTTTTTATAAAGAAAAGCGCTGAAAAATTTTTTAAAAAAAATTATTTTTAACATGTTAAGTTAATTCTATAAGATAAAACTGTTTTTTAAACATTTTTTTTATATTTTTAGTTTTTGATTTTTTTTATAAAAAATGTTTCTACTTGTATTTATAAGAAAAAGCGCCGGAAAAAAATTAGAAAAATATTTTTTTTTAACATGTTAAGTATAATTTTTAAAAGTGTTCCCCCGTTCCCCACTTTTTTAGTGTTTCCCAATGAACCCTCCCCTATATATATATATATATATATATATTGAATATATATCTTATACTAGAACACTTGTGTGGATACTTTGTTTATTTTATGAGATAGTTATATTATTTCAGGGAAAAATAATATAACTTAACAAAGTACCTTGACATTAGAACTGTGTGGTATGTGATAAAAGTAATGAGTAGATAAACCGTACGTAGGATACGTGTTATGCTTGAGAAACTGATTGTTATCTGTACCTTATTAGGACGTGCTTGATTTACTGATTATTAGAGTAATTAATCTAACCGAGCAAACCAAGGTGAGTTCACACTTTCTATAAGGCATGGGATTCCCGGTGGTTTGGGAATGGGTTAAGAAACTAAAATGGAATCTACATATCCTCCTTGGGTAGGATATGTACGGCCATCCTCCATAGGTAGGATGCCAATATTAATCCTGCGTATTCTCCTTGGGTAGAATACGTACGTTCGTCCTCCTTAGGTAGGACAACAACCTTAAAACTTACTAGACAAAACTCTATCATTAAGTCCCTCATTTTATATCGACTTAATCGCCGAGGCCAATGGCGAGTGGGTCATTAGTTAATAGCGCTATTAGGTTTAAAAAACCTCACACCATGCCGTTCGGACGGGCGTGTACTAATAGACTATGGCAAACAGTCAATGATCATAGAACATTGACGTAGGGCACAACTATTGTTCGTCAGTTGTCGATATGGTTTGGGTAATAAAGAAGGAACTAGTTTGGGTAATAGAAGGAACTGGTTAATCATACTTTCAACTATGGGGTAACCCCCACGGCAATTAAACCAACGAAAGACAAACCATGTTTTCGGAAACAACTTAAAACTAAACAACCAACCGTGAACTCACTCAACTTTGTTGTTGACTCGTTGTTACATGCCTTACAGGTCGCTAGATGCTTATGGAGCTTGCACGAGGAGGAGGTCGTTGTTGCATGCGGACTGTTATGTCCCGTGCTTAATAATTAAACTTTATAAACTTATGGAACTTATGTTTTGGGTCTTTAAACTTATGAACTACGAATTCATGTTTTAGCTTTACGTAGTATGCTTCCGCTGTTAACTTAAGTTGGTTACTGTCTTTTGGTCACCAATTGTATTGTGGTGGGTTTTATTTACTTAATTACATTGTTCAATATGATTGGTGGCTCGATCCTGGTCAGGTCATGCCTCCAAGCGGTGATACTCCGCATGGTGGATTTTAGGGGTGTGACAGATTGGTATCAGAGCCATTGGTTATAGTAAACTTGGTTTTAAAAAGGGAAAAAGCTTTTTGATGAAAACCACACTATAACCTGTTTAGTGCTCAACGATCCACAACGACGCTTCGCTCCACGTGCAAGACTCGACACAATAGGTGGTATGAATTATGTTTATATTGTCGGTTAGATTGTTCACAGAGTGCATTAGTAAACGTGATAACTGCTATTTGAACCTTGTGTGCTTACTCTCTTCTGTCGTCCCACACTTACGCACTTTCGCGACACTTTTCTCACTTACGTTACTTCGTTGTGAAGATCATGAACGAACGCGGAGGACGTGGTGGTATCAACCTGACTCAAGCCCACTTGACGGATTTGATCAATGAACGAGTTGCTGAGGCACTCGCAGCAGTTCCAGCAGGAGGTATAACCTGCTATTTCGACCTCTCCTAGGATGTTTAGATCCTACTCTCGCGAACCAACTCTCGTGTTTAATCTTGTCTTTATTCTCGCGCCACAGGTCAACATGCTCAGCCTCCCGTATGTACATTCAAAACTGAAGGGGTACGGTCCCAAAAACCTCATAAAAAGGATTTGAGACCATACCGCAAACCAGCCTTTTAACCTTTTGACCTTGCGCGGCCGCGCATTGGTCTTACAAAAGGAAGAAGAAATCAGCAATCTATAATCGCGCGCCCAAAGGAAAACATAAATCCTTGCGCCTTCTCCCATTTAATAAAGGATTAAAATCCTGAGATCAATACTTCCGCCCAAATATCCAGACTTGGATATCATTTTACCCAGACTTGGGATTTATTCGTCTGTGTCCACACAGTAAGGTGCCACACTAGATTACAGCAGTAATCTTCTAGAAAGAATATGATCGTGCACCACCCAGACGGTTATAACCGTCTGTACACGTGTCATTACCACAGGCATCCCTGAAATCACAACGAAAGCATGCAATTGAAGAGTAATCTTCACTTAATCCCTTTCCACGTGGCAACTCCCTAGCCATAGATCAAACCACGATCCGTGTGCATTCACATCGGATCGAGACAACTTGACGTTGGATCAAAGAACTTAACGGAAGAAAATATAACCGCTACGGCGTTAGCATCTTCCGTCATCTTTTCAATAACAGGTTTTCCCTCCCAAACTCCCGGTTATAAATACGAGAACTGTTCAGGTATAAACTCAAGTCACACTCACTTTTCAAATACTTTCTCTTCTCCATTACCGATACTTATTCTCACACCGGAGTTGGGTCAAGGAGAGAACCCTCTTCTCCCCTTGGCGAGGCTAACGGTGTTCTTTTTTGCAGAATCACCGGAGAAGAAGTTCAGCTGCAACTGAATCAACCGAGAGAGAGCTAACCCTTTTATGCGGATTCAAACCCCCTAGATATTTCGGTTCCGACCATTTATCTAGTGTTTCTTCATTGGCGCCCACCGTTTTCTCAGTTTTTTTAGTTTCTACCTCGTTTCGATTCAGTTCATTCCATTTTCTGTTTTTTGCACATGGCAGAAAATTCGTTATCTCACCGGCAACTTGGTCCTCGACCAAACGTCGGAAACAATTTACCAGTAGAAGGGATCGTAGAAGAGGCCTCGGACGATAATGAGGTTCAATCCAATCGAGCAAATGATCCTGTTACTCCAGGAATGTTACCAGCAAACCCTGCTCAATCAATTTTACCACCAGGAGAAACTCCGATATCATGGTATGTCCGGTCCCAAGGGGCATTAAACGCAGTATACACACAGTTGTGTGCTCAAACTGCTCCCGTGACCCAATCACGAAGGCCGGGATCTAGAGCTCATGCTTCCCAGCGAGAAGAATCAACTTATGATGATACAGGCAGTTACCAGAGACAACACCATGGTGAACCACACCCTCGTCGAAGACAATCGGTTCATGATAGGTTGGGTTCCCAACGGGACACTCACACTGATGAATCCGATCAAACATATCGTTTGAGTGCAAACACCAGCGTATTCAACAGACTGCAGCCAAACTATAACAAATGCAGGCCTCGAGCGGTTTATAACCCTGAGGCAGAGCATAATTATGACTTAGTTTACCGCCCTGCAGAAGCAGCGGAAAACTCGAAGTTCATACTGGAGATAGCTCTGGCTCCATTGGAGAGGGCGAAATTACCATCTAACATTGGGAAATTCAATGGGTTAACTGACCCTGATGATCATCTGAGAGTATTCACCAGCGCAGGGTTGGTTGGCGGATGGACTTTTCCGCTATGGTGTCATTTGTTTGTACAAACATTAACCGGCCCAGCGCGAATCTGGTTTGATAACCTGCCAACGGGACAGATCGAGTCGTGGAAAGATCTGCGTAAAAAGTTTTTAACACACTTCAGCCAACAAAGGCGTTCCATGCGTGATACATCTGACGTCATGAACATCTGGCGCCGCGATGACGAGAATCTGGAGGATTTTATCACCAGATACAATAAAGAAGTATTGGAGATTGGAGGTGTTAACGAACAACTAATCCGTGCTCAGTTCAAGTACGCGGTTAGATGTGACGACATGGTCAAGGTATTATCTGGAATAGAGGGCCTTCCCAAGAGTTGGGAAAAGATAATGGCGGCGGCCAAGGTTTATGCGCAGACTGAGAAAAACCTTACTACAAACAGGCCACCACCACCACACAACAGGCCCGCAGACTTAAGCGCAACCGGCGGAAGAAGGTTCAAAAAATCATGGCGCGAGTCATCAGGAAGTCGTTCCTCTGAAGACGCCCGCACAACAATCAACAAGCTCTCTGCACAAAGAGAGAACAAGCACGGAAATAGGGAGAGGCAGTGGACTCCCCTAACAAAGACCCCGGCGGAGGTTCTGAGTACTGAGGACTATCAATTCAAACCTCCGATTCCGATGAAGAGTAAACGTGGTCAAGACCCGGCGCAATACTGCGAATATCATAAAGACAACGGGCATACCACGAACAACTGCATATCTCTGCGCACGGAAATAGAGAAGGCCCTCAAAAATGGAGAACTTACGCATTTACTCCAGAATATGCGCAAGGAGATTAAGCAGATTACCCGGGGAGAAGAAAGCTCAAGCAAACGGGCCAAAACTTAAAGGACTCTATAAGTTTTCCGCAAGAAAAGACATGACCTATCAAATGCGGCGGAACTATCAGAG
This sequence comes from Helianthus tuberosus, assembly GCA_030545235.1. NCBI lineage: Eukaryota > Viridiplantae > Streptophyta > Magnoliopsida > Asterales > Asteraceae > Helianthus > Helianthus tuberosus. The sequence continues at coordinate 123,603,583 of CM060406.1, forward strand.
AGTAAGTTAAGTTCCATTTAATTATCAGAAAAACTTTGTAAAGCCTCTGAGCTCTATCCATGAATAAAATTACAAAGTTTCTATTATTTTTGTGTTTACAAAGTGCATGCAATTTCTTTTTAGTAAGCGCAAAAACATTATGGTAGTATAAAACAAGCTCCATGCGCGGTCAGTGATCACGTCACAAACGACCATAAACTCACACATGAGCTTCATACCAACTTCATTCGCCTTACTCAAGTAAAAGCAATTGTACTCATGCAAAATATTGTAAAGACATTCAACAAAACAAATAGAAACGTACTATTTTGAGCGTACAGATACGCCCTAAGGAGCTTCAAACACAGCAGTGTTTAGAATCCTTGCGCAACAGCGCACCAACAAAACAAGGATATACATCCCACATAAAAAATTGTTCAATACAATTTCATCCTACTCTAAATCTTCACCCTCATCCGGAAAGATTTCTTTGAGTTGCGCCACGTGATCATCTGATTGCAACGCCACATTTATCAACTCCATAACTGGAAGTTACAAATTATTAAACTCTGTCTTCATGGAAGCAAGCGCGGCGGCAGTATTTACGCCAAAGGTAGCAGACTTGCTATCATCCCAGTTAACCTTCAACGCGCTATTCACATGTTGAGAACATTCCGCATAACCTTGCGCGTACCCATCTCGTCGTGCAGCAACCATCAAATTAGCAACAGTTTTATCCAGTTCTTCAGAGTTTAACACAGATTCAGCAACCTATGAAAACAAGCGAAAATAAGCATAAAAAAGCGCATATATGATTTCACAACAAAAAAGAAGAAAGGAACTTACACAAGCAATCCCGCGATCCTTCAACCAGGCCATATCATTCTTTAAAGGTTCAAGCTCGCTTTCCGCTGTAACCCGCGCCGTTTCTGAATTTTCCAGATTCTCTTCAACCTCAGTCAAACGGCGGGAGGTTTTAGTATTCTCGGAATGCGCAAGCTCCAGATCCTTCTTCAATTGTTCCTGGTCAGAAACCAAAGCAGTAAGTTCCTCTAATTCTTTATCTCTAACGGCAAGAGTGGCTAAAGCTTGTACCTCCCGTTGCTCACTTCGTTCCCTATGAGAACGCGCCTCCACCAACATAGCTTCCATATCAGCTTTTTCTTTCTTCAATCTTTCTACTTCCGCATCTTGATTCTTCAGATTTTCAACCTCAGCCTTGAGGTTATTTATGATATTACGGAGGTTTGCCTTCTCAGCATTATCCTTCTCACAAATTCTCCTCCAATTTTTGCGTTCCTCAGATAGAAGCGCAGCTTCAGCTTCAGCTTTTCTTTTCCAACCAGCAATAGACCATTCCTCAGTCTTGCGCTCAGCTTCAAACTTAGCTTGCTCAGTCTCTAATTTAGCCTTCAACTGAGCCACATGTTTTTCTTCTTTAGCAAACTTCTTTTGCGATGCTACAAAAGACGCCCTCTCTTTATGCATGCTATACCACTCACGCACTATACGGTGAGTAGTAGAAACATGAGAAGCAGTTTCTGCAAGATAAGATTGATAGGTCTGTTCATAAGGCTGATTTTCCTGAAATTTAATCTCGCCAGGCGGAAGTATCCCCTGCAACCAATCTTGGCATACACGCCAATCCGAGAAGGTATCACCTTTTTTTCACATTCCAAACAGGGACATGAGGATCAGAAGCATCTTTCTCCGTATAAGTCCGGTAATAATATTCTTCCAGAGTTTCTTCTGGACGAATTGGAGATTGTTTATCAACACCAGCAGATGAACCTGTCTCCTCAGTTGTGACCTTCTCAGTATGCTCAGGTATAGATTCAGAAGGTCTAGGGGGAGACGATTGAATTTTTTCAGCAGTTTCCTTTTTTCCCAAATCTTGAACAACAGTTTCCGGGGTCAGTGGATTATCAGCATCATCTTCCACGCCCGGTTCAACAATCTTTTCAGCCTCTGTATCAACACCAACAGGCTTCTCAGCCTCAACAGTTTTCTCAACACCTTCCCCAGCAATCTCTAAAGGCTCTAGCGGGTCTGCAACAGCAGCGCGCGGAGGAGTAGGCGGAAGTTCTTTATTAACCACAGATGGTACTTCTATAGGAACAGGGGAAACTGGAACTTCTGGACAAATAAAGGTTTGTAAGAATTCCATCCGCTTAAAGAAAGCAAGGGAAAACAACACTTACCAAGAACAGACTCTGAAACAAAAGCATCAAGGTTTCCTTTTCTGGTAATTTTCTTCCTCTGCACTTTCTTGGGAGGTTGACCCTCCGCATCAGTATCAGCTTGCTTTCTTTTACCAACCTTCCTATGAACCAAATGTTCGGGACTGGAATCTGTTGGTGCACTGAATGTCTGCTGATTTCGTCATTATCAAGTCTTGTGTCTAGAATTGTTTGATTAAACATGTATTAGGGTTTAAGTTAGAGTTTTTATGTTTAAACACATGATTTCGCTTGACGAGGGTTTGTATATGCTTGAAGCGAAATCAACATCACATGATTTCGCTTCAGACATTCTCAAGCGAAATCAAGCACACTATAAATAGGTGTGTTGGTCATTTGAAGTGTAACAGTTGTCATTGTACGTGTGACGAAGTGCTGACGGATCTGTATCAGAAAACCTTGTACAAGCACTCAAATCAATCAGAAAAGAAAGATTAAAAGGATTAGAGCTGTTATGACTTAGTTTACTTTGATTCCGCCTCTGTAAACTGAGATGAATTGCCTTGACTGACGTTTTAGGGTCATACAACGGTCCAACAAGTGGTATCAGAGCTCAGGACGAGGAGTTCATACCATAGCAGCGGATTATCTTCTTTCTACTCACTTCTTTTTACATTTTTCAAATCTGAACATGTTCCAACGGTCAAAATGGTCTAATTTTCAAGTATAACGTGTAAAACTGAGTTTTAACAAAGCCTACAAAGATTCGGACTAAATTTCAGATTAAAACATGTTAAAATTGACCTAAAACTAGTTTTCGCTTGAAGTTGTTCGTAGGTTACAGGTTGATTTCGCTTCAAAGTAGACTGTTTGGACTATATCGCTTGAAACTCTGAAGCGAAACTGAATTCCTGAAGCGAAATTGTGGTTTTCGCTTAACTGTTCTGACAGATTTCGCTTGAAGAGTCTGATATTCTGAAGCGAAATAGAGCTGTTTGATTTCGCTTGAAGTTTGGTTTTAGCTGAAGCGAAATAGTTGGGTTCGCTTGAAACTGTTTGGTTTGAAAATTGTGTTGTTGAAGCGAAATAGAGGATTTCGCTTGAAATAGATTTGTTAGCTGATTTCGCTTGAAAGCTGTTTACTTCAAGTATTTCGCTTGAACTGTTAATCTTTTCAAAACCTAAAAATTTTTCTAAGTGTTTGATAATCTTGCAGGTACGATCAAGATGGATGATATTTTCATGAATCCTTTCAGCGACATGTACGCATTCGCTGGAGATTCCGGAAACAAAGAAATGTCTTCAAGTGATGCAAACAAAAGTCCACCGAAAGAAAGGAAAAAGGAAGCTTGGGAGTCCGAAAGCGCATTTGGAACGTTTAACAAACCTCCTAAGCTGATGGCTATAGAAGATTATAGTAGGTGGGCAACAAAATTCGAAGACTGGTTGATGGCATTTGCTTTTCCTAGCTGGAAGAGTATGAAGAATGGTTTTGAACAAGGAAAGAAAAATGGTGAAGCATTAAGATCAACTGAAGACATCATTTCACTGATTGATTACTCAAATTCTAAAGACTTATGGGAAAAACTTGAAAAGAAGTGTCTTGGAAGCAAAGAGATTGTAAAAAATAAAAGGAAACTTCTTAGGAAAGAGTTTGATATGTTTGGTTGTCTTAAAAATGAATCGGTGTGTAAAATGATTGAAAGGTTTGGTCATCTGAAGTTGGAATTAGCAAGACATGATATCAAATATTCTGATGAGGAGCAAGTAGACAAGTTGTTCGATGCATTGCCAGACGAGATGGAGTGGAGATATTATGTTCTCATGCTTAAGAACACTATTCCTTCTGATTTGTTGAAACCAGATTTGGTGATTGAGAAACTGGAAAGTCATGAACTGGAATTGAAGAAGACGTACAAAGTTAATCATTCATCTTATCAACAAAATCTGGATCTATACTATCCAAAGAGCATGATGCCGAAAGCTACTTCTCCAAAGACTGCATTTTCTGCTGAAAATGTGTCAACAGTCGGCAAAGAAAGTCAAAGTGGTCAAAGCAGTGGAAGTCAAAGTGGTTTTCATAGTGGATCTTCATCTTCTGGAAGTCATTATGATGCAAAGAATAGGTTTCAATGCAACATCGCAATAGACTTGAAGAACGCACAGAACTTTGATGCAGAGTCGGCCAAGCAACAAATGGTTTTTCTAGCGTCTGTTTTGGAATCCTATGAAGGGTTGGTGGCTGGAAAAATCGGGAATACAAATCTGACGAAAGAAGACTACGATCAGATAGACCCTGAAGAAATGGAGCTGATCGACATTCGTTGGGCAATGGCAAGTGCAGTTCGACGTGCACAACGTTTCATGGAGATTACAGGGAGAAAAACGATCGGTGGTCCGTCTACAAAACTGGGGTTCGATAAGTCAAAAGTGACTTGTTTTAAATGTAAGCAGAAGGGTCATTTCAAACGGGAATGCAGGAATGCATATGCTGATGAGTCAGAGAATCCGTTTCGAGATGATTATTACAAAAAGGCAATCTACCATCAGAATAAATCTGAGCCGCCTAGATTGAAGCAGTCTGAAGATAACAGAGACAAATCAAGGGCTCTTGCTGTGATTTATGATGATGAGGGGTATGGTTGGAGTAAGGAAGTTCTACCGGAAGAAGATGCGGTTGGTTACGCATTTATGGCAAGCAATGATGAACCTAAGCCATGGAAAGATGATCGTACTGAAGAACAGAAATATAAATACCGGAAGATGACTGCTGAAACTAAGATTATCAGACTTTCTGGTATCTTTCTGGAAGCTAGAAGAGCAAACAGATGGGATCCAGATAGAGAGTGCTATCTTGATAGGTATGGCAACATTGCAATTGATGACAAAACGATTGATATCGAAGCCATCATCAAGGAGTACCAAGAAGAAGATGAATATTGGCAGCACAAATGGTGGGGAACTCCAACTTCGAAAATGATTGAAGAAGCAAAAGAGAAAGAGAGAAAAGAGAAAGAGGAGAAAGAGAAGAAAGAAAAGAAGGTTGATACAGGCATAATTGATACTACGCAAGAGTTGACAGCTGAGAACCTGGGAGTGATGGCTGACAAAGTGCTAGCTGCAAAAGCACTTGAGGTAGATCCTAATTCTGTCACTGAGTCAAAGGGATCGGTCAGTCAAAGTGTGTCAACAAATGCGTCAGGTAACAAAATTGAAGGAAATGCTGACTGCAAAAATTGCATCAAACAATGCAATTTTTGTAGCACTGTCACGTATCTTAACAATGAGAAAATTCAGAATCTGACAACAAAGGTTAGAAATGTTGAAAATCAGATTCTTGATCGTGACAAAAGTGTAAGAGCTTCAACTGAACGGAACAAAGAATTAACAACTCAAATTGAAAATGATAAAAAGGAACATGAGAAATTAAAATCTGAAAATGAAAAGTTAATTCTTGAAAACCGTCAAATTTCTGAAAAGTTTGAGAAATTGAAAAGCATTGTCAAAGATAGTGATGATCGTAATGGCAAAACATTTAAAGAAAATGAACATCTAAGAGCTGTTTTGAGATTAAAAGAAGAATCGATTAATGAACAACTGGATCAAATTGCTAAATTGAAACTTAAAGTTCAAGAAGCTGAAATTGAGAATGAACGAATCCAGTTGAAGCTTAAGAGCTATAAATCGGCAAGCTTTGTTTTGCAGCATATTGTTCCTAAACCTATAGGGAAAAACAAAGATGGCGAGGATGTGTTTTATGATGGAACGGGTGTAGGTTTTCACAAAGTTCCACCGCCAATTTTAGACAACTACACGAAAAAGCAGTCTAGTTTGGTGGAAATTGAGGAAGAAAGTGAAGTTAAACTTCCTGAAAACATTGATGTCACGTTCACATCTTCCAATGACGAGGGTGTCCAAAGTGATGTGGTGAAAAGTGTGGTAGACAAAGTGCTTAATCTGGATTGTGACACTTCTGAGGAGGATGGGTGTTTCTTGGATAAATACATTCTGAAACAAAAGTCCAAAAACAACTTAAGTGATGAACCGGGTCTTGTGATGTACAAGATGGCTGGATCTGATAAGTTGTATTCGGATTCAGAGTTTCCAATTGAGAATGTTAACATGAACAAATTGACAAATGTTTTCAAACTTGTTGAAGTTGAGTTGTCAGAAGTGAATAATCTGAGTCAAAAGAAAGACAGGGTTTATAACAAGAAAACTGTTTATTCACCACGTTTTTACAATAATAATCGAAACAATTGGTCGAGTGATTATCGGGGTGGTAATAGTTATCGGAAGAAAAATTTTCAAAACAAGAGGTTTACAGAAAAGAAGGTGTTTGTGAATGGTTCACGGTTACTTTCTGATGAGAAAAATGAAATTTTTTCAAAATCGAATGAAGAGTTCTTTGAGAAAAGAGTTTCACAGGCTCAGTCTGAAGGCACGAGTCGAGTAGCTGATACTCGTACTTGTTTTAGATGTGAACAAGTTGGTCATATTGCACGAAAGTGTATATATGTGAAGCCTAGGACTGAAGCTGTGAAGGTTCAACAAAAGAAGGTTGATGTGAAGGGTAAATCACCAATGTATGTTGAGAAGAAAGTGGTTGAGAAGCAAAATGCTAAAATCAACAATGTAAAAGCAAAAAATGAACCTGTAAAGAAATTGGTAACTCAAAATGACAAGTTTTATAAACGGGTTGCATTAACTGAACAAATTTGGAAACCAAAAGGTGAAATGAAAATTTCAACTTCTGAAGTGAAAAAGGCTGAAGAATCAATTTCGGTTGATTATGATGAAAATTTTCCACCTTTGAAGGCTAAAAATTTCAAAATTCAAATTGCTAGAGTCAAGGCTACACCTAAGGCTGATGAGGCTTGGGTGGACACCATGTTCGAATAAGCAGTTTGAATTGCCGGAGCTTCCTGGTTCGCGAAGCATGAATCGGCATCTTTCTTGAAGTTGTTTAAATCGTAGTTTGTTTTGTGCACGATCTTCCACAACTGATATCCAGATGGATTATGGATAGTGGCGCATCTCGACATATGACAGGGAAGACTGCGTTGCTGTATGATGTGAAGAACATTAATGGTGGTTATGTGGGATTTGCTGGTCATGAAGGTGGTAGAATTGTTGGTGAAGGAACGTTATCCAATGGGATCGTGACGTTTGAGAGAGTTAACTACATCACTGAGCTGGAGAACAATCTGCTTAGTATCTCACAGATTTGTGACAATCAGTATACTACTCACTTCACTGATAAAGAGTGTTTGATCTTGAAACCTGGTTTTGTTATCCCTGAAGAATGGATTATTATGAGGGCACCTAGAGTGAATGATTTATATGTGTTAGACATGTCTGTAGCAACTACAACTACTGGTCAAGCACATTGTTTTGTGTCTAGAGCAACTGAGAAAGAATCCAGATTGTGGCACCGAAAGATGGGGCATATTCACCTAAGGAAGATGAATCACTTGGTGCATAATGATTTGGTATTGGGAGTTAATATCAAAGGTTTTCATCTGGAAGAGGAGTGCATTAGCTGTATCAAAGGCAAGCAGAAGAAAAAGTCACACCCTACAAAGCAAGTCAATTCAGTTTCGAGACCTCTGGAGAGACTTCACATGGATTTGTTTGGTCCAGTGAATGTTAAAAGTGTTACAGGAGATTACTATTGTTTGGTCGTTACTGATGATTATTCCAGATTTTCATGGGTTTCTTTCTTAAAGACGAAAGATGAAACATTTGACAGTTTGATGAGTCTGTTCAGGAAGATAGAGAATTTGTATCAAAGGCGTATCAAGAAAATTCGAAGTGATAATGGTACTGAATTCAAGAACAGCAAGATGGAAGAATTTTGTGATGAAAGAGGTATTTTGCATGAGTTTAGTGCTCCGTACACTCCGCAGCAGAATGGAGTTGCAGAACGCAAAAACAGGACACTAATCGAGACGGCTAGAACTATGCTCGCAGATTCAAAGTTACCGATTAATTTTTGGGCTGAAGCTGTTTCCGCCGCATGCTATACGCTCAACAGGGTTCTTACTGTCAAGAAGTTCAACAAAACATGCTTTGAGCTAATCAATAACCGCAAACCGAATTTGAAGTATCTAGAACCGTTCGGGTCACCTTGTACGGTTATAGAGCCTTTTGGAAAGTTTGGTCCGAAGTGCATTGAGGGTATATTTGTTGGTTATTCAAATCCATTGCGACGTGTCTTCGTTCCAAGTGAGAAGCGGATTATTGAAGCTGCAAATGCTGAATGTCAAGGTTATACTATGCCGCCGCAGAATCCTGGTGATTCATGGCGTTATCATTATGACAAACTTTGGGATTCGTTTGACATGAGAGAAGAATCAGAGGATGATGAAGATTTCTTTGATGAGTTGGATATTTTGCGTGAATATGAGTCGCAGTTAAGATTCCCAGCTGAGAATTCATGGAGACCACGGGAAACTTCAAATGATGATGAAGCAGATCCAAGTAATGCTGGTGAACATGATGATGTCCAACAGAATGAAGTTGCTCACGATAATCAGTTGGCTCAGAATGATAATCTAGAAGCTGAAAACATGCCAGTTTTTGATAATGGTGATTCAGATTCAAATTCTGAGGGGGAGCAGATTCAGATTTCAGGTCAAACAAACCAAGTTGGTGAACAAGATGCAGAGCAGAATGTTACTAATCTGGAGGGAAATGTAGATGTTCCGAGTGAAGTGATGCCGAGAACTTTTTCGTATCATCCAGAGGAGTTGATTATAGGAGAATTGCAAGCTGGTGTTCGCACTCGAAATCAGATTGATAAAGGGCTTACATGTTTTTATACAAAAGTCGCTCCTTTGCAAACTGAATTCTCATTAAGTTGTTTTATCTCGCAGGTTGAGCCAAGAACTTATAAAGAGGCGCTTTCTGAGGACTCTTGGGTCAATGCAATGCAGGAGGAACTTAGTCAATTTGAGAAATTGGGAGTGTGGAAGTTAGTTGATTTGCCGGATGGTCATAGGAAAATTAACACTAAGTGGGTGTTTAAGTGCAAGAGGGACGATAGAGGAGTTGTCGTAAGGAACAAAGCTCGACTCGTTGTTCAGGGCTTTAGTCAACAGGAGGGAATTGATTTTACCGAAGTCTATGCTCCTGTAGCACGACTAGAGGCAATCAGAATTTTTCTTGCATTTGCGTCTTGGAAGAATTTCAAAGTATATCAGTTGGATGTTAAATCGGCGTTTCTTTACGGGAAGGTTAAAGAGGAGGTTTATGTTGGTCAGCCGCCGGGCTTTACTGACCCAATCCACAAAAACAAGGTCTACTTATTGGACAAAGTGTTGTATGGTCTACATCAGGCGCCGAGAGCCTGGTACGAGACTTTGTCTCAACACCTACTCGCTAAGAAGTTCATACGTGGAACAGTGGATGCCACTCTCTTCACTAAAGTCATTGATGGTCATCTTCTGATAGTACAGATTTATGTGGACGATATAATCTTTGGGTCGACGAATGAAAATCTATGCAAAGATTTTGAATCAGTGATGAAGCAGAAGTTTGAAATGTCATCAATGGGGGAGATGAAATTCTTTCTGGGTTTACAAGTTGAACAACTTCCTGAGGGAATTTTCATTCATCAGTCAAAGTATGTTCATGATATTCTAGAGAAATTTGGGATGTCAAGTTCTACTCCAGCTGCTACCCCACTTGCAACAAATCATGGGATTCACCCAGATCTCACCGGAGACAGGGCTGATGAAACTTTTTATCGATCCATGATAGGTTCTTTAATGTATCTAACTGCTTCACGTCCTGATATCATGTACCCAACGTGCCTCGCAGCAAGATTTCAGTCTAATCCGAGAGCATCGCACATGATTATTGTGAAGAGGATATTGCGCTACCTGAAAGGAACTCCTTCATTGGGGTTGTGGTATCCTAGAAAAGGCGACTTTACGCTCGAAGGGTATTCCGATTCAGATTTCGGATGCTGCAAAGTCAATTCAAAATCAACAACTGCAGGATGCCAGTTCTTTGGTCCTAGATTGGTTACCTGGCAGTGTAAGAAACAAACGTCTGTGGCGTTATCTACTTGTGAAGCGGAGTACGTATCTGCTAGCAGTTGCTGCTCTCAGATCTTGTGGATACAGCAACAGATGCGCGACTACGGTTTGCAGTTTCTTAACACACCTCTTTTTGTTGATAATGAGGCCGCAATTAATATAACTAAAAATCTAGTACATCACGCTAAAACTAAACACATAGAAATTCGTCATCACTTTATTCGTGACTGCTTTGAGAAAAAGTTGATACGAATTGAGAAAATCCACACAGACGAACAGAAAGCTGATTTACATACCAAAGCTTTTGATAAAAATCGGTTTAAGTATTTGTTAAAACTGAATGGTATGAAGCTTCTGTTGGTGTCGGATGGCATTATTGGCGTTGATGAGGGTACCGTTGCGGATGAAGACGAGAAACAATCTGCAATGGTTTGTCGAATTTTTACTTGTTTTGGTATTTAGGGGGAGTAGATGTTTGTACATAGTTTATTTTTAGAAAATACAAAAACAGTAAAAAATGCAAAAATACAAAAACATGATAAAATCTGAAAAAGAGCTTGTGTATATGGGAAAATGATAGTACATCAGCTAGACGGTCATAGTATGCTAAAGATTTGGAATGTTTAAAAGAGTTAAACAATCTTACTGATGATGTGTCGATAGGTTTTCGTACATTTAGTAGATTTATTCGGGATATAAACCTAAAATTCAAACTTGTGAATTCGTGGGGAACACTACTTGGATATATAGGTAACCCCTGAAATCTCGTTTGAAAGGTCTCGTAATCTGATATACTAGGTCTTTATACTCTATGATGTCTGGGGTATTATTCCGGGACTTCTGCTGAACGGTAGTTCTGACCTAGTCCCTGGCTAATACTTGCTGCAATGCTTGAAACACAGCATTAAACCCTCAGCATGCTGAAACAATTAAAATTGATATATGCTGCTGTTGTAAGCAAAAAGATCCTCTAAAGGGGACACACCGAAAAGTCGAAGCTGATATCTCTCTGCGTATACGGAAGTATCGATCTGAGATCCCTCGGCCCTCGCATACCTAAATTATATACAGATATCATTGTAGTATTCTCACCTGTAAGACTGATTATTGAGATTCTGGATACGGGAGTATATTCAAGAGGTGGGACACATGAATGATCTAAGTTCTTAATTCACCTAAATCGTATCCTGAATAAGTTGAAATTTGTATGAGAATTTAAGATGGATCAGTATATCGACAATCGAGGTAAATTGTTTAAATCTGAGTATGAAATGTAGCTTAACGGTACTTGTGATTTGTCTGAAAAGCTGATATGATTCCCTGACACACTCACCAAAAATATGTTTGTAAATAGTTTACTTTGTTTAATTTCAGCTATTTAAGTTTTCTGTATTTCATTTCTTAGTTTAGAACATTTTGTTAAAATCCAAAAAGATTTTATTTCTGCTTTATTTTAGACAAACCAAAGTGGAGAGTTGATTGTTGGATTCTCAGATGTTTGAAGCAGATGCAGGAGATTCTGGACTGAAGAATGAGGAGAGCTTACTTTGAAGAAGTTTGAATTGTTTGAAAAGTCAAAAACAAGTTCATTAACTTGATACTTGTTATTTTCAGAAAATGATTGAAATTGTTGTTTTAAAATCAGTAGTGATTCGTCAAAAGATCAACCAAGGTCATTAATTTGGACTTGGTAGAATAATTGAGTAATCAGGGTCATTAACTTGGACCTGAATACTTGAGTAGATTATTAAAGCTGATTGAGTTTGTGTTTTATTGTTGAAAAGATAGAATGGTTATGTTTGATGGTTGAGTAACAGGATTGGACTTCATTATTTCCCACGGAAGCTTATTGACAAAGCTTGAACCAGATATCTCAGATCCTAGCATATTGAGAGGGGGAGTCTGTGAAAGGGGGAGTCTGGATCAACAGTCAAAGAGAAGATTGAAGTTTAAAGTTTAAAAGCTTGAAGATAAAGATTGATGAGAGTTTTTACAATGTTTGAAGATTGTGAAAGACAAAGACTTGAAGCCAAAGACTTCATCAACATCCAAGGGGGAGTCTGTTGGTGCACTGAATGTCTGCTGATTTCGTCATTATCAAGTCTTGTGTCTAGAATTGTTTGATTAAACATGTATTAGGGTTTAAGTTAGAGTTTTTATGTTTAAACACATGATTTCGCTTGACGAGGGTTTGTATATGCTTGAAGCGAAATCAACATCACATGATTTCGCTTCAGACATTCTCAAGCGAAATCAAGCACACTATAAATAGGTGTGTTGGTCATTTGAAGTGTAACAGTTGTCATTGTACGTGTGACGAAGTGCTGACGGATCTGTATCAGAAAACCTTGTACAAGCACTCAAATCAATCAGAAAAGAAAGATTAAAAGGATTAGAGCTGTTATGACTTAGTTTACTTTGATTCCGCCTCTGTAAACTGAGATGAATTGCCTTGACTGACGTTTTAGGGTCATACAACGGTCCAACAGAATCCAGATCGATAGGCTCATTCGGGTTAGAAGGGGGAATATCGGCAGAATCCTTTGGTTCAGGCTTCGGTTCCCGCATAGTCACTACAGGAGTAAGACCCTCCAAAGAGTCAGAAACAACCACATAATCACACCTGGAGACAGAAGAACGGCGCGTACCTTTCTTCTCTCCAACATTTCTCGCCTTCAAAGGTTGGATTTTAACAGTCTCACTTCTCTTCGGTGCGGAAGTGGAAGTCGTTGCGCGTTTTTTCTTTTCAGGGCCCACGCCCAAATTCAACAGTTCACCTACAAAAGCACAAGGCAAAAAATTACTCAAAGCAAAAAGGAAAGGAAAAACAGATATCAACTCACCAGCACCAGCAGCTGGTTGAACAGATAGGTCCTCATCCCGCGGAAGAACAAAATTTCTCACGATACGATGATACCAGAGCTCCTCTTCAGGCTTCTTCTTGATAGTACCCATTCTTCCGCCTTCCCTCTTGAAGGCAACAACATACAGAGAAACAACTACATTTGAAGAGAGAGCAGGTAAAAAAAAAAAAAGTGGGAAAGAAAAAAAGCCCCAAACTTACTATGACCATCCTCCGTGTATACGGGTTTGTCATCACGCTCCGTCTTCCAATTTAAACTCAAGCCGGCTCTGACAAGAGCTTTCTCCGGCAACGCAATATTGGGCACATCCTTCAAATCCTGATACCAGTTTTCATCAACTGGAGTCTGAAGGGTTTCGATCGGAATATCTTCTTTCCCCCTAAGCATCATCCTCACAGGAATTACTCCAGCTTTGATAAAGAAGAATTTTTGCTTCCAATCATGAAAAGATTTTGGGGGTTGATGTAAAATCTTCTTTGCAGAAGCTCTCTGAACGAATGAATAAAATCCTTGAGTACAATGCATCTGATAAAAAACCCTAAATCGGGGCACGGTTGGCTCCACATGCATTGTCCGGCATACGAATTCGAAATGTCGAACCCTAACCATACCAATAGGGTGGAGTTGGGAGATATGCAGATTGTAAAACCCAAGAATTTCAAGGAAAAATCCGGTAACAGGCAAACGAAAGTTACCATCACAGAAAAAATCCCAAAAGAGGGTAATATACCCAGCCGGAGCATCCGCCGCTGTCTGCCCCTCTTCAGGAAATAGAGCTCCCCAGTTTTCCGGGAATTTGAGATTCCGGATCAAACCATCAAAGGATGCTCTAGGCCACTTCAACGGTGGAAGTTCAGTTGACATCTCTTCAACAAGATCTTCTTGATGTTCTCCGATTGACATAAGAGGATGAATGATGGAATTTTTTCTTAGACAAAAAGGAATGAAAAGCTCTTCAACAAAACAATGATTAAACAGAAAGGTTACCCAAACGTTATATATACTTATCGCAATAAATAGCATCGGTAACCGTCGCAGCGACTATTCCGGGTATCACAGTTCCCCAAGCAGCAGAAAAAGGAAATGTCAGAACACACACGCGTTTACATGCGCGCGTGTAAGACACGGACAGTAAAAAACAACTGACAATGACAGGTTGTAAAATCAATTTACTGCACCAGTCTCGTTGAAAGTCAAAGATTTTCCATAAAATATCTTTACAAAATCAAAAATATTCAATCTTCTCATAGAAGATTTTTTATTTTTTCGCGCCCAAAAACATTTCCCTCTCATAGGTCCAGTGCTCCACTTATTTGCATAAGTACAACACTAGACTGGGGGGACTTGAAGGGGTAAGGTCCCAAAAACCTCATAAAAAGGATTTGAGACCATACCGCAAACCAGCCTTTTAACCTTTTGACCTTGCGCGGCCGCATTGGTCTTACAAAAGGAAGAAGAAATCAACAATCTATAATCGCGCGCCCAAAGGAAAACATAAATCCTTGCGCCTTCTCCCATTTAATAAAGGATTAAAATCCTGAGATCAATACTTCCGCCCAAATATCCAGACTTGGATATCATTTTACCCAGACTTGGGATTTATTCGTCTGTGTCCACACAGTAAGGTGCCACACTAGATTACAGCAGTAATCTTCTAGAAAGAATATGATCGTGCACCACCCAGATGGTTATAACCGTCTGGACACGTGTCATTACCACAGGCATCCCTGAAATCACAACGAAAGCATGCAATTGAAGAGTAATCTTCACTTAATCCCTTTCCACGTGGCAACTCCCTAGCCATAGATGAAACCACGATCCGTGTGCATTCACATCGGATCGAGACAACTTGACGTTGGATCAAAGAACTTAACGGAAGAAAATATAACCGCTACGGCGTTAGCATCTTCCATCATCTTTTCAATAACAGGTTTTCCCTCCCAAACTTCCGGTTATAAATACGAGAACTGTTCAGGTATAAACTCAAGTCACACTCACTTTTCAAATACTTTCTCTTCTCCATTACCGATACTTATTCTCACACCGGAGTCGGGTCAAGGAGAGAACCCTCTTCTCCCCTTGGCGAGGCTAACGGTGTTCTTTTTTGCAGAATCACCGGAGAAGAAGTTCAGCTGCAACTGAATCAACCGAGAGAGAGCTAACCCTTTTATGCGGATTCAAACCCCCTAGATATTTCGGTTCCGACCATTTATCTAGTGTTTCTTCAAAAACGTTCATGGATTGCCAACCTAGTACCTTCAGCGGCACAGAAGGAGCTGTAGGCCTTTTTCACTGGTTCGAGAAGCTTGAGTCTGTTTTTGAGATGTGTGAATACCCTGAAGATCGTAGGGTGAAATTTGCTACGGGTACGCTTGAAGGTGCTGCGTTAACCTGGTGGAAACCACAGGTTCAACTGCTAGGGCTGGCATGTCACACCCCGACCACGTAAAACAACAAATCGTGGCGGAAACGTCGGGGAGTGCTGTAACAGAATTATTGTTTCAAACCATGGATATAAGAGTTTCGTTTTATTGAATATTAAACATTGTCTTAAAGTTAAACAAGCAATTCAAACATAGTTTATCATCGTTATTAAATCACTAAGGCCTCGTCCGGTCCTAAGTGAGCATGCATCCTATTCGCAATCAACATTAAGCAACTTCACCTGAAACATATGTAAAAACAAAGTCAGCAAAGAAATGCTGGCGAGTACATAGTTTTTCTGTGAGTATCAGATTCATGGCTCGTTTGTATTTTAAAACAACTTGTACAACTTCGTTAATTGATATTAGAAAACCTATTTTTGTAAAATGTTTGTATTGTAAATGAATAACCAAGTCAAAATAGATTGGTCATAATTTATAAACCTCAATGCCATGAATCTTAACTCAAAACATTTGTTTATGTAAACCAAATCATAAATCGTTCTTATAATAAAACTTGTATGGTTTATATAGTTTCGTAAACATCGTTGTGTAATATTGTTTAACTCGTTCTCGTTATAGAACATCGTTCATTCGTTTAAATTGTTCCAAATAATTCAATTGATTCACTCGTTTAAATCGTTCTCGTTTTAATTGTGAAAACTACTTTTGGTCGTCTCGCTAATAACATTCAAACCTTCGTGACTCGTTCATCGTTCAACTCGTTCAACTCGTATTAACAAACCACCAAAGGGTAAGTTAACAATCATCAGATTCAGTCATTACCCACCTAACCCACACATAACCATGGGTCCGGTCTGATAACGGGATTTGTCGGATCATATGGTACCATAACCTAATACTGGTTGGTTCGGCCAAAATTAATGAATGTCATTCGTTATGTAATTACCACCAACAAGTTCGTTCACATTATCGAAATCGTTATTAGTTTAGTATAAACCATCTCAATCGTTTTGAAACCATCGTTAGAATATCGAAATCATTTTGATACATATGAATCACCCCAAAATAATCGAAAACAGTAAAAAGAGGGGATCTATGTACTCACCTTCGGGTACGTTTTTAAATGTTAACACAATCCCTCAAATTGTTTATCCTCCCTAAATTAAATAAGAATGATTTTAATAATCAAATACCCACACTTTGACATGCAAAATACTACTTATGTCATTTCTGTTTTAATATATATGAAACTGGACTATTTTCGAGCAATTTAATAAAAGAGTTAACCTTCTCCAAAAATTCCCAATTTTTTACAGAATGTCAAATACCATCCAAATTTTATTGTGTAAAAATATCGGGGTCCAGTTCAATACCAATATTTTATAGAAATTCATTTACCGGACTGAAATCAGATTCGTCACTTTCTGACTGCAGTTCACGGAAAAATTCATTTAAAATTTATCGTAAGTGCGATTGATGAAATTACAGTGGGAGAATTACTAAGACATCAGTGGTCATCTACAGTACCAATTTTAAGAGTTAATTCTTCTCAGGTTTCAAGTTATAACTCCGAATACAACACACATTTTCTGCAGAAAAAACGCAGCTTGAGCTGCTGTCCAAAAACAGTACTTTAAAAATAGTAAACAAAGTCTAAATATTATGATTCCAGTGCCATTAGATCTGTTTCTCGAAAATACATAATTTAGGCTTCAGAAAATCAGTTTTTCGATTTATAATGATTCAGTTACAGCCAGTTGAAGTTGGCTAAAAATGCTAATCAGCATGCTGTTTCTAGCTTAAATGTTACTAAAACGCACACATACGATCACCATAAATATAAAATAAAAGATGATCAAAGAAGCTTACTACCAGCTTTGAAGCTAGGGAAGAAACACTAGAGAAAACGGGTGGATAAAAGCAATTGTGAGAGGTCCTTCAACTTCCGAAAGCTCCAAGCTTCCTAGCTTAGCTCCTTGCACCTCTAAATCACCTTGGAGTGCTTGTTAGTGAAATGAAAATGGTGGAGTTGGGATAGGGGTGATGAACCGTAGCCTGTGTGAAGAAGGAGAAAGAAATTCTTGGGGTGTTTAATGAGAAGGTAAAATGATTATTTAATAATCCATCTTTAGTGGTTATTAGGTATATGTTCTTTGGAGTCCAACATGATCATTCAAATCCCACTAAGTCCAAGAAGGTGACAAGAAGATTTAGCTCAATTTTGTGGAGATGGGGTCCCTAGGGGACGATCACAATTAGGGGGGGTGGGTATTGGTTTAGTTGAGATTATAAATCAAGTTCCTTTAACAAAAGAACAAACACAATCATATCAAATTAACAAATCAAAAAAAATCTTAGACAAAATATAATGGTGGAGTCCATCTAAATATGGTGACCGAAATTTAGATGTGGGAGGGCTCCATGTGAAATTTTTTTTTATATAAATATGCCATAAGTAGGCTAAAACGGGTGTTTAACTGGATACCGGGTATTTTATCTAGCGTTTATATCCCGGTTTATGGCGTACTAAATTATTTTTATTATTCTATAAAAATAAACTTGCCAAAATATTACTGAAATAAATTTCAGTTGCCAAGACTTGGCTGCGTTGTCTGCGTTTTGCAGTATAAACACTGTGTTGCGCAGAAACACGCGGTACGCGCTTAAACTTGAAGAATATCGTTTTTAGGCGTTTTAATTTATTTTTCAACATGGACCTGATTAAAAATAAATTTTTAATCATAATAGAATATTTTTAGGATTTAAATATTATCCTGGCGGTTACCAGTGTTCGTTTCGCAGTTTTATCGTACATAGTCCTTTAGTTCAAATAAACCTGTTTCTGCCATACCGAATCCTTCGAAACTTATTTCTAAGTTATGTAAAGGATATTTAGGGTATGTTTGGCTTACGTCACAGTTCCGGAGTGTACGTCGCGTTAAACAGATTGCGTTTATGCACCAGTTTGCGTATAACCTTCCAGAAAGTGATTTAAAGCTTGAAATCGTAATCAAATCAAATTGTAAAATTATTAAACACAATTGCACATATAATAACACTAAAGCACATTGTTTTATTGATAACTAACATCGTTTCACATTTCACGATGATTACAGAACACAGTTGTCACAGTATCCCCTACTTTAGGAAATTTCGTTCCGAAATTTTATTTAGAGGAATCTTGTGAAAACAAATGCGGATATTTCATCTCCATCTGGTCCTTATGTTCCCAAGTAAACTCGGGGCCACGTTTGGATTCCCAGCGAACTTTGACTAAATGAATCCGTTTGTTCTTCAATTGTTTGTATGTACGTTCCACTATCTCCACAGGTTTCTCAACAAAGTGCATCGTTTCATCAATTTGAATCTCATCGAGAGGAATGTGAAGATCAGCATCAGCTAAACACTTCCGCAAATTGGACACGTGAAAAGTCGGATTAACATTTCCAAGCTCTGGAGGTAGTTCTAGTCGATAGGCAACCTTTCCAATTCTTTCAACAATCTTAAATAGTCCAACATATCGTGGTGCAAGTTTTCCTTTCTTTCTAAATCTCACCACTCCCTTCCAAGGTGAAACCTTGAGTAGGACACGGTCTCCGATTTGAAATTCCATGGGCTTGCATCCCAAATCTGCATAACTCTTTTGACGGCTTCTAGCGGTCACAAGATTATCGTGGATTTTCTTGATTTTGTCTGTTGTTTCCAGAATGAGCTCAGGTCCAGTAAGCTGAGCTTCACCGATCTCATTCCAACAGACGGGTGAACGACATTTTCGACCGTAGAGATCTTCGAATGGTGCCATCTTAATGCTAGCATGATAACTATTATTGTATGAGAACTCGATCAATGGCAGATGAGAATCCCAATTTCCACCAAAGTCTATCACGAATGCTCTAAGCATATCCTCCAAAGTTTGTATCGTCCTCTTAGATTGACCATCTGTTTGGGGATGATAAGCAGTGCTTAGATTCAGTTGGGTTCCTAAAGCAGATTGCATGGTCTTCCAGAAATGAGATGAAAATCGAGCATCACGATCGGAAATGATATCTAAAGGAACACCATGCCGTGATACAATCTCGTCTACATATATCTTTGCAAGCTTTTCAGCAGAGAAATCCTCACGGATTGGTAAGAAGTGAGCAGATTTTGTCAAACGATCAACTACTACCCAAATGGCATCGTGACCTTTAGACGTACGCGGTAACTTAGTAATGAGATCCATTGCAATGTTCTCCCACTTCCAAACCGGTATCTCTAGTTGTACAAGCAAACCAGAAGGTCGTTGATGTTCAGCCTTGACTTTGAGACAAGTGAGGCATTTTGATACATACAAGGCAACATCCTTCTTCATACCAGGCCACCAGAACTTAGTACGAAGATCCTTGTACATTTTATCAGCACCAGGATGGATAGAATATCGAGACTTGTGAGATTCTTCCATTACTAAGGTGCGAAGATCGTCCTGATTCGGAATCCACAAACGATTCTCAAAATAGAGTAAACCATCGTCTTTCCTTTCGATTTTAAGCTCAAGTTGAAGTGGTAGCTCATATTTCAATAAGTCATCGATCACACAAGATCGTTGAGTTTAAAGAACACGAGATTGAATATCAGATAGAGTTCGAACAGAATGAAGCTTGACTCGTTCCTTTCGACTAAGCGCATCGGCTACGATATTCGTCTTACTAGGATGGTAGCGGATATCGCAATCATAATCGTTTAAGAGTTCAACTCAACGTCGTTGCCTCATGTTCAGCTCCTTCTGATTGAAAATATGCTGGAGACTTTTGTGGTCTGTGAAAACCACACACTTCGTTCCATAGAGGTAGTGTCTCCAGATTTTAAGCGCAAAAACCACAGCTCCTAACTCAAGATTATGAGTCGTATAGTTCTTTTCGTGAATTTTCAGCTGTCTAGACGCATAAGCTATGACTTTACCTCGTTGCATAAGAATGCAACCAAGTCCTAGATTCGAAGTGTCACAATAGACAACAAAATCATCATTTCCCTCAGGTAGAGATAAAACAGTAGCGTCACAGAGCTCCGTTTCAGCGTTTGGAACGCTTCTTCTTGCTTAGGTGCCCACTCAAAAGGCTTATTCTTCTGAGTCAAAGCAGTGAGTGGAACCACGATCTTTGAAAAGTTAGAAATAAACCGTCGATAATAACCCAGCAAGACCAAGAAAAGAACGAACTTCTGTAGGTGTCGTCGGTGTATTCCAATCCTTAATTGCAACAATCTTGGATGGATCTACGTGAATACCCTGCTCATTGACAATATGACCCAAGAACTGAACTTCTTTAAGCCAGAATTCACACTTGGAGAATTTAGCAAAAAGTTGTTCCTTCTTTAGGAGTTCCAATGTCAGACGAAGGTGTTGCTCGTGATCGGCTCGAGACTTTGAATAAATGAGAATATCGTCGATGAACACAATGATGAACTTATCTAAATAAGGTTTACAAACCCTATTCATTAAGTCCATGAAGATAGCTGGGGCATTTGTCAAACCAAAAGGCATGACAGTGAACTCATAATGCCCATATCTTGTACGGAAAGCAGTTTTGGGAATATCTTCCTCGAGAACACGAAGTTGATGATACCCAGATCGCAGATCGATCTTGGAAAAGCATGAAGCACCTTGCAGCTGGTCAAAGAGATAATTAATTCTAGGTAGGGGATATCGATTCTTGATGGTAAGCTTATTAAGCTCACGATAATCGATACACATTCGAAAAGATCCATCTTTCTTTTTCACAAAGAGAACAGGAGCTCCCCAAGGCGAATAGCTCGGACGGATGAATCCTTTATCAGACAACTCTTGAATTTGTTTCGATAACTCTTGCATCTCTGACGGTGTAAAATGATAAGGTGCTTTCGCAATCGGGTTGGCATTGGGTACAAGGTCAATATGAAACTTGACTTGACGAACTGGAGGCAAACCAGGCAGTTCATCGGGAAATACCTCTGGATAATCCCGAACAATCGGAATATCCTGAATACTCTTAATCTTGCCTTTCTCCTCGGTGACATGTGCCAGGAAAGCAACATATCCTTTTCGTAAATATCTTTGGGCCTTTGTACACGACATAAGCTTCAATCCACCAGATGGTTTTTCGCCACGAACTTCCAGAACATCGCCAGACTGAAGAGGAATACGAACAATCTTATCAAAACAAACCACCTCAGCATGATGTTTGGTTAACCAATCCATCCCCACGAGAATATCGAAACTCCCAAGTTGCATCGGCGTGAGGTCAATGGGAAAAAGATGGTTATCAAGGTTTAACTGACAATCACGGATAACAGAATCGAGGACAAGAGGTTTACTAGTATCAACTTCGACAGATAAGGGTTTCCTCATTTTAGTTCTCGGTATCGCAAGCAAAGGTTCAAAAGATAATGAAACAAAACTTCTATCGGCGCCAGAATCAAAAAGAATATATGCAGGTCGATTGTTAACAAGAAACATACCATTAACCACCTCGTTGTCAGCCCTCGCTTCGTTAGCATTCAGATTGTATGCTCGCCCACGAGCGGGATTCGCATTTGCATTGACATTGACATTCACGTTTGGATTTACATTTGCATTTGCCAACCTCGGACAGTTGTTGCGGTAGTGACCAAGCTCTCCAAAATTGAAACATGTACCCGGTGGGAATCTAGCAGCATTCCCCTGAACTTGAGCTTGATTCCGAACAATCTGTTTCTGACCCGAATGACTGACGTTGGCCAGATGCCCAAGCTTACCACACATTGGGCATTGCCTACAAGCTTGTTGTGCAACATGATGACCATTGCAGTGAGCACAATGAGGTGCGGTACCAGCATACGCTTTCTTCGCAGGAGGTTGAGCTGGCGGGTTCTGAGGGTTCTGAGCAGTTTGTGCAGTTACTGCAAAATTCTGGGAACCCTTTCGCTTTCTCGACTTCTTCGATGACTCACCTTCTTTACCCTTACCTTTATTCTTGTCCTTCCCAGAATCAGTCGCCTTCTTTTTATCACCATTGCGGGTGAGTTTACCCTTCCTGACTTGAGACTCAGTCAGGGTAGCAGACAACTCGATTGCTTGGCGAAGGGTGGTTGGATTAATACCGGTCACTATATCCAGAATAGAATCGGGTAAACCATCGATATACCTCTCTATCGCTTTTTCCAACGGGGTAACCATAGTAGGACACAAAATACTGAGCTCCTCAAATCGATCCGTATACGCACGGTGTTCTCCCCCGTCTTGTTTCAGATCGTCAAACTCTCGTTCCAAAGCTCGAATTTCATGACGGGGACAGAACTCTCTCATCATGAGAGCTCGAAGCTCTTCCCATGTTTGTGCCAATGCCACTTCGGCACCCCTATCGCGCATAACTCCGTTCCACCACGTAAGAGCACGCTTCTCAAACACACTCGAAGCAAATTCAACCTTATGCCCATTCGGACATTGCACATGTCTGAATGTGTTCTCGATACTCTCGAACCATTGAAGGAGTGCAGTTGCTCCTTGTGACCCAGAAAACTTTAGCGGCTTAGCATAATTGAAATTTTTGAAATCACACGGTGCATTATTGTTGTTGTTGTATATCTCGTGAACTTGGGTCACAACACCGGGAAGCACAACAGCCACTTGCTGAGAGACCAGGGCTGCGATTTCTTCAATAGTAAAAGATTGTGCTTCAAGTCGAGGAGGCATTGTCTAGTAAGGAAACAGGAGAATCGACTGAGATTGAAAATTAGGAAAAACAAAAGAGGTATCGACAAAACACAAGGAAGGCGATCATTTGTTTGTTACCTCGAACAAACAAACGACACGCAGTGACTAATCAAAGTAATGAATCAAAATAATGTATCACTAAGACATACTCGCCTATAAGTGAACACTCACCCCAAGAGTTCCCAGGTAAGAGTGACTGGTCCGATTATGTGGATTTATATGAACACTCTAGCCTTAGACAGAAAACTCAGGGTACAGGCATTCACTCTTCCAGTTTGCACGTGTTCACATTATTTAGACCCAAACTCTGACGAGATTTTCAAAAGTCAAAAGGCACTAAGCAAAAAATGAGTCAAACTAGAAGGGTTCAAAACCTTATAACAGAGGGTTCAAAACCTAGTAATCAATCATCCTAGAACGGATGACTAATTTTCGAAGCATATTCGGATTTTTTTTTTAAATTCTAAACTCAATTCAACTTGCGTTGGGGTCCTAGAAAGTTATAGTCTAGGTCAAAATTTTACTAATAACCTAATTCTCTATAACCATTGGCTCTGATACCAACTTTTCTGTCACACCCCGACCACGTAAAACAACAAATCGTGGTGGAAACGTCGGGGAGTGTTGTAACAGAATTATTGTTTCAAACCATGGATACAACAGTTTCGTTTTATTGAATATTAAACATTGTCTTAAAGTTAAACAAGCAATTCAAACATAGTTTATCATCGTTATTAAATCACTAAGGCCTTGTCCGGTCCTAAGTGAGCATGCATCCTATTCGCAATCAACATTAAGCAACTTCACCTGAAACATATGTAAAAACAAAGTCAGCAAAGAAATGATGGCGATTACATAGTTTTTGTGTGAGTATCAGATTCATGGCTCGTTTGTATGTTAAAACAACTTGTACAACTTCGTTAATTGATATTAGAAAACCTTGTTTTGTAAAATGTTTGTATTGTAAATGAATAACCAAGTCAAAATAGATTGGTCATAATTTATAAACCTCAATGCCATGAATCTTAACTCAAAACATTTGTTTATGTAAACCAAATCATAAATCGTTCTTATAATAAAACTCGTATGGTTTATATAGTTTCGTAAACATCGTTGTGTAATATTGTTTAACTCGTTCTCGTTATAGAATATCGTTCATTCGTTTAAATCGTTCCAAATCATTCAATTCATTCACTCGTTTAAATCGTTCTCGTTTTAATTATGAAAACTACTTTTGGTCGTCTCGCTAATAACATTTAAACATTCGTGACTCGTTCATCGTTCAACTCGTTCAACTCGTATTAACAAACCACCAAAGGGTAAGTTAACAATCATCAGATTCAGTCGTTACCCACCTAACCCACACATAACCATGGGTCCGGTCTGATAACGGGATTTGTCGGATCCTATGCTACCATAACCTAATACTGGTTGGTTCGGCCAAAATTAATGAATGTCATTTGTTATGTAATTACCACCAACAAGTTCGTTCACATTATCGAAATCATTATTAGTTTAGTATAAACCATCTCAATCGTTTTGAAACCACTGTTAGAATATCGAAATCATTTTGATACATATGAATCACCCCAAAATAATCGAAAACAGTAAAGAGAGGGGATCTATGTACTCACCTTCGGGTGCGTTTTTAAATGTTAACACAATCCCTCAAATTGTTTATCCACCCTAAATTAAATAAGAATGATTTTAATAATCAAATACCCACACTTTGACATGCAAAATACTACTTATGTCATTTCTGTTTTAATATATATAAAACTGGACTGTTTTCGAGCAATTTAATAAAATAGTTAACCATCTCCAAAAATTCCCAATTTTTTGCAGAATGTCAAATACCATCCAAATTTTATTGTGTAAAATTTTTCGGGGTCCAGTTCATTACAAATATTTTATAGAAATTCATTTACCGGACTGAAATCAGATTCCTCACTTTCTGACTGCAGTTCACGGAAAAATTCATTTAAAATTTATCGTAAGTGCGATTGATGAAATTCCAGTGGGAGAATTACTAAGACATCAGTGGTCATCTACAGTACCAATTTTAAGAGTTAATTCGTCTCATGTTTCAAGTTATAACTCCGAATACAACACACATTTTCTGCAGTAAAAACGCAGCTTGAGCTGCTGTCCAAAAACAGTCCTTTAAAAATAGTAAACGAAGTCTAAAATTATGATTCCAGTTCCATTAGATCTGTTTTTCGAAAATACATAATTTAGGCTTTAGAAAATCAGTTTTTCGATTTATAATGATCCAGTTACAGCCAGTTGAAGTTGGCTGAAAATGCTAATCAGCATGCTGTTTCTAGCTTAAATGTTACTAAAACGCACACATACGATCACCATAAATATAAAATAAAAGATGATCAAAGAAGCTTACTACTAGTTTGAAGCTAGGGAAGAGACACTAGAGAAAACGGGTGGATAAAAGCAATTGTGAGGGGTCCTTCAACTTCCGAAAGCTCCAAGCTTCCTAGCTTAGCTCCTTGCACCTCTAAATCACCTTGGAGTGCTTGTTAGTGAAATGAAAATGGTGGAGTTGGGATAGGAATGATGAACCGTAGCTCATGTGAGGAAGGATAAAGAAATTCTTGGGGTGTTTAATGAGAAGGTAAAATGATTATTTAATAATCCATCTTTAGTGGCTATTAGGTATATGTTCCTTGGAGTCCAACATGATCATTCAAATCCCACTAAGTCCAAGAAGGTGACAAGAAGATTTAGCTCAATTTTGTGGAGATGGGGTCCCTAGGGGACGGTCACAATTAGGGGGGGGGGGTGGGTATTGGTTTAGTTGAGATTATAAATCAAGTTCCTTTAACAAAAGCACAAACACAATCATATCAAATTAACAAATCAAAAAAAATCTAGACAAAATATAATGGTGGAGTCCATCTAAATATGGTGACCAAAATTTAGATGGGGGAGGGCTCCATGTGAAATTTTTTTTATATAAATATGCCAAAAGTAGGCTAAAACGGGTGTTTAACTGGATACCGGGTATTTTATCTAGCGTTTATATCCCGGTTTATGGCGTACTAAATTATTTTTATTATTCTATAAAAATAAACTTGCCAAAATATTACCGAAATAAATTTCAGTTGCCAAGACTTGGCTGCGTTGTTTGCGTTTTGCAGTATAAACACTGTGTTGCGCAGAAACACGCGGTACGCGCTTAAACTTGAAAAATAACGTTTTTAGGCGTTTTAATTGATTAATCATAATAGAATTTTTTGGGATTTAAATATTATCCGGGCGGTTTTTTTTTTGGGTAAAGGGTTACCCCGGTGATTCTATTATAGACAACCGCTAAATAAGTACAAGTAGTGAGGATGAGTTCCCCACTAGTTCATATACAGGACATGCCCCATATATGTTAGCAAAAAACAAAACAAACCAACATACCAACTCAATCTAGCCTACTACAATCATGGTAATGACTACCTAGTAGACAAACGAAAAATCAAACAACAATGTCAACCGCCATCATCAAAAATGAAATTGCTACCAACCGGCAGCCCCTTAGCATGAAACAGAAGCCACCTATCCATTGGACAACTTTATATGAGAGGTGCTTGCCCCTGTACTGGAAGACGTAGGATGTGTACCCGATGTCATAACCTCATTCGTTTCATCATATACAACCTCTACCTCGTCATCGTCAGACTCCCCATTTAGCTCACGCCCCCCTTTATATCTCCCCTGGGAGGAACCCCCATTCCCCCCAACGAACCCAAGAGCACTAAATGAATTGTGTGTTTGAACCTTGGACGAACTAGTGCACCTCGCATTCACGTAGGAAGAACTCACTGCCTTTTTCTTTTTATCCACAGGTCTATATTCAAACTTGGGCTTTTGATTGTTAACTTGAAAACCGCTCTTCTTTACATTCCTTTTTGTCTTGACTTCCGTATAACCATCCTCATCTGTCACACCCTGTCTTTTGCGGAAGCGTATGATGTGTGACTAGCTTGTTATCATTGCATTCAATCGTAATAAACAACTACATGATCAAAACGATGTTCATCCATTCATGAAAATTTGAGTATTACAAACACTTGTTATTTAAGTTTTCAAAACACGACCTTTGACAAGGTTACAATTCAACAAAAGTGGATGACATCTAAACTTGTAGTCTACTTCTAGTTATGACACTTGCGCCCAAGATCCATCCTGTCACCTGAAATACATGTAATTTTGGAAAACATCAACATAAAGTTGAGCGAGTTCATGCGTTTTTGTATTTCACGTTTTTATACTTTGTATGAAAACATAGTATTTATCATGTATAATTCAGGTCTTTCTCGAGTACCCCACGTACTCAAGTATAATTCCCGTTTTCTTGAGTACCCCACGTACTCAAGTATCATTCAAGTTTTCTTGTGTACCCCACGTTTTAAATGATTGTTTATACAAGGACTTTAAGGCATGTGAGGACATATGGAGCATTAGTGTTGGCTCCTTTAAGGCATGTGAGCATATGGAGCATTAGTGTTGGCTCCTTTACTGTGTCGATTACCCTCGACTGTGTCGATTAACCTCGGCTGCGTCAATTTCCCTTGACTGTGTCGATTTACCTCGACTGTGTCGATTTCCCTCGACTGGGACACCGAAGCACTCATGAGGTCACATAAGGACCATGAGTGGGGCTCGGCCGTACCCGTTAGATCTAACCCTCGTCCCTAATTAAGTATTAATGGCATCTCAATATCTAGTTTAAGCTCACATGATCTAGTATTTTCTAGGCTTTTCTTAAAGCTCATCATATTGCACTCACCACGAGTGCTTCTCGTATTCTTTTGTATTCTCAAATCATATTGCACTCGGTACTCGTTCTCACCAAGAGTGCTTCTCGTATTTTTACCATTTGTAAAAATTGTAATATTTGTAACATGTATTTCACCCCCGAGAGTTATAAAACCAAAAATAGTTAGAGAAAAGGGGGAGCATGAACTCACAACTTTGCGTTCCTTGCGTCGTAAACTTCACCGGATTTGCTTAATTAACGTCGTAACCTATACGCGTTTTCTTAACGTTAGTCACTAGACTTGCGTCGCACAAGTACAGTCACTCTCTTTTGTATATATTCTTGTGTTAAAAATTATTCTATATTTTTAACTAAGTGTTTTACTTATATTATTTTATCAAAAATTAATATAAGTATCTCATGTGTTGCACTTTGCACCCGAATTATGTATCTTGTATGTTGTATGTGTATTTTGTGTTTATACTTCTCATGAGTATTTAGTGTATTTTTAAGCCATAATACGCTAGCACGTATAACACATACTATATACACTTAGCACAAAAGTTGGTGATCAAATAATATATATTTTTCTCTCAAAAATATACATACTTATATCCATTTTTATTCTTGAAGAAATCATCATTTCTTATCACCAGAAATTTGGGAAACCTTGGTAATACTCTTAAATACATTTTTAGGGAATAAGTTTCTCAAAAACTAATACTTTTCTAAGTGTCAAAATTTATAAAAATTTTGACAGAGTTTCCCCTAAAAATGGAGGTTTCCCATGTTTTCAAAACATGTGTTTATTTTATTTTAAATCGTCAACAATTATCAACAATAATCATCAACAATAATCACTAATTTCTCCATTTCATGAACTTGAATATTTACAAAAATGTGTAGTAACTTACTAGCACATTTAGTAAGTCTTGTTATCTTTAAAAATAAGTTAAATTTCTTAAAAACTTTATTTTTAAAGAATATGAAGTTTCACAACTTCTAGTCGGTTTTTTTACGAAAATTATTTCTTTGTTAAAACTTTTGTTACACAAGTGTCCACACACTTGTTTGTTCATAAAAACACCTCTACTTCATGAAAGATCCGGTTTTAAAACATGGTTTTGTCTTACAGTTGGTCTTTCGAAAATACCACTTCTAGATCTTTAGATCTACTAGTTTAGAACTCCATTTCAGAAGATAAATTGTTTTTACACAAGTTCATGTTTAATAGTAGTAGTGTTCATCATCTAGTCCTTTTTATACTTTAACATACACTAGCTCATGTTCTAAGAACATAACCTAGCCGGGTTAGATGACGATCCAAACTACTACTAGCATTAAACAACACAAAATAATCATCACAAAACAAGTTTAACAAGTTTTACACAATTATCCATCTATTAACCATCATATTCATCACTTTAATAGACTTTTAGTTGGTGACTTAGTATGTTCATGATTTTCAACCGACAAATCTCTTATTAACCACTCTAGACAAGATCAAGAAGGTGTTTTAGAACACTTACTACTAGCTCAAGGCTAGGGAAGTTCAAGAGTGCAAATGAGGTGGATAAAAGCAAATGGTGAAGGTCCTTCAAGTTCCGTTGCTTCCACACTTCCTAACTTTGCTTCTTACACCATTGTATACCAAGAGAATGGATGGAATGAACCTTGAAATGAAGGTGTGTGGGTGTGTGGTTGAAGCCGTGAGTTAGAGGGAGAGATGAGAGAGTTTTTGGTGTTGTTGAATGAAGAAGATGAAGTGAGAATGAAGTATAATGGTTAAATAGAATGTTTCTCCAACATTTTATGATCCAAAGTGTAATATGTCCATGGCTCACCCAACATAATCCCCTAAAATATTAGAAAGAAATCCCCCTAATGGGGCCCTTGTCCATTCAGTTATGGAGGGGGGGGGGGTATCCAATTGGATTTCAACCATTTAGTTAGTGGTATATAGTTTAGTTAGGAATTACAATTTAGTTACTAGTGTGTTGTAATTTATAATGGGTGTTAGGGTATTCGGGGATCCTAAATAGCTTAGAAAAGTAGGAACAATGCTTCTAGCATTATTTTGGTGTTCCGGGTAATATCCGGTTGTGCGGCTAGACACCGGTTCGTTAAAGTGCTAAATTACACATTTTAGTGTCTTTTAAGTACCTTTTTGCATCCTTTCAGTTCCTAACACTTGGGGAAGTATTCTGGATAATAAAACGTAATTTCAGCATAATATTTATAAGTCTAAAAGCTGATTAGAGCTGAATTCATTAAAATTCTGCACTTAAAGTGCGTTTCGGGTGCTTTTTAGTGCTTATTTTTGCTTCCGGAGAGTGTATATATTAAACCCTTGTATGTACTCTTGGGTTTTAATGCATTCTTGTTGTCGGACCTACACCTAGGCTCCAATTTTATTGTCTGACTGCTTTCTGCAGTTCCGTTGACACATAGTGTCTTACCGGTGAGTTTACTTCGTATTTTTGACGCAACGCTCTCGTTTATGCATAAAGCAATATTTTGTAGTATATATCATGCATGAATTCACTTGTATGGAATTCATAAATTTATTTGCCTGGTAAAACAGATCATGCACAGTCATTTAAGCGTAAATTACTGTTCATTTCGTGTACGGAATGTACGGAAAAGTGACGGTTGTCACAGTCTCCCCCCGTTAAAAGAATTTCGTCCCGAAATTCAAGCGATACCATCGGTCGCAGGGGAGTTGTGAAACTAATATGGTCACTTAGATTCATGATTTGTCTTTATGTTCCCAACTCACACTATGCCTTCTCTAGGCGAGGCTCTCATTAAAGCCATACTTCTTGTCACACCCCGACCACGTATAACATACGAAACGTGGCGGAAACATCGGGGAGTGTTGTAACAGAATTAATTGTTTCAAACCCATGGCAAGCAAAGTTGTATTTTATTTATCAACATAAGTGTTACATTGTTTCAAACAGGAATTTAAGAGTTTAGTACATAATTAAACATCGTCTAGCTTCATTTTAAGTTTCTAAGGCACAGGTCCGCCCTAGTGTCATGATCGTCATCCTACGGAAAAGCACCTGAAAACACATGTGAAAGTAGGTACGTCAGCATAAAAATGCCTGTGAGATACATAGGTTTGTGAAAATAAGATTCATGACTTGTGTTTGAGAAAATGTTTCGTCATGAACCTTGTAATTTGATTTGTTTTGTAAATCACTTGAAAAACGATAAGATCAGATGATATGTATAAATAAGAGAATAGTGTATGGTTAAATGGATAACCATTGTAAACTGAGTTTGTATAAGATAAGTTGTTTGTAAAACAATGTATTGTGAAAAGTATGTTATTTGTATAAAATGTTATATGTATCAAACTGAAATGATTCAAATAACGCTACGATATATATTACCATACAAACACTTATATATAGGAAGTACCAGCGGCGTATCCACCATGCTTGTATCGTATTACATACGCATCGTTACTTAATCAATTAATCAAACCAAACCAAACAATGTAAGATGTCTATGTTTAAACCAATAGTCAAAAGTCCTTGTATAAATCATGTCAAATGTTTATAAGTCCAAAAGTAGTCAAGTAATGTGTAACAAATGTTGTGTATGGTAAGTAAAATAAGACTACTTAAACCATAAGTAAAAATGTACAAAACAAAGTATTTTGAATATATCAAAAAGTTATGTTTTGTAAAGTGATGCATGATACATTGATACAAACATTTATGTGGTAAGTTAACGCATACATTCAAGCCTTGAGACAGTCGGATAACCCTTTCAGTCAAGGTTATCAAAAGAATTGTATTCGGATTCAGTCATTCCTTACATCCAAACAAACCCGGGATGTCAGGAATGGGATTTGTCAAGTCCTATGGTACCACTACTTACTACCGAGCGGCGTAGCAAATGTTAATGAACGTAATAAAGACCCGTTTGTGCAAACCAAATGTCATAGTAGTTGTATACATGTCATATGAAAACAATGTACTAAGTATGCTAAGTTAACATACAAAGTAGAAAAGTCTTGTAAATCAATGTGCTAGCATGCTATCAGTCAACATACGTAGCAGAAAGGTAATGTAAATCAATGTGCTAGCATGCTATCAGTCAACATACGTAGCAGAAAGGTAATGTAAATCAATGTGCTTAGCATGTTATCAGTCAACATACATAGCAGAAAAGTCATGTAAATCAATGTACTATAATGTACTAACAAACATAGTCGGTATATGATGTGAAAACAGGAAAGCATGAAAGTAACAAGTAGGCACATGTGTTCCACCCCAAAACAGTTTGGAAAACAGTAAAAGAGGGGTCTATGTACTCACTTGATATTGCTCAGTTGTCTAAAGATGACCACCGAGTAATGCTATAGATCACGGAATCAAACGGCACCTAATATAGGTAACTATGTTAATAAACCGGACCTAAATCGGAAGACTGGGTAGCATTAGGGTTTGTAAACCAAATGAGTGTAGGAACTCATGTGATATGGTTTAACAAAGTCTACATGGTAAATGAAACTTAACCTAAGTCTTATCGACCCATTACGACCCGTTTAGGTAGCTTATGCTACTTTAACGCATCGTGCGCGTAAAACGCGTTCAGAACGCCTAACCAGCCCTATGACAAGTGTTATATGCCTAAACATGTTACATAATCAGTTATGTGGCAAAAGTTTAGGTTATATATGCTTAATTACCAATTATACATGAAAAGGGTATTCTGGTAATTTACCTAAGGCATATAAACTACCTATCATACAACTATTTAAACGATGTGACCATAGGGTATAACCTCGGAAGGTTATTCCCTACCTACTATGGTCACCTAATGTGTTTGGTCGGATCCTAATGATCGACCAAACTGGGTCGGGTTCGAAGGTATAGGCGATTTATTAGATCGCCTACCCTACGACTCTAGACAACGTGGTAATCAGTGGGCATAGTCCCAAAGGACTATGACCAACGTGATTACACTCACGTTGCGAAGTTCAAACGAACTTCGCATTGACCATTACTGGTCAACGCTGAAAGTCAAACAAAGTTTGACTTTCTGACTCGAAAAGCAGTAAAAATAAGGAAAAGAACGAAAGAATACTAACCCAGGGTCCCCGAATGCTAAACTCAATTCGAAAATCTCAGGTATGAAACAAATGTTTCAACTTAGAGTTTCTCAAAGTGAATTTCTAGTGATTATGAACAATGGGGGGTGGGGTATTTATAGTATTCGGAGAACCGTTAAGATCGTTTCTTGGAAAAGGGGAAACGATCAAGGCCGTACACTTGTCGGGATGTTATGGTGCCTCAAAATGCACACACCATAGGGATTTGACATGTGGGAGGGGTTTTGGAAGTGCAAAACAGCTGCAACCAGCTGTTAAAACCATTTAATCTGGTCTGATACTCGGATGCGGCCCGCTTCAGGATGTTCCAAACACAATGCGGGCCGCTTTGGCCTGTCTGATCAGCAAACTTGTTTCAGAAATGACAGTTTCAGTCCCTGCACGTGTTTAAGGCCCTTTTCCGACACTTCTAAGGCCCGTAAAGCCAACTTTAAGGCCCTAAAATGTTGCCTAAACATTGTGGACATGAAACATGTTCAAAAATATGTCGGAGGATGGTTCGTTTGGTCGTACGAACGCGATGTTCGCTTAATTACGACGGAATGCGCATAAGCGCGAAAAACGATCCAAATGACGCGACGAATGGATTTTTCTTAAGGCGAATACTAAAATATAATGTAGTCATGCTTACATAAATTTTTGGATGTCCAGATGTATTCAGAACGTAAGTTATGCGCGAAAATGCAAACTTGTGCACTTTTTGACACTTTTAGTCCCTGAATGACCCAAAAGTTTATTTTAGCACACCGAACCCCTCAAAGCCTATTTCTAAGCTATGTAAAGGATATTTAAGGTGTGTTTAACTTATGGTTATGTTCCGGAATGTTCGTTACAGTTCAAATTGACATACTTTCGCAGTTTGTCATATTTAGTCCCTGTAAGCGAATTAACTTGATTTTGCCATACCAATGCCTTCAAAACTTATTTCTAAGTTATTTAAAGGTTACTTAAGGTATGTTGAGTATATGTTGATGTTCCGGAGTATTTCTCGCATTAAACTGAGTACGTTTACGCACTAGTTTGCGTATAACTCTCCAGAAAGTGATGTAGAGTTTGAAATTACATAAAAGTCAAAACATGAAAAAATGTAAAACATAACAAAACAAACATTGTGTTCAAATAACATTGTTTTATTGATAACAGAACTGTTCATAGTGATTACAAGCACAGTTGTTACAGTCTCCCCTACTTGTGGAAATTTCGTCCCGAAATTTATTTAGAGGAAACTTGTGGAAAAAGATGTGGATATTTCGCCTTCATTTGATCTTCGCGTTCCCAAGTAAACTCAGGTCCACGTTTAGCTTCCCAGCGAACTTTGACCAAAGGAATGCGCTTGCGTTTAAGCCACTTGACTTCACGTTCCATGATTTCCACTGGTTTCTCAACAAATTTCAGTGTTTTGCCAACACGAATTTCGTCAAGCGGTATGGAGTAGTTCTCATCAGCTGTACATTTCTTGAGATTTGATATGTGAAAAGTTGGATGAACATTTCCAAGTTCAGGAGGTAACTCAAGTCTGTAGGCTACCTTTCCGATTCTTTCGACGATCTTGAATGGTCCAACGTATCTAGGTGCAAGTTTTCCTTTCTTTCCAAATCTGATCACACCTTTCCAAGGTGAGACCTTAAGTAATACTCGATCACCGACTTGAAATTCCAAGGCTTTGCGTTTTGGATCCGCGTAAATCTTCTGACGACTTCTAGCTGCCTGAAGGTTATCACGAACTTTCTTGACCTTGTCAGTTGTCTCTAAAATGAGGGCAGGTCCAGTAAGTTGAGCCTCGCCAATCTCATTCCAGCAGACTGGTGAACGACATTTTCGACCATAAAGAGCTTCGAAAGGAGCCATTCCGATGCTAGTGTGATAACTGTTGTTGTAGGAGAATTCAATCAATTTAAGATGTGAATCCCAGCTACCACCAAAATCGATCACACAAGCTCTAAGCATATCCTCCAGAGTCTGGATTGTTCTCTCAGATTGACCATCCGTTTGCGGATGATAAGCTGTGCTCAGATTAAGTTGGGTCCCCATAGCAGATTGCATGGTTCTCCAAAAGTGAGAAGTGAAACGAGCATCTCTGTCAGAAATGATGTTCAACGGAACACCATGTCGAGCTACAATTTCATCTACATAGATTTGAGCAAGTCTGTCAGTAGGAAAATCCTCACGGATTGGCAAGAAATGTGCTGACTTTGTAAGACGATCAACGACTACCCAGATGGCATCATGACCTTTCTTTGTGCGCGGGAGTTTGGTAACAAGATCCATAGTAATGTTTTCCCATTTCCAAACTGGGATCTCTGGTTGCTCCAATAAACCAGAAGGACGCTGATGTTCAGCCTTAACCTTAAGACAAGTAAGGCATTTGGATACGTATAAGGCAATGTCTTTCTTCATACCAGGCCACCAATAGTGAATACGAAGATCCTTATACATTTTATCTGAGCCCGGATGAATAGAATAACGAGACTTATGGGCTTCATCCATAAGCAAGGTACGAAGATCATCCTGGCTTGGGACCCATAAACGGTCCATGAAGTAATATGATCCATTGTCCTTCAGTTCCAGAGCAGGTGTTATGTGATAAGGAAACTCCTTATCCATCAATCCTTGTGAAACACAAGATTGTTGAGCTTGAGAAATGCGTGCTTGAATATCGGATCGAGCTTGAATAACAGATTGAACATGTACACAATGAAGCTTAGTACGTTCCTTACGACTCAATGCGTCAGCTACGACATTCGCCTTACCAGGATGGTAGCGAATTTCGCAGTCATAGTCGTTTAAAAGCTCAACCCAACGTCGCTGTCTCATGTTGAGTTCTTTCTGATTGAAGATATGCTGGAGACTTTTGTGGTCAGTGAAAACCACACATTTTGTACCGTACAAATAGTGTCTCCAGATCTTTAGAGCGAAAACAACTGCACCCAACTCAAGATCATGAGTGGTGTAGTTCTTCTCATGTATCTTCAACTGCCTTGATGCATAGGCTATGACTTTGTTCCTTTGCATCAGAACACAACCAAGACCCAATTTCGATGCATCACAATACACGACAAAATCATCATCACCCTCAGGCAATGATAGAACAGGCGCATCGCAAAGCTTCTGCTTCAAGTGTTGAAAAGCTTCCTCTTGTTTGTTTCCCCAATAAAAGGGCATTTTCTTCTGAGTTAGAGCAGTTAGAGGAACTGCAATTTTCGAGAAGTTTTCTATGAAGCGGCGATAATAACCCGCTAGACCAAGAAAAGAACGAACTTCAGTAGGAGTAGAAGGTGTATCCCAATCCTTAATCGCACTGATTTTGGAGGGATCTACATGAATACCTTGTTCGTTGATAATATGTCCTAAAAATTGAACCTCTTTAAGCCAGAATTCACACTTGGAGAATTTGGCGAAAAGTTGCTCTTTCTTTAGGAGTTCCAGAGTAAGACGAAGATGCTGCTCGTGATCAGCTCGCGTCTTAGAGTAAATCAAGATATCGTCAATAAAAACAATGACGAACTGATCCAAATAAGGTTTGCAGACCCTATTCATTAAGTCCATGAAAACAGCAGGAGCATTAGTCACACCGAATGGCATGACTGTGAACTCATAGTGCCCATACCGAGTACGGAACGCTGTCTTGGGAATATCTTCTTCTTGCACCCGAAGTTGATGATATCCGGAACGTAGATCAATCTTCGAAAAATAAGAAGCGCCTTGTAACTGATCAAAGAGATCATCGATGCGAGGTAGAGGATATCGATTCTTGATGGTAAGCTTGTTAAGCTCACGATAATCGATACACATCCTAAAGGATCCATCCTTCTTCTTTACAAAAAGAACGGGAGCACCCCAGGGTGAAAAGCTAGGACGGATAAAACCTTTGTCAGAGAGCTCCTGAAGCTGTTTAGACAACTCTTGCATCTCAGATGGTGCAAGACGATATGGAGCTCTGGCAATGGGATTTGCACCAGGTACGAGATCAATACGGAACTCGACGTGGCGTGCTGGAGGTAGACCAGGTAAGTCTTCAGGGAACACTTCAGAATAATCCCGAACGATAGGAATATCTGAAATAGACTTACCCTTGCCTTTATCTTCTGTAATATGTGCTAAGAAAGCCACATAGTTCTTCTGCAGATACTTCCGAGCCTTAAAACAAGACATGAGTTTGAGACCACAGGTAGGCTTCTCACCTTGAACCTGCAGAATCTCGCCTGTCGAAAGCGGCACACGAACAATCTTCTCAGAACAAACTATCTCTGCGTGATGCTTGGATAACCAATCCATTCCCACAATAACGTCGAAGCTTCCAAGTTGCATAGGCGTGAGATCGATAGGAAAAAGATGATCGTTAAGATTCAATTGGCAGTTGTGAAGAACAGAATCAAGAATAATGGGTTCACCACTAGCAACCTCTACTGTCAAAGATTTACTTAGTTTCGTTCTAGACACGCGAAGCATAGGCTCAAAAGACAAAGACACGAAACTCTTATCGGCACCAGAATCGAAAAGAACAGATGCAGGCTGATTATTAATAAAGAACGTACCGTTCACCACATTATCATCAGCCTGTGCCTCTTGGGCATTCATGTTAAAGACTCGGCCTCGAGCCGGAGCTTGATTCTGATTCTGATTCTGGTTGACTAGCCTTGGGCACCGGTTCCTGTAGTGGGTCAGATCCCCACAATTGTAGCACGAACCAGGAGGAAAATGAGGTCGTGCAGCTTGGCCCTGTTGCGGGGCAGGAGGCTGAGCAACCTGTTGAGCTTGGTTATGGACTGCCTGGTTCTGATTGACAGGAATGCGGCAGTTGACAGCAAGATGACCAGATCTTCCGCAGTTGGTGCACTGACGACACTGGAGATGTGGTTGGTGATGGCCGTTACACCTGTTGCACAAAGGTGCATTGCCAAAATAAGTCTTCTTGGCAGGTGGTTGCGTAGGCTGATTTGGTGCAGCTTGAGCCTGTGCAGTAACAACAAAATTTTGGGCACCCTTTCGCTTCCTTGATTTCTTTGATGCTTCACCTTCCTTACCCTTACCCTTATTCTTGTTTTTCTCAGAATTAGTCTCCTTCTTTTTATCACCCTTGCGGGTGAGTTTACCCTTCCTGACTAGAGTCTCAGTGAGGGTAGCAGACAACTCGATAGCTTGGCGAAGGGTAGTAGGATTAACACCAGTCAAAATCTCCAGAATAGAATCGGGTAACCCATCAATATACCTCTCGATCGCTTTATCCGGAGGGGTAACCATGGTGGGACACAATAGACTGAGTTCTTCAAAACGATCCGTGTATGCACGGTGTTCAGCCCCATCTTGCTTTAAGTCATCAAACTCTCGTTCCAAAACTCGAATTTCATGACGGGGACAAAACTCCTTCATCATGAGAGCCCGAAGCTCTTCCCATGTTTGTGCCAACGCCACTTCGGCACCCCTATCGCGCTTAATACCATTCCACCAGGTAAGCGCTCGCTTCTCAAACACGCTTGAAGCAAATTCAACCCTACGCGTATTCTGACACTGCACATGTAAGAATGTGCTCTCGATACTTTCAAACCACCGTAGGAGCGCAGTTGCTCCTTGCGACCCAGAAAACTTAAGCGGCTTTGCAGAATTGAAATTCTTGAAATTACAGTGTGCGTTATTGTTGTTGTTATTGCCGTTGTTGTTAAATATATCGTGGACTTGAGTTACAACACCGGGAAGTACAGCAGCCACTTGCTGAGAAACCAGGGCTGCGATCTCTTCAATAGTAAAAGTTCGAGGATCGCGTCGAGGAGGCATTCTAAAAGAGGAAAACATGAAAGAAAACGAGTGAGATGATTGGATGAAAAGAATGAGATGAAACAAAATCAACAAGAGCAAAGATGGTGGTCATTCGTCCGTATCACAGAGCAAACAAACAACACACAGTGACTAATCAAAGTAAATGGGTCAAAAATAATGTATAATGAAGACATGCTCGCCTATAAGTGAACACTCATCCCAAGAATTCCCAGGTAAGCACAACTGGTCTCGCGTCTGATGAGATGTATACGAAGTGCTTGCCTAGACAGAAAACCCAGAATACAGGCATTCACCCTTCCAGTTTGCACATGTTCACATTATTTAAAACCCAAAACGTTTGACGGGATTTTGAAAATTTGAAGGCACAAGGCCAAAAACCAAACTGAAAAGGGTTCAAAACCATATAAAAGAGAGTTCAAAACCTTGTAATAATTTATTCAAAAACAGATGATTGTTTTTCAAAAATCGTTTCGGAAAAATTTTGGTTCCTTGTTTTGATAATCACCTAAGGATAGGTGATGTAAATGTTTTAAGATCTAAACACAACTAATTTGTGTTAGGGTCCTAGAAAAGTTATAGTCTAGGTCAAAGCATTACTAATAACCTAATTCCCTATAACCATTGGCTCTGATACCAACTCTTCTGTCACACCCCGACCACGTATAACATACGAAACGTGGCGGAAACATCGGGGAGTGTTGTAACAGAATTAATTGTTTCAAACCCATGGCAAGCAAAGTTGTATTTTATTTATCAACATAAGTGTTACATTGTTTCAAACAGGAATTTAAGAGTTTAGTACATAATTAAACATCGTCTAGCTTCATTTTAAGTTTCTAAGGCACAGGTCCGCCCTAGTGTCATGATCGTCATCCTACGGAAAAGCACCTGAAAACACATGTGAAAGTAGGTACGTCAGCATAAAAATGCCTGTGAGATACATAGGTTTGTGAAAATAAGATTCATGACTTGTGTTTGAGAAAATGTTTCGTCATGAACCTTGTAATTTGATTTGTTTTGTAAATCACTTGAAAAACGATAAGATCAGATGATATGTATAAATAAGAGAATAGTGTATGGTTAAATGGATAACCATTGTAAACTGAGTTTGTATAAGATAAGTTGTTTGTAAAACAATGTACTGTGAAAAGTATGTTATTTGTATAAAATGTTATATGTATTAAACTGAAATGATTCAAATAACGCTACGATATATATTACCATACAAACACTTATATATAGGAAGTACCAGCGGCGTATCCACCATGCTTGTATCGTATTACATACGCATCGTTACTTAATCAATTAATCAAACCAAACCAAACAATGTAAGATGTCTATGTTTAAACCAATAGTCAAAAGTCCTTGTATAAATCATGTCAAATGTTTATAAGTCCAAAAGTAGTCAAGTAATGTGTAACAAATGTTGTGTATGGTAAGTAAAATAAGACTACTTAAACCATAAGTAAAAATGTACAAAACAAAGTATTTTGAATATATCAAAAAGTTATGTTTTGTAAAGTGATGCATGATACATTGATACAAACATTTATGTGGTAAGTTAACGCATACATTCAAGCCTTGAGACAGTCGGATAACCCTTTCAGTCAAGGTTATCAAAAGAATTGTATTCGGATTCAGTCATTCCTTACATCCAAACAAACCCGGGATGTCAGGAATGGGATTTGTCAAGTCCTATGGTACCACTACTTACTACCGAGCGGCGTAGCAAATGTTAATGAACGTAATAAAGATCCGTTTGTGCAAACCAAATGTCATAGTAGTTGTATACATGTCATATGAAAACAATGTACTAAGTATGCTAAGTTAACATACAAAGTAGAAAAGTCTTGTAAATCAATGTGCTAGCATGCTATCAGTCAACATACGTAGCAGAAAGGTAATGTAAATCAATGTGCTAGCATGCTATCAGTCAACATACGTAGCAGAAAGGTAATGTAAATCAATGTGCTTAGCATGTTATCAGTCAACATACATAGCAGAAAAGTCATGTAAATCAATGTACTATAATGTACTAACAAACATAGTCGGTATATGATGTGAAAACAGGAAAGCATGAAAGTAACAAGTAGGCACATGTGTTCCACCCCAAAACAGTTTGGAAAACAGTAAAAGAGGGGTCTATGTACTCACTTGATATTGCTCAGTTGTCTAAAGATGACCACCGAGTAATGCTATAGATCACGGAATCAAACGGCACCTAATATAGGTAACTATGTTAATAAACCGGACCTAAATCGGAAGACTGGGTAGCATTAGGGTTTGTAAACCAAATGAGTGTAGGAACTCATGTGATATGGTTTAACAAAGTCTACATGCTAAATGAAACTTAACCTAAGTCTTATCGACCCATTACGACCCGTTTAGGTAGCTTATGCTACTTTAACGCATCGTGCGCGTAAAACGCGTTCAGAACGCCTAACCAGCCCTATGACAAGTGTTATATGCCTAAACATGTTACATAATCAGTTATGTGGCAAAAGTTTAGGTTACATATGCTTAATT
The DNA here is from genome assembly GCA_030545235.1 of Helianthus tuberosus. Lineage (NCBI taxonomy): Eukaryota > Viridiplantae > Streptophyta > Magnoliopsida > Asterales > Asteraceae > Helianthus > Helianthus tuberosus. Next base: position 123,644,940 of record CM060406.1, read on the forward strand.
ACCAATTATACATGAAAAGGGTATTCTGGTAATTTACCTAAGGCATATAAACTACCTATCATACAACTATTTAAACGATGTGACCATAGGGTATAACCTCGGAAGGTTATTCCCTACCTACTATGGTCACCTAATGTGTTTGGTCGGATCCTAATGATCGACCAAACTGGGTCGGGTTCGAAGGTATAGGCGATTTATTAGATCGCCTACCCTACGACTCTAGACAACGTGGTAATCAGTGGGCATAGTCCCAAAGGACTATGACCAACGTGATTACACTCACGTTGCGAAGTTCAAACGAACTTCGCATTGACCATTACTGGTCAACGCTGAAAGTCAAACAAAGTTTGACTTTCTGACTCGAAAAGCAGTAAAAATAAGGAAAAGAACGAAAGAATACTAACCCAGGGTCCCCGAATGCTAAACTCAATTCGAAAATCTCAGGTATGAAACAAATGTTTCAACTTAGAGTTTCTCAAAGTGAATTTCTAGTGATTATGAACAATGGGGGGTGGGGTATTTATAGTATTCGGAGAACCGTTAAGATCGTTTCTTGGAAAAGGGGAAACGATCAAGGCCGTACACTTGTCGGGATGTTATGGTGCCTCAAAATGCACACACCATAGGGATTTGACATGTGGGAGGGGTTTTGGAAGTGCAAAACAGCTGCAACCAGCTGTTAAAACCATTTAATCTGGTCTGATACTCGGATGCGGCCCGCTTCAGGATGTTCCAAACACAATGCGGGCCGCTTTGGCCTGTCTGATCAGCAAACTTGTTTCAGAAATGACAGTTTCAGTCCCTGCACGTGTTTAAGGCCCTTTTCCGACACTTCTAAGGCCCGTAAAGCCAACTTTAAGGCCCTAAAATGTTGCCTAAACATTGTGGACATGAAACATGTTCAAAAATATGTCGGAGGATGGTTCGTTTGGTCGTACGAACGCGATGTTCGCTTAATTACGACGGAATGCGCATAAGCGCGAAAAACGATCCAAATGACGCGACGAATGGATTTTTCTTAAGGCGAACACTAAAATATAATGTAGTCATGCTTACATAAATTTTTGGATGTCCAGATGTATTCAGAACGTAAGTTATGCGCGAAAATGCAAACTTGTGCACTTTTTGACACTTTTAGTCCCTGAATGACCCAAAAGTTTATTTTAGCACACCGAACCCCTCAAAGCCTATTTCTAAGCTATGTAAAGGATATTTAAGGTGTGTTTAACTTATGGTTATGTTCCGGAATGTTCGTTACAGTTCAAATTGACATACTTTCGCAGTTTGTCATATTTAGTCCCTGTAAGCGAATTAACTTGATTTTGCCATACCAATGCCTTCAAAACTTATTTCTAAGTTATTTAAAGGTTACTTAAGGTATGTTGAGTATATGTTGATGTTCCGGAGTATTTCTCGCATTAAACTGAGTACGTTTACGCACTAGTTTGCGTATAACTCTCCAGAAAGTGATGTAGAGTTTGAAATTACATAAAAGTCAAAACATGAAAAAATGTAAAACATAACAAAACAAACATTGTGTTCAAATAACATTGTTTTATTGATAACAGAACTGTTCATAGTGATTACAAGCACAGTTGTTACACTTCTTGTCTCAAATTCTTTCGGCTTCTGCCGCTTATCAGCGCTATCTTTCTGTATTCTACGGGTTGTCGTGATATGATCACATATCTGAACGATCTTGCCTCTAGTTTTCCCGGGCCATCTCGGGCTAGTTGATTGTTTATTTCAGGTATCCGTTCAACATGACGGGAATTGACTCATTATGTTCCGTCTAAAGCTTTACACGAAGCGGTTTAGACGACGGTGTGATAGATACCGTTGTAGGAAAACTCCACTAAGGGCAAGTGAGTGTTCCGACTTTTCATCAAAGTTTATCACACAAGAACGTATTGTGTTCATACAGTCTGCATTGTTCAGCAGCTCAGTTCATATTCGAGTTCTTACGATCATCGGTGTGTTGCAACCCTTGTGATCAATAAAGATCGTGCAACGTTTTCTTTCAGGTAATGACGTCCAGTTGCGGCGCGCAATCACTGTATCTATCTCAAGATCTCTTCTCGTGATTCCTTAATCAATGTGCCGCGTGTGCAATGTCGTGGTCTCGTTGCATCGACGTACAATCGAGACTTGTCGAGAGACGTCACATAATTGCAACTCTAGCTCCTAAGCTCTTGGTTGCAGGGTTGGCGTGAATTTCGTTCTTATCCACCATGTATCTTAAAGTTCTCCCTTCGCGAACTCGAAATCCGCTTTTCGTCATCATTGCACGTAACTGTGCTTTCTCTAAGAGTTGCAAGGTAAATTGCGGCTGTTGCTCACTACCTTCCTTGGTCGTTGGCCATATAAGAATGTAGTCGATAAGTATATGACTTATCCAGGTATGGCTTACACGTTCGATTCATGAGGTCCATGAATATTGTCGTTGCATGTGTTAAGCCAAATGGTACGACAAGGATCTCGTAATGCTCGAAGCAAGTCCTAAAGGTCGTTTTAAGGATATTTCCTCTAGTATTCACAGTGGAGGACATCTTGTCCTCAAGTTGATCTTTGAGTGGTAACTGGAACCTTACGATTGGCTCATTTGTGTCACCAGTCCTTGGCAAAGGATTCTGATTCTCAATTTTCTGAAGTTTATGTAAAGTGGAGACTACCAACTTTCTCCTTGTCTCCTTAACTAAGGATGCTACGTCCTTAATTTCCTCTGTCTGGCAGCTCTTGCAGTTATAACAGAGTTTCATGCTTTGCTAATGAAGCTAGTCGGTATGGCGTCATTCGTCACTGGTGCTGCTCCTGGCACGCGATTTATCCTAAACTCCTCTCGTCGCTACAGAGAGGCGTTCCCAGCAAGTCTTCTGAAAAGGCTACCAGGACTTCTTCCATCACGTGGATGTTCTCAGGCTCTGCAGTCTACTCGGAGGCGTTTCTATGCCTTTTCGACCAATGAGGGATGTCGTGGATCTGCCACCTTGTGGGGTCTAGCATCCTTGCACCTATTGCGGGAAGTTTGGGTTTCATCATTCGCAAGGGGGATGTGACTGATTTTCTCATATCGAACGACTTCAGCTGTATAGTTGGATTTCTGATCCATGCTGACTATCATATTATGACTTCGCGAGTCAATGGTAACAGAAGGTTCCGGCCTTCTGAGTCCCTAAATGCAATCCTCAATTGCTTCGACTGTTTAAACTAACCTTCTTTATGCCCATTTCTAAGGAATACGGGACGTCTATATTACTAGGCCTAGCGGTTTCTTAAGTTCTAAGCATGCAAGGTTAAAGTTGATGCCAATATTAATTAAAAGTAGATGCATTAGGTTGGTTAATAGGGAGCGTACCCGTAACCGCATCTGGATCCTGGCGTGCTTCACGAGTTTCGATCGTGAAAACCCTTCCTTGCTTGTTTCTTCCTAGGGCAATCTTTCCTAAAGTTCCCTGCTTCACCACATTTGTAACAGCCTGGTATTCTCTTATTTCTTCCATCTGGGTCCTTGGCCCAACAGGCGTCCTTGCTGTGCCCTTCTTTTCCACACTTTCCACACTTAGGCCTCAGACATCGACCTTCATGGTGAAAATTGCATTCTCCGCACTTCGGTTTAGTCCCCGAGTATATTTTACCACCAGCCTTATTAGTGGCTCCATCAGTTTTCCTTCCAGGCGGCGGGTTCACTTTCTTTCTTTTGCCTGTTTTAGAGCTTCCATAGTTGACTTGGGTGCTCATCTTTAGGTTTGAGGACTTCCTCTTCTTGTTGCTTGACGACTCCACATGAGTCTCTTTCTTGTTATCCTCAGATTCCGAAAATTTTCCCGCACGTAGAGCTTCTTCAGTAAGAGTGACACTCATGTCGATAGCCTCTGCAATGGTTGAGGGCTTTGAGGTAGTAACCATGCTCCTGATCTGAGGTGCAAGTCCCCAAATGAATCGTTCGACCCTTTTGAATTCCGGTTTGACTAAGTAGGGGACGACCCTAGACAAGTCGTGAAATCCTTGGACGTATTCAGGAATCTTCGGTCCGTCCATTTTGAAGTTCCAGAACTCCACCTCAAGCTTCTGGATTTCAGCCCTAGAACAGTATTTCTTTCCCATCATTTCCTTGAGCTCGTCCCAGCTCAGTGCATAAGCAGCATCTGCACCAAGGGTTTGAACCTGAAGGTTCCACCAGGAGAGTGCGCCATCTATGAATAACCCTGAGATATAGGTAACACTCTGTTGGGGCGAACAGTTACTCATTCTTAGAATGGAGTCAGTCTTTTCTGCCCAACGAATAAATGCAACGGCACCTCCTGTGCCATCAAAATTTAATGGCTTGCAGTCCAGGAATTGTTTATAGGTGCAGCCAGTCGGAGGGTTATTTCCAGTAGTGCCATCGCTGTGCTTAGAGCGGAGGGCTTCATGTCGAGCAATCGCCTGTGAGATGCGTTCTTGCAGCTCGGCTTCTGTTCTTGGCAGCGTACTGGTGTTTGTGTCTCGCCTGGGCGGCATTCTCTTCTGCCAAAATGGTATGAAGTAGGTTAGACAACATTTCAATTGTCTATGATATACATAGCACCATAAGCCACCCAATTTCACACGTATATATAATCAGTGTATAAGCGAGGAAACAGTTATTGAGCCTTCACATAGGCTTGCCAACTTGGCTTATTGTTTGAAATGAACTCGAGGCTACATCGCCTTGGTCATTCAAGTTTTAGTTATTTCCTGCTACACTGGTTTCCTTAGGTCTTTAGCTTTACTGGTGCGTATATTTCCCCTTTGATGGGGTTGTTTTGTGTAGAGGTGGTAGGGAGTGTATCATCGCTGATTCTTTCTAAATGTCATTCCACCTCTCTTGCTTAAATATCGTTTTCTCAAACGTCTCGTATGCAGGTAGAAGTGTCAGTCACGAAGTAGGTTAAGACAGGCTTCCTACTTTCTGACGTGCTAAAGCACTGATCTATGTGTTGTTCTACCAGATGAAGGTAAGGCCACCTATAGATTAATTTTGTATGGTTTTCATTAGCTCGGCCCGCAGAGTCCACCAGGATTCCTGTGCACTACAAGTCGTTATTACGTGGGCCCCCGTAATAATAAATTGTCTTGCACAGTTACCCAAATTTTCTCTCGTCCAAGCAGATGATCAATCAATGAGGGGACACTACTGTCCTTATACCTCTTGTCATGGAAAGGACCCTTGCGATGGTCCACGCGCTAACATTCGTTATCGTTACGCGCGTATAGGCACGATGATTAGATGGAATAGGAATAGAGAGAATTCCTAGTAGTTGGAGGGGCACCTTCGAGATGAATACTTCATCTCCCTTTTCTGGTTAAGCATATCGTCAATCTTGCTTCACATAAGCCGCAGGGATCTCGTCCCGTTGATTGAGAATTCGTTCAAGGTTGCCGCCTCTGCCTCGTCATCATCACCGTAGTTAGGCACCTTCGCGATCGAGAGGGAAGAGCAGCCATCTCCTACGGAAGCAAGCTCAGCATCTTGTTTGGTAATCACTCCCAGCCATGAGCTTTGCAAAGGACGCGAGGTCGGTAGCTTCATCGTGCGAGTCACGTATAGTAATAGGAGTCAGAGTCGAAAGTATCTCATTCACGTCAATAATCATTCCGTACACTTATTTGTATGTATGTATATCAATAACATATATGCTACTTAGCATAATCAAGCAATTTATTGCTTTATATTACGTATAACTCTCGTTTTTGGGGGGTCATTTTGTTTTAGGCAAGTCTAACTCGTGTAGACTGTGCTTTGGTTGGCACCTTATTTTAAAGGTATTCCTCACTAATGTCCTTGCCTTGTTACTTTTTGAAAAGTGTCTGACTTGTGGATCTTGGCGCTTTCGTGAATGCAATGAAAACCTTTTTGTAAAATGTTTTCGTGAGAGAACTCTAGTGATTGTAGTCTAGACTCAAGAAAGAATCCTAGTTCACTACAACCGAAGCTCTGACACCAAACTGTCACACCCTGTCTTTTGCGGAAGCGTATGATTTGTGACTAGCTTGTTATCATTGCATTCAATCGTAATAAACAACTACATGATCAAAACGATGTTCATCCATTCATGAAAATTTGAATATTACAAACACTTGTTATTTAAGTTTTCAAAACACGACCTTTGACAAGGTTACAATTCAACAAAAGTGGATGACATCTAAACTTGTAGTCTACTTCTAGTTATGACACTTGCGCCCAAGATCCATCCTGTCACCTGAAATACATGTAATTTTGGAAAACATCAACATAAAGTTGAGCGAGTTCATGCGTTTTTGTATTTCACGTTTTTATACTTTGTATGAAAACATAGTATTTATCATGTATAATTCAGGTCTTTCTCGAGTACCCCACGTACTCAAGTATAATTCCCGTTTTCTTGAGTACCCCACGTACTCAAGTATCATTCAAGTTTTCTTGTGTACCCCACGTTTTAAATGATTGTTTATACAAGGACTTTAAGGCATGTGAGGACATATGGAGCATTAGCGTTGGCTCCTTTAAGGCATGTGAGCATATGGAGCATTAGTGTTGGCTCCTTTACTGTGTCGATTACCCTCGACTGTGTCGATTAACCTCGGTTGCTTCAATTTCCCTTGACTGTGTCGATTTTCCCTCGACTGTGTCGATTTACCTCGACTGTGTCGATTTTCCTCGACTGGGACACCGAAGCACTCATGAGGTCACATAAGGACCATGAGTAGGGCTCGGCCGTACCCGTTAGATCTAACCCTCTTCCCTAATTAAGTATTAATGGCATCTCAATATCTAGTTTAAGCTCACATGATCTAGTATTTTCTAGGCTTTTCTTAAAGCTCATCATATTGCACTCACCACGAGTGCTTCTCGTATTCTTTTGTATTCTCAAATCATATTGCACTCGGTACTCGTTCTCACCAAGAGTGCTTCTCGTATTTTTACCATTTGTAAAAATTGTAATATTTGTAACATGTATTTCACCCCCGAGAGTTATAAAACCAAAAATAGTTAGAGAAAAGGGGGAGCATGAACTCACAACTTTGCATTCCTTGCGTCGTAAACTTCACCGGATTTGCTTAATTAACGTCGTAACCTATACGCGTTTTCTTAACGTTAGTCACTAGACTTGCGTCGCACAAGTACAGTCACTCTCTTTTGTATATATTCTTGTGTTAAAAATTATTCTATATTTTTAACTAAGTGTTTTACTTATATTATTTTCTCAAATATTAATATAAGTATCTCATGTTTCGCACTTTGCACCCGAATTATGTATCTTGTATGTTGTATGTGTATTTTGTGTTTATACTTCTCATGAGTATTTAGTGTATTTTTAAGTCTTAATACGCAAGCACGTATAACACATACTATATACACTTAGCACAAAAGTTGGTGATCAAATAATATATATTTTTCTCTCAAAAATATACATACTTATATCCATTTTTATTCTTGAAGAAATCATCATTTCTTATCACCAGAAATTTGGGAAACCTTGGTAATACTCTTAAATACATTTTTAGGGAATAAGTTTCTCAAAAACTTATACTTTTCTAAGTGTCAAAATTTATAAAAATTTTGACAGAGTTTCCCCTGAAAATGGAGGTTTCCCATGTTTTCAAAACATGTGTTTATTTTCTTTTAAATCGTCAACAATTATCAATAACAATTATCAACAATAATCATCAACAATAATCACTAATTTCTCCATTTCATGAACTTGAATATTTACAAAAATGTGTAGTAACTTACTAGCACATTTAGTAAGTCTTGTTATCTTTAAAAATAAGTTAAATTTCTTAAAAACTTTATTTTTAAAGAATATGAAGTTTCACAACTTCTAGTCGGTTTTTTTACGAAAATTATTTCTTTGTTAAAACTTTTGTTACACAAGTGTTCACACACTTGTTTGTTCATAAAAACACCTCTACTTCATGAAAGATCCGGTTTTAAAACATGGTTTTGTCTTACAGTTGGTCTTTCAAAAATACCACTTGTAGATCTCTAGATCTACTAGTTTAGAACTCCATTTCATAAGATAAATTGTTTTTACACAAGTTCATGTTTAATAGTAGTAGTGTTCATCATCTAGTCCTTTTTATACTTTAACATACACTAGCTCATGTTCTAAGAACATAACCTAGCCGGGTTAGATGACGATCCGAACTACTACTAGCATTAAACAACACAAAATAATCATCACAAAACAAGTTTAACAAGTTTTACACAATTATCCATCTATTAACCATCATATTCATCACTTTAATAGACTTTTAGTTGGTGACTTAGTATGTTCATGATTTTCAACCGACAAATCTCTTATTAACCACTCTAGACAAGATCAAGAAGGTGTTTTAGAACACTTACTACTAGCTCAAGGCTAGGGAAGTTCAAGAGTGCAAATGAGGTGTATAAAAGCAAATGGTGAAGGTCCTTCAAGTTCCGTTGCTTCCACACTTCCTAACTTTGCTTCTTACACCATTGTATACCAAGAGAATGGATGGAATGAAGCTTGAAATGAAGGTGTGTGGGTGTGTGGTTGAAGCCGTGAGTTAGAGGGAGAGATGAGAGAGTTTTTGGTGTTGTTGAATGAAGAATATGAAGTGAGAATGAAGTCTAATGGTTAAATAGAATGTTTCTCCAACATTTTATGATCCAAAGTGTAATATGTCCATGGCTCACCCAACATAATCCCCTAAAATATTAGAAAGAAATCCCCCTAATGGGGCCCTTGTCCATTCCGTTATGGAGGGGGGGGGGGTATCCAATTGGATTTCAACCATTTAAATAGTGGTATATAGTTTAGTTAGGAATTACAATTTAGTTACTAGTGTGTTGTAATTTATAACGGGTGTTAGGGTATTCGGGGACCCTAACTAGCTTAGAAAAGTAGGAACAATGCTTCTAGCATTATTTTGGTGTTCCGGGTAATATCCGGTTGTGCGGCTAGACACCGGTTCGTTAAAGTGCTAAATTACACTTTTTAGTGTCTTTTAAGTATCCTTTTGCATCCTTTCAGTTCCTAACACTTGGGGAAGTATTCTGGATAATAAAACGTAATTTCTGCATAATATTTATAAGTCTAAAAGCTGATTAGAGCTGAATTCATTAAAATTCTGCACTTAAAGTGCGTTTCGGGTGCTTTTTAGTGCTTATTTTTGCTTCCGGAGAGTGTATATATTAAACCCTTGTATGTACTCTTGGGTTTTAATGCATTCTTGTTGTCGGACCTACACCTAGGCTCCAATTTTATTGTCTGACTGCTTTCTGCAGTTCCGTTGACACATAGTGTCTTACCGGTGAGTTTACTTAGTATTTTTGACGCAACGCTCTCGTTTATGCATAAAGCAATATTTTGTAGTATATATCATGCATGAATTCACTTGTATGGAATTCAGAAATTTATTTGTCTGGTAAACCAGATCATGCACAGTCATTTAAGCGCAAATTACTGTTCATTTCGTGTACGGAATGTACGGAAAAGTGACGGTTGTCACATCATCTACTTTCGGACTGTTTGTAGGAGGATTCATTGTCGATCGAATGCATTTTGGACACTCCTCAGAATCATGCCCAAATACACAACAGTGGGCATATCTCGGTGGTTTCCATTCAAATTCCACACGAATAGTCTCATTGACATACTTGTTCTCATCCAACTCAGGAATAGCCATGGTTAGAACCTCTTTAAAGTCATGTTCAGCAGATATTTCAATGAGAGCCCTAGCATAGCTGCTACGTCCCTAAGCCTCGTTACACATATCAATAGTATACGAGTCCAACCGCATAGGAGAACCAATTTTAGATGCCAACATGCTTAACCCATCATCAGTATATGCCACTAGAGGAACCTCATGCAATTTCACCCAAACCGCAACCTTTTTAATATCTTCTTTTTTAAGAGTGTTTATGGGGGACCAAGTGTTTAGAAAAAGAGGTTTACTACGAATCAGCCAAGGACCCCCTTCAAGGACATTATTCATACCCCTACTATCTTCAAACTTGAAGAAGAAAAACCCATTCGAATTCATCATAATTTTCTGAATACCATGTTTCCTCCAATTTGTTTTCGCAAAATATTCAACATCCGGATAAGCAATTCTATCCCCCAGGAAGTAACCATAGAGAGTATTATCCAGGCGGTTACCAGTGTTCGTTTCGCAGTTTTATCGTAAATAGTCCTTTAGTTCAAATAAACCTGTTTCTGCCATACCGAATCCTTTGAAACTTATTTATAAGTTATGTAAAGGATATTTCGGGTATGTTTGGCTTACGTCACAGTTCCAGAGTGTACGCCGCATTAAAAAAATTGCGTTTATGCACCAGTTTGCGTATAACCTTCCAGAAAGTGATTTAAAGCTTGAAATCATAATCAAATCAAATTGTAAAATTATTAAACACAATTGCACATATATAACACTAAAGCACATTGTTTTATTGATAACTGACATCGTTTCACATTTCACGATGATTACAGAACACAGTTGTCACATGGCGGTTGCTAATGCCACCCCATGGAACGGTTTCAAAGAACTGATCAAAGAAGAGTATTGTAGTCGTGACGACATCCACAAGCTAGAGGTGGTATTTTTCAATTTGAAGATGGGGGGGGGGGTCTGAAATCGAGGCATACACAAAGAGATCGAACGAATTAGCTATCTGGTGTCCCACTATGGTGGATCCTCCTATCAAGCGCATCGAGCTGTACCTTAAGGGTTTGGTGCAAGAAATTCAAAGCCACGTGACCTCAGCTAATCCTGGCACCATTCAAAAAATCATCAAGTTGGCTCATTGTCTCACTGATCAGGCAGTTGAGCAGAACAAGCTGCCCAAGCGTATTAGCGTTACTACTACTGATGCCCCCAATGATAACAAGCGCAAGTGGGATGGAAATTCGGGCAAGGGTTCTACTTCAGTTCAGTCTCAGCAGCGAAAGACTGATGACTACCAGAGTCCTGGTCAGCAATCTTCTGGTAATCAAGGACAGGGTGGATACCGAGGGAACCACCCCAAGTGCAACCGGTGCCACAAGCATCATAGCGGGCAGTGCCACAAGGGTCGTTGCCTGAGGTGTAACAAGTTTGGTCATGAAGCAAAGGATTGCAGGAGCGCACGACCAGCAAATCAGAATCGCCAACAACAACAACAACAAGCTCCACATAACTGTCACACCCCGACCACGTGAGACAACGAAACGTGGCGGAAACGTCGGGGAGTGTTGTAACAGAATTAATTGTTTCACAACCATGGAAATTAAAGTTACGTTTTATTAATCAAATAAGAGAGTTACATTGTTTTAAACAAGAAACAAAGCGTACATAACAAAAATTAACTAGTTCTTGTCTTGTTTTAAGTCACTAAGGCACAGGTCCGCCTAAGTATGTCTCGATAAGTCCTATGCATCAACTCCTGAAAACACATGTGAAAATAGGTACGTCAGCATAAAAATGCCTGTGAGATACATAGGTTTTGTGAAAATAGGATTCATGACTTGTAAGTTTAAAAATATGTTTAATAAAGTTTAGTCATGAACCTTGTAAATTGATTTATTTTGTAAATCGTTTGAAAAACAATAAGTTCAGATGATATGTATAGATAAGAGAATAATGTATGGTTAAATGAATAACCATGTAAAATGAGTTTGTATAAGATAAGTTGTTTGTAAAATAATGTCTTGTGAAAAGTATGTTATTTGTATAAAATGTTATATGTCTCAAATTGAAATGATTCAAATAACGCTACGATATGTAATACCATACAAACACTTATATATAGGAAGTACCAGCGGCGTATCCACCATGCTTGTATCATATTACACACGCCTCGTTACTTAAATCACTTACTCAAACCAAACCATCAAGATGAAATGTTTTTTAATTGTAGAAATGTTTATGTATAGTCCAATGTCTATTGTCAAATGTAAATCATGTCAACAGATACAACTAGTTCAAACGGTTCAATAGTTACAAACGTTTCACATAATCAAAGGGTTACGATGGTTCACATAGTCAAATGGTTATAACGGTTCAAAATGTAGTATAATGTGTTCATATGCTGGATGAGCATATGCAACAGAAATGCAATGTAAAACAATGTACTAAGTATGCACGTAATGGACATACATAGCATAAGTGTAATGTAAAACAATGTACTAAGTATGCACACAATGGGCGTACATAGCATGAAATGTATTGTAAAGTGATGCACTAAGTATGCACGCAATGGGCATACATAGCATAAAATGTATTGTAAAGTGATGTACTAAGTATGCACACAATGGGCATACATAGCATAAAATGCATTGAAATCATGTACTATAAATGTACTAATAAACATAGCAAGTATATGATGTGAAAACAGGAAAGCATGAAAGTAACAAGTAGGCACATGTGTTCCACCCCAAAACGTTTGGAAAACAGTAAAAGAGGGGTCTATGTACTCACTTGAGATTGCTTAGTAATCCTTGAGTAACAACCAAACAATGCTAGAGATCACGGATATCAAACGGCACCTAATATAGGTAACTATGTTAATATACCGGACCTAAATCGGAGGATTGGATAGAATGAGGGTTCGTAAACCAAACGAGTATGGAGACTCGTGTAATATGGTTTAACAAAGCCCACATACTATGTGATAACTCGAGTTTCCAAGATTTCCATCTTCGCATTAATTGCACATTAATTGTTTATGTTGTTTGTTACTCGACTTGTTTGTTTCACAACGCTTACAATTGTAAAACGTTAAATAATTTTTGCGATTTGATATTTTATAATTGGGGTGCATATTATATTTGAGTATATGATAATAGTGTAATTTGTGTTAATTGGGATTATATAGTTTATTATGGATCTTTGGCCAACACCCCTGCTCATATGAAAACACCCCCCCCCTGATGAAAACACATGGTGTTTTCGTCCATAAGTGCTGGCGAAAACAGCAAATGGGCTTTAGGCCCAGTGGGGAATTATATATTTATTTTATCACAACCTTCACGGAGAAGTTTCTCATTTGGCAAACCCTAATCACATTGTTTCTCTCTCCTTTTGAAACCCGACGGCAGCCTTGAACATATACATCACTTGGTTTCGTTGTCTCTTTGGTTTAGGTTAGTAATCGACCATTGTTGTTGTTTGTTTGATCGAAATCACCATAGATTGTTTATTTGACATTCTGTATTACTGCTATCATGAGATATGTATGAGCATACGATTGAACATCTATTGTTTAACAAATGGGTTAAAATCTCTGTTATTAACTGGCCTTCGTTAATCTCTGTGGTTAAGTGCATCGATTATAATCTATTGATTTGGTGGGTTCGTATTGTGGGTATGAAATATAGAAACTGTTCTTGTTGCTGTTCTTGTTGAAAATCTTTTGTGCTGATGTCGATTCTTCTGATTGAATGATTGCTGGTTGAAATAGTAAACTGTTAATGAGATAGGATTACTGGGTATGCGTAACCTGCTGTTGTTGATGATGATGATACTAACGAAAACACCCCCCACTTCACGAAATCCACACACCAACGAAATCACCCAAGGTGATTTCGGCACTCAAGTGTTTTCGGCCCATAAAGGATTTCGGCCCAATGTCTCCGGCCCAATGAGGGTTTTCGACACTTAAGGGATTTCGGCCAAGGGATTTCGATGTGTATATAGTGTTTTCGGCTCAGGTGCTGTTATTAACCTGTTGGTTTATTTAAACTCAGTTAGTTGTTAATTAAGTTAATAAAGTTAACTTTAAGGAAATAAGTAACTTAGTTAAGTGGGTAACCTTAATAATTGATAACACTGTTAGTTGACAAACCATATTAAGTTGTTATCTGAGTTAAGTATGTAACCCTGATGATTTGTGTTAACTCTATTGGTAATTAACTGAGTTACTTGATTTACTCTGTTAATTTATTATTCCAATTAAGTGGATTAATTCTGTTATTAAATGAACTTTGTTAACTTTATTCACTCAGTTGACTTGCTAGTTCTGCTAGGTGCCAACTCTGTTAAGTGTATGATTTGATAATTATATTAGAATAAACTGTAAAAGATGTTGATGTGGCTCATGAACTGTATGGATACAATTAACTAATTGTGTTGCATGATATTAATTATCAAACACACTCTGTGATACTAGTTACATGTGAAATATTACGAACGTGAACTGATTGAGTATACGTGCACTATAGGACTTGACTGATTTATTGTGAGCACTTAACTTAGCATACCGAGCAAACCAAGGTGAGTTCACACTCTTACCAAGGCATGGGATTCCCGGGGGTTGGGAATGGGATTGAATGATTTCATGTACTTACTTCGCTACTAGAATATGTACCACTGTCCTCGGGTTGGGAAGGACACCTATAGATACAGCTAGACTAGTAATACATGGGAGGCCCCCACTACTCTTCGCACACATGCCTGGGTTGGCCGCGATACAATTACTAAACTTCGCAAACATGCCTGGAGGGCCGCGATACAAATATAACTAGTCTAGAAAACATGGGAAACCCCCACAAAACTTCGCAAACATGCCTAGAGGGCCGCGATACCATTACATACGATACATGATTACTAAACGAACTTATGATTTACGATACGAACACTATAATTGAACAACCAACTGTGAACTCGCTCAACTAGTTGTTGACTCTCTGTTACATGCCTTGCAGGACCATAGGTACTCTTGGAGCTTGCACGGGAGGCGCGGTCGTTGTGGGCACGGATTTTGAATGTTATGATACACTCTTTTGTGACGCTTCAACTTAATACTTATGTTGGGTCTTTACATTATTGCTTCCGCTACACACTTGTTTATGTTTGGTTTTGAAAACACCTATCGTGTTGATGAATGACTTTTACTATTTACTTATATGTTCAATATGATTGGTGGCTTGATCCTGGTCAGTCACGCCTCCAAGCGGTGGTACTCCGCGTGTGGATTTTGGGGGTGTGACAGATTGGTATCAGAGCCATTGGTTATAGAGAACTCGGTTTTAATAAGGGGAAAACATTTTTATTAAAACCAGACTATAACCAGTACAGTGCTCAACGATCCACAACGACGCCTCGCTCCACGTGCAAGACTCAACATCCTAGGTAATATGGTATATGTTTTATTGCCTACTTGCTAGAATTACATAGAACTTTGCTCATGGTATGCTTAGATACACATAACTCCTATTGCTTGAGAATACTTGTGTGCTCACTCTCTTTTGTCATCGCACTATTCGCGAACCTCTCTTACTTATGTTACCTTTGCTATGAAGATTATGGCTGGACGCATTAACATGACACAAGCCCAGTTGACGGCTCTTATTAATGAACGAGTTGCTGCGGCACTTGCAGCCGCACATGTGACAACTCGAAATTTAGAACCTTTCGTTGTATGCTTGAACGTTAAGTGACTAACTAATTTGATGATTTAATAAATGATATATGTGAACTTATATGATTATGTTGTGCTTGTATGTATGCGATATATTTATATATGAACCGAGACACAAGAACCCGACTCGAGACCATGTGGTCTCGAGTGAATAGTGCAACATGTGGGCCGGTTGGGCCACACACCCCTTTAGCCTATTCGAGAACCCATTAGGGTGCATCAACATAGAAGCTAGTATATAACCCTTGTAGTGAGCCAACATCACCACTTTTGAGCAACCTACACACACACTCCCCCTTCCTCTCACTAAAACCCTAAGCTACAACATCCTCCTCCTTCTTCTCGGATCAAACCGGTGACCACAAGGAGACCCGGTTAAGCTCATCATCATCACTCGGACACTCATCTTCCTTACCAACTCGGCACCATCTCACAACCGGTTAGTGTTCTATGTTGTTGTTATTGTTAAATGTTGTGAATGACATGGTGTAGCTAGAATAATTGTACAAATGATGATGTTCTCATGTATCGGATGTGTATGATGATGTTTGGCTAACATGCTTTGATTTCGGATATGTGGCATGATGAACTCATGATGTCTTGTGTCTAAATGTGATTTAAACCATGGTTGTTGATGTTCATATAATTCGGATTGTATACTCTTGTGTTAAGAACCGAAAGCTTACTATTAGGGTGATTTATTGTGTTGATATCATAGATGTTGATAAGTTGTTCATGATCTTCGTTAGATTTAGGTTCATATGAATGATGATGAACTACTTGAATATTTGAAGAACATGATGAATGGGATATGAATGTGTTATGATATTTGAAAGTTGCCATGTTTGATCTATATTGGATAAGTGTTAGACAATTAGACATGTTAGTGTATTGTTATTGGATAGTACATGAGATCACAACAGTGAAATCTTATTGGCCAAGTACAATATTGAATTCAGCAAATGTTCCCAACCGAAACCTCCTGTCTCGACTCGAAACCACCGCATGATGAGTCGAGATCCCCGATTGCGACACAGGTTGCGAGTCGCAAACGCCTGGTTGCGACTCGAGACCAAAACAGCATGAACCGAAACCATGATTTCGAGTCCGGTTGCGACTCGAGACCGCCTGATGCATGAATGACTCGAAACCACGGTTACGAGTCCCGTTGCGACTCGAGACCGTGACCATGATAACTCGAGACCGCCGTTTACGACTCAGGTTGCGAGCCGAGAACACCTGGTTGCGACTCGAAACCAACATGTTTGCGACTCGAGAACATAAGAGCACAACTCGAGACCACACACTTGTGTACGCTGTATGGACTTGCTTTATTATGGGCTTAGTGTTTGGGCCGGACCTTGGACTTTGTTAATTATGGGCATGTTACTGTTCGTTCAACTCGTATGCATTACTTGCAAACTGCCATGCTTACACGTGAAAACCATGAATGATACTTGAATACAATGTGCTAGCATACGTGTAGAAACATACGTGTATTACTTGAATACGAACCTGATTGTATGATACAACTATGATAGGACGTGAGTAACCACAATATTGCTTGATTGACTTTTCTGTGTATCTACCGAGCAAACCAAGGTGAGTTCACACCCTCTACAAAGCATGGGATTCCCAGGGGTCGGGAATTGGGGTTAAGGAACATGGGTTCCTCGTCCTCCTTGGGTAGGACAGCAATGGTTCAGGAATGTAATTCCTCGTCCTCACGGACAGATAACTCGTACTAGACCAAAACTCTATCACGAAGTCCCTCATTTTGATATCGACTTAATCGCCGGGCCAATGGCGAGCGGGTCATTAGTTAGATAGCGCTATTTAGGTCTGACAAACCTCACACCGTGCCGCAGAGGACGGGCGTGAACTAATGGATCTGGGGCACGTCAATGATGATAGACATTGACAGTTTCAGGGCACATAAACATGACTACAGTCAGCAGTCGATATGGTACCGAGTCTAGTGTATACATGGGGTAGCCCCCACGGCCGAAATGCCAGATAACTAACACGGGGTAGCCCCCACGGCTGGATTGCCAGAGTAACCGGGAATAAACAAGTCACGTTTTTAACTATGGGGTAACCCCCACGGCAGGATGCCAGCTAAAGGAAACTGTTTTCGAAACAACTTAAAACGAACACCCAACCGTGAACTCACTCAACTTGTTGTTGACTTGTTACTACATGCTTTGCAGGTCCCTAGGTTCTTAGCTGGAGCTTGCATGGAGGAGGATCGTTGTGGGACATGGACGGCTGTGTGCCATGTTAAACTTGGAAACAATTAAACTATGTTTTGTTTTAAGACTTATGCTTCCGCTTGCAACTTAACTATGTTTTGTTTAAACACCAATTGTATTGGTTGGATTTTTATAACTACTTATATGCTTGTTCAATATGATTGGTGGCTGGATCCTGGTCAGTCACGCCTCCAAGCGGTAGTACTCCGCAGGTGGATTTTGGGGGTGTGACAGATTGGTATCAGAGCCATTGGTTATAGAGAACTTGGTTTTAATAAAGGGGAAAACGTTTTTGTTAAAACCAGACTATAACCTGTACAGTGCTCAACGGTCCACAACGACGCTTCACTCCACATGCAAGGCTCGATGTTCTAGGTGATATGATCTGCGTATATATTGCCTACTTGTTAGTTACACAGTACATTGCTCATGGTATGCTTGATTAGTATAACTACTGTTGCTTGAACACGCGTGTATTTACTCCCTTCTGTCATCGCATTTTCGCGAACCCCTCTCGCTCACGTTCCTTTTGATATGAAGATCATGTCTGGACGCGTTAACATGACACAAGCCCAGTTGACGGCTCTGATTAACGAACGAGTTGCCGCAGCACTTGCAGCTGCACCCGCAGGAGGTATATCCTGCAGTCCGAACTCATTCTAGGATCTTTAGAATCCTACTCTCGTGAACCAACCTTTGTGTTAAACTCTGTCTTTTCTTTCACCCACGATAGGTCAGCATGTTCAACCACCCGTGTGCACTTTTAAGACTTTCATGGACTGCCGACCAACTACTTTTAGCGGCACTGAAGGAGCAGTAGGTCTCCTACACTGGTTTGAGAAACTAGAATCTGTCTTCGAAATGTGCGAATGCCCTGAGGCGCGCAGGGTGAAGTATGCTACTGGTACTCTCGAGGGTTTAGCCCTCACATGGTGGAACGCTCAGGTTCAGATGCTAGGGTTGGTTGCCGCCAACGCCACCCCATGGGAGAATTTTAAGGAAATGATCAAGGAGGAATACTGCAGTCGTGATGAGATTCACAAACTGGAAGTGGAGTTCTTCAACCTCAAGATGACGGGGTCCGAAATTGAGGCTTATATAAAAAGGTCGAACGAACTGGCAATTCTGTGCCCTACTATGGTGGATCCTCCCATCAAATGCATCGAACTATTTCTTCAGGGCTTAGTGCCGGAAATCCAAAGTCATGTGACTTCAGCGAACCTCGCCACCTACCAGCAAACTGTTCGGTTGGCTCACCGTCTCACGGATCAAGCGGTGGAGCAGAACAAGTTACCAAAACGCATAGGTGCTGCAACCACTCCTGGTACCTCTAGTGACAACAAACGGAAATGGGATGGAACTTCAAGTAAGGGTTCGACTTCTGTTCACTCCCAGTCTCAGCAGAGAAAGACTGAGGACTACAAGAGCCCTAATCAGCAATCGTCTGGTGGTCAAAGTCATGGTGGGTACAAAGGAAATCACCCCAAATGCAATCGCTGCAGCCTGCACCACAGCGGGCCATGCACCAGGGGCAACTGTCATCGGTGCAACAAGCCTGGTCACGCTGCAAAGGATTGCAGGAGCTTATACCCCGCCAATCAGAATCGTCATCAAGCTCAACAGAATCAACGCCAGCAGCAACAGCAAGGTGATAACAAAGGATGCTTTCAGTGTGGAGCTGAGGGCCACTTCAAGAGAGACTGTCCCCAACTGAACAGGAACCAGAACAACAACAACAACAACAACAATAACAACAATCAGGGGAATGGTAACAATGGGAACAACAACAACAATGGCGCCAGGGGGCGAGTGTTTGTGATTGGCCAAGGTGAAGCAAGGAACGACCCCAATGTTGTGGCGGGTAAGTTCCTTCTCGACGACTTTTATGTTTCAGTATTATTTGATTCGGGTGCCGATACTAGCTACATGTCACTAGAAGTTAGTCGAATGCTTAAGCGTATTCCAACACCTTTGAACAACAAGCACACCGTAGAGCCAGCAAATGGTAAGAGTTTAGAAGCCACACACGTAGTCAAGGGTTGTAAACTTATTCTCGCTGACCAGACCTTCTCTATCGACCTCATTCCTATTGTCTTGGGTAGTTTCGACGTTGTCATTGGGATGGATTGGTTATCCCAACACCGAGCAGAGATTCTTTGCAACGAGAAGGTTGTCCGTATTCCAGGTCCCGGTGGTGAACCTCTCATGATTCATGGCGACAAGAGGAGTGCTGTTGAGAATGTCATTTCTCTCCTTAAGGCCCAAAAGTGCTTGCGAAAGGGGCACACTGCCATTTTGGCTCTCGTTACTGACACCTCAGAAAAAGAGAAGAAGATAGAAGATTTTCCAGTTGTACGCGATTATCCAGAGGTATTTCCTGAGGAATTACCTGGTCTTCCGCCTCATCGCCAAGTCGAGTTTCAGATCGAACTAGCTCCTGGAGCTGCGCCCATAGCCCGTGCACCTTATCGTCTAGCCCCATCAGAGTTGAAGGAACTCTCTACGCAACTACAAGAGCTCCTGGATAAGGGTTTTATCCGTCCTAGCTCATCGCCCTGGGGAGCTCCAGTATTATTTGTAAAGAAGAAGGATGGTACTTTCAGAATGTGCATCGACTACCGAGAACTCAACAAGGTGACGGTGAAGAATCGCTATCCTCTACCGCGTATCGACGACTTGTTCGACCAGCTGCAAGGATCGAGCTACTATTCGATGATCGATTTGAGATCGGGTTATCACCAGCTGAGAGTCCGGGAAGAGGACGTCTCCAAGACAGCTTTTAGAACACGTTACGGACACTATGAGTTTTTGGTCATGCCTTTTGGGATGACAAACGCACCTGCGGTTTTCATGGACTTGATGAACCGAGTGTGCAAGCCTTACCTGGACAAGTTCGTTATAGTCTTCATCGACGACATCCTGATCTATTCCAAGAGTCGGGGGGAACACGAGCAGCATCTACGACTTATCCTGGAACTCCTTCGAACAGAACAACTTTATGCAAAGTTCTCGAAATGTGACTTCTGGCTTCGTGAAGTCCATTTCCTAGGCCACGTGGTAAACAAGGATGGGATTCACGTTGATCCATCCAAGATAGACTCGATTAAGAACTGGCCTGCACCTCGCACACCAAAGGAAATTCGCCAATTCTTGGGTTTGGCGGGATACTACCGGAGATTCATAAAGGATTTTTCTAAGATTGCACAGCCTCTCACCTCACTAACGCAGAAGGGCGTCGTTTATCGCTGGGGAAACGCATAGGAGTTGGCATTTCAGCACCTAAAGGATAGACTTTGTAGCGCACCTATCCTTTCCTTGCCAGAAGGCACAGACGACTTTGTGGTTTACTGCGATGCATCAATTCAGGGTCTTGGTTGCGTGTTGATGCAACGAGATAAAGTTATAGCCTACGCTTCACGCCAACTCAAAGTTCATGAAAAGAACTACACTACGCACGATTTAGAACTGGGAGCTGTTGTTTTTGCGCTTAAATTATGGCGGCATTACCTGTATGGTACCAAGTGCGCCATCTACACCGACCACAGGAGCCTCGAGCATATCTTCAAGCAGAAGGAACTAAATATGCGGCAACGAAGATGGGTCGAACTACTGAATGACTACGAGTGCTCAATCAGGTATCACCCGGGCAAGGCCAATGTTGTGGCTGATGCCCTCAGTCGGAAGGACACTGCGCCTAAGCGCGTGCGAGCTTTACAACTCACGATCCACTCTAGTCTCCCTTCCCAGATATGAGCAGCTCAGATAGAAGCACTGAAACCAGAAAATGTCAGGGCTGAAGCCCTACGCGGATCAAGGCAACGATTAGAACAAAAGGAAGACGGTGCTTACTACGTAACGGGACGCAATTGGGTCCCACTCTATGGCAACCTACGAGAGCTTGTGATGGACGAAGCACACAAGTCTCGCTACTCGGTGCATCCTGGTTCGGATAAAATGTACCACGATATCAAGGCTACGTACTGGTGGCCTAGCATGAAGGCCCACATAGCAACTTACGTCAGCAAGTGTTTGACTTGTGCAAGAGTCAAGTCTGAATACCAGAAACCCTCAGGCCTACTCCAACAACCAGAGATACCTCAATGGAAATGGGAGCAAATTTCCATGGATTTTGTCACTGGCCTACCTAGATCCCAGCGCGGGAACGATACTATTTGGGTGATCGTGGATCGACTCACAAAGTCTGCACACTTCCTGGCCATTAAGGAAAAGGATAAATTCTCCACTCTTGCAGAAATATACCTTAAGGAAGTCGTTTCGAGGCACGGGGTGCCCACCTCCATTATCTCGGATCGAGATGCACGTTTTACTTCAGAGCTGTGGCAAGCAATGCACAAATCCTTTGGCTCACGATTAGACATGAGCACAGCGTATCACCCTCAGACGGACGGGCAGTCCGAACGCACTATTCAAACCTTAGAGGACATGCTTCGTGCATGTGTAATCGACTTTGGCAACCGCTGGGAAAAGCATCTGCCACTTGTGGAATTCTCGTACAATAACAACTACCACACCAGCATTAAAGCTGCTCCATTTGAGGCATTGTACGGACGTAAATGCCGGTCACCTCTTTGCTGGGCAGAGGTGGGAGATAGTCAGATCACTGGTCCAAAATATGTGGTAGACACGACCGAACAAATTGCTCAAATACGAAAACGCATGACGGCAGCTCGCGAACGTCAGAAAGTTTACGCCGACATGGGCAGGAAACCACTTGAGCTCCAGGTTGGGGAGCGGGTACTACTCAAAGTTTCACCCTGGAAGGGTGTGGTTCGTTTTGGTAAACGCAGCAAACTCAACCCACGATACGTTGGACCTTTCGAAGTCATTGAGAAAATAGGCAGGGTGGCCTACAGACTCAACTTACCAGCGGAACTCGGTGCAGTTCACAACGTCTTTCACGT
Organism: Helianthus tuberosus; assembly: GCA_030545235.1. Taxonomy (NCBI): domain Eukaryota; kingdom Viridiplantae; phylum Streptophyta; class Magnoliopsida; order Asterales; family Asteraceae; genus Helianthus; species Helianthus tuberosus. The sequence continues at coordinate 123,667,481 of CM060406.1, forward strand.
GTCGAATCTGAAGAAGTGTCCATCAGATGAGACCCACGTAGTTCCTCTGAAGGAACTCACTATCGACGAACAGTTACGATTCGTCGAGGAACCAGTCGAAATCACGGACCGGGATGTTAAGGTCCTCAAGAGCACCAGAATACCTCTCGTTCGAGTTCGTTGGAACTCACGTCGCGGCCCAGAGTTCACCTGGGAACACGAAGATCAAATGAAACAAAAGTATCCCCAACTGTTCGCAAACAGTACACCCACTACTGAGGCCGAAGCTACGGAATTTCGGGATGAAATTCCAGATCAACGGGGGGTGGATGTGACACCCCAGGAAAACCAGGAAAACCATACAACTTAACTAGCTTCCTCAGTGAGTGCCTACCAAATTTCGGGACGAAATTTCTTTCAACTTGGGGATGATGTGACAACTCGAAATTTAGAACCTTTCGTTGTATGCTTGAACGTTAAGTGACTAACTAATTTGATGATTTAATAAATGATATATGTGAACTTATATGATTATGTTGTGCTTGTATGTATGCGATATATTTATATATGAACCGAGACACAAGAACCCGACTCGAGACCATGTGGTCTCGAGTGAATAGTGCAACATGTGGGCCGGTTGGGCCACACACCCCTTTAGCCTATTCGAGAACCCATTAGGGTGCATCAACATAGAAGCTAGTATATAACCCTTGTAGTGAGCCAACATCACCACTTTTGAGCAACCTACACACACACTCCCCCTTCCTCTCACTAAAACCCTAAGCTACAACATCCTCCTCCTTCTTCTCGGATCAAACCGGTGACCACAAGGAGACCCGGTTAAGCTCATCATCATCACTCGGACACTCATCTTCCTTACCAACTCGGCACCATCTCACAACCGGTTAGTGTTCTATGTTGTTGTTATTGTTAAATGTTGTGAATGACATGGTGTAGCTAGAATAATTGTACAAATGATGATGTTCTCATGTATCGGATGTGTATGATGATGTTTGGCTAACATGCTTTGATTTCGGATATGTGGCATGATGAACTCATGATGTCTTGTGTCTAAATGTGATTTAAACCATGGTTGTTGATGTTCATATAATTCGGATTGTATACTCTTGTGTTAAGAACCGAAAGCTTACTATTAGGGTGATTTATTGTGTTGATATCATAGATGTTGATAAGTTGTTCATGATCTTCGTTAGATTTAGGTTCATATGAATGATGATGAACTACTTGAATATTTGAAGAACATGATGAATGGGATATGAATGTGTTATGATATTTGAAAGTTGCCATGTTTGATCTATATTGGATAAGTGTTAGACAATTAGACATGTTAGTGTATTGTTATTGGATAGTACATGAGATCACAACAGTGAAATCTTATTGGCCAAGTACAATATTGAATTCAGCAAATGTTCCCAACCGAAACCTCCTGTCTCGACTCGAAACCACCGCATGATGAGTCGAGATCCCCGATTGCGACACAGGTTGCGAGTCGCAAACGCCTGGTTGCGACTCGAGACCAAAACAGCATGAACCGAAACCATGATTTCGAGTCCGGTTGCGACTCGAGACCGCCTGATGCATGAATGACTCGAAACCACGGTTACGAGTCCCGTTGCGACTCGAGACCGTGACCATGATAACTCGAGACCGCCGTTTACGACTCAGGTTGCGAGCCGAGAACACCTGGTTGCGACTCGAAACCAACATGATTGCGACTCGAGAACATAAGAGCACAACTCGAGACCACACACTTGTGTACGCTGTATGGACTTGCTTTATTATGGGCTTAGTGTTTGGGCCGGACCTTGGACTTTGTTAATTATGGGCATGTTACTGTTCGTTCAACTCGTATGCATTACTTGCAAACTGCCATGCTTACACGTGAAAACCATGAATGATACTTGAATACAATGTGCTAGCATACGTGTAGAAACATACGTGTATTACTTGAATACGAACCTGATTGTATGATACAACTATGATAGGACGTGAGTAACCACAATATTGCTTGATTGACTTTTCTGTGTATCTACCGAGCAAACCAAGGTGAGTTCACACCCTCTACAAAGCATGGGATTCCCAGGGGTCGGGAATTAGGATTAAGGAACATGGGTTCCTCGTCCTCCTTGGGTAGGACAGCAATGGTTCAGGAATGTAATTCCTCGTCCTCACGGACAGATAACTCATACTTGACCAAAACTCTATCACGAAGTCCCTCATTTTGATATCGACTTAATCGCCGGGCCAATGGCGAGCGGGTCATTAGTTAGATAGCGCTATTTAGGTCTGACAAACCTCACACCGTGCCGCAGAGGACGGGCGTGAACTAATGGATCTGGGGCACGTCAATGATGATAGACATTGACAGTTTCAGGGCACATAAACATGACTACAGTCAGCAGTCGATATGGTACCGAGTCTAGTGTATACATGGGGTAGCCCCCACGGCCGAAATGCCAGATAACTAACACGGGGTAGCCCCCACGGCTGGATTGCCAGAGTAACCGGGAATAAACAAGTCACGTTTTTAACTATGGGGTAACCCCCACGGCAGGATGCCAGCTAAAGGAAACTGTTTTCGAAACAACTTAAAACGAACACCCAACCGTGAACTCACTCAACTTGTTGTTGACTCGTTACTACATGCTTTGCAGGTCCCTAGGTTCTTAGCTGGAGCTTGCATGGAGGAGGATCGTTGTGGGACATGGACGGCTGTGTGCCATGTTAAACTTGGAAACAATTAAACTATGTTTTGTTTTAAGACTTATGCTTCCGCTTGCAACTTAACTATGTTTTGTTTAAACACCAATTGTATTGGTTGGATTTTTATAACTACTTATATGCTTGTTCAGTATGCATGGTGGCTGGATCCTGGTCAGTCACGCCTCCAAGCGGTAGTACTCCGCAGGTGGATTTTGGGGGTGTGACAGCACAAGCAGGAGGTATACCCTGCAGTTGTAACTCACACTAGGATCTTTAGATCCTACACTCCTAAACCAACTCTTGTGCTTAGTCCTGTCCTGGTTCTTATACACAACAGGTCAGCACGCTCAGCCACCTGTTTGCACCTTCAAAACTTTCATGGACTGTCGTCCTACTACTTTTAGTGGCACGGAAGGAGCAGTTAGACTCCTCCATTGGTTTGAAAAGCTCGAGTCCGTATTTGAAATGTGTGAATGCCCTGAGGCTCACAGGGTGAAGTACGCCACTGGTACTCTAGAAGGCATTGCGCTGACTTGGCGGAATGCGCAAGTTCAGATGTTAGGGTTGGCTGTTGCTAACGCCACACCCTGGAATGATTTTAAGGAATTGATCAGAGAGGAATACTATAGCCGTGATGACATTCATAAGCTGGAGGTAGAGTTTTACCACTTGAAAATGACGGGGTCAGAAATCGAAGCGTACACCAGAAGATCGAATGAGTTGGCTATTCTGTGTCCTACTATGGTAGACCCTCCCATTAAGCGTATTGAACTGTATCTCAAGGGTCTGGTACCGGAAATTCAAAGTCACGTAACCTCAGCGAATCTTGGCACCATTCAACAGATTGTCAAGTTAGCTCATCGCCTCACCGATCAGGCAGTGGAACAAAACAAGCTGCCTAAATGTATCAGCGCTACCACTACCGCTACCACTCCAGCTACTCCTGCTACTCCCAGTGACAACAAGCGGAAATGGGAAGGGGATTCCAGCAAGGGTTCAGCTACCATACAGTCTCAAGCACAACAGCAGCGCAAGACTAGTGATTTCCAGAGTTCGAGTCAGCAATCGTCTGGTGGTCAGGGGCAGAGTGGATATCGGGGAATTCACCCTCTGTGTAACAGGTGCAACAGACACCACAGTGGTCAGTGTCGTAAAGGCCGCTGTCAGAGATGTCTAAGGGTAGGTCATGAAGCTAAAGATTGCAGGAGCTCAAGGCCTGCGAATCAGATCCAGCAACAACAGCCACCAGCTCCACGAAACCAGCCACAGCAACAACAACAAGGAAATAGGGCATGCTTTCAGTGTGGGGCTGAAGGTCACTTCAAGCGGAACTGCCCCCAGTTAAACCAAAATCAGAATAACAACAACAATAATCAGGGCAATGGGAACAACAATGGGGGAAACAACAACGGCAATGGTGCTAGGGGTCGTGCATTTGTGATTGGTCAGGGTGATGCAAGGAACGATCCTCATGTGGTTATGGGTAAGTTTCTTCTCGACGACTTTTATGTTACTGTATTATTTGATTCGGGTGCGGATACCAGTTATATGTCTCTGAAAGTTAGTCAAATGCTTAAACGCGCACCAACACTTTTGAACACCAAACATGTCGTAGAGTTAGCTAACGGTAAAAGTCTAGAGGCCACACACATAGTTCAGGATTGTAATCTTATCCTCGCTGGTCAGACTTTCTCTATCGATCTCATTCCTATAACTCTGAGTAGTTTCGACATCGTCATTGGTATGGATTGGTTATCTCAACAACAAGCAGAGATCCTATGCAAGGAGAAGATCATTCGCATTCCCCGTACTGGAAAAGAACCTCTCGAGGTTCAAGGCGACAAGAGTGGTGTTGTGAGTGGCATCATCTCCTTCTTGAAGGCACAGAAGTGTTTGCGAAAGGGCCACACAGCTATTTTAGCACTCGTTATAGATACATCGACGAAAGAGAAGAAGTTAGAGGATATTCCTGTTGTACGCGACTTTCCTCAAGTGTTTCCTGAAGAGTTACCTGGGTTACCGCCTCATCGCCAGGTCGAATTTCAGATCGAGCTAGCTCCAGGAGCAGCACCTATAGCTCGAGCGCCTTATCGCTTAGCTCCAACTGAACTGGAAGAACTGTCTAAGCAATTGCAAGAACTCTTGGGTTTCATACGTCCTAGCTCTTCGCCCTGGGGAGCTCCAGTATTATTTGTGAAGAAGAAAGACGGTACCTTTCGTATATGCATAGATTACCGCAAACTGAACAAAGTGACCGTAAAGAATCGCTATCCTCTTCCACGCATCGACGACTTATTCGACCAGTTGCAAGCGTCGAGCTATTACTCGAAGATTGACCTGAGGTCAGGCTATCATCAATTGAGAGTCCGGGATGAGGACGTCTCCAAAACAGCATTCAGAACTCGCTACGGCCATTACGAGTTTTTGGTCATGCTATTCGGGCTAAAGAACGCACCTGCGGTTTTCATGGATCTTATGAACAGGGTGTGCAAACCTTATCTTGACAAGTTTGTTATTGTTTTCATTGACGATATTCTGATCTATTCGAAGAGTCAGGAGGAACACGAGCAGCATTTACGACTTATTTTGGAACTCCTTCGAATGGAACAACTGTACGCCAAGTTTTCAAAATGCGACTTCGGGCTTCGTGAAGTCCACTTTCTAGGCCACGTGGTGAACAAGGATGGGATTCATGTCGATCCATCCAAGGTAGATTCGATCAAGAACTGGCCTGCACCTCGCACACCAACCGAAATACGCCAATTCTTGGGTTTGGCGGGTTATTACAGACGGTTCATCAAAGACTTCTCAAAGATTGCGCAGCTGCTTACACTACTGACACAGAAAGGTGTTGCTTACCGTTGGGGTAATACACAGGAAACAGCGTTTCAGCACTTAAAGGATAGACTCTGTAGCGCACCTATCCTCTCATTGCCTGAAGGCACGGATGATTTTGTAGTCTACTGCGACGCATCCATCCAAGGTCTTGGATGTGTGTTGATGCAACGGGATAAAGTTATTGCTTATGCTTCGCACCAACTTAAGATTCATGAACGGAATTACACCACACATGATTTAGAGCTGGGAGCTGTTGTTTTTGCGCTCAAGATATGGCGACATTACCTGTACGGCACCAAGTGCACCATCTACACCGATCACAGGAGTCTTGAGCATATCTTCAAGCAGAAAGAGTTGAACATGCGACAACGTCGATGGGTCGAGTTACTGAACGATTACGAATGTGCTATAAAGTACAATCCGGGCAAAGCCAATGCGGTGGCCGACGCCCTCAGTCGAAAGGATACTACACCTAGGCGTGTACGAGCGTTGCAACTCACTATTCAGTCTAGTCTTCCTTCTCAGATACGAGATGCTCAAGTAGAAGCATTGAAACCAGAAAACGTCAGGGCTGAAGCCCTACGCGGTTCAAGGCAACGGTTAGAACAAAAGGCAGACGGCGCCTACTATGTAACAGGACGCATTTGGGTCCCACACTATGGCAACCTACGCGAGCTTGTAATGGAAGAAGCTCATAAGTCTCGCTACTCAGTACATCCTGGTTCGGATAAGATGTACCACGACCTCAGAACTACATATTGGTGGCCTAGCATGAAGGCCCACATAGCAACTTACGTTAGCAAGTGTTTGACTTGTGCGAGAGTCAAAGCGGAATATCAGAAACCTTCAGGCCCACTCCAACAACCTGAGATACCACAATGGAAATGGGAGCAAATTTCCATGGATTTTGTTACTGTCCTGCCTAGATCTCAACGTAGGAATGATACTATTTGGGTGATCGTGGATCGACTCACTAAGTCTGCACACTTCCTGGCTATTAAGGAAACAGACAAGTTCTCTACCTAAGCAGACATCTACTTAAAAGAAGTGGTTTCAAGGCACGGGGTGCCAACTTCCATTATCTCTGATCGTGAGGCACGTTTTACTTCAGAACTGTGGCAAGCAATGCACAAATCTTTTGGCTCTCGTTTAGACATGAGCACAGCTTATCACCCTCAGACGGATGGACAGTCTGAGCGCACTATTCAAACTTTAGAAGACATGCTTCGTGCATGTGTAATCGATTTCGGCAACGGCTGGGAAAAACATCTCCCGTTAGTGGAGTTCTCGTACAACAACAGCTACCACACCAGCATTAAAGCCGCTCCATTTGAGGCATTGTACGGGCGTAAATGCCGATCACCTCTTTGTTGGGCAGAGGTGGGTGACAGTCAGATCACAGGTTCAGAAATGGTAGTTGATACTACTGAAAAGATTGCTCAAATAAGACAACGCATGGCGGCAGCTCGTGACCGTCAGAAAGCATACGCCGATAAAGACAGGAAACTACTCGAGTTCCAGGTTGGGGATCGAGCACTACTCAAAGTTTCACCCTGGAAGGGTGTTGTTCGTTTTGGCAAAAGGGGCAAACTCAATCCATGATACGTTGGACCATTTGAAGTCATTGAGAAAATAGGCAAAGTGGCCTACAGACTAAACTTACCAGCTGAACTCAGTGCAGTTCACAACGTCTTTCACGTGTCGAATCTGAAGAAGTGTCTGTCAGATGAGACCCTCATAGTTCCTTTGAAGGAGCTCACTATCGACGAACGGTTGCATTTCGTCGAAGAACCAGTTGAAATTACGGACCGGGATGTTAAGGTCCTCAAGAACACCAGAATACCTCTTGTTCGAGTTCGTTGGAACTCCCGTCGTGGCCCAGAGTATACCTGGGAACGAGAAGACCAAATGGAACTCAAATATCCCCAGTTGTTCGAAAACAATGCAACTACTACTGAGGCTGAAGCTACTACAAAATTTCGGGATGAAATTCCAAATCAACGGGGGGATGATGTGACACCCCAGGAAAACCAGTGAACTACACAACACAACACAACTAGCTTCCTTAGTAACCATGTGCTAAAATTTCGGGACGAAATTTCTTTCAAGTTGGGGATAATGTGACAACTCGAGTTTCCAAGATTTCCATCTTCGCATTAATTGCACATTAATTGTTTATGTTGTTTGTTACTCGACTTGTTTGTTTCACAACGCTTACAATTGTAAAACGTTAAATAATTTTTGCGATTTGATATTTTATAATTGGGGTGCATATTATATTTGAGTATATGATAATAGTGTAATTTGTGTTAATTGGGATTATATAGTTTATTATGGATCTTTGGCCAACACCCCTGCTCATATGAAAACACCCCCCCTGATGAAAACACATGGTGTTTTCGTCCATAAGTGCTGGCGAAAACAGCAAATGGGCTTTAGGCCCAGTGGGGAATTATATATTTATTTTATCACAACCTTCACGGAGAAGTTTCTCATTTGGCAAACCCTAATCACATTGTTTCTCTCTCCTTTTGAAACCCGACGGCAGCCTTGAACATATACATCACTTGGTTTCGTTGTCTCTTTGGTTTAGGTTAGTAATCGACCATTGTTGTTGTTTGTTTGATCAAAATCACCATAGATTGTTTATTTAACATTCTGTATTACTGCTATCATGAGATATGTATGAGCATACGATTGAACATCTATTGTTTAACAAATGGGTTAAAATCTCTGTTATTAAATGGCCTTCGTTAATCTCTATGGTTAAGTGCTTCGATTATAATCTATTGATTTGGTGGGTTCGTAATGTGGGTATGAAATATAGAAACTGTTCTTGTTGCTGTTCTTGTTGAAAATCTTTTGTGCTGATGTCGATTCTTCTGATTGAATGATTGCTGGTTGAAATAGTAAACTGTTAATGAGATAGGATTGCTGGGTATGCGTAACCTGCTGTTGTTGATGATGATGATACTAACGAAAACACCCCCCACCTCATGAAATCCACACACCAACGAAATCACCCAAGGTGATTTCGGCACTCAAGTGTTTTCGGCCCATAAAGGATTTCGGCCCAATGTCTCCGGCCCAATGAGGGTTTTCGACACTTAAGGGATTTCGGCCAAGGGATTTCGATGTGTATATAGTGTTTTCGGCTCAGGTGTTGTTATTAACCTGTTGGTTTATTTAAACTCAGTTAGTTGTTAATTAAGTTAATTAAGTTAACTTTAAGGAAATAAGTAACTTAGTTAAGTGGGTAACCTTAATAATTGATAACACTGTTAGTTGACAAACCATATTAAGTTGTTATCTGAGTTAAGTATGTAACCCTGATGATTTGTGTTAACTCTATTGGTAATTAACTGAGTTACCTGATTTACTCTGTTAATTTATTATTCCAATTAAGTGGATTAATTCTGTTATTCAATGAACTTTGTTAACTTTATTCACTCAGTTGACTTGCTAGTTCTGCTAGGTGCCAACTCTGTTAAGTGTATGATTTGATAATTATATTAGAATAAACTGTAAAAGATGTTGATGTGGCTCATGAACTGTATGGATACAATTAACTAATTGTGTTGCATGATATTAATTGTCAAACACACTCTGTGATACTAGTTACATGTGAAATATTACGAACGTGAACTGATTGAGTATACGTGCACTATAGGACTTGACTGATTTATTGTGAGCACTTAACTTAGCATACCGAGCAAACCAAGGTGAGTTCACACTCTTACCAAGGCATGGGATTCCCGGGGTTGGGAATGGGATTGAATGATTTCATGTACTTACTTCGCTACTAGAATACGTACCACTGTCCTCGGGTTGGGAAGGACACCTATAGATACAGCTAGACTAGTAATACATGGGAAGCCCCCACTACTCTTCGCACACATGCCTGGGTTGGCCGCGATACAATTACTAATCTTCGCAAACATGCCTGGAGGGCCGCGATACAAATATAACTAGTCTAGAAAACATGGGAAACCCCCACTAAACTTCGCAAACATGCCTAGAGGGCCGCGATACCATTACATACGATACATGATTACTAAACGGACTTATGATTTACGATACGAACACTATAATTGAACAGCCAACTGTGAACTCGCTCAACTAGTTGTTGACTCTCTGTTACATGCCTTGCAGGACCATAGGTACTCTTGGAGCTTGCCCGGGAGGCGCGATCGTTGTGGGCACGGATTTTGAATGTTATGATACACTCTTTTGTGATGCTTCAACTTAATACTTATGTTGGGTCTTTACATTATTGCTTCCGCTACACACTTGTTTATGTTTGGTTTTGAAAACACCTATCGTGTTGATGAATGACTTTTACTATTTACTTATATGTTCAATATGATTGGTGGCTTAATCCTGGTCAGTCACGCCTCCAAGCGGTGGTACTCCGCATGTGGATTTTGGGGGTGTGACATACTAAAATGAAACCTAACCTAAGTGCTTATGACCCATTACGACCCGTTTAGGTAGCTTATGCTACTTTAACGCGTCGTTCGCGTAAAATGCGTTCGGAACGCCTAACTAGTCCTATGACAGGTAAAATATGCCTTAACATGTCTAATATTGTTACTAAATCAGTTTAGATACCAAAAGTTATGTTACATATGCTTAAAATGAATTTTGGCGTAAAAAGGGCATTTTGGTAATTTACCTAAGGCATATAAACTACCTATCATACAACTATTTAAACGAAGAGACCATAAGGTATAACCTCGGAAGGTTATTCCCTATATACTATGGTCACCTAATGTGTTTGGTCGGATCCTAATGATCGACCAAACGGGTCGGGTTCGAAAGTATAAGCGATTGTTTAGATCGCCTACCTTACGACCCTATATAAGCACTAAACTAAAAGTGACGAGCTAAGCATGTTAAAACATGCTTAACTAAGTTTAGAAAACATGTTTGGTATCAAAACAAACGGTTTTGATACCTAAGAGTAGTTTGGTTACAAAATACGCAAGAATGCGCATTTTGGCTGAAACTACGACTCGTCACTGAGTCTAGATAACGTAGTAATCAGTAGGTATAGTCACTAAGGACTATAACCATCGTGATCACACTCACGTTATGAAGTTCAAACGAACTTCGCATCGACCATAAACTGGTCAATGCAGAAAGTCAAACAAAGTTTGACTTTCGGACTCGAAAAGCAATAAAAGAACGAAGGAACACTTACAAAGGGTCCCCGCAAGATTGATAATCCAAGTATTCTCAGGTATGAGGTGATGAAACACCCCAACTTAGAGAAATCTCAGATTTCAAGTGGGTTGGGTATTTATAGTTTTCGGTTCACCGTTAGGATCGTTTCTTGGAGAAGAGGAAATGATCACATCCCTACACTTGTTAGCAAGCTCATGAACATCAATTGGCCCCCCATGATCAGTTAGCAACATGTGGAAATGGCCTTTGGAGTGTTTAAAAGCTGATAACAGCAGCCAAAAACGATTTTCTACATCTAACCCCTGCTTGCGCACCGTAACACTAAAAGTGTTGAGGTGCGCAAGGACCTTGCAGGTCTGACACTTTCAAAAATGGCAGAACAGGCCCCTGAAGCTCCAAACTTACTATTTAATGCATTTTTGACACATTTAAGCCCCCTTAACCCCATTTCAAAGCTCTAAAATGAAGTTAAAGTATAGGGAACTTAAAATGTGCTAAAAAATATCTCGGATGTCGGTTCGTTTGGCCGTACAATCGCGAGGTTCGCTTAATTACGACGGAATGCGCATAAGCGCGAAAAACGATCCAAATTGCGTGACGAATGGATTTTTCTTATGCCAAACACTAAAATAAAATATTTTAATGCTTACATAAATTTTTGGATGTCCGGATGTATTCAGAACGTAAGTTATGCGTGAGAATGCAAACTTGTGCAGGGATGTGATCATTTTAGCACACCGAACCCCTCAAAGCCTATTTCTAAGCTATGTGAAGGATATTTATGGTATGTTTAACTTATGGTCATGTTCCGGAATGTCTGTTATAGTTCAAATTGGCATACTTTCGCAGTTTGTCAAGTTTAGTCCCTGTAAGCGATTTAACTTGATTTTTGCCATACCAAAGCCTTCAAAACTTATTTATAAGTTATGTAAAGGTTATTTAAGGTATGTTAAGCCTATTTCACTATTCCGGAGTGTTCGTTGCATTAAACTGGTTATATTTATGCATCAGCGCGCGTATAACCTTCTAGAAAGCGATTTAGAGCTTGAAATCGAACAAGAGTTGATATGTGCAAACGATACACATATTTTTACAAATCCCAAGTATGAAATTCAATATTTCATTGGTTTGGAATTTGTTGAATGGTTGAAGTGACACAGGTGTCACAAGAACCACCACCAGTAGCAATAGCAGGGCAATAAAGGATGCTTTCAGTGTGGCGCTGAAGGCCACTTTAAGAGGAACTATCCTCAGCTGAATCAGAATCAGAACAACAACAACCAGGGAAACTAGAACAACAATGGAGGCAATAATGGAGGCAACAACAGGGGTAACAATAACGACAATGGTGCCAGGGGACGTGTCTTCGTGCTGGGTCAGGGTGATGCAAGGAACGATCCCAACGTTGTGATGGGTAAGTTTCTTCTGGATGACTTCTTTGTTACTGTTTTATTCGATTCGGGTGCCGATACTAGTTATGTGTCCTTAAAAGTTAGTCAAATGCTTAAGCGCACCCCAACACTTTTGACCACCAAACACACGGTGGAGTTAGCAAATGGTAAAAGTCTCGAGGCCACACACATAGTTAAGGGTTGTAACCTCGTCCTAGCTGGTCAGATCTTCTCATCAGCAAGCGGAAATTCTTTGCAACGAGAAGATTGTCCGCATCCCTCGTTCTAGAGAAGAACCCCTCGTGATTCATGGCGACAAGAGTGGTGCTGTCGTAGGCATTATCTCTTTCCTTAAGGCCCAGAAGTGTTTGCGAAAGGGCCACACTGCCATTCTAGCACTCGTTACTGACACATCAACGGAAGAGAAGAGAATTGAAGACATTCCTATTGTCCGCCTCATCGACAAGTCGAGTTTCAAATCGAGCTAGCTCCTGGAGCAGCACCAATAGCTCAGCACCTTATCGACTAGCTCCGTCAGAACTTGAAGAACTGTCCACGCAATTACAAGAACTCTTGGAAAAGGGTTTCATACATCCTAGCTCTTCGCCTTGGGGAGGTCCAGTGTTATTCGTGAAAAAGAAAGACGGTACTTTCAGAATGTGTATTGACTACCGTGGACTCAACAAGGTGACCGTGAAGAATCGTTATCCTTTCCCACGTATTGACGACTTGTTCGACCAGTTGCAAGGTTCGAGTTTCTATTCCAAGATTGACCTAAGGTCAGGCTATCATCAGCTGAGAGTCCGAGAGGAGGATGTCTCTAAAACAACATTCAGAACTCGTTACGGCCATTACGAGTTTCTAGTTATGCCTTTCGGATTAACGAATGCACCTGCGGTCTTCATGGATCTCATGAACCGAGGGTGCAAACCTTACCTGGATAAGTTTGTCATAGTCTTCATCGACGACATCCTGATCTATTCTAAGAGTCAGGAGGAACACGAGCAACACCTGAGGCTTATTTTGGAACTCCTTCGGACAGAGAAGTTGTATGCCAAATTTTCGAAGTGCGACTTCTGGCTTCGCGAAGTCCACTTTCTAGGCCATGTGGTAAACAAGGATGGGATTCATGTGGATTCATCCAGGGTTGACTCGATCAAGAACTGGCCTGAACCCCGTACACCAACAGAAATCCGCCAATTCTTGGCAGGATATTACAGAAGGTTTGTCAAGGATTTCTCAAAGATTGCGCAACCTCTCACTTCACTGACTCAGAAGGGTGTCACCTATCGTTGGGATGATGCACAGGAGTCCGCATTCTAGCACTTAAAAGATAGACTTTGTAGCACGCCTATCCTCTCATTGCCTGAGGGCACAGATGATTTTGTGGTTTATTGCGACACTTCCATCCAAGGACTTGGTTGCGTGTTGATGCAACGTGACAAGGTCATTGCCTACGCATCATGCCAACTTAAAGTTCATGAAAGGAACTACACTATGCATGACCTGGAACTGGGAGCAGTTGTTTTCGCGCTTAAGATATGGAGACATTACCTGTACGGTACCAAGTGCACCATTTACACCGATCACAAGAGTCTCGAGCATTTCTTCAAGCAAAAGGAGTTAAACATGCGACAACGTCGATGGGTCGAACTCTTGAATGATTACGAATGTGTGATCAAGTATCATCCAGGTAATCCCAATGTTGTGGCTGACGCCCTCAGTCGAAAGGATACTATACCTAAGCGTGTACGTGCGTTACAGCTTACCATTCACTCTAGTCTTCCTGCCCAAATACGAGATGCTCAGGTTGAAGCGTTGAAAGAAGAGAACATCAGGGCTGAGTCCCTACGAGGATCAAGGCAGCGGCTAGAACAAAAGGAAGACGGTGCCTACTATGTTAATGGGCGCATCTGGGTTCCGCTTTACGGAAACTTACGCGAGCTTGTGATGGACGAAGCGCACAAGTCTCGTTATTCAGTACATCCTGGTTCAGATAAGATGTACCATGATCTCAAGACTACGTATTGGTGGCCTGGTATGGAAGCCAGCATAGCAACCTACGTCAGTAAATGTTTGACTTGTGCGAGAGTCAAGACTGAATACCAGAAACCATCAGGCCTACTTCAACAACCAGAGATCCCGACATGGAAATGGGAGCAAATTTCCATGGATTTCGATACTGGCCTGCCTAGATCTCAACGCGGAAATGACACTATTTGGGTGATAGTGGATCGATTGACTAAGTCTGCACACTTCTTGGCTATCAAGGAAACCGACAAGTTTTCTACCCTAGCAGATGTCTACCTAAAGGAAGTAGTATCAAGGCACGGAGTGCCAAACTCCATCATTTCTGATCGAGACTCACGTTTTACATCTGAATTGTGGCAAGCTATGCACAAGTCCTTTGGTTCTCGATTAGACATGAGCACAGCATATCATCCACAGATGGATTGGCAAAATGAACGCACCATCCAAACTCTTGAAGACATGCTCAGGGCATGTGTAATCGATTTTGGCAATGGCCGGGAAAAACACCTCCCGCTAGTGGAGTTTTCGTTTAACAACAGTTACCACACCAGTATCCAAGCCGCTCCGTTTGAGGCATTATACGGACGGAAGTGCCGATCACCTCTCTGTTGGGCAGAAGTTGGTGACAGCCAAATCACTGGCCCAGAACTGGTAGTAGATACGACCGAGGGAATTGCTCAGATACGGAAACGAATGGCGGCAGCTCGTGACCGTCAGAAAAGCTATGCTGATAAGCGAAGAAAGCCACTGGAGTTCCAGGTGGGGGACCGGGTGCTACTCAAAGTCTCACCTTGGAAAGGTGTAGTCCGTTTTGGAAAACGAGGCAAACTCAATCCGCGTTATGTCGGACCATTCGAAATCATCGAGAAAATTGGCAAGTCGCCTACAAGTTGAATCTACCTGAAGAACTCAACGGAGTTCACAATGTTTTTCATGTGTCGAATCTGAAGAAGTGTCTGTCAGATGAGACCCTCATAGTTCCTCTTAAGGAGCTCACTATCGACGACCAGCTGCGATTCATCAAGGAACCAGTAGAGATTACTAATCGAGATGTTAAGATTCTCAAGCATACCAGAATACCTCTTGTTCGAGTTCGTTGGAACTCCCGTCGTGGCCCAGAGTATACCTGGGAACGAGAAGACCAAATGAAACTCAAGTATCCCCAGCTGTTTAAGAAAAGTGCAAACACTACTGAGGCTGAAGCTACTGCAGAATTTCACGACGAAATTCCAAATCAAAGGGGGGATGATGTGACACCCCAGGAAAAGCCAGTAAACACCGCAACTTAACTAGCTTCCTCAGTAACCACGCGCTAAATTTCGGGATGAAATTTTCTTAACAGAGGGAGAATGTGACAACCCTCATAATTACATATATTCGTACGTTGTATTAATGATTAATTAAAGTGCTTGATGACTGTGTTGAATTACATAACTATTTTCTGATTACTGCGTCATACTTACATGTGTTTGTTAACATACTAGTCTTGTGCAGAAAATTGACTAAATGGCCCTGAATGTTTTCCTAAGTGTCAGGAATTAAAAGTGCTACAAAAATATATATAAAAGACACTTTACGGAATAATTAAACACTTTAACGGAATGGTATCTAACCGAACAACCGGACATTACCCAGAACACTAAATTTTTGTCAAATACATTGTTTAATTATTTTTGAGCTAGTCATGGTCCTCGAACACCCTAACACCTACTAAAAATCAAATAGCTAACATATATAAGCATATTACTTGAAATCTAACTTACCATTACAACTTAGTTACAAAACTTGCAACCAACCCCCCCCCCCCTAACCGAATTCGGTCACAAGGACCATCCCCACCATGCCTCAATCTTGTGCAAGATTATGTCCCATTATTTTATTAGATTATTTACTTGTAGAAGTTTCCATAATATATGAGCAATCTTATAAAAGCATGGCCTAAGATTACTACCTTACTTCTCATTATCACACCCACACCTTCTGTCACACCCCTAAAATACCACCTAGGGAGTGTCCCTGCTAGGCATGTGATGTACCAACAACGAACCACTAATTACATTGAACCCATACAAGTTTATAAATGAAATCCTCAATGATTAATGAAAAATACCATCAACGAGTTTAAATAAGAATCAACACGTTCAGCGGAAGCATATAGTAAACCAAAGTAAAACGGTTCAAAACCAATGTTAATATCAATAATCAATCACGTGATTCCCTCCTGTCGACCCATGACCACTCCAGCTACTCCAGACAGCAAGTTCCAAATCCAAGACATCTAACGACCTGCGAGCATGCAACAAGTGTATCAGACAACGCTGGTGAGTTCATAGTTTTACGAAAACGTTGGTTACCAAGTGTTTAGTTAATCCATTGAATTTAAATCCGAAAGTAATGTTGATAATATCTCAATACTGAACAAGACGGCTCCTGATGTATGTTTTGCCCTTTCCCTAGTGCTCCTATCAAAGCACTGGGCCCGACTGGGTAATTAGTTCACAACCGTCCTCCCCGGTACGGCGTAAGGGTGCCAAACCGTCCTCCCCGGTAAACCCGGTAACAATGAATGTGACTTAAGAATGATAGGATGAGAATATTATCAAATATATACCATTTTTTACCCAAAAGACTTATCCCTCCCCGGGATACCCAAAGACTGTCTCAACCACCGGGACGCATGCTCAAAGTAATGAACTCACCTTTGTTTTGCTCGGTAAGATTAATTTCTTGTTTACAGTTGGTCAATCAAATCCTATTAGGATCACCAGTGATAATCAGTTTCACAATCACGTAAATCACAAACTTATGTGCACATTGTACAAGTCATAACCAATATAGTTCATACTATCACACAAGTCGTAACAAGTATTCATACCAACACGTATTCACATTACAAGTTAGGGCCGTACACGCATTATTTCATCTTATCACTAGTTTGTCAAACACCAGAGATTACCACTCAAACAGTTTATATTTGACCCATGTGTTTAACCATTCATCCTACCCGGCCCCTATGTATAAAATCCACACCTATTGATGATCCAGTCCCACCCGTGGGCCATTGACCCGTGTGCGGCCCAATATACAATTGCAACCCGGGTCATACGAGAGGCCCAAACAATGTAAGTGAACCTCCGTTTGTGCGGTTTGGGCCTGGTGAAATCCTGTTCAGTCAGTGGCCCAAATTCGTAACAAGTTCAAGTAAGGGGCCCAATCCAATTAACGAAATTATGTGCGTGGCCCATGCAGTGTTCCTGATAACCCTTCCATAACAAGTCAAAAATTGCGGCCCACTATCCAAATTACTAAATCATGCGGTCCAATAGAACATGTAAGGTCCACTAATAATTCGTATGATAACCTCTAAGATTTATAATACAAACATACAATTCACTGTCATGTTTCATGCATTTAGTAAGTTGTTTGATTATGGGTGATGATCATTATCACATTGGCCGGATTACTTATACGACTGAAACTTTCTCTAATATTCATTCCCTATTTCCATAACCAATTAATTACTACAAGAATACGAGCCTTATAAGGGTTCCCCATCAATGACTAGAACAAGACACCCTAAATTATGAGCAATCAATGACTGTTACACGTAATCCGATCAGGTAGCATTATGACCTTTTGACCTCAGCAATGAATTGTAATTTTCCATATGATATCACATGCAAACTGACAACTATCCTTTGATTTTTGTTAAAATCTAATATTCTCAATTAAGATGGCCGACAAGAAGATTTAAAATTCAATTTTATGTAAACAATGTCAGTAGACTTGAATATGATTGGATCTTCAAAATAGCATCAATGTTAAGACATGCCACAATACCTCACGTATATTCAAGGACAATCAAATCAGTTACATATCTACCACCAACTCTCATATTTCCTAGCTAGTACTCTATGGCATTTATTGTCACCATCCAACAGTTTCATCATATATTAATTTATACCAACAATTCCTTTTCTAACCAGATCATGATTTGTATACATTCTAAATCCTCACAAGTAATCATAATCATATAATTTATTCACATACAGTACTACCTAGTTCATGAACAATTGTTTTCCAATTTATAAATCACACGATAACATTCATTATAATTAATATACTTGTAATACATGATTCTAACATAGTCCTAGTTTATACAAAACTCATGATCAATTTGCATGTACACGAGGACAATGAATCAAGAAGTAAAAGCAACATGTTATTCGCATAGCATAGCATAATCATCACCATAAAACATTCATATACACTTCAGTAAATCGAAATCACACAAGCAAACAATCAACATAGCAAGGAATTTACTAACCATCGGTTGGTTCGAACAATATGATATCCTCGATGATGGGGGGGTATGCTACAGCCGCTCGTAATCTTGAGAGATGGGTAGGGTTTCGTTTTGTTAGCTTATCAAGTTATACGTAATCCTATATGTATTGCGGACCAGATATAAACATGGGCCGAAGCCAACATAAACCGGACTAAAAATGTGTGCGCATGTATAGTGGGCCAAACCCACTTGAATTGTGTTCTCAGGCTACGCGACTACATGTGTATAAATGCTAGAATTGCTAGCCGGCCCCAATACCATTCTCCACTTGGGCTCTACTAGGCCCAACATGATTTTGGTGTACATATGTGCTCAAGTTGGGCTTCGGGTGTATGTTAAACATACTTGTGATGTAGGCGGGCCAAACACATGGACTACCAATCCGTTATTATACCTAACAAGTTTATAATAGCACAGAGCTTGATAGTTCGGGTTGTCACATCATCCCCAACTTGAAAGAAATTTCGTTCCGAAATTTGACAAGTAATCCCAAAACGGCAAAGTGTTAGGTCAGGATGACTGAAATTTTCCGCGGGTACCACATCATCCCCAACTTGAAAGGGAATTTTGTCCCGAAATTCACTAGTGATAGCAAAAGTTGATTCAACCATCTAAACAATTGAGGGTACCCAAGCTTTATCAGATCTTTGCATTCCCACGTGGATTCCGATCCACGTTTTGAGCTCCGACGAACTCTCGCGATCAAGATTTGACCATGCTAACGAATCTTGACTCCCTGGCCCATGCTTTCGATAGACTCCTTGCCAACTACGACTTGTCTAATAAAGGTGTCACAAATGTTTCATCAGACAAACACCGCTTTAGATTCAATACTTAGACGACATTGTGTACGTTACCCAATCCGTCGGGTAACTCGAGTTTGCAGGTCATGACCCTAATTCTTTCCAGAATTTGAATGGCTCAACGTGACGTAAATTTATATTGCCACGCTTCCCAAAGTGCACCGCAACCTCCCAGGGTGAAACTTTCAACCATAACTCGTTCGCCGCCTGCAGCGAACTCCTAGTGTTTTCTAAGCTTAACAGCTTCCTGGACGGTCACGCGTTGCCGCCAACGATTTCAGATCTGATCAACCTTTCCAGGGGTTTTAAGTACGAGTCCTAGACCTGTGATTAGGTTGTCACCCGTTCTAATCCAACAAGGAGTTAAACGTTACTGCTCGTGCAATGCCTCCAACAGAGTTGTCTGAATACTAGAATGGTGACTGCTACGGTAGAACTCAGCCAAAGGTGTGTGTCCTCCACATTTTCACCACGTTAATCATATACATGCTCGCAGCATATCTTCAAGTGTCAGGGGGTTTCGTTTACTCTGACCATCTGTCCTATGATGACGAGTAATGCTCATGCCTAGATGTGAGCCAAGGGGGTTGTGTGTCGCCTGTCATAAATCAGTATAGTTCACCACCAGAGGCAACAAGAGTTGGCACCTCATGCCTGAAAGCCACCTCTCTCATAGGTACATTCACAGTTGTGAAGACTTGTCAGTTTCCTTAATTGCAAGAAAGTGTGCTAGTAACGTGTGACAATCAATGATCACCCAGGTGATATTGTTTCCGTTTCGAGTTCTAGGTAGTCCAGTGACAAAATCCATGGCAGTCTGTTCTCGTTTCCATATGGGTGTTTCTGGTTGCTAATACTTCACCTTGACTTTCCCACAAGTCAAACATCATTCCCATACCTAGCTAGGTGGGCTTTCATGCCCGATCACCAGTACAAGGTTTACAAATCCCGATGTCTCTCATCAAAACGCAGACGACTAGAATATCAAGGCCGGTGTGCTTTGTTCAGCATAAATTTCCTACAGTTACTGTATAATGAGATCCACATTCGTTCCATGAGGTAGCGAATATCGTTTGACCTGCCAAGGTTGCTTCTCCATGCCCCGCATGGGTTCAACTTGAAAATCCTCTTCCTTCAGTTCTCCAGTTTGAACAGCAGGAGTCGGATCAGGTAAGTTAGAGTCGATAGTAAGCTGCAAAGCTCGTGCACGTTCAAGTTTCGTAGTTGTAATCATCCAAAAGTTCCATCCAGCTATGCTATTACATGATTAGCTCTTCCGAAACAAATGTACACGGGAGGCTCTTGTGATCGGTCTAAGTAGTACATTTGGTACCGTCCAAATAATGCCTCCAACATAAATTCAAAGACCATGGATTCCACCACAGGTTGTGACTCGTGCAATTCTTCTTGTAAATCCACCACGTAAGCCGTCACCTTCTCGTGTTGCATCGGCGTGTAACTGGAACTCTGATTCGAACCATCATGGTATACCACTAGGTCACCCGTACCCTCGGGTAAAGACGGTGCTCAGTGCATTGTAGAGTTGGGATTCGAAAGCTGAAAAGACGTTCTCCTGTTTTGTCTTTCACGAACACAGCACCCTGCTGTGCTAAAGAGATTAAAGCTGTGAGACCTTCGAAAATCCTGCGATGAATCTGTGATAGTGTCTAGCATAACCAAGGAATGGCTGCATCCCCGAAGGAATCTTTGGTGTCGATCAGTTTTAACCAAATGGGTCTTAGCGAGATCCACGTGTATTCCCACTTCGTTGTTTATATGACCAAAAATGTGTACTTCTCGAATCCTGAAGTCACACTTAGGTAGACTTCGCAAGTAGATGCTCCTCCCCTAGAAGCTCTACGATGAAACACAAGTGCCGTTCATGGTGCTCCTTTCTCCTGGAAGTGATTCAAAACGTCATAAATAAACACGGTTGGCGAAGCTGGCAAGATAGGGTTGGCACATACTAATCATGTGATCCCTAGGGCTGCTGGTGTGTTGGGCAACTTTAAACAACGAGAACAGAAAATCATAGTGGTTGTACTGTGCTTGTGACGCAGTGTTAGAAGTCATCCTCCCCTGGGTCTTTCATCAAGTGACAGTCTGATCTTAAGTTGGTTTCCGAATAAAATCTTGATTATTGCAGCGGGTCAAGCAGGTTTTCGATGCGAGATAGAGGGTGACGGTCTATGATTGCCACCTTAGGGTAGTCTGTATATGTACGAAAGGACTCGTCCTTCATTTCCACAATAGAGCTCGGGCTCCCCAGGACAAGGAGCAAGATCACTAAAACTCCCACCCGGTAGTTCCTGAAGTTGATTAGACAGTTCTTGCAACCCTCCTGGTGCAAGACGGTATGAAGTACGAGCAATCAAGGCTACTTCTGGCGTGAGATTAAACTGAGATTCTGCCTAACAGTTATGGAAGTAAGCCCAAAAGTTCCTCGGGTAGCAAACCGAGAGGGATCACAAACAATTGGTGGATCCTCGATCCTCTTTTCCCTCAGCCCTAACATCAGTAACGGTTGCTAACACAACGGAGTAATCCCTCTGGCCTTCATAGCTGAAATGGCGCTGACTTTTGCACTACTCTGATGCTTTAGAACAAATAACGATTCTCCACACAAAGTTTTCTCCTCACTGGGTATATCTGCATGATTCCTGGATAACCAGTTCACACCAACTACTGCGTTGTAACCATCGAGGATAGTAGAAGGAAGGTCGACGTCGAACACTTGTCCCAAAAGGTCATGTTTACACCCCAACGAACATATGAGATTTCATTTGACTCCCCATCAGCCGATTCCACATTAGGTTTGGTTTCAAGAAGTATCAGGGTCAAGCAGAATAGAGACGAAGCGAACAACTACCCATACAAGCTACCATGTTGCTGCTATGACTGGCGTTGCCTACGCCAATCAGAAATGTCCTTCCATGAGCATCATTTCCAGCATTGTTTTTATGGTTGCGAGGGTTCCCATTACTATCATATTCCCTTAGTTGTTGACGTCTTGACTTAGCAACAGTCAATCCCTGCCAATTCCACCTTCATTTCCATGCTGAAGACTACGATTACGCGTACCTTGATGTTGCCGCGACTGTTGCCTCCAATGTCGTTGCTTGGAACGGAGCCCTACAATCTTCCACCATCAAAGTCCATCTTTTCACATTCTGTGCCACGCGCTACTCACTGTGCTGGTCGCCACATATTTCACACTATAATATGTTGTCATCGCTTATGTCCCGATTGATTCGTAAGAGCTGACTCCCACGAGTCGCTGACTAGAGTTAAGAATTCAATTGAAGTCAATTTGCTGGTGTTTGTTGCCGGTAATCAAGGTTGTCCAAATACTGAGGTCGGTAAAATACTACACTTACCCTTTTGTCCATCGATCTAGCAAGTCGATTGAGTAATACGCGGTATGCTGCGAGAGTGTTGCAGAACTGATCACACTTCGGAGTCTAAGACGTCAATACATAGAGTCCCAGCAAACAAAGAGAAGCGAGAAAGGTATAGACCAACTCAAGGACGTTCGTGCAAGCACCTAACATTCTACACGTTTCGCTAGGCATTCACATGTGTGTTCAGGTAATACTCGATAGCATCGAGATTCGTAAGGATTCAGAAAAGAGTGAAAAGATCATGTTTGAGTAGGAGACAATCACTGCTATGACTCCTATGGACTGTTGTGTTTCACATCGATCAAATAACGGAACGGAACCCCTTTTTCACTTGTTAAGCCTTACTGGGACTCGCATGCACCCCACATTATAATTATGTGTGCACCCACAATAATACTGTGATTTGCATACTCATCTCAGCTCCTCCTAACTCATGTCAATTGGTTCCCCAGACTCGAGTGCCAAACAGAGGTTATCAAAACGATAAGATCACAGAAATCCCAAGACTATGACATACTACCAATGCATCGTAATGTAAGCAAGCAATTCATGTAATCATATTATAGCGACGAGTGTGTGTCCGTATGCTATGTCATAAACAAATGTGTACTAGCCATGTAATGTATACAACAGGTGAGAAAGACGAACCTTGCAATCTGGAGCATAGTGTCATGGTCGATTTCGGATCTGTTCGGTTATAGTTTGGTTTTATAAAAAAACGTTGTAAAACCAAATTCACTATAACCAGTGGCTCTGATACCAAATTGTCACACCCCTAAAATACCACCTAGGGAGTGTCCCTGCTAGGCATGTGACGTACCAACAACGAGCCACTAATTACAATGAACCCATACAAGTTTATAAATGAAATCCTCAATGATTAATGAAAAATACCATCAACGAGTTTAAATAAGAATCAACACGTTCAGCGGAAGCATATAGTAAACCAAAGTTAAACTGTTCAAAACCAATGTTAATATCAATAATCAATCACGTGATTCCCTCCTGTCGACCACTCCAGCTACTCCAGCTAGCAAGTTCCAAATCCAAGACATCTAACGACTTGCGAGCATGCAACAAGTGTATTAGACAACGCTGGTGAGTTCATAGTTTTACGAAAACATTGGTTACCAAGTGTTTAGTTAATCCATTGAATTTAAATCCGAAAGTAATGTTGATAATATCTCGATATTGAACAAGACGGCTCCGGATGTATGTTTTGCCCTTTCCCCAGTGCTCCTATCAAAGCACTGGGCCCGACTGGGTAATTAGTTCACAACCGTCCTCCCCGGTACGGCGTGAGGGTGCCAAACCTAAGTAGCGCTACCAACTAATACCCGTTACCTCCCCGGTAACAATGAATGGGACTTAAGAATGATAGGATGAGAATATTATCAGATATATACCAGTTTTTACTCAAAAGACTTATCCCTCCCCGGGATACCCAAAGACTGTCCCAACCACCGGGAGGCATGCTCAAATTAATGAACTCACCTTTGTTTTGCTCGGTAAGATTAATTTCTTGTTTACAGTGGGTCAATCAAATCCTATTAGGACCACCAGTGATAATCAGTTTCACAATCACGTAAATCACAAACTTATGTGCACATTGTACAAGTCATAACCAATATAGTTCGTACTATCACATAAGTCGTAACAAGTATTCATACCAACACGTATTCACATTACAAGTTAGGGCCGTACATGCATTATTTCATCTTATCACTAGTTTGTCAAACACCAGAGATTATCACTCAAACAGTTTATATTTGACCCATGTGTTTAACCATTCATCCTACCCGGCCCCTATGTATAAAATACACACCTACTGATGATCCAGTCCCACCCGTGGGCCATTGACCCGTGTGCGGCCCAATATACAATTGCAACCCGGGTCATACGAGAGGCCCAAACAATGTAAGTGAACCTCCGTTTGTGCGGTTTGGGCCTGGTGAAATCCTGTTCAGTCAGTGGCCCAAATTCGTAACAAGTTCAAGTAAGGGGCCCAATCGAATTAACGAAATTATGTGCGTGGCCCATGCAGTGTTCCTGATAACCCTTCCATAACAAGTCCAAGATTGCGGCCCACTATCCAAATTACTAAATCATGCGGTCCAATAGAACATGTAAGGTCCACTAATAATTCATATGATAACCTCTAAGATTTATAATACAAACATACGATTCACTGTCATGTTTCATGCAATTAGTAAGTTGTTTGATCATGGGTGATGATCATTATCACATTGGCCGGATTACTTATACGACTGAAACTTTCTCTAATATTCATTCCCTATTTCCATAACCAATTAATTACTACAAGAATACGAGCCTTATAAGGGTTCCCCATCAATGACTAGAACAAGACACCCTAAATTATGAGCAATCAATGACTGTTACACGTAATCCGATCAGGTAGCATTATGACCTTTTGACCTCAGCAATGAATTTTAATTTTCCATATGATATCACATGCAAACTGACAACTATCCTTTGATTTTTGTTAAAATCTAATATTCTCAATTAAGATGGCCGACAAGAGGATTTAAAATTCAATTTTATGTAAACAATGTCAGTAGACTTGAATATGATTGGACCTTCAAAATAGCATCAATGTTAAGACAAGCCACAATACCTCACATATATTCAAGGACAATTAAATCAGTTACATATCTACCACCACCTCTCATATTTCCTAGCTAGTACTCTATGGCATTTATTGTCACCATCCAACAGTTTCATCATATATTAATTTATACCAACAATTCCTTTTCTAACCAGATCATGATTTGTATACATTCTAAATCCTCACAAGTAATCATAATCATATAATTCATTCACATACAGTACTACCTAGTTCATGAACAATTGTTTTCCAATTTATAAATCACACGATAACATTTATTATAATTAATATACTTGTAATACATGATTCTAACATAGTCCTAGTTTATACAAAAGTCATGATCAATTTGCATATACACGAGGACAATGAATCAAGAAGTAAAACCAACATGTTATTCGCATAGCATAGCATAATCATCACCATAAAACATTCATATACACTTCAGTAAATCGAAATCACACAAGCAAACAATCAACATAGCAGGGAATTTACTAACCAATGGTTGGTTCGAACAATATGATATCCTCGATGGGGGGGGGTATGCTACAGCCGCTCGTAATCTTGAGAGACGGGTAGGGTTTTGTTTTGTTAGCTTATCAAGTTATACGTAATCCTATATGTATTGCGGACCAGATATAAACATGGGCCGAAGCCAACATAAACCGGACTAAAAATGTGTGCGCATGTATAGTGGGCCAAACCCACTTGAATTGTGTTCTCAGGCTACGTGACTACATATGTATAAATGCTAGAATTGCTAGCCGGCCCCAATACCATGCTCCACTTGGGCTCTACCAGGCCCAACATGATTTCGGTGTACATATGTGGTCAAGTTGGGCTTCGGGTGTATGTTAAACATACTTGTGATGTAGGCGGCCCAAACACATGGACTACCAATCCGTTATTATACCTAACAAGTTTATAATAGCACAGAGCTTGAAAGTTCGGGTTGTCACACCTTCACACCCCACCCCCTCCTCTCGGCTCCCCTTAACCGCCCCCATCACCACCAAAAGTCCACCATTTTCATCCAAATTTCAAGGTCCATTCAAGCTTGTAAGGTGATTCAAGGAAGTTGCAACTTGTGGAGCTTCAAAGGACTTTTGTTTCTTGTTTTTTCATCATCTTTTTTTTCATCATCTTCTCCACTAGAATCATCCCTAGCCCTTATGCTAGTAGTAAGTCCTTGTTACACCCTTGTTCATCTTGTCTTTGTAGTTAAAAGATGTAGTGTGATGAATTTTACAAGAACACTAAGAAAAAGAACTAAAAACATAAACATGAAGCTACACAAATTTTACATATGGATGAAACATGAAGATGAAATGTTGTAGTGAACATGTTGTTGATTGTATGATGATTCTTGGTTGTGTGATGATAATTGTGACACCTGTGTCATTTCAACCATCATACAAATACCTAACCAATGAAATATTGTGTTTCATACTTGGGATTTGTATAAATATGTGTATCGTTTGCACATATCAATTCTTGTTCGATTTCGAGCCTTAAATCGCTTTCTGGAAGGTTATACGCGATCTAATGCGTAAATATAACCAGTTTAATGCAACAAACACTCCATAATAGTGAAATAGGCTTAACATACCTTAAATAACCTTTACATAACTTATAAATAAGTTTTGGAAGGTTTGGTGTGGCGAAATCAAGTTTATTCAATCATAGGGACTATTTGCATCAACTTGCAAAAGTCTGCCGATTGTAAGGCAATGTACAGTCTGGAACTTGATCATAAGCTAAACATACCATAAATAACCTAAACATAGCTTAGAAATAAGCTTTGATAGGTTCGGTGTGCGAAAATATGCTTATTTGATCTTACAGGGACTAAAAGTGTCAAAAACGGCGTAAGTTTGCATTTTCGCGGATATCTTACGTTCTGACCACTTCTGAAGATCCAAAATTTTTGTACACACTAAAATATTTTTATTTTAGTGATCGGCATGCAAAAACTTCATTCGTCGCTTAATTTGGTTCGTTTTCGCGTCCGTTTGAGTTTCGTCGTAATTTAACGAACAACGCGACCGTACGACCAAACGAGCCGACATCCAAGAGTTTTCCGAGCACATTTTGAGTCCTCTAAACTTTATTGACCTTGTAAAGCCTTGAAAATGGCTTAACGGGGGTCAAAAGGACCTGAAATTAGCTTAAACCAAGTGCAGGGACCAAAACTGTCATTTCCTGAAAGTTGTTAGCTTACGCACCGTAAGCCCTATCCTTACGGTCCGTAAGGAAGGCCCAGTGATAGAAACTTGATTTTTGGCTGCTGTTCCATAATTCAGGGACTTGTATGCAATTCTCTTGTTTTGGGCTCCAAGTAAACGACTCTCCAAGTAAATTAACTGTTCCATAACACATGTAGGGCTGTGATTCTTTGCTTGTTGGACACATAAACACTTGTAATGATCTTGTGCATCATCAACAAGTATAAATAGCCAACACATTTCACTTGAATCCTTGCTCATTCCTCATTTTCTCCTCTCTTGTCTGCTTTGGAGCTCTCTCAACTGATTTTGGGACTTGTCTTCTTTGTAGAAAAGATAGCAAGCACTTTAGTGAGCATGTTTTGACATGTTTAACTCGTCACTACTAGTTTAGTGCTTGTTTAGGGTCGTTAGTTAAGCGGTCTAAACAACCGCTTAGACTTTCGAACCCGACCCGTTTGGTCGATCCTTATGATCCGACCAAGCTTACTTAGTGATCATAGTTATATAGGGAATAGCCCCTGAGGTTATACCTTATGATCACATAGGATTGGTTAGTCATTTGCTAGTTAGCTTGTATGCCCATAGGAAATGACCAAAACGCCCTTTTGAAGCATAAATCCATATTTTGATTATGTGAACATATTTTTGACATATAATCTGATTTAGTAACATGTTTAGGAATAATTGGGCATGTAAGACTTGGCATAGCACATAGTTAACCATCCGAACATAGTCTTACGCTAACGACGCATTTTAGTAGTTTATACTACCATAATGGGTCGAAACGGGTCAAAAGCACTTAGGTAGACTTTCAAATCAGAATGTTAGCTCTATTAAATCATACCATATGAGTTCAATTACTCATTTGATTTATAGAACATCATTCTATCCTATCTCCCGGTTTAGGAGCCGTTTAATAACATAGTTACCTATATTAGGTGCCGTTTGATTCCGTACTCTCTCTAGCTTTGCTTGGTTGTTGTTCAAGACTTCTAAGCACCCACAAGTGAGTACATAGTTCCCCTCTTTTACCGCTTTCAAATATTTGGGGTGAAGCATGTGTACCTATTTGTTATGTTAGGATTTCAAAGTATAATTGCTTATACATATTAGTACCTATCTTTTGACAAACCAAATGATTATTTATGATCTAAACACTGATTTTTCAAAGATTATAAAATAAATTGTTGGATAGTACATATTTTGTTCACCAGACCGATTGGTAGTATGATATAGCGCTATAGGATTTGACACCCCATTCCTGTTGTCATGGAATGTCTGAAACCAATTTGTTTCTCCATCCAAATAGGGATTGCCTTTGTGGTATCCCTATAGTCTCAAAGGTGTATTTTGATGCACTAGGTCTGATTGAATTCTTAAATCACATTTTTATGGTATATTTTATTATACTCCCAAAAGTATAGTTTGATATACTCTCATGTGTGATATTGTACAAAACAACATATATTTTATTAAACTACCAAAAACATATTTTCAATATGTTATTATTTCAACCAAAACATAGTTTAATATGTTATTTATCAATCCAAAGTATACTTTTGATATACTACCAAAATGATTATTTTGACTACTAAAGTATATTTAATATACTATCTATTTAACGATTTTGGAACCGAAATATATTTTGATATATTACCTAATCGAATTTCTTAAAACCAAAGTATATTCTTGTATATACTTCAAACATTTTAACCAAAACATTATTTTATAAGCTCATTTTACTTGATTATTTATTATGCATCATTCTTTTATATCATCAAATTTTCTCATAAGTTTTCACATGATTTTATAAAGAAAATATTTTTAGATTCATGACTACTTTTTGTTAAAACATTCTTTTAAACTTATAAGTCATGAATCATGCATAAACAAAACCTATGTATCTCACAGGCATTTTTATGCTGACGTACCTATTTTTACACATGTTTCAGGTACTGCTTTGCGTTGATTGTTGATACATGCTATACATAGGACAGACTCGTGCCTTAGTGACTTTAAAATTTGAAAGATAATATTTGTAATTATCTGATTTGTACTGAAACAATGAGTTCAATAATTCAATAAAACGAAATTATTTAATCCATGGTTGTGAAATAATGATTTTGTTACAACACTCCCCGACGTTTCCGCCACGTTTTGTTGTTTTACGACAAAATAAGTTGGTGATCAAGTAGATCCGGGTTCTACAAAAGACTTTTCTAAATAAACCAAGTTCAAGAACCGACTTCTAAAAGATTATGACTTTTACATACACTTACATATTTTTGGAAATGAAATAAGTATAAGAACCTTTTATTTACAAAAAGAGTTCAAGAGTTCTAATTTTTGTAAAAATCGTTTACAAGTTGTAAACGCTTAATTCTTTTAAGAAAATGATTTTTAAAGAAACGAATACACTTTGGAAGGTAACTAAGTCCACTAAACGCCATACCAAGTCACTACGCAATTTTACGAAACATCAAGTTCATGTTGGGTTGTAATTGGAATAGTTTGCTCTTAGTAAATTGTTGTTGATTGTTTGATTGGTTTTCGTAAAAGAAAATGATATGCTTATTAGCATGGACATCTCCGTTACAAACGAAACTCTAGCGAAATTTTCTAAAATTCCAACACTTAGAAAATATTTTTCTAACAAATGTTACTAGTATATTTTACAACTTGTGTTTCGAATATAAACTTCGCCATGGGTTTTGTCACAAAAATACAAAGAGTCGGAGGTTGGTTTTATTTGTAAATAAAAATGGGTAAATATATATATATATATATATATATATATATATAGGATAAGGATCCGTTAGGAACCACCCTTTATTGCGAGAACCGCGAGAACCAATGTGAACACATGGCAAAATTGTAATTAAGTGGCATATAATAAAAAAACACACGCTCCTGTTCTGTATTTCTAGCCCCTGTTCACCATCATCTCTTACAATCTAGGGTTTCATTCTAGGGTTTCATTCAAGAGATTGTATACATTGACGACGACGATGTACGACGACGACTTATCTCTCCAATTTCACGACGGAGATTTTATACATTGACGATCGTCTCTTACAATCTAGGGTTTCATTCGAGAGATCGTCTCTTACACGTGCTCCTGTTCTGTATTTCCAGCCCCTGTTCACGTTCATATTGCAATAATATCGATTACAATACGAATTTTGGAGCAAAAATTTCAAGTATACGACGAATTTTGGAATATCAGATGGTGAAATCGATATGACGAACAGGTTATGGTGTGTTGCTATCGATATGACGAAGACGAACTACAGATGTAATCGGGACGAAGACGAACTACTGAGAACTGTTGATGCCTGTGAACTAATAATTGTTGATGCAATTCGAGTGTCAGACATGAATTTTGTATAAATACACCATCCTGCACATGTGCAATGGAAGACGAATATGTGAATGTTAAACAAAAAGGTTAGAAGCTATTGATTATTTAGTATTATTTTTATTATTTTTTTAGTAATTAAATCTGAGTTTATGCACAAGTGAATCATTGTATTAATTTTTTTTTTGTTAATAATGTAATTGGGATGAAGACGAACTACCGAGAACTAGTGATGCCTGAGAATTGAGAATTGTTGATGCAATTCGAGTGTCGGACGTGATTTTTTGTATAAATACACTATCTTGCACATGTGCAGCACTTTACCATTACCCTATAAATACACCATCCTGCAAGTGTGCAACACTTTACCATTACCATATACTTATACAAAGTGTTGTGTATTGAATATTCATACGGATCTATTCAGGTTCATTCGTATTTACAATCTGATTGGTTATATGCGAATCTGCAAGTTACATATTCACGCGAATCCAGGTTTTCATTCACAGGTCTACATTTTGTTTGTTGCATTGAATCAGTTTGTGACAGATCTACATCGGTTCGCAAGTGATTGTGTTACTGTGCTGTCTGTTTGCACAATCACTGACCAAGATCAAGTACATTGTTACATAAGCACGAACCCAAATCTGTTAGAATCAGTTCATTTGCATTTTAGTTCATTCGCAGAAACAAAACTTTCATCTGCTGGAATCAATTCAGTCAATTCGATGGAATCAGTTTATTCGCAGAACTGGTTTATTCGCTGATCAAGTACATCCGCCGCATAGATTACACCATCTGCAGTATATCTGTCCAGTCGCTGAACCTTCCATTTGTAGAAGTTAAATCAATCTGCAGATTTTAACTACATCTGCAGAATTAACGGATCAAATTTAACGGGTCTGGATTAAATTGTTTGTTCGCTGCATTAACGTTCATTCGCAGTATTGTTCGTCTGCTTATCAGGAATAAGTACATTTGCAGATTAGACTTCATCGTCTCATATTTAAGTTCATTCGCTAGATTTAAGTTCATTCGCTCGAAGTTAGGATTTTGTTTAAGCTAATTCATTCACTGAAAAACAAGTATATTCGTTGTTGATTCATTCACTGAAAATCTGTCCATTCACAAAACTGTCCATTCGCTCAAACCTGATGTCCATCCGCTGAAATATTATGCATCCACTGAAAATTTGCTCATGCACATGTGCAACACTTTACCATTACCCTATAACTACACCATATTGCACATGTGCATCACTTTACCATTACCCTATAAATACACCATCCTGCACATGTGCAACACTTTACCATTACCATATAGCCATTACCAATAATCTACATCCTGCACATGTCAGCACGTTACCATTACCCTATAATCATCAACAATAACTTGTTCACAATATCAGTACATAATCATGCACATATGCATCACGTTACCATTACCCTATAATCATCACCAATAATATGTTTATCATTTATACAACATTCTTACACATAACATTTACCTTGTTAAATATCACTTTTTTACTATTTCATTATTCACTTTTTAACATACTTTTTATATTCAGGAACATTCATACACAATGAAGCTGCTACCATTGCTACTAGAATTCCGGACCCCCTAGCGATGAAACAGATTCTTGTTCCGATGATGATAATGATACTGATAAAGATACTTACGACGACTATGAAGACCCTACATACATAAATGTACATGAACAACCCCTTAAACGTTCATCCAAACGTCATAATGCAACCAACCATCCTAAATTTGATTAAGTTCGTCGTCAAATATCGATCATTTTGTTTTGTTGTTTGTTTTACATTTAGTCTGAACTGTTTACATTCAAGTTGAAACACTCATCTATGTTGAACTTGTTTACATTTATTTTGAAACGGCTATGTTCAATTTGATTATGTTGAATTATTGTTTACATTTAATTTAACCTGTTTACATTCAATTTGACCTACATATTTACGTTGAACTACTCGATTAAACATCATTTAAACTATGTATTATGATATTATGATTACAAATTTCCGATGTTTATGATTGCATGGATGATGCTTTTTATCACTCAATTATTAAACAAAATCATATGTGCTTTAATTCCTGAACACCTAACATGTATTATTATTCTAAATAATGCAAATGTGCATATAACATACCACTTTAACATAACCTATACCAGTTCATTTCCATATACATTACCATCTGTGGATATATTACTACCATGTATACCAATTTCAAATTATGCACATGTGCATACAAAAACCTCTCTACCATACCAAATGTATAAACATATTACACATATGTATACATTTTCAAATTATGCACATGTGCATTCAATAACCTTCATACAATACCAAACAACCTATTACATCATCATCTACATTACCATCCATGGATATACTACCAACGTGTATACCAATTTCAAATTATGCACATGTGCATACAAAAACCTTCATAACATACCAAACATGAAAATAAATTACCAATATGTATACATTTTCAAATTATGCACATGTGCATTCAATAACCCTCATACGATACCAAACAACATAGTACATCATCAACTGACCAATATAACTAAACCATCAACCACCATCTAAAATTAACCAAATTTATGCATATGTGCATACATCATCTTTCAAAACACAAACTTGTTTGTATCACAATACCACTCAATATCACCGTTAATATCAACAAAACAAAAAATAATAAATATTGTTTCCATTAACCACCTACCTACAACACTCCTACTAATTACTGAAATAATCTTTATTTATCTTCTTCCCATTTGTTCAACCTCCTCCAGCACTCCTTCTACTTTGTTGATTCTTCCTCTAACCTTTTCCTAGATTCTTCATCCATCAACCTGTGTATGGTATCCTTTGCCAAATTCATAACACATGTGTCAAAAAAACAGAAGCACACTTTATATAATTTTCTTACATAATTTTACACATGTGTATATTCAACTTTGTATTAACACAACTTTACAACACATACCACTTTGTATTAACACAACTTTACAACACATACCATCAACGTTGCTGCCCACCATATCGTCATTACTCTAATGCCTCATCTTTAATGTTGATTTTTCAACCTTCTTTTTCTTGTCCACACGCATTTCACTATCATCTTGGCCCAATGTTTCATTTTCTTCCGCTTACTTGTCCTCCCTTGTATGTATTTTCCTATATCTACATCTGCATATTTACTTGTCCTCCTTTGTATGTCTTTTCCTATATCTACATCTGCATATGGTATAATATATGTGTTTAAATGAATGGCAACATCATTTAACATAAAAACTAAAAATAATGTACATGCGCATCTCTACCCAAATGCATCGTTAAATATTAAGCAACCTATTATAACTTTTTGTTTCAATATTACGTCCGTCATCGTCCTCCGTAGCATATCACATTCTTTTCGATCCTTACTCTCTTTATTTTATACATGTGCATCTCACTATACATCACACCAAAATACAACTAAATACCTTATTCAATGTCATCTGCATCAACATTAACTAACTTATTCACATGTTATTGCACACTATGCACATGTGCATATTGACTTATTATTACAATCTATGCACATGTGCATAACTACATATTACACAAAAATTACCTTAATATCCAATTCTGTTAAACTTATGATGTCAAAATATGCACATGTGCATAACTATATATCACACAATACAAAACGAAGTTTGAATTGACAAATTATATATCATATAAAAGTACAAACGACAAATTATATACCATATAACAGTATAAACAGTATAAACGAATTATATAAACTTGCAAACGGTTTCTCGATTTATATGGCAATATCTATATTAAAAATCCGTCAACAATTCCGTTGGTGGCGGCGTTTGATTCCCGGCGATACCGTCGTAGTGACACACTCATTAAATCATCTATTCTTATAATCACTAGACGAATTTTGGGAACTAACCTCGATTATATGACGAAATATGAAATATCTGCTGGTAAAATCTCAAATCTGAGATAAAATCTCAATCCAGATGCCTCAATATGGTGAACTGATGATGGTGAAGTGATGAAGATGCTTTAATATGGTAAACTGATGATGGTGAAGTGATGATGTATTCGAGACGATGATGAAATCGACTGTAATCGACAAATTCTTGATAGATTCAGGTTGAGAAATGTTCAGATACTTGGATGTAATCAGAGTTTGTAGATTGGACATGAAAGTTTGTATTAAATGTAGTTTAATTTTTGTTTGAAGTCCGATAGTAAAAGGGCAGCAGGTAAGCGGGTTTTTTAAAATTGTTTGGTATTTACAAAATTGCCCACTGTTCACATTGGTTCTCGTGGTTCTCGCAATAAGGGTGGTTCTCGCATGAACCCTACCCTATATATATATATATATATATATATATATATATATATATATATATATATATATATATATATATATAGGGGATCGCTAAAATGAGAACCACCTCCAGTTATGAGAACCATGAGAACCACTTTATAGCCTTTAGATCATCTTGATGGATGGATGAGATTAAAAGTAACAAAAACTAATATTAAATAAAATTTGTCTTATTATGTCTTTTATATTTTAATCAAAAAGGGTAGTTTAGTAAAATAACATTTTTTTGTCTTTTTCTCTTTATTAATTTTTAATTACTTTTTTGATTTATTATATTACTTTTTATTTTTATTATATTACTTTTTATTTTCTAAAAAGATATTTTTATTAAAAACGTTTTTAAATTCAGATTTTTTTAACAAAAGACAATTTTTTTTTGCGCGCCGGTTTTTGCACGCGTCGTTTTTTGGACG
Organism: Helianthus tuberosus; assembly: GCA_030545235.1. Taxonomy (NCBI): domain Eukaryota; kingdom Viridiplantae; phylum Streptophyta; class Magnoliopsida; order Asterales; family Asteraceae; genus Helianthus; species Helianthus tuberosus. The sequence goes on from CM060406.1 coordinate 123,703,227, forward strand.
CGTCGTTTTTTAACGCGTCGCGTCCCGTTTTTAAGTCCCGTTTTTACGCGCCGTTTATACGGCCCGTTTTTTCGCGCCGTTTATACGGCCCGTTTTTACGCGTCGCGCCCCATTTTTTACGTCCCGTTTTTACGAGCCGTTTATACGGCCCGTTTTACACGCCGTTTATACGGCCCGCGCCGTTTATACGGCCCGCGCCGTTTATACGGCCCGCGCCGTTTATACGGCCCGCGTCGTTTATACGGCCCGTTTTAACGCGCCGCGTCCCATTTTTTACGTCCCGTTTTTGCGCCCCAGTTTTTACGTCCCGTTTTTACGCGCCGTTTATACGGCCCGTTTTTACGCGCCGTTTATACGGCCCGTTTTACGCGCCGTTTATACGGCCCGTTTTTACGGGCCGTTACGGCCCGTTTTAACGCGCCGCGTCCCATTTTTTACGTCCCGTTTTTGCGCCCCAGTTTTTACGTCCCGTTTTAACGCGCCGCGTCCCGTTTTTATGTCCCGTTTTTACGTGCCGATTATACGGCCCGTTTTACGCGCCGTTTATACGGCCCGTTTTACGTTTTTTGCCGTCCCGTTTTAGCCGTCCCGTTTTTTGCCGTCCCGTTTTAGCCATCCCGTTTTCTGCCGTCCCGTTTTAGCCGTCCCGTTTTTTTACAAGCCGTCCCGTTTTACGCCCCGTTTTTTTACGTTTTACGCGTCGGTTTTTTACGTTTTACGCGTCGGTTTTTTACGTTTTACGCCCCCGGTTTTTTACGTTAACGTTATTTTACGTTTTACACGTCGGTTTTTTACGTTTTACGTCCCGGTTTTTTACGTTTTACGTGTCGGTTTTTTACGTTTTATACGGCCCGTTTTAACACGCCGCGTCGCGTTTTTATAACCCGTTTTTTCGCTTCACGTTTTTACGTTTTACGTTAAAAAGTTTACGGGTTACGTTAAAAAGTTTACGGTTTAATTTTTTTTTTTAACAAAAATTTTTTTACGTAAAACTTTTTACTTTTTACGTTAAAACTTTTTACTTTTTACGTTAAAACTTTTTACGTAAAACTTTTTATGTTTCACGTTTTTACGTTTTACGTTAAAATGTTTACGAGTTACGTTAAAAAGTTTACGGTTTAATTTTTTTTTTTACGTTAAAAACTTTTTACGCTTCACTTTTTACGTTTTACGCGCCGGTTTTTTACGTTTTACGCGCCGGTTTTTTACGTTAACGTTTTTTTACGTTTTACGCGCCGGATTTTTTACGTTAACGTTTTTTACGTCTTTACGTTTTTCGCGCCGGTTTTTTACGTTGACGTTTTACGTGCCGGTTTTTTACGTTAACGTTTTTTTTTACGTTAACGTTTTTTACGTTACGTAAAACTTTTTACTTTTTACGTTTTACGTTAAACCTTTTAACGCTTTACGTTTTTACGTAAAACTTTTTACGATTTACGTTTTACGTTTTACGATTTACGTTTTACGTAAAACTTTTTACGATTTACGGTTTACGACAAAAAGTTTACTGTTTGATTTTTTTTTTACAACAACTTTTTTACGCAAAAACTAACGCACTCAGAAAAAAACAACGGGGTTTGGCTCAGATTATCCGATAATCAAAAGGCTGCAAAATTGGGGTTGCAGGTTTAAAAAACCTACCATCCGCCGTCCTTGCCGTGCCATCGTCATCAAAATCTGCGTTTCTTTTTTTTTTTCATCATCGCCGCCTCCAAAAAATCGACCATATCAAAAAACAGATCAAACCCGCATATCAAAAATTTCCACAAAAACAGATCAAACCCCCATATCAGATCAAATCCACATATCAAAAATCAAAGTTCATCAAAAATAAGGTTCATCGAACCCACATATCACTGGAGATCTGTTTTGTGAAAATCAAAGTTCATCAAACTTGAAATCTGTTTTGAATCAAAGTTCATCAAAAATCAAAGTTTATCAAAGATTGTTCATCAGACAAAAAATAAAAAAAAAAACCCTGCCAAAAACAAACCATCACCTCGAGCTCCCACCACCTCCCGACCACAAACACCCACCACATCACAAACCCACCGGCATCATCGTTGTTTTGGGGCCACCGGCATCACGCGCCGCCACCACAGTTGGGTGGCCGGCGATTTGCTGTCGGATGTGATTGTAATCAGATCTATCTGACGTTGTTTGGGGCCACCGGCATCACGCGCCACCTCCCACCACCTCCCACCGTCTTCCCCGCCACCTCCCACCAACGTCTTCCCCCACCAACACCTCCCCACCGCCGTCCTCTTTCTCTCTTATCGGTGAGAGAGAGAGGTCAAACCTTCAAATCTTCATCAAATCGGAGCTTTTGGGCGGAGATAACACTCCACCACCGCCGGAGATAACAAATCGGAGCTTGTGGGCGGTGGTTTTGTGACTGTTGCCCACGCGAATCTTCATCAAATCCAGAATTGGGGGCGGTGGTTGGATGGTGACCGGTTGGGCGGCGGTGAACAGCGGTGTGTGGTGGGGGAGGGGGCCGGAGATGAGGGGGTGTGGTGAACAGCCGCTACAAACAGAGAACAAGGGGGTGGCCAAAAGAGGAGAGAAGATGGTGGTGATCGAAGATTAGGAGAGAGAGAAATGAACAAATTTTTTTGGGGGTGATGATTTATGTCTGCAAGTCAGACTTAAAAGGACATTTGGCAGGTTTTAAGTAAATGACCAACATACCCTTTGAGGTGGTAAAATGTGATTGGCTGAGAGTGGTTCTCATGGTTCTCATAACTGGAGGTGGTTCTCATTCTAGCGGCTCCCTATATATATATATATATATATATATATATATATATATATATATATATATATATTTAGAATATATATATATATATTTAGAATATATATCTTATACTAGAACACTTGTGCGGATACTTTGTTTATTTTATGAGATAGTTATATTATTTCAGGGAAAAATAATATAACTTAACAAAGTACCTTGACATTAGAACTGTGTGGTACGTGATAAAAGTAATGAGTAGATAAACCGTACGTAGGATACGTGTTATGCTTGAGAAACTGATTGTTATCTGTACCTTATTAGGACGTGCTTGATTTCCTGGTTATTAGAGTATTTAATCTAACCGAGCAAACCAAGGTGAGTTCACACTTTCTACAAGGCATGGGATTCCCAGTGGTTTGGGAATGGGTTAAGAAACTAAAATGGAATCTACATATCCTCCTTGGGTAGGATATGTACGGCCATCCTCCATAGGTAGGATGCCAATATTAATCCTGCGTATTCTCATTGGGTAGAATACGTACGTTCGTCCTCCTTGGGTAGGACAACAACCTTAAAACTTACTAGACAAAACTCTATCATTAAGTCCCTCATTTTATATCGACTTAATCGCCGAGGCCAATGGCGAGCGGGTCATTAGTTAATAGCGCTATTAGGTTTAACAAACCTCACACCGTGTCGTTCGGACGGGCGTGTACTAATGGACTATGGAAAACAGTCAATGATGATAGAACATTGACGTAGGGCACAAATATTGTTCGTCAGTTGTCGATATGGTACGGTCTAGTGGTTCATATGGGGAAGCCCCCACTGTTTTTGGATATGGTTTTGGTAATAAAGAAGGAACTGGTTAATCATACTTTCAACTATGGGGTAACCCCCACGGCAATTAAGCCAACGAAAGACAAACCATGTTTTCGGAAACAACTTAAAGCTAAACAACCAACCGTGAACTCACTCAACTTTGTTGTTGACTCGTTGTTACATGCCTTACAGGTCGCTAGATGCTTATGGAGCTTGCACGAGGAGGAGGTCGTTGTGGGATGCGGACTGTTATGTCCCGTGCTTAATAATTAAACTTTATAAACTTATGGAACTTATGTTTTGGGTCTTTAAACTTATGAACTACGAATTCATGTTTTAGCTTTACGTAGTATGCTTCCGCTGTTAACTTAAGTTGGTTACTGTCTTTTGGTCATCAATTGTATTGTGGTGGGTTTTATTCACTTAATTGCGTTGTTCAATATGATTGGTGGCTCGATCCTGGTCAGGTCACGCCTCCAAGTGGTGATACTCCGCATGGTGGATTTTGGGGGTGTGACACTATGTCTTCGTTAAGCACGTTGTTGATCTATATGTGTATGCTATAATTATAACGCTACGTGCTTGCCTTTTATGCTCTCATTAAACGTAATTTCCAAATTACTTAGTTATGCTATGAATATGTTATTGCTGAATTGCTTGATATGATAACCTATTATGTGTGTGTACATTTGACCCCTAAAACAACTATATGCACTCCCTTAACAAATAAATCCTGACCTAACCAATCTTCTCCTTAGAAGATGTCGATACAAGGGAACATCGACACCAACAACCCTCCGCCAACAACAGCGGCAAAACTACAAGAGCGCATCTCACAGGCCATTGCACAGCTCGAGGCCCTTCGCTCCGAACACAGCGAAGGCTGCACCTACAAGCAGTTCTTAGACCACAAACCTCGAGAATTCGACGGCACCAGGGGTGCCTTAGCCTTCGTACGCTGGGTTGAGAAGACGGATTCTGTATTACGATTGAGCAAATGTGCCCTAGAACATCAGGTCACGTACATAGCTGGACTATTTGTAGATGGGGCTCTGTCATGGTGGAACCTTCATGTTCAGACAATGGGCGAGACCGATGCGTATGCTTTGACGTGGGACAAACTGACAGAACTGATGCGTAAGAGATATTGCTCGAGGGCAGAAGTCCAGAAGTTGGAGACTGAACTGTGGAACTTGAAAATGGAAGGACCAAAGATAGCTGAGTATGTGCAGAGATTTAACGATTTATCACAAGTTGCTACGCTCCTGGTGGGACCAGAGTTTAAGAGAGTCAAACGTTTCATAGGGGGATTGGCACCTCAGATTCTAAGCCTGGTAACAACATCTAAACCTTCAACGATCACCGAGGTTATCGACATAAGCGTAGCGCTCACTGAAGAAGCGGTTAGACTAGGAAAATTTTCTATTATGGAAGAGAAAAAGGAAACTCCTGTAGAGTCATCTGGAGACAACAAGAGAAAGCTCACAAATTTCAAGAAGGTTACTCGGGCAAGTAACAAGAAGAAGGCCAAAAAGGGAAAAGATTACATGGGTATCCTACCTAAGTGCGACAATTGTTTACGTTATTATGTCGAACGATGTAAATATGGAAAATGCGATAACTGTGGCAAGAGGGGGCATCCTAAAGAAACTTGTAGGCAAGATACTGAACATAGTAATGGAGGTCAAGATGGTAACGAGAATCACGTAGGAAACAACGACAATGACAACTATCAAGGCAGAACGAGTGACATACAGAAACGTGCTTAAGGTTGTTTTAACTGTGGAAGCAAAAAGCATTTCAGAAAATATTGCCCTAAAAAAGATCAGGCACAAGAATGAAAGCTCAACACCGGAGCTAGGGAGACACGCCATGAATTCAAGCGTGGATATCGGTACGTCCCATATTACTCAACGTTATGCATCTGTGCTGCCAGATACTGTTGCAAATTTTAAACTTCGCATCTCTAGGGTTTGAGAGTATACTTGGTTTAGTAGCAAATAAGCTAGATAACCCGCACTCGATAGAGATAACTAATGGGAAGCTAGTGGAAGTCAACGAAGTGCTTGGAATCAGCAAGATAGAACACGGAGAGCGTAAGTTTACGCTTGATCTACTGCCAGTTGAGTTGGGAAGCTTCGACGAGGTAATTGGGATGGATTAATTTCCGAGTGATCGAGCGGAGAGTGATATCCGCATCCCGATGGCGAACAAAGAAACGATCGTGACTCATGAAGCAGGATACGCCTCTACAAATTACTAATTGCTTGAAGGCACAAAAATTGTTGCGTAAAGGATGTATTGTCTTCTTGGCTCATGCCGGGGACAAGGGAGCCGAAGAACCAAAACTCGAAGATATTCCTGTGATAAGGAAATATCTTGAAGTCTTCCTTGAAGGTTTGCCAGAACCATCTCCTCAACGACAAGTCGAATTTCGCATCGATTTGATTCCAGGCGCCGCACCTGCAGTCAAAGCACCTTAGCGATTTACACCTCCGGAGATGCAAGGATCGTCAGTGTAACCTCAGTAATTGATAGAGAAGGAAGATAAGAGACCAAGTTTCCCGTTTTGGGTAACCCCGATTCTGCTCATCAAGAAAAAGGATGATGATGTTCAAATGAGCATCAACTACCAGGAGCTGAACGAGCTAACCAACGAGAGTCGGTGAGTCTTGCTAAGGATTAACGAATTTCTTACATAACTAACTGTGAGGATCCAACTACTATTACACGACTGATTGATGATCGAGTGTCATTAGCTGAGAATTCAGGGAGAAAGTATACCGGGGAAATTGTGGAACAATAATTTGTTTTTTTTAACATACAAAAATGGTGTTTCCTACAAAATGCACAAAACAGGTTTACACAAAATATGAAACCTTGAGGATCTAGAAAACACATACTTAGGACCCTTGGGAACCCAGGTCCAAACTCGTAAAGGTTGTTACCTAGGAACCATATTTGTTAACTCAAGCAAACACCATTATTCTGACGTACATGCTGTTTCAGTTAACCAAACAGAACGTACTTAAATTCCTTTTGTTGAAATCATCACTTTTGCTTCTAGCGAGTAGATGTTTGCATCTCTACTCCCCTTAATGGTAGTTGCATCGCATTAACTTCCTTCGCTGAGAGCGAACATACATTTGCTTCGAATACTTGGTCATTTCTTCATTTTAGCAAATACTCATTGTTTCAGTACTCGGAAACTATTATGGCACACATGCACCAATTGCTACGCATGTGGTTTCGTTTCGGATAAATGCTTTATTGAAATTCAAATATTATATTGCTAAATCTAATTACTGATTTGTGATTCGAATGACCTACATTATTGTAATTGTTGGCTCTTTTGTTACCAAGTCAACACACCTTCTTGAAACTTCTTTTATTTCAAGTTACATTCATGGTTTATCTTTGTGACCACGTCGAGATTCCTTTGTTGATACATACGTTTATTGTCGGGTTATGCTGAAACTAAGTTCAATTGCTTGAACTTATCCATTTCACATGTTTGATTTGAGACGCTATATGATGTATTGAGAGCATCACATTCAAATAGTTTTTCCAAGATTCTTTCATTTCGAGTCATAGTAGACTTGGTTGGTCTACGACTCCACTAAATCATTTGATTGGTTTCGATACCTTGCGGTGATATTTTCACAAAATTGAAGCTTGCGCTAATTTGGTTACTCACTTCATACACGGATTTAAATTATTTATTTACTAATTTGCTCTAAATCCGTCTTGTTTATCACGATTAAAGCGGTCTCAACACAGTTGTGTGTTAAGGCAATGGTACATAGATTCATTTCATAAGCACAATGTACCTCCTAACGATTCTTTCCTTATCGATCGAATACCTTGCAGTACTTAATACTTTCTCACCTTCGATCGAAAACAATGGCTCTTTGATGTTTCGTATTTAACTGAAAACTTTATGACATTGTGTAAATCAAATCTTCAGATTGTCTCAGTACACTTTCATTTGATTTCAGGCACGGTAACTTGTTCAATCACCACTATTATTGAATCTCGTCATTACGACACCTTGTGGTGTCATTAGCTTGTGCTAATCATGGTCAACTGTTTCACACAAAATTACATATACTCTTGTTTGACTTAAACATTTCTGATGCAACTACGAATTAAGAAAATGATACACCAGATTCTCTTGTACTTCATTCCGTGTATTTTCGCAATTCGAGAATGTCAACACACTAACCCTTACCATTTATTTATTCGAAAGTTGACAGGTCATTTTCATCTCCAAGTTGTTGATTTTAAGTTCCTATAGCGGATGCTATGGTTTGTGAAAGTTTGCATACTATGACCGATCGTTTGAGAACCCTATTGGTCAAAACTCCTCTTTTGTGGAACCCCTGTAACTGGATTACACTAGACTATACGTCGATATGTCTTGTATCTTTGACAGCAAATCCTGAAACACATACTTTGAACTACTGGGTCCTGATTATAGTAAGATATCCTTGGATTCGCCTCAACTGAATAAGTTTTGATTCGGTTTTGGGTTACCTACCTCAGTAATATTCGTACACATACACGAACAATGTAACCCTAAGGAGTTAAGGTCGTACAAATTTCGAAGACGAAATTTTCTTAACAGGGGGAGAATGTGACAACCGCCAAATTTGTATGCACCCGTACAATTAATTAATATTGATTTATGCTTAATGATTGTGCTTAATTACAACTGATGACTTCAACTATTTTCTGATTTTTGTATCATACATACATGTGCATCACGTTTCATACTGTCACACCAATTATCACATACAAACTTTAGTGACATAAACGATGCACAAAGCACGGTTAGCACAGTGAGAGGATAACTCAGAAAATGCTGACGATGTTTAGTACATAGACAGACAGTGTTTAAAGACCTAGTATGGGCTAGAGATAAGGTACTACACTAGTATGGAGTGTAGGGAAGTACGGACAATAAAACTGCGTCACTAGGTGATAGCTTAAGTACCGGAAAGTGCCTAAAACCCACTAAAAGTGCAGAATTCTGCATATTTCAGCAAAAATTCAGCACTTTAACATACTGGTATTATGTAGAAAATTGACTAAATGGTCCTGTATGCTTCCCTAAGTGTCGGGAATTAAAAGTGTCACAAAAGGGTACTTAAAGAACACTAAACGGAATAAATTGACACTTTAACGAACCGGTATCTAACCGAACAACCGGACATACCCGGAACACCAAAATTTTTCTAGAAACATTGTTTATTTATTTTTGGACTAGTTATGATCCCCGAACACCCTAACATACTATATAATGTGTCATACACTTAAAACACTAGACTTTTCACTTAACCTCCAACTATTATCTAAATTTACCATCAAATTTACACAATACCCCCCCCCCCCATTATGATTTACGGTCACAAGATAGTGGCCCCACCATCAAGATCTTTTCTTGATCTTGCAAGATATATTGGGATTTTATTAGATATGTTAGATCTTGCATAGATTTCCTTGGATATTCTTTAGATTTCTCTTGAATATTATAGTACACAAGATCTCACCATCATCTTCACTTCACCACTCACTCCCTTCCTCTCCCTCCTCTCGGCCGCAAATAACACCACCACCATCACCATATTTCGATCTTCATCCATCCATTCCAAGGTTATCTTGAGGTGCAAGAAGGTGATATAGGAAGCTTGGAACACTTGGAACTTGAAGGACCTCTTTTGTGTGCTATTATCCATCACCTTGTCATCACCAACAACTAGTGATCTTCCCTAGCTAGTTGTAAGACCCTCTTGATCCTTGTTTACTTCTATTTTTGCTTGGTTAAAAGACATATTGTGATGAAAATCACTAGAACCATAAAAGACATAAACTTGAATATTGAAACATAAGATGAAATATGATGAAATCTTGTTGAAATGATGTTGTTAAAATATGTATGATGATTTCTTGTTGATTACTAGAGATATTGATATTGATCACTACATGGAGCTTGCTAGATTGTGATTAAACACATGATCTAGCAAGTTAGAGGATGATTATGTGTTAACACAAGAAGATCAACCTCATACATAGACATGAACTTGAAAACAAAATGATTTCTTGAAACGTAATAAACAAGGTGAGTTAGTAAACTTGTAGATCCAAGATTTATGAATAATTTTCCAAGAAAACCAAGTTCAAAATATGATTCTTGAAAGATCATAGTTTTTACTAAACTTACACCATTTTTGGTGATGAAATAAGTGTAAAAACACTAGAGAAACAAGAAGATTTAATAAAGAAACGTTTTTGTGAAATATGTCTACAAGTTGTAAACATCTAAAACTTCCAAGAATGAGATTTATCAAGAAGTAAATATATTTTGGAGGGTAACTAAGTCCACTAAAAACATTACCAAGTTACTACGCATTTTTGTGAAAGATCAAATTGATGTTAGTATGTAAATTGAATAGTTTTTACACTTGGTAAGTGTAATATTGTTTAGGGTTGAATATTGATTGTTGTGGTGATTTTCAAAAGAAAAAGATATGCTTTAAAGCATGGACACCCCCATTTCAAGGGAAACTATGGCGAAATTTTCTAAAAATACAAACACTTAGAAAAATATTTTCTAAACAAGTATTACAAGTGTGTTTTAACTTTGGTTCTTCATATAAACTTTGCCATAGATTTTGTTACAAAAATACAAGTAATGAAGGTTGGTTTTTATAAATAAAAATGGGTGAATATATATTTAGAATATATATTTATATTAAGGAAACTTGTGTGAATATTTGTATACTTTGTGGACTAGTTATATAATTTTAGGGTAAAATAATATAACTTAACATATACCAAGAACTTACAAAATATTCCGGGAAATACCGTTATATATATACTTTTGGTAAACATTATTTTGGATACGCAAGAAATGAAAGTATGATTCTTAGCAAGTTATATCATATTTTTGGACAAGGTAGAAATGTATAAATTTTTGGAAAGTAAAAATACGTTTACTTGGGTTTATTAAGAAATATAGTATTTTTGGGAAAAATATATATTTCTTGGATGTATTGTTGTGAATTAAAATAAGGTTTATATATATATTTCTAAGTGAGACTTAAAAATATATATTCTTTTGGATTACCACGCCAGAATACGACGCCAATACTTGACAAGAATACGAAGGTACATGTATGAGATACCCCCATCCTAGGGAAGGAAATACAAATATAAAATACTTGAGAAGTATTGATACAAGATATTGTTTAAACACTTACTCCAAAACTAAATATAATTTAAAGTTAAAATAATTATTATTTTAGCAAATAATTATAACTGGGAATAATATTGGGAACATAAAAAGGAACGTAACTTAAAAACGTAAATACAAAGGCAAGGCAAGGCAAGGCACGACCTGTTCGTCTAATAGACATTAGTACACTGTAGGTAGTCGTGGTTGCTGCCAGGGTTCGAATTACGAGCATAGAAGACGCAATACAGTGAGTTCATGTTCCCCTTTTTTTAACTGATTTCAGTTTTATACTTCGGGGGTGAAATACATGGTACAATTATTACAGACGTTTTATACATGGTATGGTTAGCTAAGGAGGGTTACTACTAGATCATGTGAATGGGTAGGGCGATTAAGGCCATCAATCCTCGTTGTAGGACCGAGGGGCATGAGTGATAGATCTATTTAGGTGTAGTGGGCCCCACTCCTGAGTCCGCTGAGTGGATCATGTGGTGACTATGTCTTACAGCCGGAAGCCCGGTGCGAAATCTGCTAGGTTTGAGTCTTCCTGCATCACTTCACACATACCATTGCCTTTGTAACCCAGTGGCGATCTCTTTTTCCTTATTGCTACTTACCAGGGACTTACATACATACTTACAACATTTTCAAAGGTTTATACATACACACAAACGAACACATGAACTCGCTCAACTTTTGTTGATGTTTTCAAACTACATGTATTTCAGGGAATTTATAAGTGGATCTAGCGGGCGTTGGAAGTTTTTATGCTGCGTTAAGAGTAAAGCTATCATCCATGGTCTTTGATTTTGGTTAATGTGTCTTTTTCCTGGACGAGACACATCATCCAAACCTTGGTGTTATTCAATATCTTTTGACGAGTCCTTAATGAACTCATAAACAATTTGTACGGTTTGTAAAACTTGAATTTGAAGTCTGCAATGTTGTTATGTTTTAAACTTATTTAATGGATGACAAGTCTATGGTTTTATCATATAGTTGATGTTATGATTGAATGCAATGATATTAAGAAGTCACACCGTAATCATGCTTCCGCAAAGTCAGGGTGTGACACACAAATCAGAATTTCTCTCATTTCTAGACAAATTGGGACTATCCCTTCTGGTTGAAGGTCCTAATCTTCTGGTTTTCTTGTTCTATCTTCATTGCTTGGACCTCTTGTAAGCTTCTTTCATCCTTTTATGCGTTTTTAAGCATGAAAGTCAAACAGTGTTTGACTTTCTTCTTTGACTAGTCTTTGGTCAACACAAAGTTCGTTTGAACTTTGTAACGTGAGCGTAATCACGATGGTTATAGTCCCTTGTGACTATACCTACTGATTACCACATTGTTTAGGCGTAGTGACGAGTCATAGTTTCGATAAAAAAACGTGTTTATGCGTATTTTGCCACGAAACTATCTTTGGGTATCAAAACACTTTGTTTTGATATCAAACTTGTTTTCTAACTTAGTTAAACATGTTTTAACATGTTTAACTCGTCACTTTTAGTTTTGTGCTTATATAGGGTCGTAAGGTAAGCGGTCTAAACAACCGCTTAGACTTTCGAACCCGACCCGTTTGGTCGATCATTAGGATCCGACCAAACATATTTTGTGACCATAGTTGTATATGGAATAACCTTCCGAGGTTATACCCTATGGTCACTACGTTTAGTTAGTTGTATGATAGGTAGTTTATATACCTTAGGAAAATGACCAAAATGCCCTTTTTGCGCATAATTTCATTTTAAGCATATGTAACCTAAATTTTGACATCTAAACTGATTAGGCAACATTATTAGACATGTTAAGGCATATAATACTTGTCATAGGACTAGTTAGGCGGTCCAAACATGTTTTACGCGAACGACACTTTAAAGTAGCGTAAGCTACCTTAACGAGTCGTAATGGGTCATAAGCACTTAGGATAAGTTCCGTTTTAGAATGTAGGCTTTGTTAAACCATATTACATGAGTTCCTATGTCACACCCCGCCTACGTAGAACAACAAGACGTGGCGGAAACGTCGGGGAGTGTTGTAACAGAATTAATTGTTTCACAACCATGGAAATTAAAGTTACATTTTATTTATCAAACAAGAGGGTTACATTGTCTTAAAACAAGAAACAAAGAGTACATAACATAATTTAACTAGTTCTTGCTTCGTTTTAAGTCACTAAGGCACAGGTCCACCTAAGTGTGTCTCGATCATCCTATGCAACAGCTCCTGAAAACACACGTGAAAATAGGTACGTCAGCATAAAAATGCCTGTGAGATACATAGGTTTTGTGAAAATAGGATTCAGGAGTTGAGTTTAAAGAAACTGTTTAATAAAAAGTAGTCATGAATCTTGTTGATTGTTTTCTTTCATAAATCATTTGAAAAGCAATGAATAAATCAAATGATATGTATATAAAAGAATACTGTATGGTTAAGTGAATAAGCATGTAAAATGGGTTTGTATAAGTTAAGTTATTTGTGAAACGATGTTTATGTGAAGATTGTATTGTAGATGTAATATGTATAAACTGAAATGGTTTAAATAACGCTAGGATATGTAATACCATAAAAGCACTTATATATAGGAAGTACTAGCGGCGTATCCACCATACGGTTCAAATGTAATATAATGTGTTCATATGCTGGATGAGCATATGCAACAAAATGTAATGTAAAACAATGTGTCCATATGTTGAGTAAACATATGCAACTAATGTAATGTAAATCAATGTGCTAGCATGCTCAGTCAACATACATAGCAGATATGTAAAGTAAAAGTAAACATACATAGCGAAACAATGTAATGTAAATCATGTACAATAAATCTACTAATGAACATAGCCAGTATACGATGTGAAAACAGGAAAGCACGAAAGTAACAAGTAGGCACATGTGTTTCACCCCAAAACAGTTTGAAAATAGTAAAAGAGGGGTCTATGTACTCACTTGACATTTCCTAGAAGTCCTTGTGTAACAACCAAACAATGATAGAGATCACGTAAATCAAACGACACCAAATATAGGTAACTATGTTAATAAACCAGACCTAAATCGGAGGATCAGATAGAATGAGGGTTCGTAAACCAAACGAGTATGGGAACTCATGTAATATGGTTTAACAAAGCCTACATACTAAAATGAAACCTAACCTAAGTGCTTACGACCCATTACGACCCGTTTAGGTAGCTTATGCTACATTAACGCGTCGTTCGCGTAAAATGCGTTCGGAATGCCTAACTAGCCCTATGATAAGTAAAATATGCCTTAACATGTCTAATATTGTTGCTAAATCAGTTTAGATATCAAAAATTATGTTACATATGCTTAAAATGAATTTTGGCGTAAAAAGGGCATTTTGGTAATTTACCTAAGGCATATAAACTACCTATCATGCGACTAATCAAACCTAAGTGACCATAAGGTATAACCTCGTAAGGTTATTCCCTACGCTACTATGGTCACTTAACATGTTTGGTCGGATCCTAATGATCGACCAAACGGGTCGTGTTCGAAAGTCTAAGCGGGTGTTTAGTCCGCTTGACTTTCGGCTCCACACAAGCACTAATCCAAAAAAATGACGAGCTAAACATGCTAGAACATGTTTAGTTAATTTAGAAAACAGGTTTTGATATCAAAATAAACGGTTTTGCTATCCTAGAGTAGTTTTGTTACAAAATACGCGAGAAAACGTATTTTGGCCGAAACTACGACTTGTCAGTGAGCCTAGATAACGTGGTAATCAGTAGGTATAGTCACTAGGGACAATAACTATCGTGATTACGCTCACGTTATGAAGTTCAAACAAACTTCGCGTTGACCATAAACTGGTCAAAGCAGAAAGTCAAACGCAGTTTGACTTTAACGACAAAAACGAATGAAAAGAACGAAAGAATACTTACAGAAGGTCCCCGCAAGCTCTTGATCCAATTTACTCTCAGGTATGAAGCATAAACTTCAACTTAGAGAGCCAAAATCAGATTCAAGTGTGCTTTGGGAGGAAGTGAGGGTGGGTATTTATAGGAATTCAAGAACCGTTAAGATCGTTCATCGAAAACTAAGCTTTAATCTGGACCTTACATGTGTGCCCATGGTTTTCTAAAACCATGGGAGCCCCTAATATGGACTATGTTCATTGAATACCAGCCCATGGTTTTGCAAAACCATGGGTTAAAACCATCAACACTTCAAAATGGACTAGGTTCATTGAATCTGCCAGAAATTTCAAAAATGGTCCCTGCACTTGTAAAACTTGATTTTTGGCACTTTTAAGCCCCGTTAACCCCATTTCAAGGCTCTAAAATAAATTTAAAGTATAGGGAACTTAAAATACGCTCAAAAACATCTCGTATGTCGGTTCGTTTGGTCGTACAGTTGCGTTATTCGCTTAATTACGACGGAAGTCATAACGAACGCAAAAACGATCCAAATTAAGCGACGAATGAAATTTTATCATGCCAAACACTAAAATAAAATATTTTAATTCTTACATAAATTTTTGTATGTCCGGATATATTTAGAACATAAGATATGCGCGAAAATGCAAACTTGTGCACTTTTTGACGCTTTCAGTCCCTAAATGACCCAAAAGTTTATTTTAGCACACTGAACCCCTCAAAGTCTATTTCTAAGCTATGTAAAGGATATTTATGATATGTTTAACTTATTGTCATGTTCCGGAATGTCTTTTCTAGTACGAATCGCCATACTTTCGCAGTTTGTCGAATTTAGTCCCTGTAAGCGATTTAAACTTGATTTTGCCATACCAAAGCCTTCAAAACTTATTTCTAAGTTATGTAAGGGTTATTTAAGGTATGTTAAGCCTATGTCACTATTCCGGAGTGTTTGTTGCATTAAACTGGTTATATTTACGCATCAGTGTGTGTTTAACCTTCATTGATTTGGTTTTTGTTAGATGGTCGCAGTGACCCAGGTGTCACAGTCTCCCCTACTTTAGGAAATTTTGTCCCGAAATTTATTCGTAGGAGTATGTCTGTGACTTTGTGGTAAACGATCATCAAAGATATGCAAGGCATAATCCTGTCATTTTCCTCAACGGATATTCTTCAGAAGTGAAAATGAACGAAGGGAGTCATTTTCCTCAACGGGTTCTTCGGAAATCGAAAATGAAGGATTTAACAAACGGATATTCATTTCCCTCAACGGATATTCTTCAGAAGCGAAAATGAATGGATGATTCATTTTCCTCAATGGGTTCTTCGTCAGAAACGGGAATGAAGGAATAATCAACGGATATTCATTTCCCTCAATGGATATTCTTCAGAAGCGAAAATGAACCAACGGAGTCATTTTCCTCAACGGGTATTCTTCAGAATTGGGAATTAAGGATTAAACAAACGGATATTCATTTCCCTCGACGGATACTCTTCAGAACGAAAATGAACAAACGGAGTCATTTTCCTCAATGGGTATTCTTCAGAATTGGAAATGAAGGATATAATAAACGGATATTCATTTCCCTCAACGGATATTCTTCAGAAGCGAAAATGAATGGATGATTCATTTTCCTCAACGGGTTCTTCGTCAGAAACGGGAATGAAGGAATAATCAACGGATATTCATTTCCTTAAACGGATATTCTTTAGAAGCGAAAATGAACAAACGGAGTCATTTTCCTCAACGGGTATTCTTCAGAATTGGGAATGAAGGATTAAACAAACTGATATTCATTTCCCTCGATGGATACTCTTCAGAACGAAAATGAACAAACGGAGTCATTTTCCTCAACGGGTATTCTTCAGAATTGGAAATGAAGGATATAACAAATGGATATTCATTTCCCTTGACGGATACTCTTCAGAACGAAAATGAACAAACAGAGTCATTTTCCTCAACGGGTATTCTTCAGAATTGGAAATGAAGGATATTAACAAACGGATATTCATTTCCCTCAACGGATATTCTTCAGAAGCGAAAATGAACAAACGGAGTCATTTTCCTCAACGGGTATTCTTCGGAATTGGAAATGAAGGATATTAACAAATGGATATTCATTTCCCTCAACGGATATTCTTTCAAAAGTGAAAAATGAATAGCTAGTTCATTTTTCCTCAACGGATGCTTTATCAGAAACGGAAATGAATAGGGTTAACTCTAGACACATCACAGAACTTGCTGTGATTTCTATTCACTAAATTCCATAATTATGTATGCATCCATAATTACGTAATTGCTTGCATAGTAATCACAGTTTTTTTTATAATGTGAATGGGATAGAATTTGAACAAGGTCGAGGCAACCTATAATTAGGTCAACACATCAACACACAAGCACATAATTGTTTTCTTGGATATAAATTTGTTATCATCTTGTTATTAATTGTTATTAACTTGATGTCGATTTGAACATGGGTATTCAAGGTACACCAGGAACCCAGTCGATGAACTTCAACGTCCTCAAGAATCTATCTAAAAATAGGGTGATCTTCCAAAAATTCGATTTCTGATTACCAGGAATCATAATATTCGAATTAAGGTACACAATAATTACGGACTTACGGAAATACCCTTAGGTACCCTATTAAGGATTTATAGTGGTATATTGGGTATTCTCCCAGTGTTGTAACTTGCGCCTTGTACTTTGTTTTCTTTGGAAGAAACGTGTACTTAGGTTCTTCGTGGAAATCGCAAGAAATCAATAGATGGGAGGAATGCGGTTCCTTGATTGCCGGTATCATAGGGGATATGTCGTTTATTCATGCAACCACAATTGTACATTGCAATGTAAATAAAGGATTTATTTATAAACAACAATAATAATAACAACAACTGTTTCATGGATCGTGACAACAAAAGAAAATAATACACAAGGCTTAATTATTTTCTAAACAGCGTTGTCTCCTGTCGGTCATCTCATCCCTGCGCTGGATTTGCATTAGCAAGCCTTGGGCAATTCCTACGAAAATGGCACATCTCGCCACAGTTGTAGCAAGACCCCAGTGGAAAACGAGCTTGAGCAGGATTGTTGCCAGCTTGATTTGGTGCAGCTGCGGTTGGGTAAACCCTTGCTGCATGACCTATAAGTTCACAAATTTGGCATTTGCGGCACTTCACACCAGCATGATGATGAAGGTTACATTGTTTGCACAAGGGTGCAGTTCCGTTGTATGGCTTTCTAGCGGGGCGTTGAGCTGGTTGGTTGGGGATGGCTTGATCATTGTGTTCAACTAAGGCGAAGTTCTGAGAAGCCTTTCGCTTCTTTGACTTCTTAGGGGATCCAGTCTGTTCATCCATGGTCTTTGATTCCTCGATTGGTTTCTTGTCACCCTTTCGAAAAAGTTTACCTTTCCTGATATGAGATTCAGTCAAGGTTGCAGATAGCTCAATGGCCTGTCTAACTGTAGTAGGGTTGCTACCAGTCACAATGTCTTGTACTGAGTCAGGGAGGCCATCAATGTATTTTTCGATTGCCTTATCCAAAGGCGTGACCATGTTTGGGCATAACAGACTTAACTCCTCATAACGGTCCGTGTAGGCTCGATGCTCACCGCTATCTTGCTTAAGATCATCAAATTCCCTTTCTAGAGCCCTTAGCTCATGACGAGGACAAAATTCCTTCATCATAAGAGCCCTAAGCTCGGCCCAAGTCTGTGCTAAAGCAACCTCAGCACCATGGTATCTCATCACCACGTTCCACCATGTAAGAGCCCTCTTCTGAAACACATTGGAAGCAAACTCGACCTTGCGATTATCAGGACACTGAATGTGACGAAACGTACTCTCAGTGCTCTCGAACCATTGTAGGAGCCCAGTTGCTCCTTCAGGACCACTAAACTTGAGTGGCTTAGCCGAATTGATACTCTTGAAATTGCATGGAGCATTATTGTTGTTGTTGGCTTGGTTCAGTTGAGCAATAAGATTTGGGAAGCAGCAGCCATTTGCTGCGCGATGATTTCTGCCAGTTCAGCATTCGCTATCTGATTGTCGCGTCGAGGAGGCATTCTAAAAGGAGGGAAACATGAAAGGAAACGAGCGAGATGAGTAGATGAAAAGGATGAGGTGATACAAAATTTGACAAAAGCAAAGATGGTGGTCATTTGTTTGTTACCACAAGGCAAACAAACGACACATTTTGACTAATCAAAGTAAATGGGTCAAAAATAATGTATCGCGAAGACATGCTCGCCTATAAGTGAACACTCACCCCAAGGGTTCCCAGGTAAGAGTGACTGGTCCGATTATGTGGATTTGTACGAACACTCTAGCCTTAGACAGAAAACCCAGGGTACAGGCATTCACCCTTCCAGTTTGCACGTGTTCACACTATTTAGGACCCAGAACTTTGACGAGATTTTGAAAACTCAAAGGGGTTCAAAACCTTATACCAGAGGGTTCAAAACCTTATACCAGAGGGTTCAAAACCTTACAACAGAGGGTTCAAAACCTAGTAATCAATCATCCAAGAACAGATGATTAATTTTCAAATCGGATTCGGAATTGATGCCCCCGTTGTGGTTATCACCTAAGGATAGGTGACGGTTTTGTTTTTAAAAAATAATCTAAATGCAAATCTTCTTACGTTAGGGTCCTAGAAAGGTTATAGTCTAGGTTAAAGCATTACTAATAACCTAATTCTCTATAACCATTGGCTCTGATACTAACTTTTCTGTCACACCCCGCCCACGTAGAACAACAAGACGTGGCGGAAACATAGGGGAGTGTTGTAACAGAATTAATTGTTTCACAACCATGGAAATTAAAGTTACGTTTTATTTATCAAACAAGAGGGTTACATTGTCTTAAAAAAAGAAACAAAGAGTACATAACAAAATTTAACTAGTTCTTGCTTCATTTTAAGTCACTAAGGCACAGGTCCGCCTAAGTGTGTCTCGATCATCCTATGCAACAGCTCCTGAAAACACACATGAAAATAGGTACGTCAGCATAAAAATTCCTGTGAGATACATAGGTTTTGTGAAAATAGGATTCATGACTTGAGTTTAAAGAAACTGTTTAATAAAAAGTAGTCATGAATCTTGTTGAGTGTTTTCTTTCATAAATCATTTGAAAAGCAATGAATAAATCAAATGATATGTATATAAAAGAATACTGTATTTTAAGTGAATAACCATGTAAAATGGGTTTGTATAAGTTAAGTTATTTGTAAAATGATGTTTATGTGAAGATTGTATTGTAGATGTAATATGTATAAACTGAAATGGTTTAAATAACGCTACGATATGTAATACCATAAAAGCACTTATATATAGGAAGTACTAGCGGCGTATCCACCATGTTTTTATCGTATTACACGTCGCCTCGTTACTTAAATCACTTACCCAAACAGCCACCAAGATGAAATGTTTAATCACTTGTAGAAATGTTTATGTATGGTCAAATACAGTTCACATGGTTCAACAGTTACAACCGGTTCATCTAATCAGATGGTTATAATGGTTCACATAGTTAAATAGTTATAAACGGTTTAAAATGTAATATAATGTGTTCATATGCTGGATGAGCATATGCAACAAAATGTAATGTAAAACAATGTGTCCATATGTTGAGTAAACATATGCAACTAATGTAATGTAAATCAATGTGCTAGCATGCTCAGTCAACATACATAGCAGAAATGTAAAGTAAAACAATGTACTAAGTATGCTAAGTAAACATACATAGTGAAACAATGTAATGTAAATCATGTACTATAAATGTACTAATGAACATAGCCAGTATACGATGTGAAAACAGGAAAGCACGAAAGTAACAAGTATGCACATGTGTTTCACCCCAAAATAGTTTGAAAAAAGTAAAAGAGGGGTCTATGTACTCACTTGAGATTGCCTAGCAGTCCTTGTGTAACAACCAAACAATGCTAGAGATCACGGAAATCAAACGGCACCTAATATAGGTAACTATGTTAATAAACCGGACCTAAATCGGAGGATCAGATAGAATGAGGGTTCGTAAACCAAACGAGTATGGGAACTCATGTAATATGGTTTAACAAAGCCTACATACTAAAATGAAACCTAACCTAAGTGCTTACGACCCATTACGACCAGTTTAGGTAGCTTATGCTACTTTAACGCGTCGTTCGCGTAAAACGCGTTCGGAATGCCTAACTAGCCCTATGATAAGTAAAATATGCCTTAAGATGTCTAATATTGTTGCTAAATCAGTTTAGATATCAAAAATTATGTTACATATGCTTAAAATGAATTTTGGCGTAAAAAGGGCATTTTGGTAATTTACCTAAGGCATATAAACTACCTATCATGCGACTAACCAAACCTAAGTGACCATAAGGTATAACCTCGGAAGGTTATTCCCTACGCTAATATGGTCACTTAACATGTTTGGTCGGATCCTAATGATCGACCAAACGGGTCGTGTTCGAAAGTCTAACCGGGTGTTTAGTCCGCTTGAATTTCGGCTCCACACAAGCACTAATCTAAAAAAATGACGAGCTAAACATGCTAGAACATGTTTAGTTAAGTTAGAAAACAAGTTTTGATATCAAAACAAACGGTTTTGATATCCTAGAGTAGTTTGGTTACAAAATACGCGAGAAAACGCATTTTGGCCGAAACTACGACTCGTCGCTGAGCCTAGATAACGTGGTAATCAGTAGGTATAGTCACTAGGGACTATAACCATCGTTATTACGCTCACGTTATGTAACAACTGTGCTTGTAATCACTATGAACAGTTCTGTTATCAATAAAACAATGTTATTTGATCACAATGTTTGTTTTGTTATGTTTTACATTTTTCATGTTTTGACTTTTATCCAATTCCAAACTCTATATCACTTTCTGGAGAGTTATACGCAAACTAGTGCGTAAACATACTCAGTTTAATGCGAAAAATACTCTGGAACAGCATCATATACTCAACATACCTTAAATAACCCTTACATAACTTAGAAATAAGTTTTGAAGGCTTTGGTATGGCAAAAACAAGTTAATTCGCTTACAAGGTCTAAACTTGACAAACAACAAAAGTATGCCAATCTGAACTGTAACGAACATTCCGGAACATGACCATAAGTTAAACACACCTTAAATATCCTTTACATAGCTTAGAAATAGGCTTTGAGGGGTTTGGTGTGCTAAAATAAACTTTTGGGTCATTCAGGGACTAAAAGTGTCAAAAAGTGCACAAGTTTGCATTTTCGCGCATAACTTACGTTCTGAATACATCCGGACATCCAAAAATTTATGTAAGCATGACTATATTATATTTTAGTGTTCGCCATAAGAAAAATCCATTCGTCGCGTCATTTGGATCGTTTTTCGTGCTTGTGCGCATTCCGTCGTAATTAAGCGAACATCGCGTTCGTACGACCAAACGAATTGACACCCGGCATATTTTTGAGCATGTTTCATGTCCACAATGTTTAGGCAACATTTTAGGGCCTTAAAGTTGGCTTTACGGGCCTTAGAAGTGTCGGAAATGGCCTTAAACACGTGCAGGGGCTGAAACTGTCATTTCTGAAACATATATGCAGATCAGAAGCTTCAGGCGGCCCGCATTGGCCTTACCTGAACCTGAAGCGGGCCGCTTTAGCCCTTCAGATCACCCAAAGGTCAAGTTTCAGCTGATATAATCGTTTTTACCCCTTCCAAAGGTCAAATGACACTTGTTAAACTCCTATGGTGGCCAAAAATCAGTACCACAACATTGTGACAAGTGTACGCACGAGATTCGATCACGTTATTCAAGAAACGATCCTAACGGTTACCCGAATACTATAAATATCCATGCCATCCAACCTCATTACTTACAAGAATCTGATCTATTTGACTCTAAGTTGGAACCATTGTTCCATACCTGAGTTATTGTGATCACGATTAGCATTCGGGGACCCTTCGTAAGTATTCTTTCGTTCTTTTCCTTATTTTTACTGCTTTTCGAGTCAGAAGCGTTGACCAGTAATGGTCAATGCGAAGTTCGATTGAACTTCACAACGTGATTGTGATCACGATGGTCATAGTCCCTTGGGACTATGCCTACTGATTACCACGTTGTCTAGGGTCGTAGGGTAAGCGATCTGATCAATTGCTTATACCTTCGAACCCGACCCAGTTTGGTCGATCATTAGGATCCGACCAAATACATTAGGTGACCATAGTGTAGGGAATAACCTTCCGAGGTTATACCTTATGGTCACGACGTTTAAATAGTTGTATGATAGGTAGTTTATATGCCTTAGGTAAATTACCAGAATACCCTTTTCATGTATAATTGGTAATTAAGCATATGGAACCTAAACCTTTGTCACATAACTGATTATGTAACATGTTTAGGCATATAACACTTGTCATAGGACTAGTTAGGCGGTCCGAACGCGTTTCACGCGCACGACATGTTAAAGTAGCATAAGCTTCCTAAACGGGTCGTAATGGGTCGTAAACAATTGTGTTAGGTTTCATTTAGTATGTAGGCTTTGTTAAACCAAATGACACGAGTCTCTACACTCGTTTGGTTTACGAAACCTCATTCTATCCAATCATCCGATTAAGGTCCGGTTATTAACATAGTTATCTATATTAGGTGCCGTTTGATTCCGAGATCTCTAGCATTACTTGGTGATTATCTTTAGACATCTGAGCAATCTCAAGTGAGTACATAGACCCCTCTTTTACTGTTTTCCAAACTGTTTTGGGGTGAAACACATGTGCCTACTTGTTACTTTCATGCTTTCCTGCTTTCACATCATATACTGCTATGTTCGTTAGTACATTATAGTACATGATTTTATGACATTTCATGCTAGGTGTGCCCAATTTTGTGCATTTCTTAGTACATCATTTTACATGACATTTCACGCTATGTATGTTCATTTGATTTCATACTTAGTGCATTGTTTTCACATGCTTACAACTTTGGTATGACATTTGGTTTGTTTACATGGGACAATACATTCATTAACATTAGCTACGCCGTTCGTTAGTAGGTAGTGGTACCATAGGAATTGACAACTCCCGTTCCGGACATCCCAGGGAAAGGGGACAGAAAGGAATGACCGAATTCGATGATATAAGACAGATAGACCTTTAATTTGTTTAAAGGGTTTATCACCACAGTCACACGGCTTGGATGTATGCATTTTTCACAATACCGCATAAATGTTCATATTAAATATTTGCATGCATTTTTCCACAAAGACATAAGATTGATTTAAACCATGTTTTACTTCAATATTTTGTTTTTGTGCATATGGTTTAGTTGAGACATTTCACTTGCCATACATGACATTTTGACATAGACATTTTTCACATAGACATTTGACATGGATATTTGACATAGACATTTGACATGGATATTTGACATAGACATTTGACATGGATATTTGACATAGACTTTTGACATGATTTACATTTGACATATAATATGTTTGACAATTGTTTCACACTACATGATTTACATCTTGACATAAACACTTTGACATATTATTCAATACATTTGACAATTGGTTTAAACATAGACTTCTTACATTGGTTGGTTTGGTTTGATTAAGTGATTAAGTAACGATGCGTGTGTAATATGATACAAGCATGGTGGATACGCCGCTGGTACTTCCTATATATAAGTGTTTGTATGGTATTACATGTCGTAACGTTATTTGAATCATTTCAATATTGAGACATAGAACATTTTATACAAATAACATACTTTTCACAAGACATTGATTTACAAAACAACTTATCTTATACAAACACATTTTTACATGGTCATTTATTTAACCTGACATTTACTTATACATATCATCTGATCTTATTGTTTTCAAATGATTTTCAAGACAAAGCAAATTACAAGGTTCATGACTAAACATTTTTCTTAAACATAAGTCATGAATCCTATTTTTACAAACCTATGTATCTCACAGGCATTTTTATGCTGACGTACCTATTTTCACATGTGTTTTCAGGAGCTTTTCCGTAGGATGTTGATCATGATACTAGGGCGAACCTGTGCCTTAGAGACTTTAAAAGAAGATAGACTATGTTTAATTATGTTATAAACTCTTTTGTTTACTGTTCAAGACAATGTAACACCCTTGTTTAATAAATAAATAAAACTTTGTATGCCATGGTTATGAGACAATTAATTCTGTTACAACACTCCCCGACGTTTCCGCCACGTTTTGTATGTTACACGTGGTCGGGGTGTGACACGTTATGAAGTTCAAACGAACTTCGCGTTGACCATAAACTGGTCAAAGCAGAAAGTCAAACTGCGTTTGACTTTAACGACAAAAACGAAAGAAAAGAACGAAAGAATACTTACAGAAGGTCCCCGCAAGCTCTTGATCCGATTTATGTCACACCCCCAAAAACCACCATGCGGGGTATCACCGCTTGGAGGCGTGACATGACCAGGATCGAGCCACCAATTATATTGAACATCGTAATTAAATAAATAAGACCAACCACAATACGATTGGTGTCCAAAGCTAGTTAACCATATTTAGTTTAAACAGCGGAAGCATAAAAGTAAATCCAAAAGCATAAAACCATAGTTTATAAGTTAGAGTTCAAAACGCAAGTTTAATAAGTTCATAGGGATTTAAATAATAAGCACGGAACATAACAGTCCTTACACCACAACGACTCCTTCCTCGTGCAAGCTCCAAGCGTTTAGCGACCTGTAAAGCATGTAACAACTAGTCAACAACAAAGTTGAGTGAATTCACAGTTGGTTGTTTAGTTATAGCATTCGTTTCGTAAATCATTTGTTCATTTTGTAAATCATGTATCGTATAAATTCGTATCGCGGTCTTCCTGACATGTTTGCGAAGATTAGTTGGGGCTTCCCATGTGTTACTAGACCACGCGTATCGACTGCTACGAAAATGTAAGAGGTGCCCTAAGTCAATGTCTATCAGCATTGACCCTTTGCCCATAGTCCATTAGTATACGCCCGTCCGACTGGCACGGTGTGAGGTTTGTTAAACCTAATAGCGCTATTAACTAATGACCCGCTCGCCATAGGCCTCGGCGATTAAGTAGATAAATGAGGGACTTCAATTGATAGAGTTGATGGTCTTATGGTAGTGTACGTAGGCTTTACGTACGTGCCCTTCAATCCGAGGACAGTAGTAAGTAGTTTAATAGTAATGATAGTTCGAGTAGTCATTCAATCCCATTCCCAACCCACCGAGAATCCCATGCCTTGGAAAGAGTGTGAACTCACCTTGGTTGCTCGGTTTGACTCTCAAATATAGCTAATAGTCAAGGTCGGTCAATCACGCCCTAGTATAATTACCACTTAGTTTATTAGTGATTTCAAATAGAACACAAAGTCTCTACACGTATCTATCACATAACATGCATCACATTAACGGTTCATGCCCATATAACCTTCCCATCTATTCCCCACTCATAGACAAACATACAACATTGCACATAACACTTTTATTGACATATAACATGTTATATCATTCTTGGATAACCTACTCGACATTTAGACACGCAAATCACTCCTTATGTCGTTTCAGCTTTATTAATCAAAACTTGACTGTTTTCGAGCATTTTAATAAAATAGTTAAACATTTCCAAAAATTCTCAAATTTTTATAGGATGTCATAAACGTTCCAAATTTTAGTGTGTAAAAATATCGGGGCTCAGTTCACTACCAATATTAAAATAAAATTTCTTTACCCGGCTGCAATCAGATTTGTTGCTTTCTGATCGCAGTTTACGGAAAAATTTACTATAAATTAATCGTAAGTCCGATTGTCAAAAATCCAGTTGGGGGATCACGGAAACAACAGTGACCATCTACAGTAAAAATCCCATGAGCTGATCCTACTCAGGTTTTGAGTTATGACTCTGAATACGACACACTTTTTCAGCAGAAAAATTTCAGCTTGAGCTGCTGTCTTAAAACAATTCTTTAAAAATAGTAAACGACCTCGAAAAATTACGATTACAGTGCCATTTGTTCGGATATTCAAAAATACATAATTTAGACTCTAGAAATTCAGTTTTTCGATTTAAAATGACCCCGTTACAGCCTGTTGAAGTTGGCTGGAAATTTCAATCAGCATGTTTATTTCAGGTTTATTGTTTCTAAAAACACATTAGCAAGGGCCCTAACCGTGGTTTATCGATGACTTAATGATCAAAACTTATGCATGCTTTAACCAACCCCAATCCATCCTGATTTTAACTTCATATAAACTTTTTATGTGGGGTTTTTATGTAGAGTTCCATGTTCATATTTTTTGGGATTTAACTTTTGTGTGCCATGAACATTAAACAAAACATAACAAAGAACAAGATGGAACAAGGGTGTGAAGGGACTTACTACTAGCACAAGGCTAGGGTAGAAATCTAGAACAAAGATGAAGAGGAAAGATGGTGATAAAGACTTGAACAAGGCTTTCTTGAGAGCTCTTCAACTTGCACTTCTATGGAGGAACTTCAAAGCTTGAAATGAGAACTTGTAGTGAAGAAGATGGAGAGTGTGCAAGTGATGGAGGTGGTTTCTGTTTGGGGGAGCCGAAATAGGGAGAGAGAGGTGAGGGTTGGAGTGTGGTTTTGGAAGAAATGATGAGAGACCTTGGAACTTGTAAGATTTCTTACATGATTTGGCAAGTCCCACAAGCAACACTCTAATTTTTCAGCCAATAGAACAAGGAGGCATGATGAAGATGATTAGGGTGGGTCCCCATGGCTGGAAATCGGTTGGGGGGGGGGGTAAATTGTAAAAATTGTGACTAAAAGGTAACTAGGTAGTTAAATTGCAAGTATGGACTTATAAGTGTAGTGAAATGATTTTTAATGGGTGTTATGGCAAACGGGTACCATGACTAGTCAAAAATAGTAAAGCAATGTCATTGACAAAAATTTATTGTCCCGGGTAACGTCCGGTTATTCGGTCGGATGCTGTTCCGTTAAGTTGTTTAATTGTTCCGTAAGGCGTCTTATACATATATTTTTGTAACGAAAATTATTCCTAACACATAGGAAAACATACCGGACTATTTAGTAACTTTTTTGTATACTACTAGTATGCTAACACGCACATGTAAGTATAACACAGTAATCAGAGAGCAGTTAAATGATTCAGCACAGTCATCAAGTACTTTTATTATCATTAATAAACTGTACGGTTACATGCAAATTTGAGGGTTGTCAAATCCTCCCCCTGTTAAGAGAATTTCGTCCCGAAATTTAGTGCGTAGTTACTGAGGAAGCTAGTTAAGTTGTGGTGTTTACTGGTTTCCCTGGGGTGTCACATCACCCCCCCCCCCCCGTTGATTTGGAATTTCGTCCCGAAATTCTGCAGTAGCTTCAGCCTCAGTAGTTGTTGCACTGTTTCCGAACAACTGGGGATATCTGAGTTTCATTTGGTCTTCTCGTTCCCAGGTATACTCTGGGCCACGACGAGCATTCCAACGAACTCGGACCAGAGGTATCCTGGTATGCTTGAGGATCTTAACATCTCGATCCGTAATCTCTACTGGTTCCTCGACGAATCGCAGCTGGTCGTCGATTGTGAGTTCCTTGAGAGGAACTATGAGGGTCTCATCTGACAGACACTTCTTCAGATTTGACACGTGGAATACGTTGTGAACTGCACTGAGTTCTGTTGGTAGATCCAGTTTGTAGGCCACTTTGCCTATTTTCTCTATGATTTTGAACGGTCCGACATATCGCGGATTGAGTTTGCCCCTTTTGCCAAAACGGACTACACCTTTCCAAGGTGAGACTTTGAGTAGCACCCGGTCCCCAACTTGGAGCTCGAGTGGCTTTCTTCCCTTATCAGCATAGCTTTTCTGACGGTTACGTGCTGCCGCCATTCGTTGTCGTATCTGAGCAATTCTCTCGGTTGTATCTACTACAAGTTCTGGGCCAGTGATTTGGCTGTCACCAACTTCTGCCCAACAGAGAGGTGATCGGCATTTGCATCCGTACAATGCCTCGAACGGAGCGGCTTGGATGCTGGTGTGGTAGCTGTTGTTATATGAAAAATCCACTAACGGGAGGTGCTTTTCCCAGCCGTTACCAAAATCGATTACACATGCCCTAAGCATGTCTTCAAGGGTCTGGATGGTGCGTTCAGATTGCCCATCCGTCTGTGGGTGATAAGCGGTGCTCATATCTAAACGTGAGCCAAAAGACTTGTGCATGGCTTGCCACAGTTTGGAAGTAAAACGCGCGTCACGATCAGAAATGATGGAGGTTGGCACTCCGTGCCTTGATACCACTTCCTTTAGGTAAATGTCTGCAAGAGTAGAAAACTCATACGTTTCCTTGATAGCCAGAAAATGTGCGGACTTTGTGTGTCGATCCACGATTACCCAAATAGTATCATTTCCAAGTTGAGATCTGGGCAGGCCAGTAACGAAATCCATGGAAATTTGCTCCCATTTCCATTGTGGTATCTCTGGTTGTTGAAGTAGGCCTGATGGTTTCTGATATTCAGTCTTGACTCTCGCACAAGTCAGGCATTTGCTAACGTAGGTTGCTATGTGGGCTTTCATACCAGGCCACCATCGCGAATCTGAGCAGGAAGGTTAGATTGGATGGTAAGCTGTAGAGCACGTACACGCCTAGGTATAGTATCCTTTCCACTTAGGGCGTCGGCCACAACATTGGCTTTGCCCGGATGATACTTGATTGCGCATTCATAATCGTTCAAGAGCTCAACCCAACAGCGTTGACGCATGTTTAACTCCTTTTGCTTGAAGATATGCTCGAGACTCCTGTGATCGGTGTATATGGTGCACTTGGTACCGTACAGGTAATGTCTCCATATCTTAAGTGCGAAAACAACTGCTCCCAGTTCCAAGTCGTGTGTAGTGTAGTTTCTTTCATGAACTTTAAGTTGGCGCGATGCGTAGGCAATGACTTTGTCACGTTGCATCAATACGCAACCAAGTCCTTGGATGGAAGCGTCACAATAAACCATGAAATCATCTGTGCCTTCAGGCAATGAGAGGATAGGCGCGCTACAAAGTCTATGTTAGTGCATTTATGTCTATCGCCTCCGTCAATCTAGTCCGTAGTAGAAAACTGAAGAAAACGAGAGTTACATTGTTATTTTAGAATTAGTTAGTCAAAAAGGCAAGGTGGCATAACTGTAATTAATGAGATTCCTCATTAATCCCTTGGCCTATAAATAGATCTCTAGGGTTTCTCATTTAGAACTTTTGTCATTTTCACATCTTGGAGAGCTAGAGGATAGAGAGAGAAAGCTAGAGAGAGAAAGTTTATTGTTAGTGATTCAGGTGCTGTACGTTATCAGATTTTATCAAAGAATCACGTTTATATTACGTCATGTGTGTTTAGGTCGCGTTCGTGTACGGATTCCGCATGTTTCACGTTCGTTTCGCAATCGTTTCGGAGTCAAAACCGGTCCTACAAGTGGTATCAGAGCAGGAGCTCGATTGTACTGATCCAACACACATTTCCGATCGTGATTTCATCAGATTCAGATCCGAATTTCATCTACTTCTTCATATTTTTCATATTTTCACGTTTTTTTTCTGAAAATCGTCAAATTGAACTTCTTTTTATGGTCCAAATCGTCTGAATTTTTGATATGTTGTGCGAAAACACCTGATCTATAACCCTACCAAGTTTCAGATTCTAATTCCTAGTCGTTTAGGAGAAATCTAAGTTTTTGTGTCCGACATCGTTTGAAAGGAGGGTTCCGTTTGAAACCATCGTTTGAAAGGAGGGTCCCGTTTGAGTTATCGTTTGAAAGTGAACCTCCCGTTTGAACTATCGTTTGAACTGATCGTTTGAATATGTTTGTCGTTTGAACTGTCGTTTGAAAATAGCCTCTTCCGTTTGAATCATCGTTTGAAATTGAGTTAACCATTTGAAGATGACATGACTGTTTGAAATCCTGGCCGTTTGAAAATGATGGCTGTTTGAAAGTTGGGTTGATCACGTGATTAAAATTCAGCGGCCAAATCATATTCAATTAAGTAACAGTTGTCAGCCCACGAGAGTTTGTCGATTATTAAAAGTTAATAGTTTGGCATTTGTGAATTGATATCAGAATCCATTAAATAGAACGGTCCAATTAAGAGTTGAATGTAATAATTTTCGTCTGCCACTTTTATAAAGGGTCCAATTAAAATCGAAATTGCATAACAGTTTGTAGGACTCATTAATCCATTGTTCAAGATATCACGGACCAATCATGTTTACATAATATTAGTGGAATATTCGGTCCAATCAGAAATTGATTAAAATCAATTTTGTCAGCACATGAGATATTAAATCAGCCATTGGTCTCGAGGTTATCCAAGTTGCACGGGTTGTGTGTTTTGAGTCAGTTTGCACGTGAAAGAGGTTTGAATTGTTTGTCAAAGCCCAATTAACGGTCCAATAGATATTAAAGAAGTTGTTGATTTTTGTGATTAGTGTCCTTTGCATGTGATTATTATAAAAAAAGTATTTGTCAGTTGCTTACTTACATGTGATATCTCGATTGAAAAATATTGTTTGTTTACATTTGAGTGGGGTGTCAGTTTGCTTGTTGGATATACAAGTTGTTGGCTGAAAAATTGACAAAGAAGTTTGAAACATCGTTCCGCATAGATCTCAGTCTGCATCAGAATCAATTCAAGTCACACGGTTTTATCAGTACATTTGTCTGTCAGGTCGCTTTGTGTGGTCAAGCTGCGTGATAATTGTCCAGTTCATACGGTTCGGAGTTCAAAGATTTAGAAGGGTCAAATCATTTGAATTCGATTCGGGTCCTAGAAGTTTACAGAGTTGGTCAACGTTCAGTCCACACACAAAATCATTAGTTCGAGTACCAGTTTGTTTCAGTCAATTGAAAAACCTTTATACTAATTGTGTTTGTTTGTTTTCTTGTGATTGTCAGGTTTACATCATGGCTGAAGAATTTTTCAATACGTTTTACAACGCGTTCGCAACCGAATCGTCTGAGGCCACAAATGTTACACCAAAAACCATCACGAAGGCGCTCAATGAAAACATCAAGCATGATAACTTCTACGGAACAAACTCAAAGCCACCAACTCTTGATAGCATTGAGGATTATACCTGGTGGAAAGAACGTTTTCTCAACTGGGCGAAAGCGTATGCTCATGAAAGTTGGTTTTGCTTGGAGTATGGATATGAAAAACCAAAAGATGATAAAGGCGAAGATCTTGTATTCAAGAAGTTTACTAGAGAAGATAAAGCTGAATTTGGAGCTGAACAGAGAATGATAGCATTGATCCAGTCAGCAATTAGAAATGACATCTTTGCACTGCTAAATCATAATGGGTCATCTAAGTCTGTCTGGGAAGCTTTACAACTTAAAGCTGAGGGGGGAAAATAGATTAGAAAAAACAAAATAGCTTTATTAAAGAAAGAATTTGATCTGTTTGATAACATAAAAGGAGAGTCGGTGTCTTAAAATCGAACTTGAACGTTTTAAAATTGAGAAAACAAAAGAGGAACTTATTGATAAAGTGATTGAAGCGTTACCACGAGCTGATCAGTGGCAAACGTTTGTATTTATCTTAAAAAATGATGCTTCATATGATAATATTACTCTTGATGTTTTGTTTGAAAAGATTGAAAGTCATGATCTGGAGCTACAAAAGCAAAACAAGATGACTGATTCTTCACATCAACAGAACGTTGGCTTGTATTACAAAGGCAGTGTGTTTTCTGATAAAGGCGTTGGTTCACCAAAAACAGCATTTAGTGGTGAAAAGATGAAAGAACCAACAACAACGTCAACAAGTCATCATTCTGGATATCATTCATCTTCAAAGACAAATTCTGATGATTCTGAAGAAATTCTGTGCAACATTGCTCTTAAACTGAAGAATTCTCCTGCAATGAGCATAAATGCAGCTAAGCAGCAAATGAGTTTTCTTGCATCTGTTCTGGAGTCATATGAAGGTCTAGTTGCTGGCAAAATTGGAAACTCCGAATTGACCAAAGAAGACTATGACCAGATTGATCCGGAAGAGATGGAGCTCATTGACATCCGTTGGTGTTTAGCTAGTTGTATTCGAAGAGCTCAGAGGTATATGGAGATTACTGGAAAATAATCGCTTGGAGGTGCTTCAACAAAACTTGGATTCGACAAATCCAAAGTGACCTGCTTCAAATGCAAGCAGAAAGGTCATTTCAAGAGAGAATGCACTAATTCTGCAGTTGGTGGAAATGAACATCCGTTCAACGATGACTATTATCGAAAGGCGATCTACCATAGAAGCAGAGAAGAGCCAAAATTGATTGAAGATAAACCGAAAGAAAAATCAAGAGCTTATGCTGTAATTTACGAGGATGAAGGATATGATTGGAGTGAGGTTCTTCCAATAGATGACATTGTTGATGAACGGTTCAAAGCTGAAGCCAAACAGGAAGAATTAAATAAACATTATGTTCTTGTTACTGAGATTCAAGATGAAAACAATGATAAAGACACTTCTGAAATCCATGAAGAAAATGTTGAGATCAAAGAGAAAACTCGATAAGAAATCTTGAGTGAGAAGACTTACAGAGAAAGAAATGTGGTCTACAACAGAATGGATGATATGCAGGAGGAGTATGAGATGGCTGTCGGTAGTAAAAGATGGGATAAAAAGAGAGAATGCTACTATAACAGAGAAGGAGAACCGGTTGTTCCCAAGAAAGACATAATCTTCGATGATGTTCTTCTTGCAGTCCCGTTAAGAGCTGAATACTATAGAAGAGTATTGAAAGATGACACATACGCTAAGAGATATGAAAAGGATATCAGATATGCCATGTTATCATGTCTAAGAAAAAGGGACGAAGAGAGAATGAAGAAGAATGTTGAAGAAATGGTGAACAATCTGAAGAAAGATGCTGAAGAGGCTAAAACAGAAACTGTTGAAGTTGAAGCTGTGAAGGAAATCAAAAGTGAAGAAGTTGTTGTGAATGAAGAGGTTGAGAAAGCTGTTACTGAAGAACAGCAGATAGAAGAAAAGAATGAGAATGAGGAAGCTGATAATGTTGGTGATGAAGTCGGTGTTGAAGAAAAACAGGATGTTGATAAGCAGACAGAGGTTGCTGAAAACACCGAAGTGCCAATCACTGAGGTAAATTCTGATTCTGAAAACTTGAAACTGGTTGATCAGTGCAAGAAATGCATGGAACCGTGCAGAGCTTGTACTGAAAAAGATGAGCAATTTAGAACAAGAGATCTTGAGTTCACAAAAATTGAAAAGATTTTCAAAGAAAAATGCAAAGAAATGCTAGAAAAAGAAAAAGTTTTTAAAGAAAATGATGAAAAACTTTCAGAAAAATGTAACAAATTAGAAAAGGAAAATGAAGTTTTGAAAGAGAATGTTTTGAAAATGACAAATGAATGTGAACAAAAAGAAATTGCTTGTCAAGAAATGAAAAAGGAATATGACCCAATGAAATTATCATATCACATTACAAAAGAGTCATATGATAAAGTAAAAGACGAAATGAAATATGCTCAATCAAGAATGAATTATATGTCTGAAACAACCAAAGAGCTTAAACGAATGTATTCTATAAAACAAGATGTTGTTAATTCCTATATTGAGGATGTTGCTAAGTTGAAGCGACAGATTGCTGATTTAGAACAGGATAACAACAAGTTAAAAAGTTACCACGTGTCGTCATATGTGCTTGAACGAATTTTCAATATAAAACCGGGTGAGGGTGAGTCTGAGCAGAACAAGAAAGGTATTGGTTCAGAGTTTCATCAAGTTCCACCACCGGGAAAATTTGCATTTTATGATGAGGAAAAGGTCGAAAAAGCTTTCAACATGGTAGATCAATTGCCAGACAACATTGACATAACCTATTCCAAATCTGATGATTCTCATGATTCAGAGGTGGTAGGTACAGTAGTTGAAAGTGTGTTGAAAGAAGAGTCAGTTGTTACAGGTAAATCTGAATCACAGGATGAAGATGAAGGAAATCTTCATGATGGTTATCTGAAAAATACAAAATCCGAGGAAAGTTTGAATGATGATTCAAAAGGATTGGTTTATACCATGATTGGATCGGACAAATTGTTCTTAGATGTTGTTTTCCCGATTCAGAATGTGATTTCAGAAAAGGTTGATAAAGTTTTCAAAATGGTTGAGATTGAGAAGTCTGAGATTTCAAAGTTTGTTGGTAAGAGTCGTAAAGGTTCGTATAACAAACCTGGTTTCAAAAAGAAGAACATGAAGGCTGGGTTGGGTTATAAGAAGAAACAACATCGGAACAAAAATGAGACGTCAAATTTTCAAACAAAAATGAGTTTTGTTCAAGGAGACAGTTTAGAAAAAGAAAAAGAACTCAAAATGAGACAGTCTAATGATGAATTCTTTGCTAAAAAGAAAAAGCAACAACCACAGGTCAAAGATGTGTCCATGAGAACATGTTTCAAATGTGATCAAAAAGGACATCTTGCACGCAAGTGTCCTAATCTAAAACCTGTGGATGTTGATAAAAAGAAGTTTGATGCTGAGAAACAAAAATCTGAGAATGTGAGACAAAGGTCAACCAAATTTGATTCGAAACAAACTTGGAGGTTCAATACAAATAAGTTTGCTTCAAATCAAAATTGGAAATCAAACCAGAACAGGTTCGATTCAAGACAGACATGGAATTCTCACACACCCAGATTCAGAACAACACAGAGTTGGAAAACTACAGTTGATATGACAAAACCTCAAGAGTTTTGGAAACCAAGAGTTGTTGTTCAAAATCAAAATGTTCAAAAAGTTTCACATTTTTACAAACGAGGAACACCAAAAGGTCAAACATGGAGTGTTAAGAAACATGTTGATTTGGTAAAAGATGAGAAAGTTGAAATTAAAATTGAGAAAGTTTTTGTGAAAAATGACAAAGAATTTCCAGCATTGAATGAAAATTATTGTGTTGAAATGCCTAAGGTTCAACAGACCTGGGCTAAATTGTTCAAGTAATTCAGTTAGTTCAATGTGCAGGTGCTCAACAATTCTGAAGATTGTAAAATTGGAACTTGGAGCAGCCTGGCACGACAAGGAGAGGAGGCTGCTGGATCCTGTGTTGGTTGAAACAGGAAGTTTATATGTTTTCTGTAAATAAATAAACAATATTTCAAAAATCCTAAAAATTGGAAAACTTGAAAAACCAAAAATATGTTTGTTTTTAATTTTTGTCAAATATTCAAAAATACAAAAATATGTGTTGATTGAATATGCCGAAACCCTCACGGCTGAACAAACATGATTAATTTCACAAGATTGAACAACGGTTTTCAAACTGTAAATATCAATGTGTTGTAAATCATGGGGGTATGTTATATTTTCTGCTAAAAGTGTTATATTTTCTGCAAAACAGAGCATGAGATGCAGAAAATGGATGGCGAGACAAAGCTATCAGTGTTGGTTGTCAAATTTACTTTAAATGGTTTTGCATTTTAGGGGGAGTAATATTGTTAGAAAATACAAAAACATTTGAAAATTTGAAAAAGTAAAAAACATGATAAAATTCAAAAAATATGAGTTTTTGCGTAAAAAGAGGAAATGATAGTACATCAGTAGACAGTTACAGTACGCTAAAGAAATGGAAAGTTTAAATGTGTTAAACGATCTCACCGTGGATGTGTCGATAGGTTTTGATACATTTAGTAAACTTTTTCGGGATATAAACCTAAATTCAAACTTGCTTATTTTGTGGGGAACACTACTTGGATATATAGGTAACCCCTGAAATCTCGTTTGAAAGGTCTCATAATCTGATATACTAGGTCTTTATACTCAATGATGTCTGGGGTATTATTCCGGGACTTCTGCTGAACGGTAGTTCTGACCTAGTCCTTGGATAATGCTTTCTGCAATGTTTGAAACATAGCATTAAACCCTCAGCATGCCGATGAAACAATAAAATTGATAGTCGCTGCTGTTGTAAGCAAAAAGATCCTCTAAAGGGGACATACCTTAAAGTCGAAGCTGATATCTCTCTGCGTATACGGAAGTATCGACCTGAGATCCCTCGGCCCTCGCATACCTAATTTATATACAGATATCATTGTAGTATACTCACCTGTAAGACTGATTATTGGGATTCTGGATACGGGAGTATATTCAAGAGGTGGGACACATGAATGGGTTTAAGTTCTTAATACATCTAATTCGTATCCTGAATAAGTTGAACTTTGTATGAAAATTTAAGTGGATCAGTATATCGACAATCTAAGTGAATTGTTTAATGCATAATGTGATTTTAAGCTCAACGGTACTTGTGACTTGTCGAAAACTGATATGATCCTCTGACGCATACTCAAACAAAAATATTGTCTGTAAATATGTTTGTACATATTTCTTTACTGCTTTATATTTTCAGAAAATACAAAAAGATTTTTGATTCTGCTTTATTTTCAACAATCGATGTCTAAGTGCTGAGTTTCAAAATCTAAGTAAGCTGATTGTGTTTCTGAAAATAAAACAAGTTCATTAAATTGAAACTTGAATTAAATTCAAAAATTTCAAAAACAGTTTGTGATATCTCCAAGGTCATTAGTTTGGACTTGGATGATTAACTGTGGGGGATTTGGATGCTTATATTGTTATAGAGCTAGTTTCCGATTCGATTCGATGAAACTGCCAAATTCATGAAAATTGTTTGTTTAGAATGTTTGAGTAAGCCAAGTTATAATTCCTGGATAGCTGAAATTTGAAATGCTGTTACTTATAAATGTTTGAGTGTTTGCAGATAAGATTCCAGACTACGATCCCGGAAGCTGAGTCTAAGGGGGAGTTTGAAGACGAGTTCAAAGCAAGGGGAGCTTGTATACGGAAAGCAAGGTGTCGATCCCAAAGCACGAAAGCTTGACGAAAGGGGGAGCCTGATGAAGAAAAGAGGAAAAGCTGAAGCTGAAGACAGATCCACCGGGATTCTGTTCGAGAAGATTCAAAGAGAGAGAGAAAGAAAAGTCGCTACGAGTTTGACTACAGATTGACTACAGCAATATCCAAGGGGGAGTCTGTTAGTGCATTTATGTCTATCGCCTCCGTCAATCTAGTCCGTAGTAGAAAACTGAAGAAAACGAGAGTTACATTGTTATTTTAGAATTAGTTAGTCAAAAAGGCAAGGTGGCATAACTGTAATTAATGAGATTCCTCATTAATCCCTTGGCCTATAAATAGATCTCTAGGGTTTTTCATTTAGAACTTTTGTCATTTTCACATCTTGGAGAGCTAGAGGATAGAGAGAGAAAGCTAGAGAGAGAAAGTTTATTGTTAGTGATTCAGGTGCTGTACGTTATCAGATTTTATCAAAGAATCACGTTTATATTACGTCATGTGTGTTTAGGTCGCGTTCGTGTACGGATTCCGCACGTTTCACGTTCGTTTCGCAATCGTTTCGGAGTCAAAACCGGTCCTACAGTCTATCCTTTAGGTGTTGAAATGCGGACTCCTGTGCGTCACCCCTACGATAGATGACACCCTTCTGAGTCAGTGAAGTGAGAGGTTGCGCAATCTTTGAGAAATCCTTGATAAACCTTCTGTAATATCCTGCCAAACCCAAGAATTGGCGGATTTCTGTTGGTGTGCGGGGTGCAGGCCAGTTCTTGATCAATTCAACCTTAGATGGATCCACATGAATCCCATCCTTGTTTACCACATGGCCTAGAAAGTGGACTTCGTGAAGCCAGAAGTCACATTTTGAAAACTTGGCATACAACTGCTCTTTTTGAAGAAGTTCCAGCATAAGTCGTAGATGCTGCTCGTGTTCCTCCTGACTCTTAGAATAAATCAGGATATCGTCGATGAACACAATAACGAACTTATCCAGGTAAGGTTTGCATACTCGGTTCATGAGATCCATGAAGACCGCTGGTGCATTCGTCAGCCCGAATGGCATAACCAAAAACTCGTAATGTCCGTAACGAGTTCTGAATGCTGTTTTGGAGACGTCCTCATCTCGGACCCTCAGCTGATGGTATCCCGATCTCAAGTCGATCTTTGAGTAATAGCTCGACCCTTGCAATTGGTCGAACAAGTCGTCAATACGTGGAAGAGGATAACGATTTTTCACAGTCACCTTGTTAAGCTCACGATAGTCAATACACATTCTGAAGGTACCATCTTTCTTCTTTACGAACAAGGCTGGAGCTCCCCAGGGCGAAGAGCAAGGACATATAAAACCCTTTTCCAAGAGTTCTTGTAATTGCGTGGACAGTTCTTCAAGTTCTGATGGAGCTAGACGATAAGGTGCTCGAGCTCTTGGTGCTGCCCCAGGAGCTAGCTCGATTTGAAACTCAACTTGACGATGGGGCGGAAGACCAGGTAATTCCTCGGGAAATACCTCAGGAAAATCGCGCACAATAGGAATGTCTTCAATTCTCTTTTCTTCCGTTGATGTGTCAGTAACGAGCACTAGAATGGCAGTGTGGCTCGTTCGTAGACATTTCTGGGCCTTAAGGAAAGAGATGATGCCTTCGACAGCACCACTCTTGTCGCCACGAATCACAAGAGGGTCTTCACCAGAACGAGGAATGCGGACGATTTTCTCCTTGCAAACAATCTCCGCTTGATGATGAGATAGCCAATCCATTCCAATAAGGACGTCGAAACTACCCAGTGTGATAGGAATAAGATCGATAGAGAAAGTCTGACCAGCTAAGACGAGGTTACAACCTTTAACTACGTGTGTGGCTTCAAGACCTTTACCGTTAGCTAGTTCTACCGTGTGTTTGGTGTTCAGAAGTTTTGGAGTGCGCTTAAGCATTTGGCTAACTTTTAAGGACACATAACTAGTATCGGCACCCGAATCGAATAAAACAGTAACAAAGAAATCATCAAGAAGAAACTTACCCATCACTACGTTAGGATCGTTCCTTGCTTCACCCTGACCAATCACGAACACTCGACCCCTGGCACCGTTGCCATCATTGTTTCCCCCATTGTTGCCCCCATTATTGTTCC
This sequence comes from Helianthus tuberosus, assembly GCA_030545235.1. Classification (NCBI taxonomy): domain Eukaryota; kingdom Viridiplantae; phylum Streptophyta; class Magnoliopsida; order Asterales; family Asteraceae; genus Helianthus; species Helianthus tuberosus. The sequence goes on from CM060406.1 coordinate 123,742,886, forward strand.
TGTTTCCCTGGTTGTTGTTATTGTTCTGATTCTGGTTAAGCTGGGGACAGTTCTTCTTAAAGTGGCTTCAGCGCCACACTGAAAGCATCCCCTGTTGCCCTGTTGCTGTTGCTGATTCTGCGGTGCTTGCTGTTGCTGCTGAGGATACTGATTTGCAGGCCATGAGCTCCTGCAATCCTTGGCTTCATGACCCATCTTAAGACACCTCTGCCAACGTCCCTTGTTACACTGACCACTATGGTGTCTGTTTCATTTGTTGCACTTTGGGTGGTTTCCTCAATACCCACCCTGTCCTTGATTACCAGAGGATTGCTGACCCAGACTCTGGTAGTCATCAGTCTTTCGCTGCTGAGACTGACCCGAAGCAGAACCCTTACTGGAGTTTCCATCCCATTTTCGCTTGTTGTCGGTAAGTGCATTAGAAGTAGTTGTGGCACTGATTCGTTTGGGCAGCCTGTTTTGCTCCACTGCCTGGTCAGTGAGTCGATGGGCCAACTTGATGATTTGTTGTATGGTACCCAGATTGGCTGAAGTCACGTGGCTTTGAATCTCCGGTACAAGGCCTTTGAGGTACAGCTTAATTCGTTTGATGGGAGGGTCCACCATAGTTGGACACAGGATGGCCAGCTCATTTGACCTCTTAGTATACGCCTCAATCTCAGACCCCGTCATTTTCAGATTGAAAAATTCCACTTCTAGCTTATGGATGTCATCCCGACTACAGTATTCTTCTTTGATCAGTTCCTTGAAACCATTCCAGGGTGTGGCATTAGCAACTGCCAGTCCTAGTAGTTGAACCTGTGCGTTCCACCAGGTTAACGCAGCTCCTTCAAGTGTTCCGGTAGCATATTTCACCCTACAGTCTTCGGGGCATTCGTACATCTCGAAAACTGACTCAAGCTTTTCAAACCAGTGAAGAAGGCCTACTGCTCCTTCTGTACCACTGAAAGTAGTAGGTCGGCAGTCCATGAATGTTTTGAATGTGCACACAGGAGTTTGAGCATGTTGACCTCCTGCAGGGTTAGCTGCGAGTGCCTCAGCGACTCGTTCGTTGATCAAAACCGTCAACTGGGCTTGGGTGAGGTTGATACGTCCTCCGCGTCCGCTCATGATCTTCATAATGAAGCAACATAAGTGAGAAAAGTGTCGCGAAAGTGCGTAAGTGTGGGACGATAGTAGAGAGTAAGTACACAGGGTTCAAATAGCAGTTATCACGTTAACTAATGCACAGTGTGAATTATCTAACCGACAATATAACATAATTCATACCACTTACGGTGTCGAGTCTTGCACGTGGAGCGAAGCGTCGTTGTTGATCGTTGAACACTGTACAGGTTATAGTCTGGTTTTATCAAAAAGCTTTTCTCTTTTTAAAACCAAGTTCACTATAACCAATGGCTCTGATACCAATATGTCACACCCCCAAAATCCACCATGCGGGGTATCACCGGTTGGAGGCGTGACATGACCAGGATCGAGCCACCAATCATATTGAACATCGTAATTAAGTAAATAAGACCAACCACAATACGATTGGTGTCCGAAGCTAGTTAACCATATTTAGTTTAAACAGCGGAAGCATAAAAGTAAATCCAAAAGCATAAGACCATAGTTTATAAGTTAGAGTTCAAAACGCAAGTTTAATAAGTTCATAGGGATTTAAATAATAAGCACGGAACATAACAGTCCGTACACCACAACGACTCCTTCCTCGTGCAAGCTCCAAGCGTTTAGCGACCTGTAAGGCATGTAACAACTAGTCAACAACAAAGTTGAGTGAATTCACAGTTGGTTGTTTAGTTATAGCATTCGTTTCGTAAATCATTCATTCGTTTTGTAAATCATTCGTTCGTTTTGCAAATCATGTATCGTATAAATTTGTATCGCTGTCTTCCTGACATGTTTGCAAAGATTAGTGGGGGCTTCCCATGTGTTACTAGACCACGCGTATCGACTGCTATGAAAATGTAAGAGGTGCCCTAAGTCAATGTCTATCAGTATTGACCCTTTGCCCATAGTCCATTAGTACACGCCCGTCCGACTGGCACGGTGTGAGGTTTGTTAAACCTAATAGCGCTATTAACTAATGACCTGCTCGCCATAGGCCTCGGCGATTAAGTCGATAAATGAGGGACTTCAATTGATAGAGTTGATGGTCTTATGGTCGTGTACGTAGGCTTTACGTACGTGCCCTTCAATCCGAGGACAGTAGTAAGTAGGATAATAGTAATGATAGTTCGAGTAGTCATTCAATCCCATTCCCAACCCACCGGGAATCCCATGCCTTGGAAAGAGTGTAAACTCACCTTGGTTGCTTGGTTTGACTCTCAAATATAGCTAATAGTCAAGGTCGGTCAATCACGCCCTAGTATAATTACCACTTAGTTTATTAGTGATTTCAAATAGAACACAAAGTCTCTACACGTATCTATCACATAACATGCATCACTTTAACGGTTCATGCCCATATAACCTTCCCATCTATTCCCCACTCATAGACATACATACAACGTTGCACATAACACTTTTATTGACATATAACATGTTATATCATTCTCGGATAACCTACTCGACATTTAGACACGCAAATCACTCCTTATGTCGTTTCAGCTTTATTAATCAAAACTGGACTGTTTTCGAGCATTTTAATAAAATAGTTAACCTTTTCCAAAAATTCTCAAGTTTTTACAGGATGTCATAAATGTTCCAAATTTTATTGTGTAAAAATATCGGGCTCAGTTCACTAACAATATTATATAAAAATTTATTTACTCGGCTGCAATCAGATTTGTTGCTTTCTGATCGCAGTTTACGGAAAAAATATACTATAAATTAATCGTAATTCCGATTGTCTAAAATCCAGTTGGGGGATCACGGCAACAACAGTGAACATCTACAGTAAAAATCCCATGAGCTGATCCTACTCAGGTTTTGAGTTATGACTCTGAATACGACACACTTTTTCAGCAGAAAAATTTCAGCTTGAGCTGCTGTCTTAAAACAATTCTTTAAAAATAGTAAACGACCTCCAAAAATTACGATTCCAGTGCCATTTGTTCGGTTATTCAAAAATACATAATTTAGACTCCAGAAATTCAGTTTTTCGATTTAAAATGACCCCGTTACAGCCTGTTGAAGTTGGCTGGAAATTTCATTCAGCATGTTTATTTCAGGTTTAATGTTTCTAAAAACACATTAATCAGAGAGCAGTTAAATGATTCAGCACAGTCATCAAGTACTTTTATTATCATTAATAAACTGTACGGTTACATGCAAATTTGAGGGTTGTCACAATTTACTCTCTGGTCAAAGCAGAAAGTAAAACGCAGTTCGACTTTAACAACAAAAACGAAAGAAAAGAACGAAAGAATACTTACAGAAGGTCCCCGCAAGCTCTTGATCTGATTTACTATCAGGTATGAAGCAAAAACTTCAACTTAGAGAGCCAAAATCAGATTCAAGTGTGCTTTGGGAGGAAGTGAGGGTGGGTATTTATAGGAATTCAAGAACAGTTAAGATCGTTCATCGAAAACTGAGCTTTGATCTGGACCTTACATGTGTGCCCATGGTTTTCTAAAACCATGGGAGCGCCTAATATGGACTATTTTCATTGAATACCAACCCATGGTTTTGCAAAACCATGGGTTAAAACCATCAACACTTCAAAATGGACCAGGTTCATTGAATCTGCCAGAAATTTCAAAAATGGTCCCTGCACTTGTAAAACTTGATTTTTGGCACTTTTAAGCCCCGTTAACCCCATTTCAAGGCTCTAAAATAAAATTAAGTATAGGGAACTTAAAATATGCTCAAAAACATCTCGTATGTCGGTTCGTTTGGTCATACGATTGCGTTATTCGCTTAATTACGACGGAAGTCATAACGAACGCAAAAACGATCCAAATTAAGCGACGAATGGAATTTTATCATGCCAAACACTAAAATAAAATATTTTAACGCTTACATATATTTTTTTTTTGTCTGGATATATTTAGAACGCAAGATATGCGCGAAAATGCAAACTTGTGCACTTTTTGACGCTTTCAGTCCCTGAATGACCCAAAAGTTTATTTTAGCACACCGAACCCCTCAAAGCCTATTTCTAAGCTATGTAAAGGATATTTATGGCATGTTTAACTTATGTTCATGTTCCGGAATGTCTGTTCTAGTAAGAATCGCCATACTTTCGCAGTTTGTCGAATTTAGTCCCTGTAAGCGATTTAAACTTGATTTTGCCATACCAAAGCCTTCAAAACTTATTTCTAAGTTGTGTAAGGGTTATTTAAGGTATGTTAAGCCTATGTCACTATTCCGCAGTGTTTGTTGCATTAAACTGGTTATATTTACGCATCAGTGTGCGTTTAACCTTCCAGAAAGCGATTTAGAGCCCGAAATCGAACAAGAATTGACATGTGCAAACGATACACATATTTATACAAATCCCAAGTATGAAACACAAATTTCATTGATTTGGTTTTTTTTTATGGTCGCAGTGACCCAGGTGTCACATCCTATACTCATTTGGTTTATAAGACCTCATTCTATCCAATCTTCCGATTTTGGTGCGATTTATTAACATAGTTACCTATATTAGGTTCCATTTGATTTCCATGTTTCCTCAAGCATTGTTTGATTGTTGTTTCAAGATCATTTAGCAATATCAGGTGAGTACATAGTCCCCTCTTTTACTGTTTTCAAATATTTTTGGGTGAAACACGTGTGCCTACTTGTTTACTTTCGTGCTTTTCATTCTTTTATAACACATACTTGCTATGATCATATAGTACACGTATAATACATGATTTCATCCATGTTTATGCTATGCATGTTTAATTAACATGCTAGTACATTGATTTCATAAACACATTTGTTTCATATGTTTATTTCAGCAAATGTACACATTGATTTACATCACATTCAGACTATGTATGTTCATTTAGCATACTTAGTACATTGTTTTCACATAACATGCTTACATTTGGTATGACATTTGGTTTGTTTAAATGGGACAAAAATACTTTCATTAACATTGATCACGCCGCTTGGTAGTAAGTAGTGGTATCATAGGATCTGACAAATCCCATTTATGGCTTCCTAGGTTTGTTTGGAAGTAGGAAATGACTGAATCCAATATTCATAAATTTTGATAAACCTTTAATTATTTAAGGGTTTGTCGCCACAGTCGCATGGCTTAAATGTATGCGTTTTAACAATACCGCATAGATGTTTGTATCAGTAAAGCATGCATTTATTTTACAAAACATAACTTTTGATTTAAACTATGATTTATTTCAATACATTGTTTTGTGCATTTATCTATAGTTTTAGTTGACACATTTCACTTGCCATACATAACATTTGATTACACATTACATGATTTACATTTGACAATAGACATTGTATACATAAACATTTTGACATTTGTATAAACAAGACATGTTGGTGGTTTGTTTGGATAAGTGATTTATATAACGAGGCGTGTGTAATATGATAAAAGCATGGTGGATACGCCGCTGGTACTTCCTATATATAAGTGCTTTTATGATATTACATATCGTAGCGTTATGTAAACCATTTCAATTTAGACATATTACATTTTATACAAAGAACATAAGTTATCTTATGTTTTGACCTAGACTATAACTTTTCTAGGACCCTAACACAAGTTATCTTATGTTTCGATCTTAAAACATGCACTTCACCTATCCTTAGGTGATTACCAAAACAAGAACTCAATTTTTCCAAAACGATTTTTGAAAATCAATCATCTATTTTTAAAAGATTTGTTGTAAGGTTTTGAACCCTCCAATTTTCCAAATTGATTTTGAAAATTTAATCATCCATTCTTGAATGATTCTTTTGGCCTTGTGCCTTCCAAGTTTTCAAAATCTCGACAAAGTTTTGGGTCTAAATAAAGTGAACACGTGCAATCTGGAAGGGTGGGTGCCTGTACCTCGGGTTTTCTGTCTAGGCTAGAGTGTTCGTACAAATCCACATAATCGGATAGTCACTCTTACCTGGGAACTCTTGGGGTGAGTGTCCACTTATAGGCTAAAGCATGTCTTCGCAATACATTATTTTTGACCCATTTACTTTGATTAGACACTGTGTGTGGTTTGTTTGCTTTGTGGTACAGACGAATGACCACCAGCTTTGCTTTTGTCGATTTTTGTATCACCTCATTTTCCATCTAATTGTCACACCCTGACTTTTGCGGAAGCGTGGTTATTTGGTGTGACTTCTTAATAACATAGCAATCAATCATAACAATGCTATACGATAAAACCAAAATATTTTCATCCGTTAATAAAGTTTAGAAAATAACACAATACTATTGTCTTGAAAACATTGACGCCAATTAGTTACAAACCATAACATGTTCAAATGAGTTCACATGGACTCAACAAAAGACTTTAAATAATCCTGAGTTTAGAAACATGTATCCCGTCCAGGAATAGGATACATCTTTTAAACTCTACGACCACGGATGACATCCTTTACTTAACACGCAACTTGTAGACACATGCATACACCTGCCAGATCCGTTTAGTTCCCTGAAATACATGTAGTTTGAAAAATCAACAAAAGTTGAGCGAGTTCATGTGTATAGGTGTATGAATAAACCTTTGAAATATGTCTGTATGTATGAAAGTCCCTGGTATGTAGCAATAAGGAAAAAGACATCACCAATGGTTTGTAAGGCCATTGATATGTGTGAAGTGATGCAGGAAGACTCAAACCTAGCAGATTTCGTCGGTAAGACATAGTCACCTCATGGTCCACTCAGCGGACTCAGGAGTGGGGCTCGCTACACCCGAATAGATCTATCACTCATGTCCCTCGGTCCTACAACGAGGATTAATGGCATCAAGTATCCGCCTACCCACTCACATGATCTAAGTAGTAACCCTCCTTAAGCTAACCATACCATGTATAAAATGTATGTAATAATTGTAACATGTATTTCACCCCTGAAGTATAACACTGAAAACAGTTAAAATAAAAGGGGGACATGAACTCACAGTTTTGCGTCTTCGTATCCAATGTAACTCGAAGCTCCCTCTAGAACGCACGACTACCTACATGCGTACTATGGTCTGTTACACGAGCGGGTCGTGCCTTGTCTTAGTATTGACTAATGCCTTTGAGTAACGTTTTTAAAGTGTTTTTAATTTATTTGTAATAGTACTTCTCAAGTATTGTTATTCGCATTTCCCTCCCAAGTATGGGAGTATCTCATACTTGTGTATTCGTATTCTTGCATTGGTATATCTTGCCATGTATGGGCATCGTATTCCGGTGTATTATTCCAAATAAAGATACGTTAATATATTCCCAATATACATTTCCAAAACACTTATATTTTCAAGTCCCACTTTAGAAAATATATAATAACTTATTTTGTCCCAAAAATAATGTATTGTCCAGAAAATATATATTTTCCCAAAATCATATATATTCTAATATGCTAAGAAAATATATTTTAACTTCCCAAAAATAATATATTTTCTCTTTGTCGAAAATATGATATGCTTGGTAATATATACAAAAATCATATTTTCACTTCTTTCGTTTCCAAAATAGTATTTACCAAAAATATATTGTAACGGTGTCTTCCGGAATATTTCATAAGTTACGTTTTATTGATCGGCTTCACAATATTAAATGTGTAACTTATATTGGAGTTGTAATTTCATGGTCTTTTGTTTAAAATATATTATTTTACCCTAAAATAATATGACTAGTTCACAAATCATGCAAACATTCACACAAGCGTCTTAGTATAAAATATATATTCTAAATATATATTTATCCCTTTTTATTTACAAAAACCAACCTCCGATTCTTGTATGTTGTTACAAAAATTATGGCGAGGTTTCTATTCGAAAAACATAGTTTAAAATACACAAGTAAACTCTTGTCTAGAAAATATTTTCTAAGTGTTTAAATTTTTAGGAAATTTCGCCAGAGTTTCCTTTGTAAATGGAGGCGTCCATGCTAATAAGCATATCATTTTCTTTTCAATATAATCACAATAATCATCAACAATTATCCTTTAAAGAACTTTACATCACCAAGAGCAAAAACTATATGCGTTACATATTAATCACGAACTTGATATATCCCGAAAACACGTAGTAACTTGGTAATGCGTTTAGTGGTCTTAGTTACCTTTCAAGGTGTATTCATTTCTTTAAAAATCATTTTCTTAAAAGAGTTAAGTGTTTACAACTTGTAAACACTTTTTACAAAAATTACTCTTTTGAACTCTTCTTGTAAATAAAGTGTTCTTACACTTATTTTACCACTAAAAATGGTGTAAGTGCAAGTATAGGTCATAACCTTTTTAAAATCGATTCTTGAACTCGGTTTGTTTAGAAAAGACCTTTGTAACTCTAGGATCTACATGATCATCAACTTACTTTGTTTACTTATATTTTAAGAAAATCATTTTCTTTCAAGTTCATGTGTAAACTAGAAGATGATTATTTCATGTATCACATAATCACCTCCTAGTCTTGTTAAGTCATGTTTCTAAACATCATTTATCAAGCTCCATATGGTGATTAACATCACATAACCAAGAATCACTAAGAAATTAACAACATATTCATAACAACATCCTACTAACAACATTTCTTTATGTTTCATCCTTATGTAAAGCTTTATGTTCATGTTTCTTGTTTAAACCCTTTTAGTGTTCTTGTAAATTTCAATATACTATAACTTTTAACTACTCAAAATGGAAGTAAACAAAGGTTAACAAGAACTTACAACTAGTTCAAAGGCTAGGGAAGAACTCAAGAGAAAAAGATGATGAAATGGTGTGTAAAAGCAAGTGATAAAAGCTCCTTGATGATCACAAGCTACAAGATCCTTTAATTACCTTCTAGTGTTTGAATGAAGCTTAAAAATGGTTGTATGGTGGTGACAAGGTGGTGATGGTGGTGGTTATGGAGTGAGCTGAGAAGGGAGAGAGAGAGTTTGAGGAGATGGAGTGTGAACTGGTGAAGGAATGATAAAGATATCTAGTGCACCATACTTGTAAGATTGTTACTCAATATTATGGCAAGTAGATCAAGTAAGATATCAAATAAAATATTAGAATGAGATCTAGTGAGATTTGTTGGTGATTTTGGGTGGGTCCCTTGGACCGTAATACATATAGGGGGGGGGGGTTAAATTGTAAAAAATTGATGATAGGTTGGTAAACAATAGGAAGTTAAATGCAATATCTAATGTTATATGTGTATGGAACATTTTATAGTGTGTTGGGGTATTCGGAGACCATAACTAGTTCAAAAATAATAAAACAATGTCTTTGGCAAAATTTTGGTGTTCTGGGTAAAGTCCGGTTGTTCGGTTAGGTACCGTTCCGTTAGAGTGCTAAGTTATTCCGTAAAGTGTCTTTTATGTACCCTTTTGTAACACTATTAATTCCCAACACTTAGGAAAGCATTCAGGACCATTTAGTCAATTTTCTGCACCTTACTAGCATGTTAAATGCTGAATTTTTGATAAATAATGCAGAATTCTGCATTATTAGTGGGTTTTAGGCACTTCCCGGTACTTTAAGTATCACCTAGTGACGCAGTTTTTATGGTCCTCACTTCCCTACACTCCATACCAGTGTAGTACCCTGTTCCTGACCCATACTGGGTCTCAAAACACTGTCTGTCTATTTGCTGGCATTGTCAGCATGTTTCTGGGTTATCCGCTCAATGTGCTAACTGTGCTTTGTGCATCAAGTTTGTCACTAAAGTTTGTGTGTAATAAATGGAGTGACAGTATGAAATGTGATGCATAGGTATGTATGTAACAGAAGTCAGAAAGCAGTTTACGTCATCAGTTGTAATCATGCACAGTCATTAAGCATGTAATTAAAATTAATTAACGTACGGATGCATGCAAATTTGACGGTTGTCACATTCTCCCCCTGTTAAGAAAATTTCGTCCTCGAAATTTGTACTACCTTAACTCCTTAGGTTTACATTGTGCGTTTATGTGTACGAATAATACTGAGGTAGGTAATCACCAAACCGACTCAAACCTTATTCACATCAGGTGAATCCAAGAATATATAACAACACAAATCAAATGGTTAAAAGGTATGTGCTTTTAGCATTTGATGTCAAAGGTACAGGACGTATTTGACGTATAGTCTAGCGTAATCCAGCTAACAGGGTTCCACAAAAGGGGAGTTTTGACCAGTAAGATTCTCAGACGATCGTTCGCAATATGCAAACGAGTTTTCACAAACCATAGCATCCGCTATATAAATTCAAAGTCAATAACTCAAATGTAATAGTAAAATGATTTGTCAACTCCCGAGTAACTGAATGGTAAGGTTTAGTGTGTTGACATTCTTAAATTTCGGAGGCACACCGAATGAAATACAAGCGAATCTGGTTTATTTTTTTCTTAATTCGTAGTTGCATCAGAAATGTTTAAATGACAAGTCAAACAAAATTATATGTAGTTTCTTGTGAAACAGTTGACCATAACTTAGCACAAGCTAATGACACCACAAGTTGTCGTAATGACGAGATTCAATAATAGTGGTGATTGAACAAGCTCACCGTGCCTGAAATCAAATGAAAGTGTACTGAGACAATCTGAAGATTTGATTTACACAATGTCATAAAGTTTTCAGTTAAATACAGAACATCAAAGAGCCACTGTTTTTGATCGAAGGTGAAAAGTATTAAGTACCGCAAGGTATTCGATCGACAAAGATAGAATCGTTAGGAGGTACATTGTGCTTATGAAATGAATCTATGTACCATTTCCTTAACACACAACTGTGTAGAGACTGCTTTAATCGTGATAAACAAGACTGATTTAGGGCAAGTTATCAAATAATCAATTAAATCCGTGTAAGAAGTAAGTAACCAAATTAGCGCAAGCTTCAATCTCGTGAAAGTATCATTGTAATGTATCGAAACCAATCAAACGATTTAGTGGAGTCGTAGACCAACCGAATCTACTACAACTCGTAATGAAAGAGTCTTTGCAAAAATATTTGAATATGATGCTCTCAATACATCATACAGCGTCTCAAAACGAACACGCGAAATGGATAAGATCAAGCAATTGATCCTGGTTTCAGCGTAGCCCGACAATAAACGTATGTACCAACAAGGGGAATCTCAGCATGGTTACAAAGATAAACCATGAATGTAACTTGAAATAAAAGAAGTCTCAAGAGAGTGTGTTGACTTGATAGCAAAAGAGCCAACAATTACAATAATGTAGGTCACTCGAATCACAAACCAGTAATTAGATTTAGCAACATAATAATTGAACTTCAATGAAGCGTTTGAAATGAAACCGCATGCGTAGCAGATGGTGCATGCATAACATGTGAGTTTTCAAGTAATGAAACAATGAGTGTTTGCTAAAATGGAGGAATGACCAAGTGTTCGAAGTAAATGTGTGTTCGCTCTCAGCAAAGAAAATTAATGCGATGCAACTACCATTGGGGAGTAGAGATGCAAACATCTACTCGCTAGAAGCAAAAGTGAAGATTTCAACAAAAGAAATTTAAGTACTTTCTGTTTTGTTAACTGAAATGGCATATATGTCAGGTTAATGGTGTTCGATTGAGTTAACAGATATGGTTTCTAGGTAACAACCTTTACAAGTTTGGACCTAGGTTCCCAAAGGTCCTAAGCATATGTTTTCTAGATCCTCAAGGTTTCGTATTTTGTGTAACTCTGTTTTGTGCATCGTGTAGGAAACACCATTTTTGTGTACATTTAAAAACAAGTTATTGTCCCACGATTTTCCCCGGTAAACTTTCTTCCTGAATTCATGGCTAAATGTCACTCGATCATCGATCAGTCATGTGATAGTAGTTGGATCCACATAGTTAGTTAAATAAGTAATTCGTTAATCCTTAGCAAGAGTCACCGACTCTCGTGGGCTAGCTCGTTCGGCGCCTGGTTGTTTGATGTTCGTATGAAAATCGCCGTCCTTCTTCTTGATGAACAGGACTGGGGTTACCCAAAACGGCAATCTTTGTCTGTTATCTTCCTTCTCTATCAACTTCTGAGGTTACTCTGACAATCCTTGCATCTCCGATGATGTAAGTCGCTACGGTGCATCAACTACAGGTGCGGTGAACGTGGAATTAAATCGATGCGAGATTCGACTAATCGTTGAGGAGATAATTCTGGTAAGTCTTCGGGGAAGATTTTAGGATATTCCCTTATCACAGGGATATCTTCGAGTCTTGGTTCTTAGGCTTCTTGTCCCCGACATGAGCCAAGAAAACAACACATCATTTACACAACAACTTTCGTGCCTTCCAGCAATTAGTAATTTGTAGGGGCGTATCCTACTTCATGCGTCACGATCGTTCCTCTATTCGCCATCGGGATGCGGACATCAATCTCCGCTCGATGACTCGGCAATTAATCCATCCCAATTACCTCGTCAAAGTTTCCCAACTCAACTGCCAGCAGATCAAGCGTAAACTTACGCTCTTCGGGTTTTATCTTGCCGTTTCTAGTTATTGTGTTGGCTTCCACTAGCTTCACCTAGCTAGTTCCATTCAGGGCGAGTTATCTAACTTACTTGCTACTAAACCAAGTATACTCTCAAACTCTAGAGATGTGAAGCTTAAAATTTGCAACAGTATCTGGCAACACAGATGCATAACGTTGAGTATTATGGAACATACCAATATCCATGCTTGAATTCCTGGCGTGTCTCCCTAGCTCCGGTGTTGAGCTTTCATTCTTGTGCCTGATCGTTTTTAGGGCAATATTTTCTGAAATGCTTTTTGCTTCCACAGTTAAAACAACCTTGAGCACGTTTCTGTCTGTCACTTGCCCTGCCTGGATAATCGTCACTGTCGTTGTTCCCTCCGTGATTCTCGCTACTATCTTGGCCTCCTTTTCTATGTTCAGTATCCTGCCTACAAGTTTCCTTAGGATGCCCTCTCTTACCACAGTTATCACATTTTCCATATTTACATCGCCCGACATGATAGCGTAGACAATTGTCGCACTTAGGTAGGATACCCATGTAGTCTTTTCCCTTTTTGGCCTTCTTCTTGTTACTTGCCCAAGTAATCTTTTTGAAATTTGCGAGCTTTCTCTTGTTATCTTCAGATGACTCTACAGGAGTCTCCTCTTTCTCTTCCATGATGGAAAATTTTCCTAGTCTAACCGCTTCTTCAGTGAGCGCCACGCTTGTGTCGATAGCCTCGGTGATCGTTGAAGGTTTAGATGTTGTTACCAGGCTTAGAATCTGAGGTGCCAATCCCCCTATGAAACGTTCGACTCTCTTAAACTCTGGTCCCACCAGGAGCGTAGCAACTTGTGATAAATCGTTAAATCTCTGCACATACTCAGTTATCTTGGGTCCTTCCATTTTCAAGTTCCACAGTTCAGTCTCAAACTTTTGGACTTCTACCCTCGAGCAATATCTCTTACGCATCAGTTCGTTCAGTTCGTCCCAAGGTATCGTCGCATGCTTAATGATGATTGGACCCTCATTATTCTCCAACCATAATTGCATTGTCTTACAAAATGTATCGCATTAAAAAGGGACACAGGGTCACCCTACCCTTGTCCAACAAGTATATCAGTGTATCAAAATTACGTAGTCAGATGTGGTCTTCACAAGTCTCCACAATCTCGGCTTATCATTAGTGTCTTTACCCACATGTGATGCAATCCGCATAATCCAGAAACCATTTACACTGGTGATCGAGGTGGAAGAGGAAAGAAAAGTAAACTGTAATCATGCGTGAACTCCTCCTCGAGCTTGTATATATGCTGAAGTAATTAACTGATCTGCCACTCGAAAGTAAAGAAACGAGCATCAAAAACCTGGGAAAGGCGTAATAGCAGCAGGCGAGCGCGTAAAAGAAGCCTTCGGTGAATGTGGAGGATCAAGGTATTCTGGCAATAGACAGGGTGGAGGACGTGGTGTCAGCTCAAGCTTCAACATTCTGCGACTTATTATTTCATATTGTAGCTATTGTTACAGGAGCACTCATCCCGTGTGTAGCCTCCATAATGTGAGGGATGGTAAGGGTCTAAAATCAGCATAGTGTATTATAGGAACCCTCTAAACGGCTCGTCCAGCGATGTAGAGGTGAATGTAGCAAACGGTGCGGCTTGTGAATTTAGTAACAACGTTTTCGTCCATCTTCCCCTCATCATGGGCGTTATCAGAAGGATCATCAATAATACGTTAAAGTCATCATCAATTATTCATCGAGTAGCCAACCTTCAGAAGGAATGTCCACAAAGGCGCATTGTCGAGGATCGGAGCCATGGTGTGTTCGCTATTGAAATGGTCAGTGATGAAGTGGTCATGGACTGGAACAAGAGTAACAGGAGGATTCTTGTCAGAGAAGCCTTCAGCAAGGATAAATCATCCAAAATCTGGTAGCGCGGACTGTTGTAAGTCGTCCTTGTCCTTCGTCAGCATATCAAGATCACTATTTGTGTCTGACGTAAATATCTCTGGCGCAAGTGCAGTCTCATTATCTGTGGCGGCGGCCATAGGGTCATCAATGTTTAACAACCCGCTTTCTGATTAAGGCGACATGTGTATTGGTACATGGTAGTCATAGTATGTATTTCCATAGTATTCACTATCAGTTAGCGTATGCAAACAATCACCACATATGCACGTTTATCAATAATCAGCAATTAAGCGTGTATGTTATAACAATGTAAGCAAGTAATCTTCCTAGTCTTCCCCAGACTATCCCACCCAGCCTCTCAGACTGAACTTCCTAGTTTCTTAGACTAACTCCCTGGTCTCTAAGATCAACTCCCTGGTCTCTAAGACCAGCTCCCTGGTCTCTATGACCAATTCCCTCATCTCTAAGACCAACTCCCCGGTCTCCAAGACTAAATTTTTCCCAATCTCTAAGATTGAACTGTAACACCCGTTCTTGTAAACCAAGGTTTAACGTATATTTTGAAAGATAATCATGTAATTAATCACTATCATATACATCGGGAATACGGGTTTATTAAAACTTTTGCAAATCATAAGTTATTCCACATAACGTGGTTGAATTCGTTGTTTAAAATTTACAATGTGTCAAAGTGCGGAAGCGTGTGTCTTTATCGTGTTCGGTTCTTCACTGAGCTTGATCGTCTTCCGGCGTCCTAAAGTACCTACATTTCAATAACATGAAATGATTTAGTCATACGGGGTTTAAATCCTGTCCGAATGAAGTCCGGGAAAACAATTGATTTTTCAATTGAAGAAAAAACAAAATATATAAAAAAATATCTCCACCGTAAATTACGGTGGGACCGTAATTTACGGTGGCACCTGGATTCAAGCTTTTCTACCATAAAACAGTAGACCTTCACCGTAAACAAATCATCTCCACCGTAAATTACGGTGGGACCGTAATTTACGGTGGACCCTGGGTTCAGCCTTTCCATTTTGCCGTAATTTGACACGAAATCTTTCGTATCTTTCAAACAGCTTATCCGTTTGACCTACCGTTTCTTCCTACATATTTGTAATTTGATTCTCCATCAAATGGAGTTAAAATCCAACATCCAACTTAATAAATTTTGAGACTTCAAAGCCTTCGACTCGTTACCCCTTTACCGAATTTTAACCCGTTGATGTATTTTATCAAACAAACGTATTTGTTTGATTCCTATATCACATACACTTCTTCAAATTAATGTTACCTACTATATTAGGTTCTAATCATAGGTTTATTACACCATTTAAACCCTTTTTCGCTTGTATGCTTATTTTGACCCGTTAAGGGTATTTAAGCACTTTAAAGCTTGAAATCGCTTTCATTTGTACCTAACTTTATATTTCCACATTTCTTACCAAGTAGTCTTCCACCACAACTATATTTGTGGTGGATTTAATGTGGAGATACATATATTCCGAGTTTTATCACTCGGACTATCATTTTCCGGCAAGGACCCATATTGAGTCTTTTGACCCAAGATTTACCCTTTTCATTCTCTATACCTATTCAAAGTATTTGCTTGATCATATAACTTGTTTTTAAACGACTCCTAAGGTTCATTTACTCGATTTTGCTTACGAGGGCGTTTTGGTCATCTTAAACCCTTTATTTACAACAAAGGACTTTTCATGTCGTAATTGACCAAAATTCCACTTTTTAGACTAGGATTTTGTTTAAATAGTCATTATGTTTTTAAAACGCAATGACAATAACTTAAATCATTCGGTTTACTTAAAAGATAACCCAATGTCCATTTTCACTTGTTTAGCCCTCATTGAACTTCAAGTTCTAATGACGATTTGACCAATTATACATACCTGGCTCGAATCAATATATTGATTCGTTTTGATACCTTGCCTTAGTAGCCGCTAAGCGATAGCGATGTACATATCCATCCGATATTTATTTCTATGATCACATAGCTCAACAAACTATTAGTCGATATTGTCAAAGGGTGATAATTTCACCTTTTGACCCGTTTGGTCTAAAGGACCATGAAACTCTATGAGATGATGTTTATTACCATATTATCAATATGACTAACTTCGGTTTACACTGTATAGTCGTTCTACTTGTAAATCATCTATCGATTTCTTTGACCCATTATAACCCAAGCTATAATGTGTCTTTTCCCCAATTTAACGGTTATTGTCAACAGGTGACCAAAGTACCATTTTACCCTTATTATTTGCAATGGTTTACCTTATAAGGTAACCATTTAGAAACTCATTATCTTTTAGTCATTTCCTGACTAATTAACCGCATTAGCTCCTTTTTATCTATTAAACATGATTTATGACCATTGTCCTTTGTTCCGGACCACACTTGCCGTGTCGGAACATCATAATTTAAAACAAGACTTACTATTCACGACCTATCAAACCAATAGGTATCAAATAACTAGAGTGTAAGCTTTACTTACCTTGCATCCGAATTACGCTTTTCTTTTCTCACTTGCTTCGATTGACCCGCTTTCTCCCCAAGCTTCATCTAGCTTGTTAAGCGTCTACTATCATCATAATTCATAAGATGGTTAGATTAGTCATTATTAATTATGACTACTCCATCTAACGGGTCTTATGTCGACTTTATCACTTGATTAAATCATTGGTTAGTTTGACTTCCTAGAAGCCAGTTGATCTATCAACATACTAAAATGCACACTTCACATGGAATTTCTACATTTTAGCTTCGTTTAGGCATTTTAACAAACACCTAGCGGGCATAATTTTACATATTTACTAACTAGTTCGTAACTAGTTATTTTTACCAAGATTAACATCAAAATTCATCACTATCACTTATGATCAAATACTTAAACTTGCAAATCGTTTAAGTATTTCCCGATTACTAACATGCATGATGATCCTAATCACAATCATATCATCAAATTCATCATATGATTAAAACCCACTTAACCTAGTGTGGTAAATCACCAAATTCATCAATCTATAGCATGTTATGTATGATTTTCACTTAGGGTTTCCTTCCTAAGAAAATATACATCACTAATCTAGCCATAGCCTCTCTAATTCATGCCTAATTCGCGATTAGGATGATTATCAAAATTTTACATCTTCACGAATGTTAGAAATTCGACATACCTTACGATCCCCTTGACTCGGTGACCGTTTCTATGTGTTCAAATCCGAATTTGGCCCTTGTTTGATCCTCCAATTTGAAGAATTTGTTGAGTTTAGGGTTAGCTCCCATGGAGCTTGTCTCCTGTTCTTTCTCACGCACACACACACACTCTAGTGTGTGTGTTTGTGTTTTATTTTAAGTTTATAAGTCTTGTTTCAAGTTACCTGGTTTTGGTCCCTCGTGTTTGGTTAGTTATTAATTAGGACACAACCTAATTATTTTCAACAATACTCTCACTTATTAACTAGGTTTAATATTCCTAGTTAACTTAGCGGGTTCGGGATTATTTATGACTAAGTTTATTTTAGGTCCCGTTAGCTCGGGCCTTTTATCCATTTTATTTGCTTAAAGCTTTTATTCACTTTTATTTATTATTAGGATTAATTATTTAAATCCTAATATTCTACCGGGTAAATTTTACCACTTACGGTACTTTTACCCGTCTTTTAGTATTAACGGGGTTTAATTACTAAACCCGTTTTCGGGGTGTTACAAGTCTACCCCCCTTAAAGAGGTTTCGTCCTCGAAACCTTTTCTTACTTAATTTATCGAGTTCAACTCCATGTATCTGCTCTCGATAATCAATTAAGCATTTCTCATATCT
This sequence comes from Helianthus tuberosus, assembly GCA_030545235.1. Lineage (NCBI taxonomy): Eukaryota > Viridiplantae > Streptophyta > Magnoliopsida > Asterales > Asteraceae > Helianthus > Helianthus tuberosus. The sequence goes on from CM060406.1 coordinate 123,761,113, forward strand.
TAACCGATTGTTAGTATTACCAGAAAAGTATGGTAATATTCTTTTGGTTATTAATCATCTACGTATCTTACATAACATAATGCGACTGGAAATAACGTAATCTCGTTATTTCCACTAGTTTAATTAACTTAGCGATATTCCTCGCTTTCATATACTATCGAATTCTTTATGAATCCGTGACTTTGACCCGTTTAAAGGTCTTTAGTGAAATCTCTCACTTTTCCCAACGATTTCTTTTATTTTCAATTTTATTTATTCGGTTCATTTATACCGAATCCACCGCTTACAAGCAAACCAAATTTATTTAAATGACCTTGACGGGTCTCACTAATTAGACTTATTAGTCCAGTTACTATTTACCGCTTGCTTGGTTATAATGTGATTCTACTTCACATTACATTTCTTGACCGTGATTGTGTTACATCATGTTTAATTTATATCAAAATTTCATTTTCGAAAATATCACTTTTCGAATATATCGTCTTGCGCCTATCAGCGTCAAGACTTGTATCTTTCATGCTTACTATTTAAATTCCTATCAGAATTTATGTTTGTAAAAACATTACTTCTTACTAAAACCGAAGTTTTAGTTTTAGGATCTTTTCTTTAACTTGTGTCAATCATCCATACTGGGATATTGACAGTCCATAATTTAATCCTTTACAGTCTTAGTTTTTTTTTTTATGCAGGGATTCTTAACTGATTTCCTCGCTTCATTCCATCTAACCCGTAGGTTCTATCACTTAGCCTTACGGGCTATTTTTTATTAGACATTCACCTCTTTAAGGCGAAGTCCTTATGACTTCTTTCAAATCATGACCCGTGGGTCGTTTTAGTCCGTATATCTCTCATTTGTTTATAACCCTAAAGGTTATGTTGATCCCGTAGATCACTCTTTTTACTCGTGTCTTATTAAAATATATATTTGGTGTCAAAGCACTCTTTTTACGTTTGAAATTCATTTGTCTCCAGCTTACCGTTATCCGGCTTGCGCTTACTTACGCCTTCAAGCATTATACTTTATTCAACCCGTTCAATCTCAAAATAGTTGAATATAATTATCAGAATTTCTGTTTACGAAATTTTTATGGTCTTTTAGTCATAACTCATAATCCGAGTCTTTTGACTTTAAATTCATGTTCTCGTTTCTCGGTTTACGCATGTGTTTAATTCTTACCCATCAACCGGGTGTTTTACCAAAGTCATTATTATTGCAATCCTCCCGGTATGCATTAAGACCTCGCTTCATTTTTATATTCTGACTTTGTCTTTAAGTTAGACGTTTTACAAAAATGACCCGTTAAGGGACATATTTGCATTTTCCGGGTTCGAGTGCAAGTACACTCCCTCCCATTGCTTGTCTAAATCATTTTTTCTTGTTTGTGTTTTCTGGGTTCGAGTGTAAGCACACTCCCTCCCATTGCTTGTCTAAATCATTCTACTTGCTTGGGTTTTATGGGTTCGAGTGTAAGTACACTCCCTCCCAATACTTGTCTAAATCATTTTACTTGCTTGCGTTTTATGGGTTCGAGTGTAAGTACACTCCCTCCCAATACTTGTCTAAATCATTTTACTTGCTTGCGTTTTATGGGTTCGAGTGTAAGTACACTCCCTCCCAATACTTGTCTAAATCATTTTACTTGCTTGCGTTTTATGGGTTCGAGTGTAAGTACACTCCTTCCCAATACTTGTCTAAATCATTTTACATGCTTCTTTGTCCCTTCGCTCGGGCTCATTATCCTGATGTAATACGCTTCAGTCACTCGGTTGTGCGTTTACATTATTATCAAATATTTTGTTTATCTGATTCATTTGGGTACTTTTTAATTAGTCCCATTTACTCCGTCCTTACTACATCGGATGTAAATGTGTCCGCTATAAGAAACTCATGGTATCATATGTCACTACTTACTTGGCCAGAGTAAGCGATTAACACATGACACACATGACCTTTTTATAGTTTTCACATCACGCCCTATGTAAGTAACACCTCTATTTGTTTCTCTTGGAAACAATATCCCGAATACTTTCTCTATTCGGATTTTTTTCCAAGTTTTCAATCTACATATGCAACTTTCAATTTCTACTTATTTGTTGCATATTACTATTTGTGCAATTATTTAAAATGTGCACCTGGTAATGTTTGCCCCAACGGGCGTTCCTTGCCATTAACCTTGTTCGCGGTCGTTACGCGATTTAGTCTTCGGTGAGCATGCTCCTCTCGTCATGCTTCGGACCGTTCCATCATCATATCCACAATTCGTTTGACTCTCGTCGTCTTCAAACGGGAGTGTCCTTCAATTAAAACATTCACAAAGTTAGTAACGTCAACTTTGATAATCGTCCGTATTATAATACAAGGCTTTTTTTTCTACTATATGCGTCAACACGCGTATTTTTGTCAACTATACCAATCATTTTAATTGGGGTAACGTGTATCACACGATAGCCCTATGTGTTGTTTACAACACTTTAGCATGCTAGACTATTAACATACTTGTACTTACCGGATTTGCGATCAAGCTTCGAACCGAACACTACTCTTTGTCAAGAGCATAAGGTTTAAGTCCAAGCATGGTTCCTCCCCACCATACTCGAATCTCTTAAACCAAGGCTCTGATACCAACTTGTAACACCCGTTCTTGTAAACCAAGGTTTAACGTATATTTTGAAAGATAATCATGTAATTAATCACTATCATATACATCGGGAATATGGGTTTATTAAAACTTTTGCAAATCATAAGTTATTCCACATAACGTGGTTGAATTCGTTGTTTAAAATTTACAATGTGTCAAAGTGCGGAAGCGTGTGTCTTTATCGTGTTCGGTTCTTCACTGAGCTTGATCGTCTTCCGGCGTCCTAAAGTACCTACATTTCAATAACATGAAATGATTTAGTCATACGGGGTTTAAATCCTGTCCGAATGAAGTCCGGGAAAACAATTGATTTTTCAATTGAAGAAAAAACAAAATATATAAAAAAATATCTCCACCGTAAATTACGGTGGGACCGTAATTTACGGTGGCACCTGGATTCAAGCTTTTCTACCGTAAAACAGTAGACCTTCACCGTAAACAAATCATCTCCACCGTAAATTACGGTGGGACCGTAATTTACGGTGGACCCTGGGTTCAACCTTTCCTATTTGCCGTAATTTGACACGAAATCTTTCGTATCTTTCAAACCGCTTATCCGTTTGACCTACCGTTTCTTCCTACATATTTGTAATTTGATTCTCCATCAAATGGAGTTAAAATCCAACATCCAACTTAATAAATTTTGAGACTTCAAAGCCTTCGACTCGTTACCCCTTTACCGAATTTTAACCCGTTGATGTATTTTATCAAACAAACGTATTTGTTTGATTCCTATATCACATACACTTCTTCAAATTAATGTTACCTACTATATTAGGTTCTAATCATAGGTTTATTACACCATTTAAACCCTTTTTCGCTTGTATGCTTATTTTGACCCGTTAAGGGTATTTAAGCACTTTAAAGCTTGAAATCGCTTTCATTTGTATCTAACTTTATATTTCCACATTTCTTACCAAGTAGTCTTCCACCACAACTATATTTGTGGTGGATTTAATGTGGAGATACATATATTCCGAGTTTTATCACTCGGACTATCATTTTCCGGCAAGGACCCATATTGAGTCTTTTGACCCAAGATTTACCCTTTTCATTCTCTATACCTATTCAAAGTATTTGCTTGATCATATAACTTGTTTTTAAACGACTCTTAAGGTTCATTTACTCGATTTTGCTTACGAGGGCGTTTTGGTCATCTTAAACCCTTTATTTACAACAAAGGACTTTTCATGTCGTAATTGACCAAAATTCCACTTTTTAGACTAGGATTTTGTTTAAATAGTCATTATGTTTTTAAAACGCAATGACAATAACTTAAATCATTCGGTTTACTTAAAAGATAACCCAATGTCCATTTTCACTTGTTTAGCCCTCATTGAACTTCAAGTTCTAATGACGATTTGACCAATTATACATACCTGGCTCGAATCAATATATTGATTCGTTTTGATACCTTGCCTTAGTAGCCGCTAAGCGATAGCGATGTACATATCCATCCGATATTTATTTCTATGATCACATAGCTCAACAAACTATTAGTCGATAATGTCAAAGAGTGATAATTTCACCTTTTGACCCGTTTGGTCTAAAGGACCATGAAACTCTATGAGATGATGTTTATTACCATATTATCAATATGACTAACTTCGGTTTACACTGTATAGTCGTTCTACTTGTAAATCATCTATCGATTTCTTTGACCCATTATAACCCAAGCTATAATGTGTCTTTTCCCCAATTTAACGGTTATTGTCAACAGGTGACCAAAGTACCATTTTACCCTTATTATTTGCAATGGTTTACCTTATAAGGTAACCATTTAGAAACTCATTATCTTTTAGTCATTTCCTGACTAATTAACCGCATTAGCTCCTTTTTATCTATTAAACATGATTTATGACCATTGTCCTTTGTTCCGGACCACAGTTGCCGTGTCGGAACATCATAATTTAAAACAAGACTTACTATTCACGACCTATCAAACCAATAGGTATCAAATAACTAGAGTGTAAGCTTTACTTACCTTGCATCCGAATTACGCTTTTCTTTTCTCACTTGCTTCGATTGACCCGCTTTCTCCCCAAGCTTCATCTAGCTTGTTAAGCGCCTACTATCATCATAATTCATAAGATGGTTAGATTAGTCATTATTAATTATGACTACTCCATCTAACGGGTCTTATGTCGACTTTATCACTTGATTAAATCATTGGTTAGTTTGACTTCCTAGAAGCCAGTTGATCTATCAACATACTAAAATGCACACTTCACATGGAATTTCTACATTTTAGCTTCGTTTAGGCATTTTAACAAACACCTAGCGGGCATAATTTTACATATTTACTAACTAGTTCGTAACTAGTTATTTTTACCAAGATTAACATCAAAATTCATCACTATCACTTATGATCAAATACTCAAACTTGCAAATCGTTTAAGTATTTCCCGATTACTAACATGCATGATGATCCTAATCACAATCATATCATCAAATTCATCATATGATTAAAACCCACTTAACCTAGTGTGGTAAATCACCAAATTCATCAATCTATAGCATGTTATGTATGATTTTCACTTAGGGTTTCCTTCCTAAGCAAATATACATCACTAATCTAGCCATAGCCTCTCTAATTCATGCCTAATTCGCGATTAGGATGATTATCAAAATTTTACATCTTCACGAATGTTAGAAATTCGACATACCTTACGATCCCCTTGACTCGGTGACCGTTTCTATGTGTTCAAATCCGAATTTGGCCCTTGTTTGATCCTCCAATTTGAAGAATTTGTTGAGTTTAGGGTTAGCTCCCATGGAGCTTGTCTCCTGTTCTTTCTCACGCACACACACACACTCTAGTGTGTGTGTTTGTGTTTTATTTTAAGTTTATAAGTCTAGTTTCAAGTTACCCGGTTTTGGTCCCTCGTGTTTGGTTAGTTATTAATTAGGCCACAACCTAATTATTTTCAACAATACTCTCACTTATTAACTTGGTTTAATATTCCTAGTTAACTTAGCGGGTTCGGGATTATTTATGACTAAGTTTATTTTAGGTCCCGTTAGCTCGGGCCTTTTATCCATTTTATTTGCTTAAAGCTTTTATTCACTTTTATTTATTATTAGGATTAATTATTTAAATCCTAATATTCCACCGGGTAAATTTTACCACTTACGGTACTTTTACCCGTCTTTTAGTATTAACGGGGTTTAATTACTAAACCCGTTTTCGGGGTGTTACATGAACCCCTCAGTCTCTAAGACTGAACCTCCCTCAGTCTCTAAGACTAAACTCCCTCAGCCTCTAAGGCTGACCTCCCTCAGTCTATAAGACTGAATTATAAACATAGCCCTTTGAAATGTGTATCTGTGCCTTTTGTGAAAATGTTTGTTCCCTGGATCTGGACGTTGAGTGCATGCAATGTAAAAATGTTTTCGTGAGAGCCCTGATGATCATAGTCTAGACTCGAGAAAGAATCCTAGTTCGCTATGATCGAGGCTCTGATACCAAGCTGTCACACCCTGACTTTTGCGGAAGCGTGGTTATTTGGTGTGACTTCTTAATACCATAGCAATCAATCATAACAATGCTATATGATAAAACAAAAATATTTGCATCCGTTAATAAAGTTTAGAAAACACCACAATACCATTGTCTTGAAAACATTGACGCCAATTAGTTACAAACCATAACATGTTCAAATGAGTTCACATGGACTCAACAAAAGACTTTAAATAATCCCGAGTTTAGAAACACGTATCACGCCCAGGAATAGGATACATCTTTTAAACTCTACGACCACAGATGACATCCTTTACTTAACACGCAGCTTGTAGACACATGCATACACCTGCCAGATCCGTTTAGTTCCCTGAAATACATGTAGTTTGAAAAATCAACAAAAGTTGGGCGAGTTCATGTGTATAGGTGTATGAATAAACCTTTGAAATATGTATGTATGTACGTATGAAAGTCCCTGGTATGTAGCAATAAGGAAAAAGAGATCACCAATGGTTTGCAAGGCCATTGATATGTGTGAAGTGATGCAGGAAGACTCAAACCTCGCATATTTCGTCGGTAAGACATAGTCACCTCATGGTCCACTCAGCGGACTCAGGAGTGAGGCTCGCTACACCCGAATAGATCTATCACTCATGTCCCTCGGTCCTACAACGAGGATTAAGGGCCTCAAGTATCCGCCTACCCACTCACATGATCTAAGTAGTAACCCTCCTTAAGCTAACCATACCATGTATAAAATGTATGTAATAATTGTAACATGTATTTCACCCCCGAAGTATAACACTGAAAACAGTTAAAAGAAAAGGGGGACATGAACTCACAGTTTTGCGTCTTCGTACCCATTGTAACTCGAAGCTCCCTCTAGAACGCACGACTACCTACATGCGTACTATGGTCTGTTAGACGAGCGGGTCGGGTCTTGTCTTAGTATTGACTAGTGCCTTTGAATTACATTTTTAAAGTGTTTTTAATATATTTGTAATAATACTTCTCAAGTATTGTTATTCGCATTTCCCTCCCAAGGATGGGAGTATCTCATACTTGTGTATTCGTATTCTTGCATTGGTATATCTTCCCATGTATGGGCGTCGTATTTCGGTGTATTATTCCAAATAAAGATACGTCAATATATTCCCAATATATATTTCCAAAACACTTATATTTTCAAGTCCCACTTTAGAAAATATAAAATAACTTATTTTGTCCCAAAAATAATGTATTGTCCAGAAAATATATATTTTCCCAAAATCATATATATTCTAATATGCTAAGAAAATATATTTTAACTTCCCAAAAATAATATATTTTCTCTTTGTCGAAAATATGATATGCTTGGTAATATGTACAAAAATCATATTTTCACTTCTTTCGTTTCCAAAATAGTATTTACCAAAAATATATTGTAACGGTGTCTTCCGGAATATTTCATAAGTTACGTTTTATTGTTCGGCTTCACAATATTAAATGTGTAACTTATATTGGAGTTGTAATTTCATGGTCTTTTGTTTAAGATATATTATTTTACCCTAAAATAATATGACTAGTTCACAAATCATGCAAACATTCACACAAGCGTCTTAGTGTAAAATATATATTCTAAATATATATTTATCCCTTTTTATTTACAAAAACCAACCTCCGATTCTTGTATGTTGTTACAAAAATTATGGCGAGGTTTCTATTCGAAAAACATAGTTTAAAATACACAAGTAAACTCTTGTCTAGAAAATATTTTCTAAGTGTTTAAATTTTTAGGAAATTTCGCTAGAGTTTTCTTTGTAAATGGAGGCGTCCATGCTAATAAGCATATCATTTTCTTTTCAATATAATCACAATAATCATTAACAATTATCCTTTAAACAACTTTACATCACCGAGAGCAAAAACTATATGGGTTACTTATTAATCATGAACTTGATATATCCTGAAAACACGTAGTAACTTGGTAATGCGTTTAGTGGTCTTAGTTACCTTTCAAGGTGTATTCATTTCTTTAAAAATCATTTTCTTAAAAGAGTTAAGTGTTTACAACTTGTAAACAATTTTTACAAAAATTAATCTTTTGAACTCTTCTTGTAAATAAAGTGTTTTTACACTTATTTTACCACTAAAAATGGTGCAAGTGCAAGTATAGGTCATAACCTTTTTAAAATCGATTCTTGAACTCGGTTTGTTTAGAAAAGACCTTTGTAACTCTTGGATCTACATGATCATCAACTTACTTTGTTTACTTATATTTTAAGAAAATCATTTTCTTTAAAGTTCATGTGTAAACTAGAAGATGATTATTTCATGTATCACATAATCACCTCCTAGTCTTGTTAAGTCATGTTTCTAAACATCATTTAACAAGCTTCATATGGTGATTAACATCACATAACCAAGAATCACTAAGAAATTAATAACATATTCATAACAACATCCTACTAACAACATTTCTTTATGTGTCATCCTTATGTAAAGCTTTATGTTCATGTTTCTTGTTTAAACCCTTTTAGTGTTCTTGTAAATTTCAACATACTATAACTTTTAACTACTCAAAATGGAAGTAAACAAAGGTTAACAAGAACTTACAACTAGCTCAAAGGCTAGGGAAGAACTCAAGAGAAAAAGATGATGAAATGGTGTGTAAAAGCAAGTGATAAAAGCTCATTGATGATCCACAAGCTACAAGCTCCTTTAATCACCTTCAAGTGTTTGAATGAATCTTAAAAATGGTTGTATGGTGGTGACAAGGTGGTGATGGTGGCGGTTATGGAGTGAGCCGAGAAGGTAGAGAGAGTTTGAGGAGATGGAGTGTGAACTTGTGAAGGAACGATGAAGATATCTAGTGCACCATACTTGTAAGATTGTTACTCAATATTATGGCAAGTAGATCAAGTAAGATATCAAATAAAATATTAGAATGAGATCTAGTGAGATTTGTTGGTGATTTTGGGTGGGTCCCTTGGACCGTAATACATATGGGGGGGGGGTAAATTGTAAAAATTTGATGATAGGTTGGTAAATAATAGGAAGTTAAATGCAATATCTAATGTTATATGTGTATGGAACATTTTATAGTGTGTTGGGGTATTCGGAGACCATAACTAATTCAAAAATAATAAAACAATGTCTTTGTCAAAATTTTGGTGTTCCGGGTAAAGTCCGGTTGTTCGGTTAGGTACCGTTCCATTAGAGTGCTAAGTTATTCCGTAAAGTGTCTTTTATGTACCCTTTTGTAACACTATTAATTCCCAACACTTAGGAAAGCATTCAGGACCATTTAGTCAATTTTCTGCACCTTACTAGCATGTTAAATGTTGAATTTTTTATAAATAATGCAGAATTCCCTACACTCCATACCAGTGTAGTACCCTGTCCCTGACCCATACTGGGTCTCAAAACACTGTCTGTCTATTTGCTGGCATTGTCAGCATGTTTCTGGGTTATCCGCTTGTGACACCTGTGCTTCCACGGCCATCAAACATATACTGTATCAATGAAATATTGTATTTCATATTTGGGATTTGTATAAGTATGTGTATCCTTTGCACATATCAATTCTTGTTCGATTTCAAGCTTTAAATCGCTCTCTAGAAGGTTATACGCGCACTAATGCGTAAATATAACCCGTTTAATGCAACGAACACTCCAGAATAGTGAAATAGGCTTAACATACCTTAAATAACCTTTACATAACTTAGAAAAAAGTTTTGAAGGCTTTGGTATGGCAAAATCGAGTTAATTCGCCTACTGGGACTAAATTTGACAAACTGCGAAAGTATGCCAATTTGAATTGTAACAGACATTCCAGAACATGACCATAAGTTAAACACACCTTAAATATCCTTTATATCGCTTACAAATAGGCTTTGAGTGGTTCGGTGTGCTAAAATAAACTTTTGGCTCATTCAGGGACTAAAAGTGTCAAAAAGTGCATAAGTTTTCACTTTCGCGCATAACTTAAGTTCTGAATACATCCGGTCATCCAAAAATTTATGTAAGTACTAAAACATTTTATTTTAGTGTTTGGCATAAGAAAAATCCGTTTGTCACGCAATTTGGAACGTTTTTCGCGCTTATGCCCATTCCGTCGTAATTAACCGAACAACGCAAACGTACGACCAAACGAACAGACATCCGTGATGTTTTCAAGCATATTTCATGTTCCCTATGTCTTAACATCATTGTGCATCTTGAAATTGGGTTTGACGGGTGTTACGCAACGAAACAAGGTGCAGGGGCCTGTAATGCCATTTTTGAAAGTATCAGACCTGCAAGGTCCTTGCGCACCGTAAGGTTCTAAGTCTTATGGTGCGCAAGCAGGGGTCAAATGCAGAAAAATCGTTTTGGCTGCTGATTAATGGCTTTTAAACACTCCAAAGGCCAATGCCACATGTTAATCTCTGATGGTGGGGGCAAATGATGCACCATAACATTTCAACACATGTACGGATGATATTCGATCACGGTATTCGAGAAACGATCCTAACGGTTGTCCATTTACTATAAATACCCACCTTAGTTTTCATTTCTTCCTCACAAATCTGATCAAAAGTGCTCTAAGTTGAAGCCCTTGCTTCATACCTGAGTTATTTGGATCGAGATTAGCGTCGTTTAAGTAGTTGTATGATAGGTAGTTTATATGCCTTAGGTTAATTACTAAAATGCCCTTTTTACGCCAAAATTCATTTTAAGCATATGTAACATCACTTTTGGTATCTAAACTGATTTGGTAACAATATTAGACATGTTAAGGCATATTTTACTTATCATAGGACTAGTTAGGCTTTCCGAACGCGTTTCACGCGAACGACGCGTTAAAGTAGCATAAGCTACCTAAACGGGTCGTAATGGGTCGTAAGCACTTAGGTTAGGTTTCATTTAGTATGTAGGCTTTGTTAAACCATATTACATGAGTTCCCATACTCATTTGGTTTACGAGCCCTCATTCTATCCGATCTTCGGATTAAAGGTCCGGTTTATTAATGTAGTTACCTATGTTAGGTGCCGTTTGATATCCGTGATCTCTAGCATTGTTTGGTTGTTACTCAAGGACTGCTAAGCAATCTCAAGTGAGTACATAGACCCCTCTTTTACTGTTTTCCAAACTGTTTTGGGGTGAAACACATGTGCCTACTTGTTACTTTCATGCTTTCCATGTTTTCACATCATATACTTGCTATGTTCATTAGTACATTTATAGTACATGATTTCATTGTGTTTTATGCTATGTATGCCCATTGTGTGCGTACTTAGTACATTATTTTACATTACATTTTATGCTATGTATGCCCATTGTGTGCGTACTTAGTACATTATTTTACATTACATTTTATGTTATGTATGCCCATTGTGTGCGTACTTAGTACATTGTTTTACATTACATTCAATGCTATGCTATGTATGCCCATTGTGTGCATACTTAGTACATTTATTATTCATCAAATGCTTACATTTTGGTATGACATTTGGTTTGTTTAAATGGGACAATGTACATTCATTAACACCGATCATGCCGCTCGGTAGTAGGTAGTGGTACTATTGGACTTGGCAACTCCCATTCTTGAAATCTCGGGTTTGTTTGGATTGGAAGGAATGACCGAATCCGATTACATTTCTAGGTGGACCTTAGACTTTGTGCTAGGGTTTATTCTACAGTCACAAGGCTTGGATGTATGAATTTTCACAATACCGCATAGATGTTTATATCAGTATAGCATGCATTTATTCCACAAAACATAACTTTGATTTAAACCATGTTTTACTTCAATACCTTGTTTTTGTGCATTTTACATATGGTTTAGTTGATATATTTCACTTACCATACATAAATATTTTGACATTAATATACACAATTCATGATTTACATTAGACATAAACATTTTGTCATTTGATTATACATAAACATTCTACTTTGATGGTTTGGTTTGAGTAAGTGATTTAAGCAACGAGGTGTGTGTAATATGATACAAGCATGGTGGATACGCCACTGGTACTTCCTATATATAAGTGCTTGTATGGTATTACATATCGTAGCATTATTTGAATCATTTCAATTTAGACATATAACATTTTATACAAATAACATACTTTTCACAAGACATTGTTTTACAAAACAACTTGTCTTATACAAACTCATTTTACTTGGTTATTCATTTAACCATACATTATTCTCTTATTTATACATATCATCTGATCTTATTGCTTTTCAAATGATTTACAAGACAAAGCAAATTACTAGGTTCATGACTAAACATTTTTCTAAAACATAAGTCATGAATTCTATTTTCACAAAACCTATGTATCTCACAGGCATTTTAATGCTGACGTACCTATTTTCACATGTGTTTCAGGATATGATGCATAGGATTTATCAAGATACACTTAGGCGGACTTGGGCCTTAGTGACAATAAAAGATGCAAAACTAGTTATTTATGTTATATTTCTTTGATTGTCAAGACATTGTAACTCTTTTAATCAATAAAACAATATTTCAATTTCCATGTGTTATGAAATAATGATTCTGTTACAACACTCCCCGACGTTTTCGCCACGTTTTGTTGTTTTACGTGGTCGGGGTGTGACATAAAAGTTGGTATCAGAGCCCATGGTTATAGGGAATTAGGTTATTAGTAATACTTTGACCTAGTCTATAACCTTCCTAGGACCCTAACGCGAGTTTACTTGCGTTTAGTCATAAAACAATAATGTCACCTATCCTTAGGCGACAACCACAACAAGAACATAAATTTCAAAACCGCTTTGAAAACTAATCATCTGTTCTAGGATGATTGATTACTAGGTTTTGAACCCTCTATTGTAAGGTTTTGAACCCTCTGTTATAAGGTTTTGAACCCTCTAAGTTTTCAAATCTCGTCAAAGTTTGGGTCGTATAATGTGAACACGTGCAAACTGGAAGATTGAATGCCTGTACCCTGAGTTTTCTGTCGAAGGCTAGAGTGTTCGTACAAATCCGCAGTATCGGACTAGTCACTCTTACCTGTGAACTCTTGGGGTGAGTGTTCACTTATAGGCGAGCATGTCTTTAGTGATACATTAATATGACCCACTTACTTTGATTTATCACCGTCTCATTTGTTTGCCTTAGGTAACAAACAAATGATCGCAATTTTTATGCATTGCCATCCTGTTTTGATTGTCTGATAACCTTTCACTTGTTTCTTCCAATGTCTTTCATTTTCTTCTAGAATGCCTCTTCCTCTCAGCAACGGTCAAATGTCTGAGCAAACAGCCAAATTTGCCCAGCAAATAGGCGAAGTGATTCTGAAGACTGTGGAATTAGGAATTGCCATGTCTCGTCTCAACAATGAAGCCACTCAAGAGTCACCAAAGGAAGCAGAAGTCAAGCCAGCACCACCAGCCAAGAAACCAACCGAGGAATCAAAGACCATGGATGAACGATCCCCTAAGAAGTCAAAGAAGCGAAAGGCTTCTCAGAACTTCGCCATGGTCGCTCACAATGGTAAAGCCGTCCCCAACCAACCAGCTCAACCCCCTGCTAGGAAGCCATACAAAGGAGTTGTTCCTCAGTGCAAACGATGAAACCGTCATCATTCAAACCTGTAACACCTGTGTCTCCACGGCCATCAAACAAATACCAAGCCAATGAAATATTGTATTTCATAATTTGGACTTGTATAAATATGTGTATCTTTTGCACATATCAACTCTTGTTCGATTTCAAGCTCTAAATCGCTTTCTGGAAGGTTATACACGCTCTGATGCGTAAATATAACCAGTTTAATCCAACGAACACTCTGGAATAGTGAAATAGGCTTAACATACCTTAAATAACCTTTACATAACTTAGATATAAGTTTTGGAAGGTTTGGTATGGTGAAATCAAAGTTTAATCGCTTACAGGGACTAAAGTTGACAAACTGCGAAAGTATGCCAATTTGAACTGTAACAGACATTCCGGAACATAACCATAAGTTAAACACACCTTAAATATCCTTTGCATAGCTTAGAAATAGGCTTTGAGGGGTTCGGTGTGCTAAAATAAACTTTTGTGTCATTCAGGGACTAAAAGTGTCAAAAAGTGCACAAGTTTGCATTTTCGCGCATAACTTACGTTCTGAATACATCCGGACATCCAAAAATTTATGTAAGCATGACTACATTATATTTTAGTGTTCGCCTTAAGAAAAATCCATTCGTTTCGTCATTTGGATCGTTTTTCGCGCTTGTGCGCATTCCGTCGTAATTAAGCGAACATCGCGTTCGTACGGCTAAACGAACCGACATCCGAGATATTTTTGAGCACATTTTAAGTTCCCTATACTTTAACTTCATTTTAGAGCTTTGAAATGGGGTTAACGGGCCTTAAACGTGTCAAAAATGGCCTAAATACAGTTCAGGGACCAAAACTGTAAATCTGCCAAAGTACACCCATACGATGCGTATGGTATATATACCATACGATGCGTATGGGGTCTCCAGACCAGGTGCATTGTATTAACAGCCTGTTTGCAGCTGTTTTGCACTCCTAATCTCTCTTCCACATGTTGATACCTTATGGTGGGTGGCCAATTAACCTACCATAAGCTTCCGACACTTGTACGGGTGAGATCAAGGCACGTTTCCCGATAAACGATCCTAACGGTGGTGCATTTACTATAAATACCCATCAATACTCAACACAAAAACCCACTAGAATCTGATTGAGGAGCTCTAAGTTGAAGCCTTCGCTTCATACCTGAGCTATTCGATCACGATTAGCATTCGGGGACCCTTCGTAAGTATTCTTTCGTTCTTTTCCTTATTTTACTGCTTTTCGAGTCAGAAAGTCAAACTTTGTTTGACTTTCAGCGTTGACCAGTAATGGTCAATGCGAAGTTCGTTTGAACTTCGCAACGTGATTGTAATCACGATGGTCATAGTCCTTTGGGACTATGCCTACTGATTACCACGTTGTCTAGGGTCGTAGGGTAAGCGATCTAATAAATCGCTTATACCTCGAACCCGACCCAGTTTGGTCGATCATTAGGATCCGACCAAATACATTAGGTGACCATAGTGTAGGGTATAACCTTCCGAGGTTATACCTTATGGTCACGGCGTTTAAGTAGTTGTATGATAGGTAGTTTATATGCCTTAGGTAAATTACCAGAATACCCTTTTCATACATAATTGGTAATTTAGCATATGTAACCTAAACTTTTGTCACGTAACTGATTATGTAACATGTTTAGGCATATAATACTTGTCATAGGACTAGTTAGGCGGTCCGAACGCGTTTCACGCGAACGGCGCGTTAAAGTAGCATAAGCTACCTAAACGGGTCGTAATGGGTCGTAGACACTTAGGTTAAGTTTCTTTTAGTATGTAGGCTTTGTTAAACCAAATGACACGAGTCTCTACACTCGTTTGGTTTACAAACCCTAATGCTACCCGATCATCCGATGTAGGTCCGGTTTATTAATGTAGTTACCTATATTAGGTGCCGTTTGATATTCCGCGATCTCTAGCATTGCTTGGTGGTTATCCTAGGACTTCTGAGCAATCTCAAGTGAGTACATAGACCCCTCTTTTACTGTTTTCCAAACTGTTTTGGGGTGGAACACATGTGCCTACTTGTTACTTTCGTGCTTTCCTGTTTTCACATCATATACTGGTTATGTTCATTAGTACACTATTAGTACATTGATTTACATGACTTTTCTGCTTTGTATGTTAACTTAGCATACTTAGTACATTGTTTTACATTACATTTTGTTGCATATGCTCATCCAGTATATGAACACTTTGACATATTACCCAATGCATTTGACAATTGATTTGACATAGACATTTCGGCATAGACATTTTAACATGATTGACATTTGATCATGCATTTCCCACAAAACATAACTTTGATTTAAACCAAGTTTTACTTCAATACTTTGTTTTTGTGCATATGGTTTAGTTGAGACCTTTCACTTGCCATACATGACATATTTGACATAGACATTTGACATGGATATTTGACATAGACATTTGACATGGATATTTGACATAGACATTTTGACATGATTTACATCTTGACATGAACATTTTACATTGTTTGGTTTGGTTTGATTAAGTGATTAAGTAACGATGCGTGTGTAATATGATACAAGCATGGTGGATACGCCGCTGGTACTTCCTATATATAAGTGTTTGTATGGTATTACATGTCGTAACGTTATTTGAATCATTTCAGTTTGAGACATAGAACATTTTATACAAATAACATACTTTTCACAAGACATTGATTTATAAACAACTCATCTTATACAAACTCATTTTATATGGTTATTCATTTAACCATACATTATTTATACATATCATCTGATCTTATCGATTTTCAAATGATTTACAAAACAAAGCAAATAACAAGGTTCATGACTAAACATTTTCTCAAACATAAGTCATGAAGCCTATTTTCACAAAACCTATGTATCTCACCGGCATTTTTATGCTGACGTACCATATTTTCACATGTGTTTTTCAGGAACTGTTGCATAAGATGATCAAGATACATATAGGCAGACTTGGGCTTTAGTGACAATAAAAGATGCAGACTAGTTAATTATGTTGTATTTCCATGTTTGTTTAGACATTGTAACACTTATATTGAATAAAACGAAACTTTAATTTCCAAGGTTGTGAAACATTAATTCTGTTACAACACTCCCCGACGTTTCCGCCACGTTTTGTATGTTCCACGTGGTCGGGGTGTGACAAAACCTCATACCCTGCTCCAAATGTACCTACTGTGGACGGCGGGGACATTTGGTTAACATATGCCACTTTGCTATCCAAAACCAAGCTGTTATAAACCTTGCTACTGCTCAACCTCCTGCTAGGAAACCTTATGCCGGTACTGCACCAAAATGCGACAAATGTAATGGGCATCACCAAGCTCACTTACAATGTCGTCTGTGTGTATCATGTGGGCGAATTGGTCACCTGGAAAGAGCTTGTCGATGTAACCCGAACCAAGGTGGTCCAAATAAACCACAAGCCAATCCTGCTCAAGCTTGCTTTCAGCCTGGATCGTGCTACAACTGTGGCAAGATGGGTCATTTCGTGAATAAATGCCCGAAGCTTGCTAAGGCAAATCCAACCCACGGATGAGCAGTTGGCTGATTAGAAGATGTTGTTGTCTTATGCTTTTGTTTCTTCTATTTCTTGTAATGTGAAACAACCTGTTTTGACTATAAATAAATTGTTGTTCACAATTCTGATATACAAGTGTAGTTACATGAGTAAATGGAAATTCTCTATGATACCTGTATTAAGGAACTATGTTCCTTACAAACTACTCTTGTGATTCTCTCTTTCAAATGATCGCTCATGATTCCCTCGAAAATTTTAAGTACTCGTTTCACTCTAAGAAACAAAGTACAGAAAATAAAGTGACAGTATGAGTAATCATGCTTCTGCACATCTGTGCCTTTGAATCTTTGGTTAGATAACTAAGGGTATTTTCAAATCTCATACCCATTACGTTTTGATTTTTCAACATACACAGTACAAGTATTTCAAAAACAATCTTCATGATCTCAAAACATTTCATATAGTTTGAAAACAATTTTTTTTTAAATGCATTGTCTATGTTATTTCAAAAACATTGGCTATGCTTTCAAAAAAAAAAAAACAACCTTCATAATTTCAAAATGTTTCATATAGTCTAAAAACAATATTAACACAGTACATTTTCTTATCAAGTGCATGATTTTGAAAAACATCATTCATGTTTTCAAAAACCTTATACATAATTTCAAAATTCATCTCGCAAGATTTTAAAACAATTTTTTTTATAAATATATACCTACCTAATACACCTACTTTATGATTTCAAAGGTTTTATATATAAGGTTTCAAAAACATTGAACACATTTTTTTTAAGAACCCCATGCATAGTTTTCAAAAATATTTTCTTCATACATTGACTTAACTTTCAAATTTCGCTTCATATGTCGCCTTGGCACATCTGGCATCTCAACTTCATAAACATTTTACTTCATGTTTTGACCTAAGCACATCAAGTGCAAGGTTTCAAAACATCTTCAACTTCTAAAATCCATATGGGATCTTTTTATCTTCACATTTAGACCCTTGTGGATGATTATCATCCAAATCAAAGTCCTTGATTGGATCCCTTATGTACCTAAATTCGAACATTTCGGTTCCTTATAATCGAAATCGAATTTTTCTTTTAAAAATCATTCTATCTTTATAGTTAGATTCTTGATAATGTTTAAAGTACCAAATGAAATCCACGAGATGGATTCCTAGTGTGCTTTAAATACATGTGCTCTATTAGCAAAACTAATTAACAAATTAAAGATCTAGATAAACAATCTTTGTTGTTATATGACTATGTGTTTATGCATCTTGTGTTTTCTTTTATGCATTTTGTGTTTTTGTAAACTCTGGATATTCGTTATCCAAATCCTCGTAGAATTTTTCATATCTTCATATGAGGGATTCGTTGTAAGATATTCAAAAAGGTACTACCTTAAATCCTTAATGGGCTTCTATGTAATAGTTAAGACCCTTGGATTATATAGTACCACTCCATGATTCATAAGAGACCCTTTTAGGGGTCTAGTCTAGAAGATTGATTCAAAAATCTGGTTAAGAATGACATGTGATGATATAAGCTGAAAAGACTCCTTGGTTGTCTATTAAAATCATTTATTGATTTAATAAGAGGGACCCTATGGTGGTCTAGTTACACTCATCACAGGTTTGTTCATTTGGTTTTCCCCTACACATTATAAAATAGACTGTGTGAACTATGCAAGGAATTGTCTAATTATGGACGCGTACATAATTATGAAATTTAGTGCACAGAAACCCAGTACGATTTATTATGTGTAAGAACCGACAGTCACAACAATAACAAAATGAGAACGAAGTAATGGAGGTACGGTGGACGCACCAATGACGCTTCATATACTTGTATATAAGTATCCCTCTTACATTGCAAGCATGATGTTATTAAAGTTACTAGAAGTTCAAAACCCTAACCAATGTTGTTCGATCTTTTCAACTTCATTTTTTAAACTCTCACAAGTTTCCTCTAAAAAAAAATTTCAGGACGAAATTTCCTAAAGTAGGGGAGACTGTGACACCTGTGCCTCCACGGCCATCAAACAGATACTGTATCAATGAAATATTGTATTTCATACTTGGGATTTGTATAAATATGTGTATCCTTTGCACATATCAATTCTTGTTCGATTTCAAGCTTTAAATCGCTCCCTGGAAGGTTATACGCGCACTAATGCGTAAATATAACCCGTTTAATGCAACGAACACTCTGTAATAGTGAAATAGGCTTAACATACCTTAAATAACCTTTACATAACTTAGAAATAAGTTTTGAAGGCTTTGGTATGGCAAAATTGAGTTAATTCGCCTACAGGGACTAAATTTGACAAACTACGAAAGTATGCCAATTTGAACTGTAACAGACATTCCGGAACATGACCATAAGTTAAACACACCTTAAATATCCTTTATATAGATTAGAAATAGGCTTTGAGGGGTTCGGTGTGCTAAAATAAACTTTTGGCTCATTCAGGGACTAAAAGTGTCAAAAAGTGCATAAGTTTGCACTTTCGCGCATAACTTACGTTCTGAATACATCCGGTCATCCAAAAATTTATGTAAGCACTAAAATATTTTATTTTAGTGTTTGGCATAAGAAAAATCCATTTGTCACGCAATTTGGATCGTTTTTCGCGCTTATGCGCATTCCGACGTAATTAACCGAACAACGCAATCGTACGGCCAAACGAACCGACATCCGTGATGTTTTCAAGCATATTTCATGTTCCCTATGTCTTAACATCATTTTGGAGCTTGAAATTGGGTTTGACGGGTGTTAGAAGTGCCGTTACGCAACGAAACAAGGTGCAGGGGCCTGTTCTGCCATTTTTGAAAGTATCAGACCTGCAAGGTCCTTGCGCACCGTAAGGTTCTAAGTCTTACGGTGCGTAAGCAGGGGTCAGATGTAGAAAAATTGTTTTGGCTGCTGATTAATGGCTTTTAAACACTCCAAAGGCCAATGCCACATGTTAATCTCTGATGGTGGGGGCAAATGATGCACCATAACATTTCAACACATGTACGGATGATATTCGATCACGGTATTCGAGAAACGATCCTAACGGTTGTCCATTTACTATAAATACCCACCTTAGTTTTCATTTCTTCCTCACAAATCTGATCAAAAGTGCTCTAAGTTGAAGCCCTTGCTTCCTACCTGAGTTATTTGGATCGAGATTAGCGTGCGGGGACCCGTTGTAAGTGTTCCTTCGTTCTTTTATGCGTTTTAGCGTTAAAAGTCAAACTTTGTTTGACTTTCTGCATTGACCAGTTTATGGTCAATGCGAAGTTCATTTGAACTTCATAACGTGAGCGTGATCACGATGGTTATAGTCCCTAGTGACTATACCTACTGATTACCACGTTATCTAGGCTCAGTGACGAGTCGTAGTTTCGGCCAAAATGCGTGTTGTTACGTATTTTGTAACCAAACTACTTTTAGGTATCAAAACCGTTTGTTTTGATACCAAACCTGTTTTCTAAACATTAGTTAAGCATGTTTTAACATGCTTAGCTCGTCACTTTTAGTTTAGTGCTTATATAGGGTCGTAAGGTAAGCGATCTAAACAATCGCTTATACTTTCGAACCCGACCCGTTTGGTTGATCATTAGGATCCGACCAAACACATTAGGTGACCATAGTATATAGGGAATAACCTTCCGAGGTTATACCTTATGGTCGCTTCGTATAAGTAGTTGTATGATAGGTAGTTTATATGCCTTAGGTAAATTACTAAAATGCCCTTTTTACGCCAAAATTCATTTTAAGCATATGTAACATAACTTTTGGTATCTAAACTGATTTGGTAACAATATTAGACATGTTAAGGCATATTTTACTTATCATAGGACTAGTTAGGCTTTCCGAACGCGTTTCACGCGAACGACGCGTTAAAGTAGCATAAGCTACCTAAACGGGTCGTAATGGGTCGTAAGCACTTAGGTTAGGTTTCATTTAGTATGTAGGCTTTGTTAAAACATACTACATCAGTTCCCATACTCATTTGGTTTACGAGCCCTCATTCTATCCGATCTTCTGATTAAGGGTCCGGTTTATTAATGTAGTTACCTATGTTAGGTGCCCGTTTGATATCCGTGATCTCTAGCATAGTTTGGTTGTTACTCAAGGACTACTAAGCAATATTAAGTGAGTACATAGACCCCTCTTTTACTGTTTTCCAAACTGTTTTGGGGTGAAACACATGTGCCTACTTGTTACTTTCATGCTTTCCATGTTTTCACATCATATACTTGCTATGCTCATTAGTACATTTATAGTACATGATTTCATTGTGTTTTATGCTATGTATGCCCATTGTGCGCGTACTTAGTACATTATTTTACATTACATTTTATGCTATGTATGCCCATTGTGTGCGTACTTAGTACATTATTTAACATTACATTTTATGCTATGTATGCCCATTGTGTGCGTACTTAGTACATTGTTTTACATTACATTCTATGCTATGCTATGTATGCCCATTGTGTGCATACTTAGTACATTTGTTATTCATCACATGCTTACATTTTGGTATAACATTTGGTTTGTTTAAATGGGACAATGTACATTCATTAACACCAATCACGCCGCTCGGTAGTAGGTAGTGGTACCATAGGACATGACAACTCCCATTCCTGAAATCTCGGGTTTGTTTGGATTGGAAGGAATGACCGAATCCGATTACATTTCTAGGTGGACCTTAGACTTTGTGCTAGGGTTTATTCTACAGTCACAAGGCTTGGATGTATGAATTTTCACAATACCGCATAGATGTTTATATCAGTATAGCATGCATTTATTCCACAAAACATAACTTTGATTTAAACCATGTTTTACTTCAATACCTTGTTTTTGTGCATTTTACATATGGTTTAGTTGATATATTTCACTTACCATACATAAATATTTTGACATTAATATACACAATTCATGATTTACATTAGACATAAACATTTTGACATTTGATTATACATAAACATTCTACTTTGATGGTTTGGTTTGAGTAAGTGATTTAAGCAACGAGGTGTGTGTAATATGATACAAGCATGGTGGATACGCCGCTGGTACTTCCTATATATAAGTGCTTGTATGGTATTACATATCGTAGCGTTATTTGAATCATTTCAATTTAGACATATAACATTTTATACAAATAACATACTTTTCACAAGACATTGTTTTACAAAACAACTTGTCTTATACAAACTCATTTTACTTGGTTATTCATTTAACCATACATTATTCTCTTATTTATACATATCATCTGATCTTATTGCTTTTCAAATGATTTACAAGATAAAGCAAATTACAAGGTTCATGACTAAACATTTTTCTTAAACATAAGTCATGAATTCTATTTTCACAAAACCTATGTATCTCACAGGCATTTTTATGCTGACGTACCTATTTTCACATGTGTTTCAGGATATGATGCATAGGATTTATCAAGATACACTTAGGCGGACTTGGGCCTTAGTGACAATAAAAGATGCAAGACTAGTTATTTATGTTATATTTCTTTGATTGTCAAGACATTGTAACTCTTTTAATCAATAAAACAATATTTCAATTTCCATGTGTTATGAAACAATGATTCTGTTACAACACTCCCCGACGTTTCCGCCACGTTTTGTTGTTTTACGTGGTCGGGGTGTGACACCGCTCACTGTGCTAACTGTGCTTTGTGCATCAAGTTTGTCACTAAAGTTTGTGTGTAATAAATGGAGTGACAGTATGAAATGTGATGCAAAGGTATGTATGTAACAGAAGTCAGAAAGCAGTTTACGTCATCAGTTGTAATCAAGCACAGTCATTAAGCATGTAATTAAAATTAATTAACGTACGGATGCATGCAAATTTGACGGTTGTCACACTAATCATCTCACTCGTTTTCTCTCATGTTTCCTCTTTTAGAATGCCTCCTCGACGCGAAAATTCGATACCTAATACGGAACTGGCAGCAATCATTTCACAGCAAATGGCTGTTGTACTCCCAGACATTGTTACTCAAATAAACCAAGCAACAACAACAATAATGCTCCATGTAACTTTAAAAGTTTCAATTCGGCTAAATTGCTCAAGTTTAGTGGTTCCGAGGGAGCAACAGGGCTCCTACAGTGGTTTGAGAGTATTGAGAGTACTTTTCGTCATGTTCAGTGTCCTGATAATCGCAAGGTCGAGTTTGCGTCTAGCATGTTCCAAAAGAGGGCTCTTACTTGGTGGAATGGAGTAATGAGAGACCGTGGTGCTGATGTTGCTTTAGCACAGACCTGGGCAGAGCTTAGGGCATTAATGATGAGGGAATTATCTCCTTGTCATGAACAGAGGGCGTTGGAAAGGGAGTTTGATGATTTGAAACAGGATAGTGGTGAACACCGGGCTTATACTGACATGTATGAGGAATTAAGTTTGCTTTGCCCCACAATGGTTACCCCACTCGAGAAAGCTATCGAAAGGTATGTTGATGGTTTACCTGACCTCGTACAAGACATCGTCACTGGTAGCAATCCTGCCACAGTTAGTCAGGCAATTGAGTTAGCTATGACTTTGACTGAGTCGCAAATCAGAAAGGGTAAGCTTCACAGGAAAGGTGACAAGGATAAGATACAATCGTCTGACAAGAGTGACAACAATAAGGGCAAGAAATCTGGGTCTTCAAGGAGGTCTAAGAAGCGCAAGGCTTCCCAAAACTTCATTGTTACTGCACAAGCCAACCAGGCAGCTCCCAACCAGCCTGCACAACCACCAGCCAAGAAACAATATGCTGGTAAGGTACCGTTGTGCAATAGATGCAATAGTCACCATCAATCGCAAGTTCAGTGATATTTCTGTGCAAACTGTGGAAAACGGGTCATCTTGCCGATGTTTGTCGTTTTGCTCCAAATCAAGCTGCACGTAACCCCGCTCAGCAAGCTGCACAACCGCCTGCTCCACAATAGGCTCAAGCTGCACGACCTCACTTTGCCACTGGTTCGTTCTACAACTGTGGGGATCTGACCCACTACAGAAACCAGTGTCCAAGGTTAGCAAACGCGAATCAAGCTCAGGCTCATGGTCGAGTCTTCAACATGAATGCTAATGAGGCGCGTGCAGACAATGAAGTGGTCAACGGTACGTTCTTTGTTAATAATCAGCATGCATCTATTCTTTTTGATTCAGGTGTCGATAAGAGTTTTGTGTCTTTATCTTTCGAGCCTTTGCTTCACATGTATAGAACAAAACTAGGAAAACCTTTGACAGTAGAAGTTGCTAGTGGTGAACCCGTTGTACTCGATTCTGTTCTTCGAAACTGCCAGTTGAACCTTAATAACAATCTTTTTCCTATCGACCTCACACCAATGCAACTTGGAAGCTTTGAAATTATAGTGGGAATGGATTGGTTAGCCAAGTATCACAGAGGTAGTTTGTTTTGAGAAGATTGTTCGTGTTCCGCTTTTGACAGGTGAGATCTTAGAGGTTCGTGGTGAGAAACCTGCTAGTAGTCTCAAACTCATCTCATGTACTCAAGCTCAGAAGTATCTGCGAAAGAACTATTTTGCCTTCTTGGCACATGTTGTAGCAGATAAAGGCAAAGGTAAGTCTACTCAAGATATCTTTGTTGTTCGGGATTATCCTGAAGTGTTTCCTGAAGAATTACCTGGTTTACCCCCAGCACGCCAAGTCGAGTTTCGTATCGACCTTGTACCTGGTGCTAATCCTATCGCTAGATCTCCATATCGTCTTGTACCATCTGAGATGCAAGAGTTATCTAAGAAGCTTCAAGACCTTTCTGACAAAGGTTTTATCCTTCCTAGCTTTTCACCTTGGGGTGCTCCCGTTCTTTTTGTTAAGAAGAAAGATGGCTCTTTCAGGATGTGCATCGATTATCGTGAGCTTAACAAGCTTACCATCAAGAATCAATATCCCCTACCACGCATTGATGATCTCTTTGATCAGTTACAGGATGCTACTTGTTTTTGAAGATTGATCTACGTTCTGGGTATCATCAGCTTCGAGTGCTTGAGGAAGATATTCCGAATACTGCTTTCCGCACAAGATATGGGCATTATGAGTTCACTGTTATGCCATTCGGATTGACTAATGCTCCTACTGTTTTCATGGACTTAATGAATAGGGTTTGTAAGCCTTATTTAGATAACTTCATCATCATTTTCATTGATGACATCTTGATTTATTCTAAGACGCCTGCCGACCATGAACAACATCTCCGTCTCACTATGGAACTCCTAAAGAAAGAACAACTTTTCGCCAAATTCTCCAAGTGTGAATTTTGGCTTAAAGAAGTTCAATTTTTGGGACATATCGTCAACAAACAAGGTATTCATGTAGATCCCTCCAAGATCAGTGCATATTAAGGATTGGGATACACCTACTACTCCAACTGAAGTTCGTTTATTTCTTGGTCTTACGGGTTATTACCGCCGCTTCACCGAAAACTTCTCTAAAATTGCAGTTCCTCTCACTGAATTAATGCAGAAGAATAAACCTTTTGAATGGGGAACCCAATTGGAAGAAGCTTTTCAGACCCTGAAATAGAAACTTTGTGATGCACCTATTCTATCTTTACCTGAGGGCAATGATGATTTTGTCATATACTGTGATGCATCAAAATTAGGTCTTGGCTGTGTTCTCATGCAAAGGAACAAAGTCATAGCTTACGCATCGAGACAGTTGAAGGTTCACGAGAAGAACTACATGACTCATGATCTTGAGTTAGGTGCAGTTGTATTCGCTCTTAAAATCTGGAGACACTATTTGTATGGTACAAAGTGTGTGGTTTTCACTGACCACAAAATTCTTCAGCATATCTTCAATCAGAAAGAACTTAACATGAGGCAACGACGTTGGGTTGAACTTCTAAACGACTATGACTGCGAAATTCGTTACCATCCTGGTAAGGCGCATTTCTCAGGCTCAACATACTTGTGTTTCACAAGATTTGATGGGTAAGGAATTACCATTTCATATTAAGCCTGATCTCGAACTAAAAGACAATGGATTATATTATTTCATGGACCGTTTGTGGGTTCCAAGTCAAAACAATCTTCGCACCTTGCTTATGGATGAAGCTCATAAGTCTCGTTATTCAATTCATCCTGGTGTAGATAAAATGTATAAGGATCTTCGTACTCAGTATTGGTGGCCTGGTATGAAGAAAGACATTGCCTTGTACGTATCCAAATGCCTTATTTGCCTTAAGGTTAAGGCTGAACATCAACATCCCTCTGGAATATTGGAGCAACCAGAGATTCCAGTTTGGAAATGGGAAAACATCGCTATGGATCTTATTACCAAACTTTCGCGCACTAAGAGAGGTCATGATGCCATTTGGGTAGTTGTTGATCGTCTTACCAAGTCAGCACATTTCTTGCCAATCCGTGAGGATCTATCTGCCGACAAGCTTTCTAAAATCTATGTGGATGAGATTGTCTCCCATCATGGCGTTCCTTTGAACATTATATCTGACAGAGATGCTCGATTCTCATCTCGCTTTTGGAGAACCATGCAATCTGCTATGGGAACCCAACTTAATTTGAGCACTGCTTATCATCCGTAAATGGATGGTCAATCTGAAAGAACAATCCAAACTTTATAGGATATGCTTAGAGCTTGTGTGATCGATTTTGGTGGTAGTTGGGATTCGTATCTTCCATTGATTGAATTCTCCTACAACAATAGTTATCACTCCAGCATCAACATGGCTCCTTTCGAAGCTCTCTATGGTCGAAAATGTCGTTCACCAGTCTGCTAGAATGAGATTGGTGAGGCTCAGCTTACTGGACCTGACCTTATTCTAGAGACAACAGATAAGGTTTAGAAAGTTTGCGATAACCTTCAGACAGCTCGAAGCCGTCAAAAGAGTTACGCGGATCGACGACGCAAGCCCTTGGAATTTCAAGTCGGTGATCGCGTTCTACTTAAAGTTTCACCTTGGAAAGGTGTGATCAGATTTGGAAAGACAGGAAAACTTGCACCTAGATATGTTGGACCATTTAAGATCATCGAAAGAATCAGAAAGGTGGCCTACAGACTTGAGTTACCTCCTGAACTTGGAAATGTTCATCCAACCTTTCACGTATCCAATCTCAAAAAGTGTTTAGCTGATGAGAACCTCCACATACCACTTGATGAAATTCGTGTGGATGACATGATGCATTTTGTTGAGAAACATGTGGAAATCATGGAACGTGAAGTCAAATGGCTCAAACGCAAGCGCATTCCACTTCTCAAAGTTCACTGGGAATCTAAACGTGGACCAGAATTTACTTGGGAACGTGAAGATCAAATGAAGGCAAAATATCCACATCTATTCTCACAAGTTTCCTCTAAATAAATTTCGGGACGAAATTTCCTAAAGTAGGGGAGACTGTGACATCTATGCTTGTAATCATTGTATAAACTCTAATCAGTTCAATTATTAATAAAAAATGTGATTTGTCCCCTATGTTTGTTTATTTATGTTTGACATTTTGCACGTTTTAATTTTTGTTTAATTTCAAACTCTATATCGTTTTCTAGAAAGTTATACGCAAAATGATGCGTAACCGTAATCAGTTTAATGTGACAAACACTCCGGAACATCAACATATGCTTAACATACCTTAATTAACCTTTACATAACTTAGAAATAAGTTTTAAAGGGTTTGGTATGGCAAAACCAAGTTTATTCGCTTACAGGGACTATTTGCATCAAACTGCGAAACTATGCCGATTTGTATAGTAACGAACATTCCGAAACTTGATCATAAGCTAAACATACCCTAAATATCCTTTATATAGCTTAGAAATAGGCTTTGAGGGATTCGGTATTCTAAAATAAACTTATTGGTCAATCAGGGACTAAATGCGTTAAAAAGTGCATAAGTTTGCATTTACGCGCATATCTTACGTTCTGAACATATCCGGACATCCAAAAATTTTTGTAATCATTAAAATATTTTTTTTAGTGATTGGCATGCTAAAATTCCATTCGTCATGTTATTTGGATCGTTTTTCGCGTCCGTTCGTGTTTCGTCGTAATTAACCGAATGTCGTGATCGTACGACCAAACGAACCGACATCCGAGATATTTTCAAGCATATTTCATGTCCCCTATACTTTGGCAACATTATTGAGCCTTGAAAATGGGTTAACGGTGTCACACTCTGAGTTTTGCGGAAGTGTGATTATTGGTGTGACTTCTTAATACCATTGCATACGATCATAACAATACTATATGATAAAACCAGTAGATGTACATCCATTAATTTAAGTTCAAAAGTAGTACAACATAATTGTCTAAAATGTCGATTCCAAATTCAAGTTACAAACCATAACATGTTTTAAGGAGTTCAAAAAGACTCAACAAAAGATTTTAAAACAAACCCGAGTTTAGGACCACGTATCTCGTCCTGGATTAAGATACGTCTCCTAAGCCCTAATGACTTGGATGACACCTTTATTCACGACGCAGCTTAAAAACTCCAACGCCCGACAGATCCTTTTACTAATTCCCTGAAATACATGTAGTTTGAAACATCAACATAAAGTTGAGCGAGTTCATGTGTAAGTGAGTATGTATAAACCTTTGTAATGTGTTTGTATGTATGAAAATCCCTGGTATGTAGCAATTAAGGAAAAAGAGATCACCATTGGGTTGCAAAGCCAATGATATGTGTGAAGTGATGCAGGAAGACTCAAACCTAGCGGATTTGTGCGTCGGGCACTTAGTCACCACCTGGCCCACTCAGCGGTCTCAGGAGTGGGGCTCGCTACACCCAAATAGATCTATCACTAATGTCCCTCGGTCCTACGACGAGGATTAATGGCCCCAAGTAATGCCTACCCACTCACACGATCTAAGTAGTAAAACCCTCCTTAAGCTAATCATACCATGTATATAAAAGTCCGTAATAATTGTCGCATGTATTTCACCCCCGAAGTATAAAACTGAAAACAGTTAAGAGAAAAGGGGGACATGAACTCACAGTATTGCGTCTTCAGTATGTGTAACCCAAGTCTCCTCAGCAAATACGACTACCTACAGTGTACTAACGTCTATTAGACGAACGGGCCGTGCCTTTGCTTAGTATTAATGTACTTGAGTTACGTTTCTTGGTGCTATTTCAAGTTATAACTGTTTTTAAGGTTTTGAAATAATAGTTAGACAATCATTTTGGAGTTATACTTCTCAAGTATTTGTATATGCGTATCTCCTTCCCAAGGATGGGGGTAATTTATACTTGTATACTCGTATTCTCAAAATAATATATGTATCTGTATATCTTGCCAAGTAGTCGCGTCGTATTTCGGTGTATTGTTCCCAAAAAGAAAATATGTTAATATATTTCCAATATATATATCCAAACCATATATTTCAAGTCTCACTTAAATATATATAAATAAACCTTATTTTGTTTAATCATGTATCGTTCCAGAAAATATATATTTTTTCTCAAAAACTATATATCTTCTAAATATACTAGGAAAATATATTTTTATCTCCCACTTGGAAAAATATACTCAACTCATTTGTCCAAAAATAACGTATTTCCAAAATATATGTATTTTCCCCAAAAATAATATATTTTTATTTCTACAGTTTCCCAAATAATATTTTACCATAATATACGTACAAGACTATTTTCCCGAAATATTGCATAAGTCACGTTTTAAAGTTCGCGTTGTAACAACAATACTGGTGTAACTTAAATATTTATTTGTGAGAGCGTTTGTATTATTTTGGAGTCGTAATTTCACAGTACTTTCCAGTTATATTATTTTTATCCTAAAAATAATATATCTAGTTCACAAAATAATCACATAATCACACAATCGTTTTATTATAGGATATATATATTCTAAATATATATTTATCAAGTTTTATTTACGAAAAATCCACCTCCGGTACGTGGTGTGTTTGTAATAAAAATCATGGCGAAGTTTATTTTGAATGCCAAGTTAAAAATATATTTGTAAACATTTGTAAAAAAAAATATTTCTAAGTATTGAAATTCTAGAAAAATTTCGCCAGAGTTTCCTTTGTAAATGGAGGTGTCCACGCTTTCTAGTGTATTATTTTCTTTTGAAAAATCAATCAAACAATTCAACAAACAACAACATACCATTTTTTAATCACCAAACTTGACCAGAAATAAACCTCAATCATAAACTTCATGAACTTGAAAGTGTGTAAAATATGTAGTAAATCACCAACACATTTAGTGGGCCTTGTTACCTTTAAAAATATTGTTAGTTTCTTAAAAACTTTATTTTTAAAGAATATGAAGTTTCACAACTTCTAGTCAAGATTCTCAAAAATGTTTCTTTGTTAAACTTTCTTGTTACACAAGTGCTTATACACTTGTTTACCTTCTAAAAATATATTTAGTTTATGTAAGATCCGGGTTTTAACAAGACTAGTATCTTTCACTTGGTTCTTCCGAAAACCACTTGTAGATGTTTAGATCTACAAGTTTATAACCTTACTTTTCAAGAAAAAATATGTTTATTCAAGTTTCAAGTTCACGGTGGATGGTTTCATCATCTTTCATATTTCTAATACTAACATCTTACTAGTTCATGTTCTTGAACATGATCTAGCATGTCTAGATGATGATCCATCCAACTTTTACTAACAAACAACATCAAATAATCACAACTACACAAGATTTACAAACATAACTTCTCTTTATCCACTCTTTTCACTTTATGTTTAAGACTTGTTCATGTTCTTTAGTGTTTCTTAAGTTTTCACCATTAAATCATCTATTAACCACCAAAAACAAGATCAAGATGATGTTTAGAAGCACTTACTTCTAGCACAAGGCTAGGGAAGAAACAAGGCGTAAAAGTGGTGGATAAAAGAAATCTAGAGTGGTCTTTGAGCTTCCGAGTGCACCAAGCTTGTTTGTTGAACTCCTTACACCTTTGAGTGTATGAGAAACACTTGTATGGAGGTTGGATGGTGGTGATAGGGTGGTTGATGGTGGCGGCCGTGAGGTGGTGTAGGAGGGAAGGAGAGAGCAACTTGATTTGTGTGTTGTGAAGAAATGAAAGTCTAAAACCCTTAGACTTATTTATAATCCAAATCCCTTATTATCCAACATACAAAGTGTCCTTAATCCACCAACATTTACGAATAAAATAATCAAAGGAAGGCAAGGGGTGGGTCACCCCTTGTGACCGTCAAAATGAGGGGGGGGGGGGTAATGGTTGGGGTGTGTCACACCCCCAAAATCCACACGCGGAGTATCACCGCTTGGAGGCGTGACTGACCAGGATCAAGCCACCAATCATATTGAACATAGTATGTAAATAAAAATAAAACCCAACACAATATAATTGGTGACCAAACAAAACGTAGTTTAAGTTGTAAGCGGAAGCATAATGTTTAAAAACCAAAGTATAAGTTCAAATATATCAAATATTTATCATGGCATAAGACTATCCATGTCCCACAACGACCACGCCTCCTCGTGCAAGTTCCATAAGTACCTAACAACCTGCAAGGCATGTAACAACGAGTCAACAACAAAGTTGAGCGAGTTCACAGTTGATGTTCATTGTTTAAGTTGTTTCAAAACCAGGAGTTCATTTGTAAGTTGTAAGTTAATCTGTTTACCCTGTTTCCCAAACATATCCATAGTTGGTGGGGGCTTCCCCATGTTAACCACTAGACCTGTTTACCATATCGACCACTGACTAAAGTAAGTTGGTGCCCTGAGGTAAATGTCTATCATCATTGACTAGTGCCCAGATCCATTTGTTCACGCCCGTCCTCTGCGGCACGGTGTGAGGCTTGTCAAACCTAAATAGCGCTATCTAACTAATGACCCGCTCGCCATTGGCCCGACGATTAAGTCGATATAAAAGGAGGGACTTCATGATAGAAAGTTTTGGTCTAGTATCCGTGTTGTCACCCTTCAATAAAGAGGGTGTGTACGTAATCCCCAAACCAGGAGACTACGCAGGTTCCGATTAAGTTCTTAGTACGTGTTGTCACCCTTCAATAAAGAGGGTGTGTACGTGTTCCAAACCAGGGAATCACGCAGTTTCAGTTTCAATCCTTTACCCATTCCCAACCCCTGGGAATCCCATGCCTTGTGAAAAGTGTGAACTCACCTTTGCTTTGCTCGGCAGACAATTCACTTGTGTTACATAGGTCAACCATACCCTATTATCGTTATTAATATTTATTAGGTTCATATGAAATTAACATCATGTATTAATTGCACGTATCTAACACATACTGTTTCAAATTGCAGTTATTGCACATTATCCAAACATTACCTAATTCTAAGTTGATGCATTATCCAGTTTAGAAAACTAATTTAAGGTCTAATGCTAAAATCGATGTTAAGACCAATGTGTAGATTTTAACAAACAGAACATACGTAAACTTTGATTTTTAAAATCAAAAGTCACAATATCAGACAAACCAAATGACATACTCATTAAAATACCCATCATGTGCTTACTATACGGCTTACATTACACACAAGTAACCCTAATCATTCTATACAAGACAATTACCATAACTGTTCCACATGCACATCGATTCCCAACTCACCACCAAGCACCCTCTCATTAATTAATTAATTAACCCCCCTATCACTACCTTTGACTATACTGACAACATTAATAAGATATGCACATGGGTTGATTAAATCAAGACTATAAACACACACATGGGCCGCCAATTCCTTGTTCATGGTTATCCTCTCTATCAAATCAATATATTTAACATAACCATTATCATAACAGTGTATCATCGAAACAGTAGCAAACAATTCAACAATATTATACAATTCTAGTCATTGATTAACAATGATTGCACACAATTATAATATCATGAATCATAACCTAAGCATCATACAGATCGGCTAACCTTAAACATGTTCAACATTAAAAATCATTAATAGAGTTTATCGTTAACATCACCATTTATACAAATCATTCTCACAGCCACTAATAGCATACAATATTAACACATCAATACGAATTATCGACTATCGTTACTAACAACATACGCCCGAACCGGATACGATTTACGAACCAATTCCAAGATCATACTTAGTCTACGCACCCACAAATTCACATATTATATATACTCAATTTAACAAACTAACATAAATCATATGGTGAAGAGACATACCAGTCGGAGGAGTATATGAAGATGGGAGGGTTACGAGAGAGAAGGGGGGGGGGGCTGCCACTACGTCCAGGATTAGGGTTAGATGCCTTGATTAAATTTTGGGATTATAATAACAACATGCACAATTCTATATAGTCTGGTGCGTGTGCATATGGGCTCAGATATGGGCTCGGCTTAGACTCCAAGTAATATGGGCCAAGAGTAAATCAAATAACACATGTGATGGCTTGGGCTTGTGTGATTCGGGCTTGACACTCATGTGGGCCAAAATATATTAGGAGTAACAAGAGTGTGTGTACAGTGTACGTGCAGCCCTAAGTTGCGTTTACGTTTAACAGGTTTAACTCAAAACATTAACGTGCCCAACACAAGAAATGCATAATGAAAGAAATAATGAGGGTTTAGAATCGCTAAGTTAAACGACACTAACCGTGAAAGTTCGGGTTGTCACATCATCCCCAACTTGAAAGAAATTTCGTCCCGAAATTTAGCACGTAGTTACTAAGGAAGCTAGTTAGGTTGCATGGTTTCCTGGTTTTCCTGGGGTGTCACATCATCCCCCCGTTGGTTTGGAATTTCGTCCCGAAATTCCGCAGTAGCTTCAGCCTCAGTAATGGTTTCATTGTTCTCGAACGACTGAGGATATTTGTGTTTCATTGGGTCTTCTCGTTCCTAGGTAAACTCTGGGCCACGACGGGAGTTCCAACGAACTCGAACAAGAGGTATTCTGGTGCATTGATGATCTTGACCTCCCGGTCAAAGGTTTCCACTGGTTTTTCGACAAATCGCAACTGATCATCGGTGGTGAGCTCCTTAAAAGGAACTGTGGGGGTTTCATCTGACAGACACTTCTTCAGTTTCAACACATGGAATACGTTGTGAACTCTACTGAGTTCTTCGGTAGGTTCAGTTTGTAGGTCACCTTGCTTATTTTCTCGATGATTTCGAACGGTTTAACATATCGCGGTTTGAGTTTCGTCTCGTATACCAAAACGAAGTACACCTTCCCAAGGTGAGACTTTAGATAGTACTCGATCCCCAACTTGGAACTCGAGTGGTTTCTTGCGCTTAACAGCGTAGCTTTTCTGACGGTCATGAGACGCCGCCATTCGTTGTCCTCTTATCTTAACCACCGCCAATCCGTGATGTGGACACCTTTATTTCCTTACTGAAAGCTAGGGTTACGAGCACCTTGTTGTCGTTGTGTCTGCTGACCCCGATGTCGTTGCTTGAAACATGCCCTACGATTCTTTACCATCATAGTCCATCTTTTTGCATCCTGAACCGCGTTCTAAAGCGTTACTCACTGTGCTGGCAGTTACGCATACCACACTAAGGTCAATGATTACCATTTATGCCTCGATTGGTTCGTAGGTGTTGACTCCCATGAGTCGCTGACAAGGGTTAAGGATTCGTTTGAAGCCAATTCGCTGGTGCTCATTGCCGGTAATCAGGGTCGTCAAAGTACTGTGGTCGGTAAAGTGCTACGCTCATCCTCCTGTCCATCGATGTTGCAAGTGGTTCGAGTAATACTCAGTATGTTGCGGGAGTGTTGCAGAAGTGATTGCACTTCAGAATCTGAGGCGTCAATACATGAGTTCCAGTCAAACGAAGAGGAAAAAGAAAGGAATCGATCGATCATTCGACGCTGCGACATCCTACTCAGGGACGTTCGTATAAGCACCTAACATTCTACACGGTTCGCTAGGTGTTCAGATGGGTGTTCAGGTAATATTCGATAGCATCGAGATTCGAAAGGATCCAGAGATGAATGAAAAGTTCACATTCGAGTAGGAGACAATCACTGCTATGACCCCTATAGGTTTGTTATGTTTCACATCGGTCAAATAACGGAACGGAACCCCTTTTCCACTTGTCAAGGCTCACTGGGACTCGCATGCACCCCACATTATTATTATGTGTGCACCCACAATAATATTGTGATTTGCATGCTCATCTCAGTTCCTCCTAACTCATGTCAAATGGTTTCTCAAACTCAGATGTCAAACAGAGGTCGTCAATGTAATATGATCACAAAAACCTAAGGACTATGGCTTACTATCAACGCATCATAAGGTGAGCAAGCAATCCATGCCATCTTGCTATAGTGACGAGTGTGTGTTCGTGTGTTTCGTCATAAACAAATGTGTACTGTCACATCAAAGGAAACATGGGTGAGAGAGGTTCGCGAAAGTGCGATGTCAGAAGAGAGTAAGCACACAAGTGTTTTCAAACAATAGTTGTTACGTTTATCTAAGCATATCACGAGCAAAGTTCTATGTAACTAACAAGTAGGCAATATAAACATAAATCATATCACCTATAGTGTGGAGTCTTGCACGTGGAGCGAAGCGTCGTTGTGGATCGTTGAGCACTGTTCAGGTTATAGTCTGGTTTTATCCCAAAAGTTTTCCCCTTTTTAAAACCAAGTTCACTATAACCAATGGCTCTGATACCAATCTGTCACACCCCCAAAATCCACACGCGGAGTATCACCGCTTGGAGGCGTGACTGACCAGGATCAAGCCACCAATCATATTGAACATAGTATGTAAATAAAAATAAAACCCAACACAATATAATTGGTGACCAAACAAAACGTAGTTTAAGTTGTAAGCGGAAGCATAATGTTTAAAAACCAAAGTATAAGTTCAAATATATCAAATATTTATCATGGCATAAGACTATCCATGTCCCACAACGACCACGCCTCCTCGTGCAAGTTCCATAAGTACCTAACAACCTGCAAGGCATGTAACAACGAGTCAACAACAAAGTTGAGCGAGTTCACAGTTGATGTAACACCTGTGCCTTCACGGCCATCAAACAAATACCAAACCAATGAAATATTACATTTCATACTTGGGATTTGTAAACATATGTGTATAGTTTACACATATCAACTCTTGTTCAATTTCAAGCTTTAAATCGCTTTCTGGAAGGCTATACGCGCACTGATGCGTAAATATAACCAGTTTAATCCA
The DNA here is from genome assembly GCA_030545235.1 of Helianthus tuberosus. Lineage (NCBI taxonomy): Eukaryota > Viridiplantae > Streptophyta > Magnoliopsida > Asterales > Asteraceae > Helianthus > Helianthus tuberosus. Next base: position 123,797,448 of record CM060406.1, read on the forward strand.
ACAAACACTCTGGAATAGTGAAATAGGCTTAACATACCTTAAATAACCTTGACATAACTTAGACATAAGTTTTGGAAGGTTTGGTGTGGTGAAATCAAAGTTAAATCGCTTACAGGGACTAAAGTTGACAAACTGCGAAAGTATGCCAATTTGAACTGTAACAGACCTTCCGGAACATGACCATAAGTTAAACATGCCATAAATATCCTTTGCATAGCTTAGAAATAGGCTTTGAGGGGTTCGGTATGCTAAAATAAACTTTTGGGTCATTCAGGGACTAAAAGTGTCAAAAAGTGCACAAGTTTGCATTTTTACGCATAACTTACGTTCTGAATACATCCGGACATCCAAAAATTTATGTAAGCATGACTATATTATGCTTTAGTGTTTGGCTTGCCAAAAATCCATTCGTTGCGTCATTTGGATCGTTTTTCGCGCTTATGCGCATTCCGTCGTAATTAAGCGAACATCGCGTTCGTACGACCAAACGAACTGACATCCGACATATTTTTGAGCATGTTTCATGTCCACAATGTTTAGGCAACATTTTAGGGCCTTAAAGTTGGCTTTGCGGGCCTTAGAAGTGTCGGGAATGGCCTTAAACACGTGCAGGGGCTGAAACTGTCATTTTTGAAACTTATTTTCGGATCAGAAGCCCCAAGCGGCCCGCATTAGATTTGTCTAATGCTGAAGCGGGCCGCCTCAGCCTCTGCAGACCAGATTCATTGTTTTTACAGCTGGTTGCAGCTGTTTAGCACCTCCAATCCCTCTTCCACATGTCAATTCCCTATGGTGAGTGGCCATTTGACACACCACAACATTCCAACACATGTACGGCCTTGATCGTGCCCTCTTTTCCATGAAACGATCTCAACGGTTACCCGAAAACTATATATACCCATCCACCCCCATTGCATTTTCTCACAAGAATCTTGATTTGAGAGCTCTAAGTTGAAACCATTGTTTCATACCTGAGTTCTTGAATCGAGATTAGCATTCGGGGACCCTGGGTAAGTATTCTTTCGTTCTTTTCCTTATTTTACTGCTTTTCGAGTCAGAAAGTCAAACTTTGTTTGACTTTCAGCGTTGACCAGTAATGGTCAATGCGAAGTTCGTTTGAACTTCGCAACGTGAGTGTAATCACGTTGGTCATAGTCCCTTGGGACTATGCCCACTGATTACCACGTTGTCTAGGGTCGTAGGGTAGGCGATCTAATAAATCGCCTATACCTTCGAACCCGACCCAGTTTGGTCGATCATTAGGATCCGACCAAATACATTAGGTGACCATAGTAGGTAGGGAATAACCTTCCGAGGTTATACCCTATGGTCACATCGTTTAAGTAGTTGTATGATAGGTAGTTTATATGCCTTAGGTAAATTACCAGAATACCCTTTTCATGTATAATTGGTAATTAAGCATATGTAACCTAAACTTTTGTCACATAACTGATTATGTAACATGTTTAGGCATATAACACTTGTCATAGGACTAGTTAGGCGGTCCGAACGCGTTTCACGCGAACGACGCGTTAAAGTAGCATAAGCTACCTAAACGGGTCGTAATGGGTCGTAAGCAGTTAGGTTAAGTTTCATTTAGTATGTAGGCTTTGTTAAACCATATCACATGAGTCTCCACACTCGTTTGGTTTACAAACCCTAATGCTACCCAGTCTTCCGATTTAGGTCCGGTTATTTAACATAGTTACCTATATTAGGTGCCGTTTGATTCCGAGATCTCTAGCACTGTTTGGTGGTTATCTTTAGACAACTGAGCAATCTCAAGTGAGTACATAGAACCCCCTCTTTTAAATGTTTTCAAGGTGTTTATGTGAGTACATAGACCCCTCTTTTACTGTTTTCCAAACTGTTTTGGGGTGGAACACATGTGCCTACTTGTTACTTTCATGCTTTCCTGTTTTCACATCATATACCGACTATGTTTGTTAGTACATTATAGTACATGATTTCATTACTTTTCTGCTATGTATGTTGACTGATAACATGCTAAGCACATTGATTTACATGACTTTTCTGCTATGTATGTTGACTGATAACATGCTAAGCACATTGATTTACATGACTTTTCTGCTTTGTATGTTAACTTAGCATACTTAGTACATCATTTTACATTGCATCTCTGTTGCATATGTTCCAGTAACATATGGACACATTGTTTTACAACTCTACCTTGTATGTTTACTCTAGCATACTAGGTACATTATCTTCATCTCATGCTTACATTTTGGTATGACATTTGGTTTGTTTAACGGGTCTATATAACATTCATTAACATTTGCTACGCCGCTCGGGAGTAAGTAGTGGTACCATAGGACTTGACAAATCCCATTCCTGACATCCCGGGTTTGTTTGGATGTAAGGAATGACTGAATCCGAATACAATTCTTTTGATAACCTTGACTGAAAGGGTTATCCGACTGTCTCAAGGCTTGAATGTTTGCGTTTAACATACTGTATAAGTGTTTGTATCAGTAAAGCATGCATTATTCTACAAAACATAACTTTGATTTAAACCAAGTTTTACTTCAATACTTTGTTTTGTTCATTTTTACTTATGGTTTAAGTAGTCTAAATTTTACTTACCATACATATCATTTTGGTTATAAATTACTTGACTACTTTTGGACTATCAACATTTGACATGGTTTATACAAGGACTTTTGACTATTGGTTTAAACATAGACATTTGACATGGATATTTGACATAGACATTTGACTTGGATATTTGACATAGACATTTTGACATGATTTACATCTTGACATGAACATTTTACATTGTTTGGTTTGGTTTGATTAAGTGATTAAGTAACGATGCGTGTGTAATATGATACAAGCATGGTGGATACGCCGCTGGTACTTCCTATATATAAGTGTTTGTATGGTATTACATGTCGTCACGTTATTTGAATCATTTCAGTTTGAGACATAGAACATTTCATACAAATAACATACTTTTCACAAGACATTGATTTATAAACAACTTATCTTATACAAACACATTTTACTTGGTTATCCATTTAACCTTACATTTATTTATACTTATCATCTGATCTTATCGTTTTTCAAATGATTTAAAGACAAAGCAAATAACAAGGTTCATGACTAAACATTTTCTCAAACATAAGTCATGAAACCTATTTTCACAAAACCTATGTATCTCACCGGCATTTTTATGCTGACGTACCATATTTTCACATGTGTTTTTCAGGAAATGAAGCATAGGATTGATCAAGATACACTTAGGTGGACATGGGCCTTAGTGACAATAAAAGATGCAGACTAGTTAATTATGTTGTATTTCCTTGTTTGTTAAGACATTGTAACACTTCTAATGAATAAAACGAAATTTCAATTGCCATGGATTTGAAACATTAATTCTGTTACAACACTCCCCGATGTTTCCGCCACGTTTTGTATGTTCCACGTGGTCGGGGTGTGACAGAAAAGATGGTATCAGAGCTAATGGTTATAGGGAATTAGGTTATTAGTAATGCTTTGACCTAGTCTATAACCTTCTTAGGACCCTAACGCGAGTTTACTTGCGTTTAGTCATAAAACAATACCGTCACCTATCCTTAGGCGACGACCACAACAAGAACATAAATTTCAAAACCGCTTTGAAAACTAATCATCTGTTCTAGGATGATTGATTTCTAGGTTTTGAACTCTCTATTATATGGTTTTGAACCCCTTTGAGTTTTCAAAATCTCGTCAAGGTTTTGGGTTTTTAATAATGTGAACACGTGCAAACTGGAAGGGTGAATGCCTGTATTCTGGGTTTTCTGGATAGGCAAGCACTTCGTATACATCTCATCAGACGCGAGACCAGTTGTGCTTACCTGGGAATTCTTGGGATGAGTGTTCACTTATAGGCGAGCATGTCTTCGCGATACATTATTTTTGACCCATTTACTTTGATCAGTCACCGTCTCATTTGTTTGCCTTAGGTAACAAACAAATGATCGCAATCTTCATGCGTTATCATTCTGTTTTGATTGTCCAATAATCTTTCACCTGTTTCTCCCTATGCCTTTCTTTTTCTTCAAGAATGTCTCTTCATCACGATGACGCCCAGATATCTGAGCAAGCAGCCAAATTCGCTCAGCGAATAGGCGAAGTAGTCCTGAAGACTGTGGAATTAGCTACTGTCATGTATCGTCTCCTGGATGAAGCCACTCAAGAGTCACCAAGACAGGCAGGACCTAGTCAGGTGACAACACCATCAGCCAATAAACCAATCGAGGAATCAAAGACCATGGATGAACAACCCCCTAAGAAGTCAAAGAAGCGAAAGGCTTCTCAGAACTTCGCCATTGTCGCTCACAATGGTCAAGCCTTCCCCAACTAACCAGCTCAACCCCCTGCTAGGAAGTCATACAATGGAACTGCACTCTTGTGCAACCAATGTAACCTTCATCATCACCCTTGTGTGAAGTGCCGCAAATGTCAGATTTGTGGACTTATAGGTCATACAGCAAGGGTTTGCCCAACTACAGCTGTACCAAATCAAGCTGGCGACACTCCTGCTCAAGCTCGTTTCTCACGAGGGCTTTGCTATAACTGTGGCGAGATGGGCCATTTCCTAAGGGATCGCCCAAAGCTTGCTAAGGCAAATCTGACCCACGGATGAGCAGTTGGCCGAGTAGAAGATGTTGCTATCTTATGCTTTTGTTTCTTTCGTTTTCTTGATTGTGAAACAATCTGTCTCGTTCATAAATAAAAGTAGTTGTTCACAGATTCTGATGTACAATTGTAGTTACATATGTGTAGGATTTTCCTATGATACCTACATCAAGGAACTATGTTCCTTACAAACTACTCTTGTGATTCTCTCTTTCAAATGATCGCTCGTGATTCCCTCGAACATTTTAAGTACTCGTTTCATTCTAAGAAACAAAGTACAGAAGATAAAGTGACATTATGAGTGATCATGCTTCTGCACATCAGTGCCTTTGAATCCTTGGTTAGATAACTAAGGGTGTTTTCAAATCTCATACCCATTACGTTTTAATTTTTCAACATACACAGTACCAGTATTTCAAAACAATCTTCATGATCTCAAAACATTTCATATAGTTTGAAAACAATTTTTCTAGATGCATTGTCTATGTTATTTCAAAAACATTGACCATGTTATCAAAACCAACCTTTCTAATTTCAAAATATTTCATATAGTCTGAAGACAATATTAACACAATACATTTTCTGATCAAGTGCATGATTTCGAAAAGCATCATTCATGTCTTTCAAAAAAAAACCTTATACATAATTTCAAAATTCATCTCGCATGATTTTAAAACATTTTTGTAAATATATCTACCTAATACACCTACTTTATGATTTCAAAAAGTATTATATATAAGGTTTCAAAAACGTTAAACACATTTTTCTTAAAAGAACCCCATGCATAGTTTTCAAAAATATTTTCCTCATACATTGACTTAACCTTCAAAATTCTGCTTCATATGTCGCCTTGACATATCAAGCATCTCAGCTTCATAAGCATTCTTACTTCATGTTTTGACATAAGCACATCTAGTGCAAGGTTTCAAAACATCTTCAACTTCTAAAAATTCATATGGGATCTTTTTTATCTTTACAATTAGATCCTTGTGGATGATTATCATTCAAATCAGGGTCCTTAATTGGATTCCTTATGTACCTAAATTCGAACACTTCGGTTCCTAATAATCGAAATCGAATTTTCTTTTTGAATCTTTCTATCTTTATAGTTGGATTCTTGATAAACGTTTAAAGTACCAAATGAAATCCACGGAATGGATTCCTAGTGTGCTTTAAATGCATGTACGCAATTTACAAGACAAATTAACAAACAATTTTGTGGTTATGTGACTATGTGTTTACTCATCTTATGTTTTCTTTTTATGCATTTTTGGTGTTTTTACTACTCTGGATATTCTTTATCCAAATCCTTGCAGGATCTTTCATATCTTCATATGAGGGATTCGTAGCAGGATATTCAAAAGGTACTACCTTTAATCCTTAAATGGGCTTCTATGAAATAGTTAAGACCCTTGGATTATATAGTACCACTCCATGATTCATAAGAGACCCTTTAGTGGTCTAGTCAAAAAGATTGATTCACAATTTGGTTAAAAAAAATGACATCTAGTGATGTAGCTGAACAGACTCCTTGATAGTCTATTTAAATCATTTATTGATTTAGTCTAAAGGACTCTATGGCGGTCTAAGTCACGCTCATCACAGGATTTTTCATTTGGTTTTACCCTACACATTATAAAATAGACTGTGTGAACTGTGCAAGGAATTCTCTAATTATGTATGCGCACATAATTATGAAATTTAGTGCACAGAAATCCAGTAAGATTTATTATGTGAAAGAACCGATAGCGACAACAATAACAAAATGAGGACGATGTAATGGAGGTACGGTGGACGCACCAATGATGCTTTATATACTTGTATATATAGGTATCCCTCTTACGTTGCAATCATGATAATTATTAAAGTTACTAGAAGTTCAGAAATCTAGCCAATATTGTTCGATCTTTTCAACTTCATGTTTTAAATTCTTACAAGTTTCCTCTAAATAAATTTCGGGACGAAATTTCCTAAAGTAGGGGAGACTGTAACACCTGTGCCTTCACGGCCATCAAACAAATACCAAACCAATGAAATATTATATTTCATACTTGGGATTTGTAAACATATGTGTATAGTTTACACATATCAACTCTTGTTCAATTTCAAGCTTTAAATCGCTTTCTGGAAGGCTATACGCGCACTGATGCGTAAATATAACCAGTTTAATCCAACAAACACTCTGGAATAGTGAAATAGGCTTAACATACCTTAAATAACCTTGACATAACTTAGACATAAGTTTTGGAAGGTTTGGTGTGGTGAAATCAAAGTTAAATCGCTTACAGGGACTAAAGTTGACAAACTGCGAAAGTATGCCAATTTGAACTGTAACAGACCTTCCGGAACATGACCATAAGTTAAACATGCCATAAATATCCTTTGCATAGCTTAGAAATAGGCTTTGAGGGGTTCGGTATGCTAAAATAAACTTTTGGGTCATTCAGGGACTAAAAGTGTCAAAAAGTGCACAAGTTTGCATTTTTACGCATAACTTACGTTCTGAATACATCCGGACATCCAAAAATTTATGTAAGCATGACTATATTATGCTTTAGTGTTTGGCTTGCCAAAAATCCATTCGTTGCGTCATTTGGATCGTTTTTCGCGCTTATGCGCATTCCGTCGTAATTAAGCGAACATCGCGTTCGTACGACCAAACGAACTGACATCCGACATATTTTTGAGCATGTTTCATGTCCACAATGTTTAGGCAACATTTTAGGGCCTTAAAGTTGGCTTTGCGGGCCTTAGAAGTGTCGGGAATGGCCTTAAACACGTGCAGGGGCTGAAACTGTCATTTTTGAAACTTATTTTCGGATCAGAAGCCCCAAGCGGCCCGCATTAGATTTGTCTAATGCTGAAGCGGGCCGCCTCAGCCTTTGCAGACCAGATTCATTGTTTTTACAGCTGGTTGCAGCTGTTTAGCACCTCCAATCCCTCTTCCACATGTCAATTCCCTATGGTGAGTGGCCATTTGACACACCACAACATTCCAACACATGTACGGCCTTGATCGTGCCCTCTTTTCCATGAAACGATCTCAACGGTTACCCGAAAACTATATATACCCATCCACCCCCATTGCATTTTCTCACAAGAATCTTGATTTGAGAGCTCTAAGTTGAAACCATTGTTTCATACCTGAGTTCTTGAATCGAGATTAGCATTCGGGGACCCTGGGTAAGTATTCTTTCGTTCTTTTCCTTATTTTACTGCTTTTCGAGTCAGAAAGTCAAACTTTGTTTGACTTTCAGCGTTGACCAGTAATGGTCAATGCGAAGTTCGTTTGAACTTCGCAACGTGAGTGTAATCACGTTGGTCATAGTCCCTTGGGACTATGCCCACTGATTACCACGTTGTCTAGGGTCGTAGGGTAGGCGATCTAATAAATCGCCTATACCTTCGAACCCGACCCAGTTTGGTCGATCATTAGGATCCGACCAAATACATTAGGTGACCATAGTAGGTAGGGAATAACCTTCCGAGGTTATACCCTATGGTCACATCGTTTAAGTAGTTGTATGATAGGTAGTTTATATGCCTTAGGTAAATTACCAGAATACCCTTTTCATGTATAATTGGTAATTAAGCATATGTAACCTAAAATTTTGTCACATAACTGATTATGTAACATGTTTAGGCATATAACACTTGTCATAGGACTAGTTAGGCGGTCCGAACGCGTTTCACGCGAACGACGCGTTAAAGTAGCATAAGCTACCTAAACGGGTCGTAATGGGTCGTAAGCAGTTAGGTTAAGTTTCATTTAGTATGTAGGCTTTGTTAAACCATATCACATGAGTCTCCACACTCGTTTGGTTTACAAACCCTAATGCTACCCAGTCTTCCGATTTAGGTCCGGTTATTTAACATAGTTACCTATATTAGGTGCCGTTTGATTCCGAGATCTCTAGCACTGTTTGGTGGTTATCTTTAGACAACTGAGCAATCTCAAGTGAGTACATAGAACCCCCTCTTTTAAATGTTTTCAAGGTGTTTATGTGAGTACATAGACCCCTCTTTTACTGTTTTCCAAACTGTTTTGGGGTGGAACACATGTGCCTACTTGTTACTTTCATGCTTTCCTGTTTTCACATCATATACCGACTATGTTTGTTAGTACATTATAGTACATGATTTCATTACTTTTCTGCTATGTATGTTGACTGATAACATGCTAAGCACATTGATTTACATGACTTTTCTGCTTTGTATGTTAACTTAGCATACTTAGTACATCATTTTACATTGCATCTCTGTTGCATATGTTCCAGTAACATATGGACACATTGTTTTACAACTCTACCTTGTATGTTTACTCTAGCATACTAGGTACATTATCTTCATCTCATGCTTACATTTTGGTATGACATTTGGTTTGTTTAACGGGTCTATATAACATTCATTAACATTTGCTACGCCGCTCGGGAGTAAGTAGTGGTACCATAGGACTTGACAAATCCCATTCCTGACATCCCGGGTTTGTTTGGATGTAAGGAATGACTGAATCCGAATACAATTCTTTTGATAACCTTGACTGAAAGGGTTATCCGACTGTCTCAAGGCTTGAATGTTTGCGTTTAACATACTGTATAAGTGTTTGTATCAGTAAAGCATGCATTATTCTACAAAACATAACTTTGATTTAAACCAAGTTTTACTTCAATACTTTGTTTTGTTCATTTTTACTTATGGTTTAAGTAGTCTAAATTTTACTTACCATACATATCATTTTGGTTATAAATTACTTGACTACTTTTGGACTATCAACATTTGACATGGTTTATACAAGGACTTTTGACTATTGGTTTAAACATAGACATTTGACATGGATATTTGACATAGACATTTGACTTGGATATTTGACATAGACATTTTGACATGATTTACATCTTGACATGAACATTTTACATTGTTTGGTTTGGTTTGATTAAGTGATTAAGTAACGATGCGTGTGTAATATGATACAAGCATGGTGGATACGCCGCTGGTACTTCCTATATATAAGTGTTTGTATGGTATTACATGTCGTCACGTTATTTGAATCATTTCAGTTTGAGACATAGAACATTTCATACAAATAACATACTTTTCACAAGACATTGATTTATAAACAACTTATCTTATACAAACACATTTTACTTGGTTATCCATTTAACCTTACATTTATTTATACTTATCATCTGATCTTATCGTTTTTCAAATGATTTAATGACAAAGCAAATAACAAGGTTCATGACTAAACATTTTCTCAAACATAAGTCATGAAACCTATTTTCACAAAACCTATGTATCTCACCGGCATTTTTATGCTGACGTACCATATTTTCACATGTGTTTTTCAGGAAATGAAGCATAGGATTGATCAAGATACACTTAGGCGGACATGGGCCTTAGTGACAATAAAAGATGCAGACTAGTTAATTATGTTGTATTTCCTTGTTTGTTAAGACATTGTAACACTTCTAATGAATAAAACGAAATTTCAATTGCCATGGATTTGAAACATTAATTCTGTTACAACACTCCCCGATGTTTCCGCCACGTTTTGTATGTTCCACGTGGTCGGGGTGTGACAGTTGATGTTCATTGTTTAAGTTGTTTCAAAACCAGGAGTTCATTTGTAAGTTGTAAGTTAATCCGTTTACCCTGTTTCCCAAACATATCCATAGTTGGTGGGGGTTCCCCATGTTAACCACTAGACCTGTTTACCATATCGACCACTGACTAAAGTAAGTTGGTGCCCTGAGGTCAATGTCTATCATCATTGACTAGTGCCCAGATCCATTAGTTCACGCCCGTCCTCTGCGGCACGGTGTGAGGCTTGTCAAACCTAAATAGCGCTATCTAACTAATGACCCGCTCGCCATTGGCCCGGCGATTAAGTCGATATAAAAGGAGGGACTTCATGATAGAAAGTTTTGGTCTAGTATCCGTGTTGTCACCCTTCAATAAAGAGGGTGTGTACGTAATCCCCAAACCAGGAGACTACGCAGGTTCCAATTAAGTTCTTAGTACGTGTTGTCACCCTTCAATAAAGAGGGTGTGTACGTGTTCCAAACCAGGGAATCACGCAGTTTCAGTTTCAATCCTTTACCCATTCCCAACCCCTGGGAATCCCATGCCTTGTGAAAAGTGTGAACTCACCTTTGCTTTGCTCGGCAGACAATTCACTTGTGTTACATAGGTCAACCATACCCTATTATCGTTATTAATATTTATTAGGTTCGTATGAAATTAACATCATGTATTAATTGCACGTATCTAACACATACTGTTTCAAATTGCAGTTATTGCACATTATCCAAACATTACCTAATTCTAAGTTGATGCATTATCCAGTTTAGAAAACTAATTTAAGGTCTAATGCTAAAATCGATGTTAAGACCAATGTGTAGATTTTAACAAACAGAACATACGCAAACTTTGATTTTTAAAATCAAAAGTCACAATATCAGACAAACCAAATGACATACTCATTAAAATACCCATCATGTGCTTACTATACGGCTTACATTACACACAAGTAACCCTAATCATTCTATACAAGACAATTACCATAACTGTTCCACATGCACATCGATTCCCAACTCACCACCAAGCACCCTCTCATTAATTAATTAATTAACCCCCCTATCACTACCTTTGACTATACTGACAACATTAATAAGATATGCACATGGGTTGATTAAATCAAGACTATAAACACACACATGGGCCGCCAATTCCTTGTTCATGGTTATCCTCTCTATCAAATCAATATATTTAACATAACCATTATCATAACAGTGTATCATCGAAACAGTAGCAAACAATTCAACAATATTATACAATTCTAGTCATTGATTAACAATGATTGCACACAATTATAATATCATGAATCATAACCTAAGCATCATACTGATCGGCTAACCTTAAACATGTTCAACATTAAAAATCATTAATAGAGTTTATCGTTAACATCACCATTTATACAAATCATTCTCACAGCCACTAATAGCATACAATATTAACACATCAATACGAATTATCGACTATCGTTACTAACAACATACGCCCGAACCGGATACGATTTACGAACCAATTCCAAGATCATACTTAGTCTACGCACCCACAAATTCACATATTATATATACTCAATTTAACAAACTAACATAAATCATATGGTGAAGAGACATACCAGTCGGAGGAGTATATGAAGATGGGAGGGTTACGAGAGAGAAGGGGGGGGGGCTGCCACTACGTCCAGGATTAGGGTTAGATGCCTTGATTAAATTTTGGGATTATAATAACAACATGCACAATTCTATATAGTCTGGTGCGTGTGCATATGGGCTCAGATATGGGCTCGGCTTAGACTCCAAGTAATATGGGCCAAGAGTAAATCAAATAACACATGTGATGGCTTGGGCTTGTGTGATTCGGGCTTGACACTCATGTGGGCCAAAATATATTAGGAGTAACAAGAGTGTGTGTACAGTGTACGTGCAGCCCTAAGTTGCGTTTACGTTTAACAGGTTTAACTCAAAACATTAACGTGCCCAACACAAGAAATGCATAATGAAAGAAATAATGAGGGTTTAGAATCGCTAAGTTAAACGACACTAACCGTGAAAGTTCGGGTTGTCACAGGGTGTAATGGTGAAGTAACTAATTTGGTTAGGATTTGAGTATTTAGTTAGTGTATATTATGTGTGTTATAATACAAGGTGTGTTAGGGTGTTCGGGGACCCTAACTAGCTCAGAAAAGTAAAAACAATGTCTTTGGCAATATTTTTATGTTCCGGGTAAAGTCCGGTTGTTCGGTTGGATATCGATTCGTTAAAGTGTTAAATAAAGCTTTAAAGTGTCTTTTATATTGTTTTTAGTGACACATTAAATTACCAACACTTTGTAAGGTGTCTAGGACTATTTTGCCAAGTTTTTACACTTTACTAGCATTGTTAAATGCTGAATTTTGGTTAACTAGTGTAGAATTCTGCACTTTAAGTATGTTTTAGGCACTTCCGGGCACTACAACTATCACCTAGTGACGCCGTTTAGTGATCCTCACCTCCCTACACTCCCTACCAGTGTAGTACTTCATTACCGACTCATACTGGGCCTCAATATTATTGTCTGTCTAGGTGCTGGCATTGTCAGCATGTTTCCTGGGTTATCCGTTAAGTGTGCTAACTGTGCTTTGTGCATCATGGTTGTCACTAATGTTTGTATGTAATGAATGGAGTGACAGTAATAAAATGTGATGCATGAGTATGTATGTATGTATCAGAGAACAGAAAGTAGTTTAATCACAATTGTAATCAAGCACAGTAATCAAGCACTAATTAAATATTAATTAATTGTACGGATACCTGTAATTTTTTGGGTTGTCACATTCTCCCCCTGTTAAGAATATTTCGTCCTCGAAATTTGTACTACTTTAACCCCTTATGGTTTCGTCACACGTGTATGCATATGAATAATATCGAGGTAGATAACCATCAAACCGAATCAAACCATACTCACATTAGGTGAGTCCAAGAATATATAACAACCCGAATCCTAGGGTTAAAAGGTATGTGCTTTTAGCATTAGATGCCAAATGTACAAGACGTATTTGATGTATAGTCTAGGGTATCCTGTTAACAGAGGTTCCACAAAAAGGGGAGATTTGACTGATAAAATCCTCAAACGATCGATCGCAATATGCAGACGAGTTTCGACAAACCATAGCATCTGCTACATGAATTCAAAATCAACGGCTCAAACGTACTAGTAAAGTGACATGTCAACCCTCGAATAATTGAATGGTGAGGTTTAGTGTGTTGACATTTTTGAATTGCGAAAGTGCGCCGAATGAAATGTAAGCGAATCTGATGTATCATTATCTTGATTCGTAGTTGCATCAGAAATGTTTAAATGACTAGTCAAACGAAAGTATATGTTGTTTTGTGTGAAACGGTTGACCACGATTAGCACAAGTTACAAGTTTGAAGTGACATTACAAGGTGTCGTACTGACATAATTCAAGTATAGTGGTGACTAAACAAGTTCAGCGTGTTGGAAGTCAAATGAATAGGTACCGAAACAATCCAGAAGATTTGATTTACACAATATCATATAGTTTTCAGTTGAATATGGAACATCAGAGAGCCATTGTTTTTCGGTCGAGAGTGAGAAGGCAATAAGTACCGCAAGGCATTCAATTGATCATAAAAGAATCGTTAGGAGGTACACTGTGATATGAAATGAATCTATGTACCTTTGTCTCAACACACAACTGTGTTTAGACCGATTTAATTGTGATAAACAAGACGGATTAGGGCAAATTATTAAATAGTCAATTTAAATCCATGTATGGAGTGAGTAACCAAATAAGCGCAAGCTTCAATTTTGTGAAAGTATCCCTACAAGGTGTCGTAACCAATAAACGATTTAGTGAAGTCGTAGACTAAACAAGTCTACTACGACTCGAAACAAAAGAATCTTTGCCAAAGTATTAGAATATGATGCTCTCAATACATCACATGGCATCTCAAATCAAACATGTGAACTGGATAAGTTCAAGCAATTGAACTTAGTTTCAGCGTAACCCGATAATAAACGTACGTATCAACAAGGGAATCTTGGCATGGTAGCAAAAATAAACCATGAATGTAACTTGAAAGAAAGCGGTTTCCAGAAAGTGTGTTGACTTGGTAACAAAAGAGCCAACAATAACAATAATGTAGGTTACTCGAATTAGGAATCAGTAATTAGGTTTAGCAAAATAATATGTAAATTCCAATGAAGTGTTTATTCAAAATGAAACCACATGCGTAGCAAATGATGCATGTATGTCAGGTAAGTTTCCAAGAAAAGGAATAATGAGTATTTGCTAAAATGAAGAATTGACCAGATATCGAACCAAATGTGTGTTCGCTCTTAGCGAGAAAATTATTTTGATGCAACTACCATCAAGGGGAGTAGAGACGCAAACAACTACTTGCTAGAAGTAAAAGAAATTTAAGTACTCTCTGTTTGGTCAACGGAACTGGCATATACGTCAGGTTAATGGTGTCTGCGTGAATTAACGGATGTGGTCCCTAAGTAACAACCTTTGTGAGTTTGGACCTAGTTCTCGATGGTCCTACGTACATGTTTCCTAGATTCCCAGAGTTTCGTATTTGGTGTAGAATCATTCTGTGCATCGTATAGGAAACGCCATTCTTGTGTACGTTTAAAACAAGTTATTGTCCCACAATTTCCCCCAGTATACTTCCTTCCTGAATCCACAGCTAATGACACTCGATCATTGATCGGTCGGGCGGTACTGGTTGGATCCTCGCAGTTAATCAAATAAGTAAGTCGTCAGTTCCTAACAAGTGTCGCTGACTCTTGTTGGCTAGCTCGTTCGGCTCCTAGTAGTTTGATGTTCATTTGAAAATCATCGTCCCTTCTCTTGGTGAGCAGAACTGGGGTTACTCAAAACTGAAGTTTTTGATCTGTTATCTTCCTTCTCTATCTACTACTGAAATTACACTGACAATCCTTGCGTTTCCGAAGGTGTAATCCGTTAGGGTGCGTTGGTTGCAGGCGCGACGCCTGGAAATAAAATCGATGCAAGAGTTCAATTTGTCGTTGGGGAGATAATTATGGCAAGTCATCGAGGAAGACTCCAGGATATTCTCTGATCACGGGGGTATCTTCGAGTTTTAGTTCTTCGGCTCTCTTGTCCCCGACATTAGCCAGAAAACAACACATCCTTTCCGCAACAACTTTCATACCCTCAATCAATTCGTGATCTGTATAGGCGTATCCTGCTTCGTGAGTCACGATCGTTCCTTCATTCGTCATTGGGATGCGAACATCAATCTTTTCTCGATCGCTTGGCCACTAATCCATCCCAATTACCTCGTTGAAGCTTCCCAACTCAACTGGCAATAGATCTAGCGAAAACTTACGCTCTCCGGGTTCTATCTTGCCTCTTCCAATTACTTTGTTGGCTTCCACTAGCTTCCCGTTAGCTAGTACTATCGTGTGCGGATTATCTAACTCACTTGCTACTAAACCAAGTATACTCTCACTCTAGAGATGCGAAGCTAAAATTTGCAACAGTATCAAGTAGCACAGATGCATAACGTTGAGTAATATGGGACGTACCGATATCCTCGCTTGAATTTCTGGCGAGCCTCCCTAGCTCCGGTGTTGAGCTTTCATTCCCGTGCTTGAATATTTCTAGGGCAATATCTTCTAAAATGCTTTTTGCTCCCACAGTTAAAACAACCTTGTGCACGTTTCTGCTTGTCACTCGTTCTGCCCTGATATTTGTCATTGTCGTTGTTTCCTCCGTGATTCTCACTACCATCTTGGCCTCCATTTCTACTTTCAGTACCTCGCCTACAAGTTTCCTTAGGATGCCCCCTCTTGCCATAGTTATCACATTTTCCATATTTACATCGCCCGACATGATAACGTAAACAATTGTCGCACTTAGGTAGGATACCCATGTAGTCTTTTCCCTTCTTGGCCTTCTTCTCATTACTTACCCGAGTAACCTTCTTGAGATTTACGAGTTTTCTCTTGTTATCCCCAGATGATTCTACAGGAGTCTCCTTTTTCCCCTCCGCAGTGGAAAATTCTCCTCGACTAATTGCTTCTTCCGTGAGCGCCACGCTTATGTCGATAGCCTTGGTGATCGTTGAACGTTTAGATGTTGTTACCAGGCTTAGAATCTGAGGTGCCAGTCCCCCGATGAAACGTTCGATCTTCCTAGGTTCTGTTTAAACAATTGTTAGGTTACATATGCTTAATTACCAATTATACTTCCTTCCTGAATCCACAGCTAATGACACTCGATCATTGATCGGTCGGGCGGTACTGGTTGGATCCTCGCAGTTAATCAAATAAGTAAGTCGTCAGTTCCTAACAAGTGTCGCTGACTCTTGTTGGCTAGCTCGTTCGGCTCCTAGTAGTTTGATGTTCATTTGAAAATCATCGTCCCTTCTCTTGGTGAGCAGAACTGGGGTTACTCAAAACTGAAGTTTTTGATCTGTTATCTTCCTTCTCTATCTACTACTGAAATTACACTGACAATCCTTGCGTTTCCGAAGGTGTAATCCGTTAGGGTGCGTTGGTTGCAGGCGCGACGCCTGGAAATAAAATCGATGCAAGAGTTCAATTTGTCGTTGGGGAGATAATTATGGCAAGTCATCGAGGAAGACTCCAGGATATTCTCTGATCACGGGGGTATCTTCGAGTTTTAGTTCTTCGGCTCTCTTGTCCCCGACATTAGCCAGAAAACAACACATCCTTTCCGCAACAACTTTCATACCCTCAATCAATTCGTGATCTGTATAGGCGTATCCTGCTTCGTGAGTCACGATCATTCCTTCATTCGTCATTGGGATGCGAACATCAATCTTTTCTCGATCGCTTGGCCACTAATCCATCCCAATTACCTCGTTGAAGCTTCCCAACTCAACTGGCAATAGATCTAGCGAAAACTTACGCTCTCCGGGTTCTATCTTGCCTCTTCCAATTACTTTGTTGGCTTCCACTAGCTTCCCGTTAGCTAGTACTATCGTGTGCGGATTATCTAACTCACTTGCTACTAAACCAAGTATACTCTCACTCTAGAGATGCGAAGCTAAAATTTGCAACAGTATCAAGTAGCACAGATGCATAACGTTGAGTAATATGGGACGTACCGATATCCTCGCTTGAATTTCTGGCGAGCCTCCCTAGCTCCGGTGTTGAGCTTTCATTCCCGTGCTTGAATATTTCTAGGGCAATATCTTCTGAAATGCTTTTTGCTCCCACAGTTAAAACAACCTTGTGCACGTTTCTGCTTGTCACTCGTTCTGCCCTGATATTTGTCATTGTCGTTGTTTCCTCCGTGATTCTCACTACCATCTTGGCCTCCATTTCTACTTTCAGTACCTCGCCTACAAGTTTCCTTAGGATGCCCCCTCTTGCCATAGTTATCACATTTTCCATATTTACATCGCCCGACATGATAACGTAAACAATTGTCGCACTTAGGTAGGATACCCATGTAGTCTTTTCCCTTCTTGGCCTTCTTCTCATTACTTACCCGAGTAACCTTCTTGAGATTTACGAGTTTTCTCTTGTTATCCCCAGATGATTCTACAGGAGTCTCCTTTTTCCCCTCCGCAGTGGAAAATTCTCCTCGACTAATTGCTTCTTCCGTGAGCGCCACGCTTATGTCGATAGCCTTGGTGATCGTTGAACGTTTAGATGTTGTTACCAGGCTTAGAATCTGAGGTGCCAGTCCCCCGATGAAACGTTCGATCTTCCTAGGTTCTGTTTAAACAATTGTTAGGTTACATATGCTTAATTACCAATTATACTTCCTTCCTGAATCCACAGCTAATGACACTCGATCATTGATCGGTCGGGCGGTACTGGTTGGATCCTCGCAGTTAATCAAATAAGTAAGTCGTCAGTTCCTAACAAGTGTCGCTGACTCTTGTTGGCTAGCTCGTTCGGCTCCTAGTAGTTTGATGTTCATTTGAAAATCATCGTCCCTTCTCTTGGTGAGCAGAACTGGGGTTACTCAAAACTGAAGTTTTTGATCTGTTATCTTCCTTCTCTATCTACTACTGAAATTACACTGACAATCCTTGCGTTTCCGAAGGTGTAATCCGTTAGGGTGCGTTGGTTGCAGGCGCGACGCCTGGAAATAAAATCGATGCAAGAGTTCAATTTGTCGTTGGGGAGATAATTCTGGCAAGTCATCGAGGAAGACTCCAGGATATTCTCTGATCACGGGGGTATCTTCGAGTTTTAGTTCTTCGGCTCTCTTGTCCCCGACATTAGCCAAAAAACAACACATCCTTTCCGCAACAACTTTCATACCCTCAATCAATTCGTGATCTGTATAGGCGTATCCTGCTTCGTGAGTCACGATCGTTCCTTCATTCATCATTGGGATGCGAACATCAATCTTTTCTCGATCGCTTGGCCACTAATCCATCCCAATTACCTCGTTGAAGCTTCCCAACTCAACTGGCAATAGATCTAGCGAAAACTTACGCTCTCCGGGTTCTATCTTGCCTCTTCCAATTACTTTGTTGGCTTCCACTAGCTTCCCGTTACCTAGTACTATCGTGTGCGGATTATCTAACTCACTTGCTACTAAACCAAGTATACTCTCACTCTAGAGATGCGAAGCTAAAATTTGCAACAGTATCAAGTAGCACAGATGCATAACGTTGAGTAATATGGGACGTACCGATATCCTCGCTTGAATTTCTGGCGAGCCTTCCTAGCTCCGGTGTTGAGCTTTCATTCCCGTGCTTGAATATTTCTAGGGCAATATCTTCTGAAATGCTTTTTGCTCCCACAGTTAAAACAACCTTGTGCACGTTTCTGCTTGTCACTCGTTCTGCCCTGATATTTGTCATTGTCGTTGTTTCCTCCGTGATTCTCACTACCATCTTGGCCTCCATTTCTACTTTCAGTACCTCGCCTACAAGTTTCCTTAGGATGCCCCCTCTTGCCATAGTTATCACATTTTCCATATTTACATCGCCCGACATGATAACGTAAACAATTGTCGCACTTAGGTAGGATACCCATGTAGTCTTTTCCCTTCTTGGCCTTCTTCTCATTACTTACCCGAGTAACCTTCTTGAGATTTACGAGTTTTCTCTTGTTATCCCCAGATGATTCTACAGGAGTCTCCTTTTTCCCCTCCGCAGTGGAAAATTCTCCTCGACTAATTGCTTCTTCCGTGAGCGCCACGCTTATGTCGATAGCCTTGGTGATCGTTGAACGTTTAGATGTTGTTACCAGGCTTAGAATCTGAGGTGCCAGTCCCCCGATGAAACGTTCGATCTTCCTAGGTTCTGTTTAAACAATTGTTAGGTTACATATGCTTAATTACCAATTATACTTCCTTCCTGAATCCACAGCTAATGACACTCGATCATTGATCGGTCGGGCGGTACTGGTTGGATCCTCGCAGTTAATCAAATAAGTAAGTCGTCAGTTCCTAACAAGTGTCGCTGACTCTTGTTGGCTAGCTCGTTCGGCTCCTAGTAGTTTGATGTTCATTTGAAAATCATCGTCCCTTCTCTTGGTGAGCAGAACTGGGGTTACTCAAAACTGAAGTTTTTGATCTGTTATCTTCCTTCTCTATCTACTACTGAAATTACACTGACAATCCTTGCGTTTCCGAAGGTGTAATCCGTTAGGGTGCGTTGGTTGCAGGCGCGACGCCTGGAAATAAAATCGATGCAAGAGTTCAATTTGTCGTTGGGGAGATAATTCTGGCAAGTCATCGAGGAAGACTCCAGGATATTCTCTGATCACGGGGGTATCTTCGAGTTTTAGTTCTTCGGCTCTCTTGTCCCCGACATTAGCCAGAAAACAACACATCCTTTCCGCAACAACTTTCATACCCTCAATCAAT
The DNA here is from genome assembly GCA_030545235.1 of Helianthus tuberosus. Taxonomy (NCBI): domain Eukaryota; kingdom Viridiplantae; phylum Streptophyta; class Magnoliopsida; order Asterales; family Asteraceae; genus Helianthus; species Helianthus tuberosus. The sequence goes on from CM060406.1 coordinate 123,817,495, forward strand.
TCGTGATCTGTATAGGCGTATCCTGCTTCGTGAGTCACGATCGTTCCTTCATTCGTCATTGGGATGCGAACATCAATCTTTTCTCGATCGCTTGGCCACTAATCCATCCCAATTACCTCGTTGAAGCTTCCCAACTCAACTGGCAATAGATCTAGCGAAAACTTACGCTCTCCGGGTTCTATCTTGCCTCTTCCAATTACTTTGTTGGCTTCCACTAGCTTCCCGTTACCTAGTACTATCGTGTGCGGATTATCTAACTCACTTGCTACTAAACCAAGTATACTCTCACTCTAGAGATGCGAAGCTAAAATTTGCAACAGTATCAAGTAGCACAGATGCATAACGTTGAGTAATATGGGACGTACCGATATCCTCGCTTGAATTTCTGGCGAGCCTCCCTAGCTCCGGTGTTGAGCTTTCATTCCCGTGCTTGAATATTTCTAGGGCAATATCTTCTGAAATGCTTTTTGCTCCCACAGTTAAAACAACCTTGTGCACGTTTCTGCTTGTCACTCGTTCTGCCCTGATATTTGTCATTGTCGTTGTTTCCTCCGTGATTCTCACTACCATCTTGGCCTCCATTTCTACTTTCAGTACCTCGCCTACAAGTTTCCTTAGGATGCCCCCTCTTGCCATAGTTATCACATTTTCCATATTTACATCGCCCGACATGATAACGTAAACAATTGTCGCACTTAGGTAGGATACCCATGTAGTCTTTTCCCTTCTTGGCCTTCTTCTCATTACTTACCCGAGTAACCTTCTTGAGATTTACGAGTTTTCTCTTGTTATCCCCAGATGATTCTACAGGAGTCTCCTTTTTCCCCTCCGCAGTGGAAAATTCTCCTCGACTAATTGCTTCTTCCGTGAGCGCCACGCTTATGTCGATAGCCTTGGTGATCGTTGAACGTTTAGATGTTGTTACCAGGCTTAGAATCTGAGGTGCCAGTCCCCCGATGAAACGTTCGATCTTCCTAGGTTCTGGTTCCACCAAACGCGAAGCAACTTGTGATAATTCGCCAAATCTCTGCACATAGTCGGCTATCTTTGGACCTTCCATTTTCAGGTTCCACAATTCAGTCTCCAATTTCTGGACTTCTGCCCTAGAGCAATATCTTTTACGCATTAGTTCCTTCAGCTCGTCCCACGTCAAAGCATTCGCAGCAGTCTCGCCCATTGTTTGAACCTAAAGGATCCACCATGACAGAGCCCCATCTACAAATAGTCCAGCTACGTACGTGACCTGATGTTTTGGGGCACATTTGCTCAACTGTAAGACATAATTCGTCTTCTCCACCCAACGCACAAAAGCTAAGGCACCCCCAGTGCCGTCAAATTCTCGAGGTTTGTGGATCAAGAACTGCTCGTAAGTGCAGCCGCTAGGTGGGTTATTTACTGAGGTACCTCCACCGTGTTCGGAGCGAAGGGCCTTGAGTTGTGCGATGACTTGCGATAGGCGCCCTTGCAGTTCTGACTCTGCTGTTGTCGGCAGAGGGTTGTTGGTATCGACGTTCCCTGGTATCGACATCTTCTGAAGAGAAGATTGGTTAGGTCAGGTCTTATTCGTTCGGGAAATGCATATAGTTGTTTAAAGATCATGTGCACATACACATTTTAGGTTATCATACCAACCAATCAAACAATAGTATCATCATAGTATGACCAAGTAATTTGGTAATTTTGTTTAATGAGAGCATAGCAAGTAAGCACCTAGTATTATAATTATACCACACACACATAGATCAATAACGTGCTTAGCGAAGACCTAGCGACTGAGTTTTCATTGGTTATTGGCCACAAAGTGTTGTCGCATGTTTAATGATGATTGGCTCTCATCATTCTCCGACCGCAATTGCATTGTCTTACGAAGTGCATCATACCAAAAGGGACACAGGGTCACCCTACCCTTGCCTAACAAGTATATCAGTATATCAAAATTACGTAGTCAGACGTGGTCTTCCAAAAGTCTTCATAATCTCGGCTCATCATTAGTGTCTTTACCCAATTGTAATGCAATCCGCATAGTCCAAAACAAACTATACTGGTGACTGAGGTGGAGGAGGAAAGAAAAGTAAACTGTTATCCTGCGTGAAATCCTCCTCGAGCTTGTATATACGTCGAAGAAATTAGCTGATCTGTCGCTTGGCAGTAAAGAAATGAGCATCAAATCTTGGGAAAAGTGTAATAGTAGCAGGGGAGAGTGCCAAAAGAATCTTTGATAGATGTGGAGGACCAAAGTATACTAGTAACAGACAGGGCGAAGGACGTGGTGTCTTTCATAAACTTTTCAGACAATATGCTGTCTTGTGATGTAGACACTTAAATCATGTTTTTGGTTATGTAATGTTTTGCATTTGAAGTTGCCAAACGTGGTGTCAGCTCAAACTCCAACATTCTGCGATTAATATCCTCAAATTGTAGTTGATGTTACAGGAGCAACTCATCTCGTGTGTGGCCTCCATAATGTGAGGGATGGTAAGGGTCTAAAATTAGCATAGTGTATTATAGGAACCATCGAAATAGCTCGTCCAGCGGTGTAGAGGTGAATGTAGCAGATGGTACGGCATGCGAGGTCTTAGAAAATGCTGCTGTAGCAAAACGGATCGTCATGAGGTGTGCTAGTGCAGCAGTCATGTCGTCGTTATCTGCGTCAGTAGTAGAAAGCTGTAATCCGGCTGTTTGTAAGGCTGTAGGTGTCACCGACTCAAAGGAGCCTGGAATCGCATGTACGCTAGAATCTGAAGATAGCTTGTTAACAGGGGTCTCGAGGAATGAAATTAGTAACGCGTTCTCGTCTTACTTTCCATCATCATGGGTGTCAGTAGGAGGACCATCACTAAACATGTCTACGTTATCAATTGTTCGTTGAGTATTCAACCTTCGAAAGGAATGTCCACAAGAGGCACATTGCTGAGGATCGGAGCCATGGTGAGCTTACCAACGGGATGACCAGAAATGAAGTGGTCATGGGCCGAAACAAGAGTGACAGAAGGATTCTTGTTAGAGAAGCCATCAGCAAGGGTAAGGTATCACTAGAATCTGGTAGCGCGGACTGTTGGAAGTCGTCCTCGTCCTTGGTCAGCATACCAGGATCACTCTTAGTGTCTGTAGTAAATATCTCTGGCGCAGATGCAGTCTCCTTATCCGCGGCGGTGGCCGTAGGGTTATCAATGTCTGATAACTCGCTTTCTAAATAGAGTGACATGTGTGCCTGTACATAATAGTCATAGCATGTATATCCATAGTAAGTACTAACAATTAGTGTATGCGAACAAGATAATTTGTCATGTGGTCATGTATTCACATTATTCTTCATGAAACCTACTATCCTTCCTAGTCTCTCAGACTAAGCCTCCCAATCTCTCAGACTTAATTTCCCTAGTCTCTCAGACTCATTTTCCCTAGTCTCTCAGACTCAATTTTTTTCCAGTCTCTAAGTCTAATTCACTGGTCTCTAAGACCAATCCTCCCACAGTCTCTAAGACTGATCCTCCCTCAGTCTCTAAGACTGAATTATAAATATAAATTTTGAAATGTGTATTTGTGCCTTTTTGTTTGTAAAAATGTTTGTTCCCTGGATCTGGACGTTTTGTGTATGCAATGAAAACATCTTGTGAAAACATTTTCGTGAGAGCCCTAATGATCGTAGTCTAGACTCAAGAAAGAATCCTAGTTCGCTACGACCGAATAAATGTATTGAATAATATGTCAAAGTGTTCATGTCAAGATGTAAATCATGTAGTGTGAAACAATTGTCAAACATGTTATGTGTCAAATGTAAACCATGTCAAATGTCAATGTCAAATATCCATGTCAAATGTCTATGTCAAATATCCATGTCAAATGTCTATGTCAAATATCCATGTCAAATGTCTTTGTCAAATGTCTTTGTCAAATGTCTATGTCAAAATGTCATGTATGGCAAGTGAAATGTCTCAACTAAATCATATGCACAGAAACAAAATGTTGAAGTAAAACATGGTTTAAATCAATCTTATGTCTTTGTGGAAAAATGCATGCAAATATTTAATATGAACATTTATGCGGTATTGTGAAAATGCATACATCCAAGCCTTGTGACTGTGGTGATAAACCCTTTAAACAAATTAAAGGTCTATCTGTCTTATATCATCGAATTCGGTCATTCCTTTCATCCCCTTTCCCTGGGACGTCCGGAACGGGAGTTGTCAATTCCTATGGTACCACTACCTACTAACGAACGGCGTAGCTAATGTTAATGAATGTATTGTCCCATGTAAACAAACCAAATGTCATACCAAAATGTAAACATGTGAAAACAATGCACTAAGTATGTAATCAAATGAACATACATAGCGTGAAATGTCATGTAAAATGATGTACTAAGCAATGCACACAATGGGCACACCTAGCAGGAAATGTCATGTAAAACAATGTACTAAGTAATGAACATAATGGGCACACCTAGCAGGAAATGTCATGTAAAACAATGTACTAAGTAATGCACACAATGGGCACACCTAGCAGGAAATGTCATGTAAAACAATGTACTAAGTAATGCACATAATAGGCACACCTAGCATGAAATGTTATAAAATCATGTACTATAATGTACTAACGAACATAGCAGTATATGATGTGAAAACAGGAAAGCATGAAAGTAACAAGTAGGCACATATGTTTCACCCCAAAACAGTTTGGAAAACGGTAAAAGAGGGGTCTATGTACTCACTTGAGATTGCTCAGATGTCTAAAGATAATCACCAAGCAACGCTAGAGATCTCGGAATCAAACGGCACCTAATATAGGTAACTATGTTAATAAACCGGACCTATCTCGGAAGACTGGGTAGCATTAGGGTTTGTAAACCAAATGAGTGTAGGAACTCACGTGATATGGTTTAACAAAGCCTACATACTAAATGAAACTTAACCTTAGTCTTATTGACCCATTATGATCCGTTTAGGTAGCTTATGCTACTTTAACGCATCATGCGCGTGAAACGCGTTCGGACCGCCTAACTAGCCCTATGACAAGTGTTATATGCCTAATCATGTTACATAATCAGTTATGTGACAAAGGTTTAGGTTACATATGCTTAATTACCAATTATACATGAAAAGGGTATTCTGGTAATTTACCTAAGGCATATAAACTACCTATCATACAACTACTTAAACGATGTGACCATAGGGTATAACCTCGGAAGGTTATTCCCTACCTACTATGGTCACCTAATGTGTTTGGTCGGATCCTAATGATCGACCAAATGGGTCGGGTTCGAAGGTATAGGCGATTTATTAGATCGCCTACCCTACGACCCTAGACAACGTGGTAATCAGTAGGCATAGCCCCAAGGGACTATAACCAACGTGATTACACTCACGTTGCGAAGTTCAAACGAACTTCGCATTGACCATTACTGGTCAACGCTGAAAGTCAAACAAAGTTTGACTTTCTGACTCGAAAAGCAGTAAAATAAGGAAAAGAACGAAAGAATACTTACGAAGGGTCCCCGAATGCTAATCCCGATCTAAGAACTCAGGAATGAAACAATGGTTTCAACTTAGAGCTCTCAAATCAGAATTCTTGTGCTTTAAAACAATGAAAGGCATGGGGTATATATAGTGTTCGGTGAACCGTTGAGATCGTTTCATGGAAACCGTGATTCGATCACATCCGTACACTTGTTGAAAGGTTATGGAAGCTACATATGATCCTTATCTTAGTGACTAAGCAACTTAGAACATGTGGTGAAGGATCAATCAGCTGCAACTTGTGTTTAAAAACATTGAATCTGATCTGATAGGCAGTCGCGTAGCGCGACGGGTAAGCCCATAGGGCTCGCGCTACGCTAGCACCCCCCAGAATCAGAAAAGTTTCATAATTGGCAGAAATAGTCCTTGCACGTGTTTAAGGCCTTTTTCGATGCGTTTGAACCCCGTTAACCTCATTTCAAGGCTCTAAAATGAAGTTAAAGTATAGGGAACTCAAAACATTCTCAAAAATATGCCGGATGATGGTTCGTTTGGTCGTACGAACGCGATGTTCGCTTAATTACGACGGAATGCGCACAAGCGCGAAAAACGATCCAAATGACGCGACGAATGGATTTTTCTTATGGCGAACACTAAAATATAATATAGTCATGCTTACATAAATTTTTGGATGTCCGGATGTATTCAGAACGTAAGTTATGCGCGAAAATGCAAACTTGTGCACTTTTTGACACTTTTAGTCCCTGAATGACCCAAAAGTTTATTTTAGCACACCGAACCCCTCAAAGCCTATTTCTAAGCTATGTAAAGGATATTTAAGGTGTGTTTAACTTATGGTTATATTCCGGAATGTTCGTTACAGTTCAAATTGGCATACTTTCGCAGTTTGTCAAGTTTAGTCCCTGTAAGCGAATTAACTTGTTTTTGCCATACCAAAGCCTTCAAAACTTATTTCTAGGTTATGTAAAGGTTATTTAAGGTATGTTGAGTATATGTTGATGTTCCAGAGTATTTCTCGCATTAAACTGAGTACGTTTACGCACTAGTTTACGTATAACTCTCCAGAAAGTGATGTAGAGTTTGGAATTGAATAAAAGTCAAAACATGAAAAATGTAAAACATAACAAAACAAACATTGGGATCAAATAACATTGTATTATTGATAATAGAACTGTTCATAGCGATTACAAGCACAGTTGTTACATAAGTTTAGAAAACAGCTTTGGTATCAAAACAAACGGTTTTGATACCTAAGAGTAGTTTGGTTACAAAATACGCAATAACACGTATTTTGGCCGAAACTACGACTCATCACTGAGCCTTGATAACGTGGTAATCAGTAGGTATAGTCACTAGGGACTATAACCATCGTGATTACGCTCACGTTATGAAGTTCATACGAACTTCACATTGACCATAAACTGGTCAATGCAGAAAGTCAAACAAGGTTTGACTTTAACGCTAAAAGAATAACAAGAAAGAAGGAACACTTACAAAGGGTCCCCGAAAGCTTTGATCTCCAAGTAATCTCAGGTAGGAAGTGTATGAACACAACCACTTAGAGAAAAACTCAGATTTCAAGTGGGTTTTGCAATGAATGGGGTTGGGTATTTATAGTGTTTGGACCACCGTTAGGATCATTTCTCGTAACCCGTGATTGAATCACATCCCTACACTTGTTGGTGAGCTCATATGCAACATATTGGCCCCCTAGAAGCAGGAAACAACACTTGGAATTGGATTGGGAGTGCATAACAGCTGTTAACAGCTGTTAAATTCAGTTAATCTAGTCTGGGGAACTGACGTGGGCCGCGTAAGGATACACACAAGACTTACGCGGGCCGCCTGGCCTTGTCTGATCAGAAACAACTTTGCCATTTTGACAGTTTTGGTCCCTGTTGGTGTTTAAGCTCATTTCCGACACTTATAAGGCCCGTAAAGCCAACTTTAAGGCCCTAAAATGATGCCTAAACATTTTGGAAATGAAACATGCTCAAAAATATGCCGAATGTTGGTTCTTTTGGTCGTACGATCGCGATGTTCGCTTAATTACGACGGAATGCGCATAAGCGCGAAAAACGATCCAAATTGCGTGACGAATGGGTTTTTCTTATGCCAAACACTAAAATAAAATATTTTAGTGCTTACATAAATTTTTGGATGTTCGGATGTATTCAGAACATAAGTTACGCGCGAAAATGCAAACTTGTGCACTTTTTGACGCTTTTAGTCCCTGAATGACCCAAAAGTTTATTTTAGCACACCGAACCCCTTAAAGCCTATTTCTAAGCTATGCAAAGGATATTTATGGTATGTTTAACTTATGGTCATGTTCTGGAATGTCTGTTACAGTTCAAATTGGCATACTTTCGCAGTTTGTCAAATTTAGTCCCTGTAGTTGAATTAACTTGTTTTCACCACACCAAACCTTCCAAAACTTACATCTAAGTTATGTAAAGGTTATTTAAGGTATGTTAAGCCTATTTCACTATTACGGAGTGTTTGTTGCATTAAAATGGTTATATCTACGCATCAGAGCGCGTATAACCCTCCAGAAAGCGATTTAAAGCTTGAAATCGAACAAGAGATGATATGTGCAAACGATACACATATTTTTACAAATCCCAAGTATGAAATACAATATTTCATTGGTTTGGCATTTGTTTGATGGTTGAAGTAACACAGGTGTCACATACTACTAGCACAAGGCTAGGGAAGAAACAAGGCGTAAAAGTGGTGGATAAAAGAAATCTAGAGTGGTCCTTAAGCTTCCAAGTGCACTAAGCTTGTTTGTTGAACTCCTTGCACCTTTGAGTGTATGAGAAACACTTGTATGGAGGTTGGATGGTGGTGATAGGGTGGTTGATGGTGGCGGCCGTGAGGTGGTGTAGGAGGGAAGGAGAGAGCAACTTGATTTGTGTGTTGTGAAGAAATGAAAGTCTAAAACCCTTAGAATTATTTATAATCCAAATCCCTTATTACCCAACATACAAAGTGTCCTTAATCCACCAACATTTAGGAATAAAATAATCAAAGGAAGGCAAGGGGTGGGTCACCCCTTGTGACCGTCAAAATGAGGGGGGGGTATGGTTGGGGTGTAATGGTGAAGTAACTAATTTGGTTAGGATTTGAGTATTTAGTTAGTGTATATTATGTGTCTTATAATACAAGTTGTGTTAGGGTGTTCGGGGACCCTAACTAGCTCAGAAAAGTAAAAACAATGTCTTTGGCAATATTTTTATGTTCCGGGTAAAGTCCGGTTGTTTGGTTGGATATCGATTCATTAAAGTGTTAAATAAAGCTTTAAAGTGTCTTTTATATTGTTTTTAGTGACACATTAAATTACCAACACTTTGTAAGGTGTCTAGGACTATTTTGCCAAGTTTTTACACTTTACTAGCATTGTTAAATGCTGAATTTTGGTTAACTAGTGCAAAATTCTGCACTTTAAGTATGTTTTAGGCACTTCCGGGCACTACAACTATCACCTAGTGACGCAGTTTAGTGATCCTCACCTCCCTACACTCCCTACCAGTGTAGTACTTCATTCCCGGCTCATACTGGGCCTCAATAATATTGTCTGTCTAGGTGCTGGCATTGTCAGCATGTTTCCTGGGTTATCCGTTTAGTGTGCTAACTGTGTTTTGTGCATCATGGTTGTCACTAATGTTTGTATGTAATGAATGGAGTGACAGTAATAAAATGTGATGCATGACTATGTATGTATCAGAGAACAGAAAGCAGATTAATCACAATTGTAATCAAGCACAGTAATCAAGCACTAATTAAATATTAATTAATTGTACGGATACCTGTAATTTTTAGGGTTGTCACAATCGGGGCTTAAACGTGTCAAAAATCAACTTTATTGGATGCAGGGACCTGTTCTGCCAAAAACAGGCTCCCTCATGCCATGCGCCAGACCCAAGTGCTCCTGGCACGTGGTGCGAGAGCGCCCTTTTTCAGCAGAACAATTTTCAGCAACTGGGTTGATTTTCCGGGGTTTTTATTCAATTTTTGCAATACTTGGAGCTGGTTTTGGACTCCCCTAGTATTGTAAAACAGCGGGTACACATGGAGGGCCAGGATTGAAGCTTAAAAATCAAGAAATGATCCTAACGGTTTTCGAAATCCTATATAAACCCACCCCCATTTCATTTCACACCTGCACAAATAAGAATTTCTCTCATTTCTGGACAAATTGGGACGATCCCTTCTAGTTGAAGGTCCTAATCTTCTTGTTTTCTTGTTCTATCTTCATTGCTTGGACCTCTTGTAAGCTTCTTTCATGCTTTTATGCGTTTTTAAGCATGAAAGTCAAACAGTGTTTGACTTAATGCTTTGACCAGTCTTTGGTCAACACAAAGTTCCTTTGAAATTTGCAACGTGAGCGTAATCACGATGGTTATAGTCCCTTGTGTCTATACCTACTGATTACCACGTTGTTTAGGCGTATTGACGAGTCATAGTTTCGGTCAAAATACGTGTTTATGCGTATTTTGCCACGAAACTATCTTTGGGTATCAAAACACTTTGTTTTGATATCAAACTTGTTTTCTAACTTAGTTAAACATGTTTTAACATGTTTAACTCGTCACTTTTAGTTTTGTGCTTATATAGGGCCGTAAGGTAAGCGATCTAAACAGCCGCTTAGACTTTCGAACCCGACCCGTTTGGTCGATCATTAGGATCCGACCAAACATATGTTGTGACCATAGTTGTATATGGAATAACCTTCCGAGGTTATACCTTATGGTCACTACGTTTAGTTAGTTGTATGATAGGTACTTTATGTACCTTAGGAAAATGACCAAAATGCCCTTTTTGCGTATAATTTCATTTTAAGCATATGTAACCTAAATTTTGACATCTAAACTGATTAGGCAACATTATTAGACATGTTAATTCATATAATACTTGTCATAGGACTAGTTAGGTGGTCCGAACGCGTTTTACGCGAACGACACGTTATCGTAGCGTAAGCTACCTTAACGAGTCGTAATGGGTCATAAGCACTTAGGATAAGTTCCATTTTAGAATGTAGGCTTTGTTAAACCATATTACATGAGTTCCTATACTCATTTGGGTCCGATTTAGGTCCGATTTATTAACATAGTTACCTATATTAGGTGCCGTTTGATTTCCGTGTTCCCTCAAGCATTGTTTGATTGTTGTTTCAAGATCATTTAGCAATATCAAGTGAGTACATAGTCCCCTCTTTTACTGTTTTCAAATATTTTGGGGTGAAACACGTGTGCCTACTTGTTTACTTTTGTGCTTTTGATGCTTTTATAACATATACTTGCTATGATCATATAGTACACGTATAGTACATGATTTAATCCATGTTTATGCTATGTATGTTTAATTAACATGGTAGTACATTGATTTCATAAACACATTTGTTTCATATGTTTATTTCAGACTATGTATGTTCATTTAGCATACTTAGTACATTGTTTTCATATAACATGATTACATTTGGTATGAAATTTGGTTTGTTTAAATGGGACAAAAATACATTCATTAACATTGATCACGCCGCTTGGTAGTAAGTAGTGGTACCATAGGATCTGACAAATCCCATTTCTGGCTTCCTAGGTTTGTTTGGAAGTAGGAAATGACTGAATCTAATATTCATAAATTTTGATAAAACTTTAATTTGTTTAAGGGTTTGTCGCCACAGTCGCAAGGCATAAATGTATGCGTTTTAATAATACCGCATAAATGTTTGTATCAGTAAAGCATGTATTTATTTTACAAAACATAACTTTTGATTTAAACTATGATTTATTTCAATACATTGTTTTGTGCATTTATCTATGGTTTTAGTTGACACATTTTACTTGCCATACATAACATTTGATTACACATTACATGATTTACATTTGACAATAGACATTGTATACATAAACATTTTGACATTTGTATAAACAAGACATGTTGGTGGTTTGTTTGGGTAAGTGATTTATATAACGAGGCGTGTGTAATATGATAAAAGCATGGTGGATACGCCGCTGGTACTTCCTATATATAAGTGCTTTTATGATATTGCATATCGTAGCGTTATATAAACCATTTCAATTTAGACATATTACATTTTATAAAAAGAACATATTTTCACATAAACATTGTTTTACAAATAACATAACTTATACAAATTCATTTTACTTGTTTATTTATTTAACCACACATCTTCCTTTTATATCATCAAATTTCCTATGGATTTTCATATGATTTACAAAGAAAAACATTTTACAAGGTTCATGACTAACTTTTGTTAAACTATTCTTTAAATTACAAGTCATGAATCCTAAATCAATAAACCTATGTATCTCACAGGCATTTTTATGCTGACGTACCTATTTTCACATGTGTTTTCAGGAGATGATGCATAGGAATGATCAAGATACACTTAGGTGGACCTGTGCCTTAGTGACATAAAATGAAGCTAGAATTGTTTTAACTATGTTATGTACTCTTTGTTTCTGTTGTTTTAAGACAATGTAACCTCTTTGTGTATAAATAAAACAAAACTTTAATTACCATGGTTGTGAAACAATAATTCTGTTGCTACACTCCCTGACGTTTCCGCCGCGGTTTGTTGTTTTACGCGGTCGGGGTGTGACAAAAATCGCAAAAGTTTGGATGCTTCCTATGTCATCACACATATTAATGTCCTCATGAAATATTAGTGATCTCGATTTCAATTACGTTTACATACCACCTTTCATACAAATACATCTCACATTTTACAAATATACATTTTATACATGTTAACTACATGAATTCACCAACTTTGTTGACGTTTTTTTTTTCAAACTTGCATATGTTTCAGGAAATTAGTGGAAGGCTTTGCCGGTTTTTGCTTCAAGATTTCGAGTGTCCTAACTCCATGCCTCTTTTGCTAGATTGTTCATCATATCCCTAACTATTAGACAATCTTCTAGATTGGTGTCTTTAGTTGAGGGTTGGAAGTTTAATTATTCGAAGTGTGTGTTCGATGATATGATGGCTAATGTGAAGACGTTAAACAAGAAATACTGGTTCAAATTTCCAAGGTTCTTGCAAATGATTCTAGAAGCCAAGTATTCTCAGCTGCAACCGACTGTGAGCATCTATGATACAAAGATAATGAATCATATGGACTTCTCAATGCTCAATCAGAAGAGAATAGATCTTCACGTGACATATCAAAACAGGAAGCCGTTGGCAAAGTTTGGTGCATTTCCTGAGATTGTTGAGAAGGTTCAAGCACCGGTTAATGCTGCTGTGTCGATGAACATGATGTACAGATTATCGATGCACCTCGTGGATCGAGTGAGCCGGTTGAAAATGTGGATCTGACAGGGGTTGAGAGTAAAGAAGGGAACATGTTTGTTGAGATGTTGATGGATGACGCAGATATTAATGCGAAGTTTGGTAATATTGAAACAGAGATTAATACAGAGAGTCTTACAACAGACATGCCTAATGAAGATCAATCGTCAAGTGTGAATCCTCCTCACACTGAACCAGTTGAGTCTGTTTCTGCTGAACCTGAAGATGTGACTGAAGATCCCACGGCTGATCTTCATCCTAGGAAGCGAAGCAGAAGAGATCCTAGGATCAGCCGTGAGATAGCTGATGAAACAGGATCAAACCCAGAACCGACCATGCTTGTAGTTTCTGAATGACCACTTGTTCGTGTTTCTGGAACACCTGTGAGTGAAGCCATAATCAAATTTATATCTAACCCAAGAGCAGCAATGTATATGCCTGCTCCCAAGACATTGAGGGGTCAAGCAACACTCCATCTAACGCTGATGTGTTGAAAGCTGCGGAGCTGTTGCAATAAGCTGCAGCAACTACTGAGCCAAACTAGGAAGGAACTCATGAAGCGTCTAGTAGCCCTGATAGTGAAGAATTATTTGAAGATAATGAAGTTGTAGTTCTGATGAAGAGGATCACTGCCCTTGAAGAAGATAAGAATTTCAAAGATGTCCAAATTGCAAGCTTAATGGAAGAAATAACCCACAAAAATAGCAGACTCACGAGTTTGAGACAAATTTGGGATCCCATGCAGCGGTGGTTATAGATCCCAAGCAGAAGTTAGAAGGAAAGTTTCCGAAGGAGTTTGTTGAGCCTCCTAAAGAATACGCTGCTGTCGAAAAAGCTCAAATGGATAAAGAACGCGAGGAAGCGATTGATCGATATATTCAGAATCCTCCTCGTACTGTTAACCAGAAAAAAGAAGCAGAAGGAGGTGACTATGAGAAATGTGGGTGCTGAAAGAAACTTCAGATATCGAGACCAGCCAGACATATATGTAGTTACTACAGAAAAGGATAGATTTGATGTGCATGGAAATAGGTCTGGGATTGTAAGCTGGGCATACAATGATGATAAGGGAATGTTTCTGGCAAAGAGAAAGAATGGGGCTGTGAAGTATTACAATCATTCTGATGCTTTCGAGTCTTGGACGGTAGTAGATCTTCGGGAACTAAGTAAAGCTCCTTATCATGATCAGTGCAGAGATCACAATTGCAAAATTGGATGGAACTTCTATAACAAACTGCAAAAACAAGCGCAAGTGAATTTCAAGGATATGAAATTAGCGCAATGGTTTGTCATGGAACATGAAGATGTCATAGATCCTTCCACCAACAAACCATATAAGACAGTGATGTGGCCTCCTACGAAGCAAACAAAGACTGTTCCATTGCTGAAGGAGCTTCCAGATAACAGCTTAAAGGATTTACAATTCTGGATGTATGATCCCGTTACTGGTCAAGCGGTGATAGTTTGTGTAAACGAAATGTACAGGGTTGCTGATGTGAAAGACTTGATGCGTTTTGGAGAGAATGACATAAAGCTGCTGGGAAGGACGCAGATCAAGAGTGATCCACAGTATGAAGTCTGTGCAAAGAATTTTACTGTTGCAATTGCATAGATTACATTGCTCAAGTTATGATCTGGACAACGAAGTAGAGTGGAAACTCAGTTATTTGGTCCTTATGTTGGAAGGCAATTGCCTGATCCCCAGAAGAAGAAAAAGAAGAAACACAAGTGAAGCATGAGCTGCTAAGACAACATAAACCTAGGGGTATTGTAAGGGCATGTACTTATAGGTTTACGTTTGTCTTGGGTTTACAAGTTTTGGGTTGGTTACTAGTTTGGATTGGGCTTGGTTGATGTCTATTATATACGAATAGGGGTTTGGGCTTGCCCAGTTATATTCGGTCATCCTATATGTTACAAATAGGATGCACCTAGGTCTTGTTTTGGTTGTTGATTATTTGCAAAACTTATTGGCGTGTACCAGACTATCCTTAAGGGATCGTGTGCACCTTCCATCGAATACAATACAATCAATTTCTTCTTCATTCTTCTACATCTTTCTCGTTTTCCCGCAATTTGTTTAGGTGTTTGTGATATCTGATTGTGGTTCTTGGACTTACAAAAGCTGAAGTTGAGAATCAACTCAACAAAAAAATAAAACGTGTGAGAAGTGATAGAGGAGGTGAATATGTTTCACCATCTGGGGAAGTATGTGCAAAAAGTGGCATAATATATAAGTGTACCCCTCCTTATACACCATCGTGGAGCGAAAGAATCTTACACTAAAAGAAATGATGAATGCCATGTTGATAAGTTCAAGGATGAGCCAGGACATGTGGGAGGAGGCCATATTGTCGGCCATTTTTTTGTTAAATAAAATACCTTTAAAGAATAAGGATGTAACACCTCATGAGTTATGGCGGGGACATAAATCGTCTTATAAATACTTGAAAGTGTGGGGGTGCCTGGCCAAGGTGATTGTTACACCCCCTAAGGCACTTAGAATAGGGCCAAAAACTGTGATTGCATTTTCATTGGATATGCCAAAAACGGTAGTTCACATCGTTTTCTTGTACATGAATACAAGAATCCTGATGCGCACAAGGGCTCTATCATAAAGACAAGGCCAGGAAATGTGACTTACTTTGAAAAAGAGTTTCCAATGTTAGTACAAACTCATGAGAGTTGTTCAATAACCAATCATGCAAGTTCATCAACAATGGTTGATGAGATTGTTTGAGAGGAAACTGAAGAACAATTAGATTCTGAAGAGGGTGAGCCAAGAAGAAGTAAAAGGCAAAGGACTGAGAAATCCTTTGCTCCTGACTTTCTTACATTCAAGGTTGAGAGTGAGCCTCAAACCTATCGAGAAGCAATCAGATCTTCAGATTGACCTTAGTGGAAAGAAGCCATCAAGAGTGAAATTGATTCTATCTTATAGAATCATACTTGGGAGCTAGTAGATCTTCCACCAAGGTGTAAGCCACTTGGATATCGATGGATATTCAAGAAAATGATGAAAGCTGATGACTCTGTCGACAAGTATAAGGCAAGGCTTGTGATCAAACGGTTTAGACAAAAGGAAGGTCTTGACTATTTTGACACATACTCTCCTGTGACTAGAATAACCTCTATTAGATTGGTGCTTGCAATTGCAGCTTTGAGAAACTTGGAAATACATTAAATGGATGTAAAAACCCGTATTTCTTAATGTGGAATTAGAGGAAGAGATTTACATGGAGCAACCAGAGGGTTTCTCTGCTCCTGGCCAAGAGGGCAAAGTTGTAACAACCCGACTTTTGGATCGTTACTTGTTTGCTTTTGCTTCAATTTGTAATCGTCTTGTATTCTGGGATTCGATATAAATAAAGGGTTATGTTATACAAAATACATTTTCATCACACCGCACCACTACACGTTTAAACGCTTTATATTAAAAAATGCTTACGCAACACGAATTACAGAGAATTATGCTATTTAAATTACCGAGTGTGTTTGTTTGTTCGGTAACCACTCACGCCTTCGCATTCGCTTATCACGACTAACACGCTAAATCGCAAATGCTGTTATTAGTAGTAATAATGTTATGCTATGTGTTCTTATGTGCCTTACTTGTGTGTGCTTATTATGTGTATTATTACTCACAAACACTATCGCAACGTAAACTCAACGCTACTCACACGACTCGATTTATCACAGTAAAACACAACGCGACCCGACACTCAGTGCTACATTAAAATACTTAAGGTACCAATACTACATAATGCAACAAAATACATTAAACAAGCATCCTATACGCGAAAACGAGGAATTCCAGCACAAAACATCACCTTCGAACAAAACCAAGACGCCTCGTACGAAGGCAGCTGGTTCGAACCAAGGGCTGTTATGCGAACCCAGCTCCTCTATAAATACCCAAGCCCCTCCTCATTCATTCTCACTTGCTGATTTCATACCGAAACTCTGCCGAATTGCTGTCCGACCATTTTTAAGTAAGATTTAACAATTTTATTCAATTATACAACGTTTTCCACTTCGATTTCCACAAGAATCACTTCATTTTCATCTATAACTCTTATGTTCTCACTTAAAACTTCATCTTTTTACTTGAACTTCTTCTTTTCTTCATAAATTCCAGTTTTTACAAAAATCTTCATCTTTTTCATCAAACATTCTTCTTTTACAATAGATTTACACTTAACCGAGTGTATTGGGACTAGCTACGGCTTCCCAAGTTAGAAATCTGTTTATTTCACACTCACCAAGTGCAAGATCTAAGTAAAAACCTTTCAAAACTTTCTTAAATATGATTTTTTACACCAAACCGAACTAAAAATGACATGTATCCCGTTCACTGAATAGTGGAATGAGGCAATGTTGAAACCAGCTTGAAAAGGACTCGGTAACACATCCGATTCATGCGAAGACACAACATCGAATGCCAAAAACAACCACGTTTGTGAACTGGACTGTTTTGTGTGAAGCCAACTTTGTACAAAGGCACATGGCCTCGTATGAATGTTCTGCCTTCGTACGAAGGCACTGGTTTTACACTTAACAGCCCAATTCCCACCCGTGACATAATCAAAGACCTCTCCGACTTTAAGTTTAATCAGTAGCTTATGGTTGGAGGGATGAACACTCGATTTTCCAAAGACGACGCAAATACACTCGATTTTGGACCACGGAAGCACCACGTGTACGGAGACCCACCTTCGTACGAAGGCACACCTTCATACGAAGGCACACCTTCATACGAAGGCACCGGCTTCATACGAAGCTTCTCTTTACCACCAACGCTCCGATTTTCGATGTTTCAGCACTTTGGAGGACTTACGCTTCTGTTCCCGTACGCAGGCTGATCCGGCGCTCCCTTCAATCCATTGAGGATCATGTTTCTTGATTAGTACACTCTCTATGAGTATACTCGAACTCATTTTCGTTTAACGCACTTTTGGGTGTTACATACGTTCTCTATCAAAGCACAACACACAACGCAAACACTTTATAAACGCTAACCGCTCCCGCATGCTATACTTGATTTGTTGAATGCATGCTACTATGCTTACACAATGTTATGCTAGACTGCCTTTACCATCGATAGTACTATAGTTTGGACTCAGCACCTGTTGTGACAGGGGTTGCTAAGGATCACATCACTTTACTTCACGAGTTTACTTCGGTGAATATGTGTTAGGCATACTCTACATCACAGTCACGTGGATAGGTTGTATCATTGTTGGTAGTTACATGCTTCGCCCATTACGTGTTACATGCTAGTTATGCGTAAACGCTTTTCATACTATATCTATGCAAACTTGTGTACTCACCTTTACTTTATGTATTGACTTTTATTTTAGCGTATGTGACAGGTTGATGGTCTGTTTGTTGCAATAGATTAGGAAGTCTAGTAACCCGCAAATAAAATCTAGGTTGTCAGACTTGTTTTTGTTTAAGAAATGTGAACTCTGTGATAACTGTTTGTGAATTATTTGTTTATTGGTATGGGGCAATGAACCTTTTACATATTGTCATTTAATAGTTGTTATGGATCCTCTTGAACAATCTGGTTCGCCTAGTGTCGCGCCCTGATGATTCCGCCATCGGTTGGGGTGTGACAGATTGGTAACAGAGCCATAACTATATTGAATTAGGTCGAGTCATGTAGAATTGACCTAGTCTAGCTTCGTACGAACCCACTTGGGGCTTCATACGAAGACACATGCTATGCTCTTGTTCGAACTTACAAATTGCACCTTCGTACGAACCCACATATACAGCTTCGTACGAAGGGGAAACCTTTCCTAAGGCAAGTGGTATTTCGCCTTTCCTATGGCTAACACGATACACTTATTTTGAAAACGCTCGCATAACACAAACGAGTGATTGTGTTGAGATTAGGTGTGAAAACCAAGAACTCTCGATAAGATCACTCACTTCGCGTATTTTTACGCTCAACACGAGAATCTTTCATTGAGTTAGGAGTGAAATCCACATCTCAACGGAAATCTCCATCTCTATCCAGTGGTTGTCTAGCCACAGTTAGGAGCAAGTTGTTAAGTTAGGGGTGAAACCCGCATCTTAATGACATGTTCCACTCCCTACTGTCACACCCTGGCTTTGCGAAAGCGTGGTTAATTTGGTGTGACTTCTTAATACCATAGCTTAACCATAACAAAGCTATATGAAATAAAACCATGCAAGATCATCCATTCGATTAAGTTTTAAAAACCAAATACAACAACTTTGTCTTAACGGAAACACATCCTAACGACATAAACATTGTTCAACAAACACAACATAACATAAGCATAGTTTAAGGACTGTGACTTGTCCAGGAAAGAGTCACATTCCCTAAACCCAGATGATCTCGTAACTAGTGCAGCGGGAAAACGTGTCATACCGCGCCAGATCCTTTAATTCCCTGAAATACATGTAAGTTGAAAAATCAACAATAATGTTGAGCGAGTTCATGTGTAAGTGAGTAAATAAACCTTTGTAAGTATAAAAATCCTGGTATGTAGCACATAAGGGAATTGAGATCACCAATGGTTTGCAAGGCCACTGATATATGTGAAGTGCAAGTAGGGAGACTCAAACCTAGCGGATTTATGCGTCGGGCACGAAGTCACCCCGAGGTCCGTTTCTAGTTTGGCCTGGGGCTGGGCTCGCTACACTCAGATAGATCAACCGCTCCTGTCCCTCGGTCCTACCATGAGGACTAATGGCCTCATGTTGCTCCTACCCACTCACATGATCTAAGTAGTAAACCTCCTTATGCTAACCATACCATGTATAAAGTACTTGTAATCAAAGTAACATGTATTTCACCCCCCGTAGTTTAGAAAACTGAAAACAGCTAAGAGAAAAGGGGGACATGAACTCACAGTGGTGCGTCTCTACCAAGTATACCTCCAAATCAAGCAGCTGTGTGACGACCTACACGTACTAACTCTGTTAGACGGACGGTCGTGCCTTAGCTTTAAGGTTTAAGTTTTCGGGAAATAGTTAGACAACTATTTTGTGTTTACATTCTGTATACTTGGTAATCATTTTCCTTCCCAAGGATGGGGGATTTAATACATGTATGTTCATGAATATTTCCTTAAAATGTGTAAGTTACGTTTTAACGATCGAGTGGTAATAATAATTACCGGTGTAACTTATGTATTTATCGTAGAGGCGTTCGTATTATTTTGGATTCGTTAACATTCGATAGTATTATTTTTACCCTAAAAATAATACTAGTATTTTCACAAAATAATCATAAACACACATCAAGTGACTTTATGAGAAATATATACTAAATATATATTTACCAAGTTTTATTTTGTGAAATCCCACCTCCGATGTTTTGTAAATAAAGTCGTGGCGAAATCTATAATTTGAAAACAAGTCGAAAAGTATTTCTAACACTTATAGTGAAAATAATTCTAAGTGTTAGGATTTTAGAAAAATTTCGCCAGAGTTTCCTCTGTAACTGGAGGTGGCCACGCTTTTAAGCGTATCATTTTCTTTCATAATTCAAACCAACATTCTTTTCATTCAATCAAACCAATGTCTAAAACAACAAACTAGTAAATAAACATGTATATCGCATAAGTTACATGAACTTGCGTTTTATCCAAGAATATAAAGTAAATTCCATTACTTTTAGTGGATCTTTATATAAATTAATCCGGTTTCGTAAAAACCCCGTTTTTAAAGAAATTCTATCTTTACAACTTCTTATCAAATTTTACAAAGATAGTTATTTTGTCGAAACTTAGTGCTACACAAGTGTTTACACACTTGTGTGTTCTAAAAATCATTCTTGCTCATGTACGATCCATTTTTAGACAAATATGGTTTCTTTGACACTCGGTCCTTTGAAAATACCACTTGTAGATTCGTAGATCTACTAGTTTTAAACACTGTTTTGTAAGTAAAATCGCTTTTACACAAGTTCATGATTCGTGTGTGGTAGAGTTTCATCCTTTAACCCTTGTTACTTCCAAAACAACCTTATGTCATGATCCATGATCATGACCAAACCGGGTTAAATGATGATCCGAGCTACCACAACATAGATCGGGTCCAAATAACTAAACAAATCAAATACTACAAGTTTTACACAACACACAAGCTTTTAACCATCACTTTTAGTGTTTTTAGTAGACTTTCATGTTTCAACTTGCATGTTTACGAGTTTTAACCGTTACAAATCATTTTAACCACTTCAAAATAGTTTGAGAGGGTGGTTATAGCAACTTACTACTAGCTCGAGGCTAGGGAAGAATCTAGACGCAAAATGAGAGGATAAAAGCAATAGAGTGAGGTCCTTCGCCTTCCGATTGCACCAAGCTTCCCCGTATGTGATCCTTAACGCTTGTGTAAGCTTGGAATGTGAAGATCAAAATCGAAAGATGGATGGATGCTCAAGGGGGTGTTCGGCCGTGAGTTTAGCAAGGAGAGGGAGAGAGAGTTTTGTCTATGTTTTGGTGGTTAAGGTGTTAGTGTGTTTAGTTTGGAACTTATAGACAAAGTCAAGATCATTAACCAATGGATTCTATGCCTTATAGATATTAGACATGTTATATTATTATAATCAATAAGGTACAAGGGGTGTCCCCTTGGGGACCAAATTCGTAAAGGGGGGGGGGGGTTCCTAGTTAGATTCCAACTAAACATCAAGTGTTATTTAGTTAAATGTGAAGGTTAACTCGGTTACTAATGTGTGGTGCGTTATAGCGGGTGTTAGGGTATTCAGGGACCCTAACTGGCTCAGAAAAGAAAAACAATGTTAATGACAATATTTTCATGTTCCGGGTAAAGTCCGGTTGTTTGGTTGGATAGTAATCCGTTAAAGCGTTAAACAAGCTTTAAAGTGTCGTTATTATTATTTTTAGTGACACAACTTATTCCTGACACTTTGGAAGGTGTCTAGTAATATTTTTCTCATGTTTTGGCACTTTAATAGTTAGCCAAATGCTGAATTTTGTACTTAGAGTACGTTTTAGGCACATCCGGTCACTGTAATTTATTCCTAGAGATGCAGTTCTACAACCCTTATATCCCTACACTCACCACTAGTGTAGTAAAATATTTCTGGCGCATACAGGCCTTAGAGGCAGTGTCTGCCTGATGCTGGCTTTATCAGCATGTTCAATAGGTTATCCGTTTATAGTGCTACTGTGCTTTTTGTGCATCATGTTTGTCACTAAGGTTCAGCATGTAAATAATGTAGTGACGGTAAGTAAAGTATGATGCAGGTATATGCATGTATCAGAAATCAAGTAGCAGTTCATCAGTAATTTCAAACAAGCACAGTAATTAAGCAGTAGTTAATTATTAATTAAGTCGTACGGATACCTGGTTTAGTGAGGGTTGTCAAATTCTCCCCCCGTTAGAAAATTTTCATCCCGAAATTTTAAGTTCTTCTTGTAGATGCAGGGTTCTTAGGAAATAGGTAGGGGTATTTCTCTTTCATCCGGTCCTCACGCTCCTAGGTGTATTCAGGACCATGTCTGGCATTCCAACGAACTTTGACGAGCTTGACACTGCTCCGGCGGGTCTTGTTTACTTTCCAATCCGTAACCTCAACTGGTTCTTCGACGAAATGGAGCGTGTCGTCAACATGAATCTCGTCGATGGGAATGGCAATGTTATCTTGAGTTGGACTTTTCTTCAGGTTGGATACATGAAATGTATCGTGAACTGAATGGAGTTCAGCATGTAAGTCCAGCTTGTGTGCTACCAGTCCTATTCTTTCCAGAATTCTGAAAGGACCAATGTAGCGCGGATTTAACTTTCCACGCTTTCCGAAGCGTGCCACACCCTTCCAGGGTGAAACTTTCAATAAAACCATTTTTCTAACTTGGAATTCCAAATGTTTCCGGTTTGGATCCGCATAGGCTTTCTGTCTGTGGCGAGCTGCTTCGATGCGTTTTTGAATCTGCGCAATCTTGTCTGTCGTCTCTTGGACGATTTCGGGACCAGCAAGCTGCCTATCACCTGCGTCAGCCCAGCATAGGGGTGATCGGCACTTGCGTCCGTAAAGGGCTTCAAATGGCGCGACACCAATACTGGTGTGGTAGCTGTTGTTGTATGAAAATTCGACCAGTGGCAAATGCTTATCCCAGCTACCGCCCAAATCCATAACACACGCTCTCAGCATGTCTTCCAAAGTCTGTATCGTCCGCTCGCTTTGCCCGTCGGTCTGCGGGTGAAATGCGGTGCTCATATTCAATTGCGAGCCAAAAGCTTCTTGGAAGGATTGCCAAATCCTTGATATGAACCTTTCGTCTCTATCGGAAATGATTGAGAGAGGCACTCCATGACGTGCGACGATCTCTCTCATGTAAATTTCAGCCAATTTGCTCGTATTGTCCTTCTCTCTGATAGGTAAGAAGTGTGCTGACTTCGTTAATTGATCCACTATTACCCAAATAGTGTCATGGCCTCTTGGCGTTCTTGGCAACTTTGTAATAAAATCCATGGAGATTTGTTCCCATTTCCACTTGGGAATCTCGGGTTGTTGCAGAAGTCCTGAAGGCTTCTGATATTCCGCTTTCACCTTAGCACACGTTAGACACTTGCTCACATACACAGCAACATCGCCTTTCATCCTAGGCCACCAATAATAATCTTTGAGATCCTGGTACATCTTATCCGCTCCAGGGTGGATAGAGTACCGCGAC
The DNA here is from genome assembly GCA_030545235.1 of Helianthus tuberosus. Taxonomy (NCBI): domain Eukaryota; kingdom Viridiplantae; phylum Streptophyta; class Magnoliopsida; order Asterales; family Asteraceae; genus Helianthus; species Helianthus tuberosus. Next base: position 123,840,971 of record CM060406.1, read on the forward strand.
TTGTGAGCTTCATCGAAAATAACCTTCCTTAAATCACCAAACAGAGGAACCCAAATCCTTTTCTCAAAACATAACGTTCCTTCCTCGTTTGGCACCAAAAGCTTCTCCATCCCACGGAGATATTCTTCTTCAAGGTTTCCTTCCTTGAGAGCTTCTTTTTGCGCGACACGAATGCGCAAGGAAAGATCGGTTCGGATAATCATTTCTAAAGCCCTAACCCTTATGGGCTTGATCCTCTCCTTTCGACATAGGGCATCGGCGACCACATTCGCCTTCCCTGGATGATACTTTATCTCGCAGTCGTAATCGTTCAGCAACTCAACCCAACGTCTTTGCCTCATATTCAGCTCCTTCTGGTTGAATATGTGTTGTAGGCTCTTGTGATCTGTAAAAATTGTACACTTTGTACCATAAAGTAGTGTCTCCAGATCTTTAATGCAAATACCACTGCGCCAAGTTCCAAATCATGTGTGGTATAGTTCTTTTCGTGCACTTTCAATTGACGTGATGCGTAAGCAATAACCTTTTGGCGTTGCATCAACACACAACCCAATCCTTGACGTGAGGCGTCACAGTATACCACGAAATCATCTGTACCTTCCGGTAGTGCTAAGATTGGCGCATTGCAGAGCTTATCCTTCAATATCTGGAACGCTTCTTCCTGTTTGATTCCCCAATCAAACTTCTTATCTTTCTGCGTGAGGAGCGTCAATGGTTGAGCGATCTTTGAAAAATCCTCAATGAACCTTCGATAGTAGCCAGCCAAACCCAAGAATTGTCGAATCTCGGTTGGCGTTTTTGGCGTTTCCCAGTTCTTGATCGCTTCGATCTTGGTTGGATCCACGTGGATTCCATCTCCATTTACCACGTGCCCAAGGAATTGGACTTCACGTAGCCAAAATTCGCACTTAGAGAACTTGGCATACAACTGTTCCTTCTTTAGCAGCTCCAAAATAGCTCGTAGATGCTGTTCGTGCTCAGCCTTTGTCCTTGAATAAATCAAGATGTCGTCGATAAACACAATCACGAACTTGTCCAAGTACGGCTTGCAAACTCTATTCATCAAGTACATAAAGACTGCAGGTGCGTTTGTCAAACCAAACGGCATAACAAGGAACTCGTAGTGTCCATAACGAGTTCTGAAGGCTGTCTTTGGGATACTCTCCTCTTGTATCCTAACTGATGGTATCCAGATCGAAGATCGATCTTTGAATAAAAGCTTGAACCTTGCAGTTGGTCAAACAGATCATCAATTCTTGGCAGAGGATATCTATTCTTGATCGTCAGCTTGTTCAGCTCCTGGTAGTCGATGCACATACGAAAACTACCGTCCTTCTTCTTGACAAACAGGACCGGAGCTCCCCAAGGCGAGATGCTTGGTCGGATAAATCCCTTGTCTAACAACTCTTGAAGTTGTGTCGACAGTTCCTGCATCTCAGACGGAGCAAGTCTATAAGGTGCCTTAGCCACAGGCGCGGCGCTTGGAACTAAGTCAATGCGGAACTCTACTTGTCTCTGAGGTGGCAGTCTAGGTAAGTCCTCTGGGAAGACTTCTGGATATTCCCTCACGACAGGGATGTCTTCTATTCTCGGCTCAGTAGCCTTCTTATCCACAATGTGTGCCAGGAAGGCAACACATCCCTTCTGCAAACACTTTCGTGCTTTCAGGCAGCTGATGATTCTTAAAGGCATATCACGCTTCTCCCCGTGAACCACAATTGTTTCGCCATCTTCGGTTGGGATACGAACGACCTTTTCGTGACAAACTATTTCAGCCTTGTTGCCTGATAACCAATCCATTCCTACCACCACGTCGAAGCTTCCCAACTGGACTGGTAGTAGATCCAAAGCAAACTCACGCTCTCCCAATTCGATCACACAACCTCTGATAACTTCATTGGCTTCTACTAACTTCCCATTAGCCAATTCGATTGAGTACGGAAAATCTAATTTACTAGCGGCTAAACCAAGCATATTCTTAAATTCTAACGACACGAAGCTATAATCGGCGCCAGTATCAAATAAAACGGATGCATAGCGTTCGTTTACAAGGAACGTACCAGTAACGACATTGGGATCCTGGCGCGCCTCCCTCGCTTCAATATTAAACACTCTTCCACGGGCTTGGTTTAACTTTGGGCAGTTCCTCTTAAAGTGCCCGATATCACCACAGTTAAAGCATCCGGGTCTCTGCCCGTTTCCACCAGCTTGATTATTCCTTTGGTTATGATTCACGGCGCCAGCTTGATTAGCATTGTTGCCTCGATTCCCATTAACTCCATTGTTTCCTTGTGGGCGATTTCCATTCCCACCCCGGTTGTTATTTCTGTTTCCGAATCCTCCCTGGCCTCCCTGGCCAGCAGTGGCCCAACAAGTGTCCTTCAAGTGGCCCGGCTTTCCACATGCTTCGCATACTTTCATACTACAATGGCCAGAATGGTGGCGTTGGCAGGTATTACACTTGGGCTGGGTGCCCATATATCCTTTTCCTTTCTTTCCACTACCAGCTGTAACCTGAGCTGGCGTGCCTGATCCTCCTTTCTTAACCACCACACTGGCGCCCTGTTTGAAGTTTGAGAACTTCCGTTTGTTACCTCCTGATGACTCGACGTGAGTCTCTTTCTTCTTAGGCTCAGCATCATCGAACTTGTTCAGGCGAATAGCCTCCTCTGTGAGAGCCACGCTCAGATCAATTGCCTCAGAAATTGTCGCAGGCTTGGATGAGGTCACCATGTTTATGATTTGAGGAGCTAATCCCCAAATGAAACGTTCAATCCGCTTGAACTCCGGAGTGACCATGTAGGGTACCACATGCGATAAGTCATGGAACCTTTGAACGTATTCTGCGATCTTTGGACCTTCCATTTTCAAATGCCAGAACTCAGTTTCCAATCTTTGGATTTCCGCGCGAGAGCAGTACTTTTTGCGCATAAGTTCCTTCAGTTCGGTCCAGGTTAGCGTGTAGGCAGCAGCTTCACCAAGTGTCTGTACTTGCAAATTCCACCAAGATAGGGCTCCATCCAAGAATAGCCCCGAGATATAGGTGACTTGCTGATCTAGTACGCATTTGCTCATGCGAATAACAGATTCAGTTTTCTCAGCCCAATGAACAAAGGCGACAGCACCTCCTGTGCCATAAAAGTTGACCGGTTTGCAGTCTAGAAATTGCTTGTAGGTGCACCCTGCACACACATTATAACATGTGAACGGCATTAGCATCTTTGCTATAGATATCCAATTAGGTCATGGTATGTCTAAATGACTTAGTATTACCATGAGGTGGATTGTTGTTGCCATTGTTGTTTGAGCTGCTTCCGCTGGGTCCTCCTTGCGAGGCGACGTATTGTGCAATGGCAGCAGCGATGACTTGTTGGAGTTCTGCCTCATTGGTAGACATCGGCTTTGGACGTTTAGGCGGCATCTTCTAAAAGATGGGTTTACGTTGGTCAGGCCATAATAAAGATCCCATGTTATAATACATACGCTTTATTATGATAGTAATAGTACATAACATCTCATGTTATAATCATATCAATCACACAACATCCCATGTTACAAACATCAATCACACAACATCCCATGTCATAAAACATAAATAATCAATCAAGCATCAAATATGATGAGAATACTGCGATTGCCATATAATGAGACCACATAGTAAGCGTACAAGTACATCACAGTGTCATACAACAAATACATGTCAACAAAAGTCAGAATCATAATGTAGTCTCCAAAAATGCTGTGCAGTCAAAAGCATTCGCTGTCTTCTCACCAGCGTCTACCCATACGGTACTGAAGAGCTCTACACGGATGGCGGTGGAGGAGGGGGAAAGTGAGTGTAGAACAAACGACGCAACTGGAGCCAGTCCTCCTCCATGGCTCTCTGGGTACGCAACCAAGAAGCAACCTGCTGCTCAAGTGCCAAAAGGCGTGCAGCATAGTCAGGTAACAATGGGCGAGAGTGCTGCGAAGAAACAGGGTGGGTCTGACCCTGACACTGGCATGGCGGCGGTTGAGCTCTCTCAAGCTCCTGGATGCGCCGTGTGAGTGCCTCCTACTGGACAACAATCGATATCAAAATGTCCTCAATAGTATACCCCACATGGAAAGGATGGTAGGGGTCGGTCAGTGGCATAACAGACGGTGACGTCCAGAGAAACGGCTCACTGGCTGGATCAAAAGAGGTATCAACGTGACGGGTATCAGTGATCTGAGGGGGAATAGGTGGAACCTCATCATCGGCAGGAATCCACCCATGCTGGGCGAGCTCATCTCGTGGGTCCATCTGTGCCTCAAAAAGTTCTCGATCAAACTGTACAAGCATAGGGTTAAGGTGGGGTGCAACGAGAGGGTCAGCAGGTACATCTGCGATAAATGGGGGATCAACATGATCAGCAGCAATAACATGGTTACCCTCTAGTAATGGTGCATCAGCAGGGTGATCATCAATGGGTAGGTCAGCAATCACAGGATCAATAGGCATGCCAGTATAAGCAGGGTCATGCTCAAGCACTGGGTTAGGAGCAGGGTCTAGTGGCTGCTCGGGATCATCAAAGGCCATCTCAAAATCAAACTCAGGGTCGATGGGATCAACTGGGTCAACTGGGTCGACCGGATCCTCCATAGGCTGATCCATGGGTATAAACTCTATATCCTCATTTGGGTCGAATCCTGGGGGAAAGACAGGATCGGAATCCTCCACATCATCATGGTCGAAAGCAAAACTAGGAATAGGGGCAACAGAGGATGCCTGGTCGGGATCTGATCCATGTGAGAAGTGCTGCGCACTCTGGGTGTGTGAAGGTGCGGAGGCCACAGACTCGAAATAGTCTGGGACCGGAGAGTGAGCAGGTGACTCCTCAGCGGGAGCGTCTGCGATCATCAAGAGATCACCAGCAGCAAGAAGGCCTCGCCCTGAACATCCTCCTCTAATAGATCGTTATCATCGTCAGAGACAGCGTCGGGGGGCATATCAACAATGGGATAAGCGGCAAGGGGCACAGGAGCAGGGATCACCGCGAGTGGCAAATCCCCAACAAGATGGCCATCAGTAGGCTCTGCTACGACATCAGGCAGTGCAAAGGGCTGAAAGTCGTCCTCATCTGTGCTGGTCGTATCGGAAGTGTACACCTCGTGCTCCGATGAAACTATGTCGCCTATTACTATGGCCGTGGGATCTGTAGTGTCCGACTCTCTCCAGTATCTGATGGAGGCACGACGTTTGTAACACAAACACACATACGTATAACAATCAATCATATAATCATATAAACACATTAGTCACCAAGTAGGCAATCAAATAATTCTCCTAGTCCCACTAGCCTCCCAGCCTCCCAGACTGATCTTCCTAGTCCCACTAGCCTCCCAGCCTCTCAGACTGCTCTTCCTAGTCCCACTAGCCAATTCTCCCAGCCTCTCAGACTGCTCTTCCTAGTCCCACTAGACAATTCTCCCAGCCTCCCAGACTGACTCCCTAGTCCCACTAGACAATTCTCCCAGCCTCCCAGACTACTCTTCCTAGTCCCACTAGCCAATTCTCCTAGTCCCACTAGCCAATTCTCCCAGACTGAGCCTATAAATAATAAATAAAATGTGCTCAACATTTGTTTATAAAAAGTTTTGGATCTCGACTTAAGTGGTATGCAGTGTAAAAATGTTTTCGTGAGAGCCCTAGTGATCATAGTCTAGACTCGAGAAGGAATCCTAGTTCGCTATGATCAGAGCTCTGATACCAAGCTGTCACACCCTGGCTTTGCGGAAGCGTGGTTAATTTGGTGTGACTTCTTAATACCATAGCTTAACCATAACAAAGCTATATGAAATAAAACCATGCAAGATCATCCATTCGATTAAGTTTTAAAAACCAAATACAACAACTTTGTCTTAACGGAAACACATCCTAACGACATAAACATTGTTCAACAAACACAACATAACATAAGCATAGTTTAAGGACTGTGACTTGTCCAGGAAAGAGTCACATTCCCTAAACCCAGATGATCTCGTAACTAGTGCAGCGGGAAAACGTGTCATACCGCGCCAGATCCTTTAATTCTCTGAAATACATGTAAGTTGAAAAATCAACAATAATGTTGAGAGAGTTCATGTGTAAGTGAGTAAATAAACCTTTGTAAGTATAAAAATCCTGGTATGTAGCACATAAGGGAATTGAGATCACCAATGGTTTGCAAGGCCACTGATATATGTGAAGTGCAAGTAGGGAGACTCAAACCTAGCGGATTTATGCGTCGGGCACGAAGTCACCCCGAGGTCCGTTTCTAGTTTGGCCTGGGGCTGGGCTCGCTACACTCAGATAGATCTACCGCTCTTGTCCCTCGGTCCTACCATGAGGACTAATGGCCTCATGTTGGTCCTACCCACTCACATGATCTAAGTAGTAAACCTCCTTATGCTAACCATACCATGTATAAAGTACTTGTAATCAAAGTAACATGTATTTCACCCCCGTAGTTTAGAAAACTGAAAACAGCTAAGAGAAAAGGGGGACATGAACTCACAGTGGTGCGTCTCTACCAAGTATACCTCCAAATCAAGCAGCTGTGTGACGACCTACACGTACTAACTCTGTTAGATGGACAGCCGTGCCTTAGCTTTAAGGTTTAAGTTTTCGGGAAATAGTTAGACAACTATTTCGTGTTTACATTCTGTATACTTGGTAATCATTTTCCTTCCCAAGGATGGGGGATTTAATACATGTATGTTCATGAATATTTCCTTAAAATGTGTAAGTTACGTTTTAACGATCGAGTGGTAATAATAATTACCGGTGTAACTTATGTATTTATCGTAGAGGCGTTCGTATTATTTTGGATTCGTTAACATTCGATAGTATTATTTTTACCCTAAAAATAATACTAGTATTTTCACAAAATAATCATAAACACACATCAAGTGACTTTATGAGAAATATATACTAAATATATATTTACCAAGTTTTATTTTGTGAAATCCCACCTCCGATGTTTTGTAAATAAAGTCGTGGCGAAATCTATAATTTGAAAACAAGTCGAAAAGTATTTCTAACACTTATAGTGAAAATAATTCTAAGTGTTAGGATTTTAGAAAAATTTCGCCAGAGTTTCCTCTGTAACTGGAGGTGGCCACGCTTTTAAGCGTATCATTTTCTTTCATAATTCAAACCAACATTCTTTTCATTCAATCAAACCAATGTCCAAAACAACAAACTAGTAAATAAATATGTATATCGCATAAGTTACATGAACTTGCGTTTTATCCAAGAATATAAAGTAAATTCCATTACTTTTAGTGGATCTTTATATAAATTAATCCGGTTTCGTAAAAACCCCGTTTTTAAAGAAATTCTATCTTTACAACTTCTTATCAAATTTTACAAAGATAGTTATTTTGTCGAAACTTAGTGCTACACAAGTGTTTACACACTTGTGTGTTCTAAAAATCATTCTTGCTCATGTACGATCCATTTTTAGACAAATATGGTTTCTTTGACACTCGGTCCTTTGAAAATACCACTTGTAGATTCGTAGATCTACTAGTTTTAAACACTACTTCGTAAGTAAAATCGCTTTTACACAAGTTCATGATTCGTGTGTGGTAGAGTTTCATCCTTTAACCCTTGTTACTTCCAAAACAATCTTATGTCATGATCCATGATCATGACCAAACCGGGTTAAATGATGATCCGAGCTACCACAACATAGATCGGGTCCAAATAACTACACAAATCAAATACTACAAGTTTTACACAACACACAAGCTTTTAACCATCACTTTTAGTGTTTTTAGTAGACTTTCATGTTTCAACTTGCATGTTTACGAGTTTTAACCGTTACAAATCATTTTAACCACTTCAATATAGTTCGAGAGGGTGGTTATAGCAACTTACTACTAGCTCGAGGCTAGGGAAGAATCTAGACGCAAAATGAGAGGATAAAAGCAATAGAGTGAGGTCCTTCGCCTTCCGATTGCACCAAGCTTCCTCGTATGTGATCCTTAACGCTTGTGTAAGCTTGGAATGTGAAGATCAAAATCGAAAGATGGATGGATGCTCAAGGGGGTGTTCGGCCGTGAGTTTAGCAAGGAGAGGGAGAGAGAGTTTTGTCTAAGTTTTGGTGGTTAAGGTGTTAGTGTGTTTAGTTTGGAACTTATAGACAAAGTCAAGATCATTAACCAATGGATTCTATGCCTTATAGATATTAGACATGTTAGATTATTATAATCAATAAGGTACAAGGGGTGTCCCCTTGGGGACCGAATTCGTAAAGGGGAGGGGGGGGGGTTCCTAGTTAGATTCCAACTAAACATCAAGTGTTAGTTAGTTAAATGTGAAGGTTAACTCGGTTACTAATGTGTGGTGCGTTATAGCGGGTGTTAGGGTATTCAGGGACCCTAACTGTCTCAGAAAAGAAAAACAATGTTAATGACAATATTTTCATTTTCCGGGTAAAGTCCGGTTGTTTGGTTGGATAGTAATTCGTTAAAGCGTTAAACAAGCTTTAAAGTGTCGTTATTATTATTTTTAGTGACACAACTTATTCCTGACACTTTGGAAGGTGTCTAGTAATATTTTTCTCATGTTTTGGGTAACACCTGTGTCATTTCAACCATCAAACAAATGCCAAACCAATGAAATAATGTATTTCATACTTTGGACTTGTATAAATATGTGTATCTTTTGCACATATCGACTCTTGTTCGATTTCAAGCTCTAAATCGCTTTCTAGAAGGTTATACGCGCACTAATGCGTAAATATAACCAGTTTAATGCAACGAACACTCCGGAATAATGAAATAGGCTTAACATACCTTAAATAACCTATACATAACTTAGATATAAGTTTTGGAAGGTTTGGTGTGGTGAAATCAAAGTTAAATCGCTTACAGGGACTAAAGTTGACAAACTGCGAAAGTATGCCAATTTGAACTGTAACAGACATTCCGGAACATGACCATAAGTTAAACATACCATAAATATCCTTTACATAGCTTAGAAATAGGCTTTGAGGGGTTCGGTGTGCTAAAATAAACTGTTGGGTCATTCAGGGACTAAAAGTGTCAAAAAGTGCACAAGTTTGCATTTTCGCGCATAACTTACGTTCTGAATACATCTGGACCTCCAAAAATTTATGTAAGCATGACTACATTATATTTTAGTGTTCGCCTTAAGAAAAATCCATTAGTCGCGTCATTTGGATCGTTTTTCGCGCTTATGCGCATTCCGTCGTAATTAAGCGAACATCGCGTTCGTACGACCAAACGAACCATCATCCGGCATATTTTTGAGTATGTTTTGAGTTCCCTATACTTTAACTTCATTTTAGAGCCTTGAAATGAGGTTAACGGGGTTCAAACGCATCGAAAAAGGCCTTAAACACGTGCAGGGACCATTGCTGCCAAGTTTGAAACTTTCTGATTCAGGGGAGGCAGTAGCGTAGCGCGAGCCCTAAGGGCCTACCCGTCGCGCTACGCGACTGCATGATCTGGACCAGATTCAATGTTTTGTTTTGCAAGTTGCAGCTGATTGATTCGTGTCCACTCGTTTCCTATCGTCTAGTCAGCGGATAAGAACAAACTTCCTGGACACCACAACTTTACGACAAGTGTACGGTTCCGATTAAGGCCCGTTATTCAAGAAACGATCTTAACGGTTACCCGAAATCTATAAATACCGCACCCCCTTTACTTCATTTCTCACAAATCTGATCATTTGGGCTCTAAGTTGGAACCTTCGTTTCATACCTGAGCTATTTTGATCTGGGTTAGCATTCGGGGACCCTTCGTAAGTATTCTTTCGTTCTTTTATTGCTTTTCGAGTCTTTCGAGTTTGAAAGTCAAACTCTGTTTGACTTTCTACATTGACCAGTTATGGTCAATGCGAAGTTCGTTTGAACTTCGCAACGTGAGTGTAATCACGTTGGTTATAGTCCCTTGGGACTATGCCTACTGATTACCACGTTGTCTAGGGTCGTAGGGTAAGCGATCTGATAAATCGCTTATACCTCGAACCCGACCCAGTTTGGTCGATCATTAGGATCCGACCAAATACTTTAGGTGACCATAGTAGGTAGGGAATAACCTTCCAAGGTTATACCCTATGGTCACATCGTTTAAGTAGTTGTATGATAGGTAGTTTATATGCCTTAGGTAAATTACCAGAACACCCTTTTCATGTATAATTGGTAATTAAGCATATGTAACCTAAACTTTTGTCACATAACTGATTTTGTAACATGTTTAGGCATATAACACTTGTCGTAGGACTAGTTAGGCGGTCCGAACGCGTTTCACGCGAACGACGCGTTAAAGTAGCATAAGCTACCTAAACGGGTCGTAATGGGTCGTAAACACTTAGGTTAAGTTTCATTTAGTATGTAGGCTTTGTTAAACCAAATGACTCGAGTCTCTAAACTCGTTTGGTTTACAAACCCTAATACTACCCGATCTTCCGATCTAGGTCTTGTAAATTAACATAGTTACCTATATTAGGTGCCGTTTGATATCCGCGATCTCTAGCATTGTTTGTGTCACACCCCCAAAATCCACACGCGGAGTATCACCGCTTGGAGGCGTGACTGACCAGGATCAAGCCATCAATCATATCAAACATAGTATTTAAGTGTAAGAGTAAGAAAATATAATTCATCTTGACATGACTGATGTTCATAACCAAACATTGTTTAAGTAGCGGAAGCATAATAATGAAAACCCAAATTAAATTATAATTTCAAATATTGTCTACGATCCGTATCCCACAACGACCTGCTCCTTCCTGTGCAAGCTCCATATGTACCTAAGGTCCTGCAAGGCATGCAAGAGAGAGTCAACAACTAGTTGAGCGAGTTCACAGTTAACAGTTCAGTAATAGTATAGCGTGAGTAGTAGTATGTTCGTTCGTTACAATGTATCGTATTAGTTTCCATCGCGGCCAATGTCCTTGGCAGGTGTGCGAAGATGTTGGGGAAGGTCTTTCCCCAAGTTTTCTAGACTAGGTTTGTTTGTATCGCGGCCAATGTCCTTGGCAGGTGTGCGAAGATGTTGTACGTTTAGTTCGCGGCCAATGTCCTTGGCAGGTGTGCGAAGACAGTCATAATATCGCGGCCAATGTCCTTGGCAGGTATGCGAAGATCGTTCAATAAGTGTTACTAGTCTAGCAGTAGGTTCTGTCATCTATGTATGTACAGTAATCATCAAAACCCCATTCCCCCCTGGGAATCCCATGCCTTGGCTTGTGTGAACTCACCTTGGTTTGCTCGGTATGCTAGGTATGTAAGTGCTCGCAAATAATCAATCACGTCCTAAGGTTTGCACGTATACATAATCAGTTTGAGTTTCAGTTGTTTAGGTATAAGCATGCAACACGTAATCACAATCATACAAGTCATGTTTAACATATAACAGCAGTTATTTAACCAGGTTAACACTTAACAGAATTAACTCAAGTGACAGCACAGCTCGGCGAAACACATATATGGCGAAACACATAGGTTGGCAAAACAAGTGAGTTGGCGAAACACACATAGCGGCGAAACACAAATTGACGAAACACATTTGTTTCGTCGAGGTGGCTATTGGCGAAACAGAACTTCTGATTCGTCGGTTACCCTTGGCGAAACACATTCTGTTTCGCCGAGGGTTCAGTTTCGTCGGACAGTTCAGTTGCATCAGTACAATTACATGCAGAAACCCTAATCATCACTAACAGCCGACATCAATATTATCAATCATGCAGAAAATCATTCCACACAGAATCATTGTAACATCATCATAGCATAATCATCGGACCACTTTAACGTCTAGCATGAACCCTAACTTACGTATACAACATATCGATTACAACATCACATCATCAAACCCTATCAAGATGCTAACTTGCAGTCAGAATCAGATCATAATAACAACATCCAGAACCGAGTATTTAATCATATTAAGTTTCGCATAAAACCGTTTATATCCGACTACAATATTCATATTGAAATCCATATCATCATCATCATAACAAGAACCCTAATATTTAACATGTATCAGTTACAATTATACATCAACATAGCAGAATCACATGGCACAGAAACACATTCACGGATGAACGATCAATCAAGACACATAAATCTACTAACCGAGATGATGGTTTGATCTCACAAGGGTTTCCGGTGGGTTCTAGTTCGCTGTCACAGTGAGAGAGCTCTAGGGTTTCGGTTGTGTTGATAGAAAATGTAAAGTGATGTTGTTTTTACGTAAAAATACTCAAAATACGTTCTGGGCCCAAGCTGGGCTACTGGGCCGGCGAAACAGACTTCTGTTTCGTCGGGATGTATATGGCGAAACATCCTGTTTCGTCGGGTATGTTCATGGCGAAACACCCCTGTGTTTCGTCGAGCAGTCTCATGTGTTTAATCAGTTCATGTGGTTTCTAAACTAATATGCTATAACAACAACACAAAAATCAAGTAAACACAATGCATTTGTCATATCACAACTATATAGTCAAAGTCAACGTGCATTAATTGCGAATAAAGGACGTCGGAAATTCGAGTTGTCACAGTTTGGTTGTTACTCAAGGACTACTGAGCAATCTCAAGTGAGTACATAGACCCCTCTTTTACTGTTTTCCAAACTGTTTTGGGGTGGAACACATGTGCCTACTTGTTACTTTCATGCTTTCCTGTTTTCACATCATATACATGCTATGTTCGTTAGTACATTATAGTACATGATTTCATTACATTTCATGCTAGGTGTGCCCATTGTGTGCATTACTTAGTACATTGTTTTACATTACATTTTGTTGCATATGCTCATCCAGTATATGAACACATTATATTACATTTTGAACCGTTGTATCTATGAACCGTTTGTATCTGTGAACCGTTGTACCTGTGAACCGTTTGTATCTGTGAACCGTTGTATCTGTGAACCGTTGTATCTGTGAACCGTTGTACCTGTGAACCGTTTGTATCTGTGAACCGTTGTATCTGTGAACCGTTTGTATCTGTGAACCGTTGTATCTGTGAACCGTTTGTATCTGTGAACCGTTTGTATCTATGAACCATGTGAACCGTCTTTGACCATACATAAACATTTCTACAACTGTTAAACATTACTTTGGTGTTTTGGTTTGATTAAGTGATTAAGTAACGATGCGTGTGTAATATGATACAAGCATGGTGGATACGCCGCTGGTACTTCCTATATATAAGTGTTTGTATGGTATTACATATCGTAGCGTTATTTGAATCATTTCAGTTTGATACATATAACATTTTATTCAAATAACATACTTTTCGCAAGACATTGTTTTACAAACAACTTATCTTATACAAACTCAGTTTACATGGTTATTCATTTAACCATACATTATTCACTTATTTATACATATCATCTGAACTCATTGTTTTTCAAATGATTTACAAAACAAAGCAAATTACAAGGTTCATGACTAAACATTTTCTCAAACATAAGTCATGAAACCTATTTTCACAAAACCTATGTATCTCACAGGCATTTTTATGCTGACGTACCTATTTTCACATGTGTTTTTCAGGAGCTGTTGCATAAGATGGTCAAGATACACATAGGCATACTTGGGCTTTAGTGACAATAAAAGATGCAAGACTAGTTAATTAAGTTGTATTTCCTTGTTTGATAAGACATTGTTACACTTTTAATCAATAAAACAAGACTTCAATTGCCATGGATTTGAGACAATTAATTCTGTTACAACACTCCCCGATGTTTCCGCCACGTTTAGTATGTTCCATGTGGTCGGGGTGTGACATTTTGGCACTTTAATAGTTAGCCAAATGCTGAATTTTGTACTTAGAGTACGTTTTAGGCACATCCGGTCACTGTAATTTATTCCTAGAGACGCAGTTCTACAACCCTTATATCCCTACACTCACCACTAGTGTAGTAAAATATTTCTGGCTCATACAGGCCTTAGAGGCAGTGTCTGCCTGATGCTGGCTTTATCAGCATGTTCAATAGGTTATCCGTTTATAGTGCTACTGTGCTTGTTGTGCATCATGTTTGTCACTAAGGTTCAGCATATAAATAATGTAGTGACGGTAAGTAAAGTATGATGCAGGTATATGCATGTATCAGAAATCAAGTAGCAGTTCATCAGTAATTTCAAACAAGCACAGTAATTAAGCAGTAGTTAATTATTAATTAAGTCGTACGGATACCTGGTTTAGTGAGGGTTGTCACACCTACTTCGATTTTAAAAATCTCACCAAAGTCTCGACTATTCCAGTGACTTTAGCCACGTAGTAACTGGAAGGATGAGTTTCGTTCGCCGTGTTTCAGCGAGAGCACAGTCTATTAGGCCAAAGCGTGTACTTAAACTCGATGGGGATAGTCTAATTACTTTGGGCAGTCGACGTCTAACACCCAAGGCACTCTATTTCATTTTAAGCCACAATCGCCGAATTTACGCGTCATCGATTTTATTATGTAATGTGTTTAAATTTACGAATTTTGGTTTCGATTTCTCGCTTTCCGCTCTCCGTTTTACAAAAAACGCGCACAACTCGCACAACTATCGCAATCTAAAACGCTAATTAGTCGCGAACAAACTAACAAGCCTCATACGCTAAACTCCTCGCTTGTGGTACACTACACTCGACGCTTACGCTACTCGCTATCGCTCACAACTCTTGAACGCGCTACGTGTCTTTGAAAGATAGGTAAATACGTGCAAAATATGTAGGTGACTATGTGCAAAATATGTGCTTACGTGAATTATGTGCTCATACGTGCTTATGTGAATACGTGAATATGTGCCTACGTGTTCCTGAGCTTTATGTGTGAGATAATAATAATAATAATAATAATAATAATAATAATAATAATAATAATAATAATAATAATAATAATAATAATAATAATAATTATTATTATTATTATAATAATAATAATAACAATAATAACAATAATAATAATAATAATAATAATAATAATAATAACAATAATAATAATAATAATAAATGGGTTGATTAAACGCTGAACTTTTCAAACAAAACCCGATATAATCGTATCTCGTCTAACTCTATGAAGACACCTGCTGCAGAACTCACACTCGACAATGTCTTCTTACGGTTCTCATACTCAACGAAATGTTCAGAGGAACAAAGCTGACAAACGAATCGCCTCACTTGTGGCCAAGGAAATGGCCAAGGTCATACCTCAAATTGTCAGTGAAATCAATGAGGTTAGCAGTAAATCTTTAGTTGATTCAAAGAATGAAGTGCCTAGAGCTCCCTTTAGCTTCAAACAATTCAAAGCCTGCGGTCCTTCAAACTTTACTGGCGAAGATGGACCCAGTGCAATGTTTCAGTGGTTTGATGCGACCGAAGTCACCTTTTGTCAAAGCGGATGTCCTGAAAATCTCCACACTGTGAATGCTACTAGAGTCTTCCAGTCCAGGGCACTGGATTGGTGGATCGCTGAGTGCAACAGGCGCGGTAATGATGCAGCTTATGGTCTCTCATAGGAGGAGCTCAGGGAGCTAATGATGAAGGAATTTTGTCCTCCCCACGAAGTCCAGAAGCTGGAGAATGAATTCTGGCACATCAAGCAAGAAGGAGGTGACAACGCTGGTCTCACCGCTTGTTTCAAATAGTTGAGCATTATCTGTCCCAGTCAGGTGGACATGCCTGATAAGACCATCAAGAAGTATATTCGTGCTCTCCCCGACTGTGTAGCTGATTTTGTCCAGGCAGCGAGACCTACTACTATCGAGGAAACCTACCAACTCGCAGTTGAGATCAATGACAAACGAGTCTTGGCTAGAGCTTTCAAAACCTCGACCAAAAGTCTCAGCCAGGCTACTGCAGCTCCCAGTACCGACAATGCAGCATCTCAAGGTTCAAAGTCCTCACGCCAAAGTCGCAAGCGAAGGAACTACAACAACAACAACAACAACAAGAACTATGTGACTACTGTCGCAGCACCGCTTAACGCAGTCTCAGCACCGCCCAACAACTAGAACCATCAAGCCGCTTCCACCAACGCACCGCCTGCCAAGCATGTGTATACTGGTACTCAACCTCTGTGTCCTACTTTCCCTTATCATAATCCAACAGGGTTGAACTGTCGTTTTGTGCTAATTGCAACATCTATGGGCCCTTTGCTGCTCACTGCCGCAGAGGCCCCCGTTAGCAAGCTCTTCAAGCTCTTCCTGCACCATTAGCTCAACTTCGAGCTCCTCAGGTTAACCAAGCAATTCCTACACCCGTTGTTCATGCACGAGCTTGCTAAACTTGTGGTGACCCGAATCATTTTGCTAATGTCTGCCCCCTTCGTGTTGTGAAACAAGAACTGCAGCAGCAACCACCACCACAGCAGCAGCAATAACAACAGCAGCCACAGTAAGCAGCCTGCAGAAGAACCTTCAATATCAACGTCCGCTAGGCTCAGACTGACAACAATGTTGTCAATGGTACGTTCCTTGTTAACGGTATTTATGCTTCTTGCTTGTTTGATACTGGAGCCGATAATAGTTTTGTATCATTTGAATTCGAAAAGCTTCTAAAATGTAAACACGCTAATCTCCCAACGACCTTCGACATAGAAGTTGCCACCGGAAGAACTGTCACCGTCAGCTCCGTTCTCCGTGATTGTACCCTCGAACTCAACAATCACATTTTCCCGATCGATCTCATCCCTATGCAACTTGGTAGCTTTGACATCATAGTAGGCATGGATTTTCTTCGTGAAAATCGTGCCAAAGTCGTTTGTTTCGAAAATATGATTCGTTTCTCTCTCTCAAACGGCGATCAATTATGTGTTTATCGCGAAGTATCCTCGAAAGAATTAAAGCCTATGTCATTCATTCAAGAGAGCAAGTATCTCCGCAAGGAGTACTTGGCTTTCTTAGCCCACATTGTAGTAGCGGAGGAGGAAAAGAAGACGATGGAAAAGGTACTTGTGGTTCGTGATTTTCCTAATGTCTTTCCTGATTATTTACCTGGTCTACCCCCTACCTGTGATATCGACTTTCGTATTGACCTTATCCCTGGAGCTAACCCTGTTTCCAAGGCTCCTTATCGCCTCGCACCGTCCGAAATGTGTAAACTTTCTAGCCAACTCCAAGAGTTACTTGATAAAGGCTTCATACGCCCTAGCACTTCTCCTAGTGGCACACCTGTCATTTTCATGAAAAAGAAGGATAGATCGTTCCGAATGTGCATCGATTATAGGGACCTCAACAAGCTTACTATCAAGAATCGCTACCCTCCACCCTGAATCGATGATTTATTTGATCAACTGCAAGGCGCTACGTGTTTCTCTAAGATCGATCTACATTCTGGTTATAATCAGTTGCGTATTCAAGAGCAAGACATTCCGAAAAACGCTTTTCGTACTCGATATGGCCATTACGAATTCATGGTCATGCTTTTTTATCTCACCAACGCACCTGCAGTCTTTATAGATTTGATGAACCGTGTGTGTAAACCCTTCTTGGATTGTTTCGTTATTGTGTTCATCGATGATATCCTTATCTACTCGAAGTCGAGAGCTAAACATGCGCAACATCTTCGATTGGTTCTCGAACTTCTCCAAGGAAATCGCCTCTACGCCAAATTCTCCAAGTGTGAAGTTTGGCTCGAGGAGGTTCAATTCCTCGGTCACATCGTTAGCACTCAAGGAATTCACGTCGACCCTGTGAAGATTAAAGCAGTTAAGAGTTTGATTACAATGAAGTCTCCATCTGAAATCCGTTCATTTCTTGGATGGGCGGGTTACTACCGTCGATTCATTGCCGACTTTTTTAAAATCGCCGTACCGCTTACAGCTCTAACCCAGAAGGACAAGCCTTTTGTTTGGGGTTCCAAATAGGAGGAAGTCTTCCAAACCCTCAAGTTTATGCTCTGCAACGCTCCCGTACTTACACTTCTTGGACGGAAATGACGATTTCATTGTCTATTGTGATGCCTCTAACCTAGGTCTTGGTTGTGTTCTTATGCAACGAGACAAGTTTATCGCGTATGTGTCTCGACAACTCAAGGTCCATGAGAAGAACTACACTACCCACGATCTCGAACTCGGTGCAGTTGTTTTTGCATTGAAGATTTGGCGACACTACCTTTATGGTACCAAGTGTACGGTCTTCACCGACCATAAGAGCCTACAACACATCTTGAACCAGAAAAAACTGAACATGCGCCAATGCAGATGGGTCGAACTTCTCAACGACTATGATTTCGAGATCCGCTACCATCCAGGCAAGGCAAACGTCATAGTCGATGCCCTCAGTCGACGAAGCTATGTGTATAGCGTTCGCGACGTTCAAGCCCAGAATAATCTCGAAACCCTAATTCGCGATGCCCAGCATGCATGCTTCATTGAGAATACCTTGAAAGAGGAAATGAAGTGTGGTGCTGAAACTCAGCTTGTCACCAAATCGAACGGTATCTATCATTACCTCGACCGCATCTAGATTCCTAGTGGCAATAACCTCCGAGAGATTTTGCTGACCGAAGCCCACAAATCCCAATATTCCATTCACCTCGGTGCCTACAAGATGTACCAGGACCTTCGTTCCAGGTATTGGTGGCCGGGAATGAAAAAGGATATCGCTTTCTATGTTTCGAAATGCCTAACTTGCTCGAAGGTTAAGGCCGAACATCAGCAACCCTCTGGCATACTCGAACAACCTGAAATACCGATGTGGAAATGGGAGAGTATCGCCATGGACTTCATTACGAAACTCCTTCGTACGCCGTCTGGTCACGATAGCTTTTGGGTTATCGTTGATCGTCTTACGAAATCCGCATACTTTATACCGATACAAGAAGACTTCAAGGTAGAACGATTAGCACGAATCTATACTAGACGAAGTCATTTGTCGACACGGGATGCCTCATGACATCATCTCTGACTGCGATGGTCAATTTACCTCACGTCTCTGGGAGACATTCCAAGCCGCTCTTAGTACGACCCTTAATCTCAGTACCGCATTCCATCCCCAGACCGACGGTCAGACTGAGCGCATGATCCGCACCCTTGAAGACATGCTTCATTCGTGCGTTATAGATTTTGGTGGTAATTGGGATTCGCATTTACCTTTAGTAGAATTCTCGTACAATAACAGTTATCACGCTAGTATTCAAATGGAACCCTTTGAGGCATTATATGGAAGAAAATATCAATCGCCTATTGTATAGCACGAGATCGAAGACGCACAAATCACCGGTCCTGAGTTGATACAAGAAACGACAGACAAGATCCACCAAATAACAGACAATCTCTTGAAAGCTCGGAGTCATCAAAAGAGCTACGCCGATAAACGCTGCAAGCCCCTTGAGTTTGAAGGTGATCACGTACTCCTAAAGGTTTCAACTTGGAACGGGGTGATCTGATTCGGCAAGAAAGGAAAGCTAGCGCCATGATACGTGGGTCCCTTTAAGATTTTGAAAAGAATTGGCAAAGTGGCCTATCGACTCGAATTACCGGTTGAACTCAACAACGTACATCCGACTTTCAACGTCTCAAACCACAAGAAGTGCCTAGCTGAAGAAAAACTTCATGTACCTCTCGAAGATTTACAAGTAAACGAAACACTGCACTTTGTGGAAAAGCCTTTAGAAATCATGGATCGAGAGACCAAGAAACTTCGACGCTCATGCATCCCCATATTGAAGGTTCGCTGGGAAGGCAAACGCGACACCGAGTTCACTTGGGAACTCGAAAGTGATATGAAAACTAAATATCCGCAACTCTTTGTTACACCTGCTCCTTAATTTCGGGACGAAATTTCCTGAAGTAGGGGAGGCTGTAACAACCCGACTTTCAGATCATTACCTGTTTGCTTTTGCTTCAATTTGTAATCGTCTTGTATTCCAAGATCCGATAATAAAAAAGGGTTATGTTATACTAAATACATTTTCATCACACCACACCGCTACATGTTTAAACGCTTTATATTCGCAAACGCTTACGCAACACAAATTACAGAGAATTATGCTATTTAAATTACCGAGTATGTTTGTTTGTTCGGTAACCACTCACGCCTTCGCATTCGCTTATCACAACTAACACGCTAAATCGTAAACGCTGTTATTAGTAGTAGTAATGTTATGCTGTGTGCTCTTATGTGCCTTACTTTTGTGTGCTTATTATGTGTATTGTTACTCGCAAACGCTATCGCAACGCAAACTAAATGCTACTCACACAACTCGATTTATCACACTAAAATGCAATGCGACCCGAAACTCAGTGCTACGCTAAAATACTTAAGGTACCAATACTACCTAACACAACAAAAGACATTAAATGATCATCCTATACGCGAAAACAAGAAATTCCCACACAAAACAACACCTTCAAACGAAGCCAAGCCGCCTCGTACGAAGGCAGCTGGTTCGAACCAAGGGCTATTGTGCGAACCCAGCTCCTCTATAAATACCCAAGCCCCTCCTCATTCATTTTCACTTGCTGATTTCATACCGAAACTCTGCCGAATTGTTGTCCGACCATTTTCAAGTAAGATTTAAGAGTTTTATTCAACTATACAATGTTTTCCACTTCTATTTCCACAAGAATCCTTTCATTTTCATCTAAAACTCTTATGTTCTCACTTAAAACTTCATCTTTTCACTTGAACTTCTTCTTTTCTTCATAAATTCTTGTTTTTACAAAAATCTTCATCTTTTTCATCAAACCTTCTTCTTTTACAATAGATTTATACTTAACCGAGTGTATTGGGACTAGCTACGCCTTCCCAAGTTAGAAATTTGTTGGTTTCACACTCACCTAGTGCTAGATCTAAGTAAAAACCTTTCAAAACTTTCTTAAACATGATTTTTTTTTACACCAAAATGAATCGAAAATGACATGTATCTCGTTCACTGAATAGTGGAACGAGGTAATGTCGAAACCAGCTTGAAAAGGACTCGGAAACACATCCGATTCAGGAAAAAACACAACACCGAATGCCAAAAACAGCCACGTTATTGAACTGGACTGTTCTGTGCGAAGCCAGCTTCGTACGAAGGCACATGGCCACGTACAAAGGCACTGCCTTTGTATGAAGGCACTGGTTTTACACTTAACAGCCCGATTCCCACTCGTGACGTAATCAAAGACCTCTCTGACTTTAAGTTTAATCAGTAGCTTAAGTTTGGAGGGATGAACACTCGATTTTCTAAAGACGATGCGAAGACACTCGATTTTGGACAAAGGAAGCAGCACATGTACGGAGACCCATCTTCGTATAAAGGCACACCTTCGTACGAAGGCACTAGCTTTATACGAAGCTTCTGTTTCCTACCGACACTCTGATTTTTGACTGTTCCAACACTTTAGAGGACTTACGCTTCTGTTCCCGTATGCAGGCTAATCCGACGCTCCCTTCAATCCATTGAGGATCGTGTTTCTTGATTAGTACACGCTCTGTGAGTATACTCGAACCCATTTTCGTTTAACGCACTTTTTGGGTGTTACATACGTTCTCTATCAAAATACAACACATAACACAAACACTTTATAAACGCTAACTGCTCCCGCATGCTATATGTGATTTGTTGAATGCTTGTTACTATGCTTACACAATGTTATGCCAGACTGCCTTTAGCAATGATAGTACTATAGTTTGGACTCAGCACCTGTTGTGATAGGGGTTGCTAAGGATCACATCACTTTACTTCACGTGTTTACTTCTGTGAATATGTGTTGCACATACTCTACATCGCAGTCACATGATTAGGTTGTATCATTGTCGGTAGTTATATGCTTCGCCTGTTACGTGTTACATGCTGGTTATGCGTAAACGCTTTTTATACTATATCTATGCAAACTTGTGTACTCACCTTTACTTTATGTATTGACTTTTATTTTAACGTATGTGACAGGTTGATGGTCTGTTTGCTGAAATGAATTAGGAAGTCTAGTAACCCCCAAATAAAATCTAAGTTGTCGGACTTGTTTTTGTTTAAGATATGTGAACTCTGTGATAACTGTTTGTGAAATATTTGTTTATTGGTATGGGACAATGAACCTTTTAAATATTGTCATTTAATAGTTGTTATGGATTCTCTTAAACAATCTGGTTCGCCTAGTGCCGCGCCCCGATCATTCCGCCATCGGTTGGGGTGTGACAAAAGTGTGTAAACTTGTCAAGTCATTATATGGCTTGAAGCAAGCTCCAAAACAAGGGCATCAAAAGTTTGACCAAGTTATGCTTAACAATGATTTCAAAATAAATGAATGCGACAAATGTGTCTATGTGAAAGACACTTCTAAAGGTTATGTGATCTTATGCCTTTATCTAGATGATATGCTTATCATTGGGAATGATGATAAGATGATCAGATCTACTAAAGACATGTTGAAAGCAAGATTTGACATGAAAGATATGGGTCTAGCTGATGTGATTCTTGGAGTAAAGATCATTACGACACAAACTGGTTTGGTGCTAAGGCAATCTCATTATGTGGATAAGATCCTTGAGAAGTTCAATCCTGAGGAGATAAGTGTAGCTCAAACTCCAATTGATACCTCTCAACATTTGTCAAAGAATAGAGGCGAGAGTGTTGCTCAATTGGAATACTCAAGGATCATTGGCAATCTTATGTATCTCATGTCATGTACTTGACTAGACTTAGCATATGATGTTATAACAACCCTCGAAAAACACCCCAAAACACTCCTAATATACCTCGTATACATTATACCTGTATAACCTTAAACTTAACAAAAATCAAATAAAACAAACAAAATCATTATTTTGGTATCGCTCTCGGGTCGCGACCACTCTGGTCATGTGAGTCGCGGGGCATGACAGCCCCTTGTGATCCGGAACCCCCTTAAGCCACGTGTCCTGATATGTGTCGAGGCTATGCTGGTGACTAACCAGACCTAGACCTAGCCCTAGCTAGGTCTGGCTCGCTGGGTGCGAGAAAGAGAGAGGGGGGAGCTCGCGGGGTGCGAGCGAGCCCGGGTTCCAGCCTATAAATTGAGGCCATCGGCCTCAGTCTTCCTCGTTCAAAATTCTTTTCTTTTCTTTGTCCCTATAATAGCTAAACGCTGCTTGGTATTATACCCCTAAAAAACGAAGCTCTGCCTCGTTGAAAGTATTTTAACCCCCGATCACTAATTCTTTACCCTACCCGATTGATCTAGGTCTCCATAATGCATGTCGAGGCTCTGCCTGACTAAGTTCGTTGGAGTTCTGTCTCGCATTTTATGGCTAATGTGATTTGGGTTATCTTACTAACACGTGTGCATTGTTTATTTTAATAGACTATAATCAGGAACAACAACCTAAGTCTATAAAGTAAGTCATTCTCTTTTTCTATCAAACTGTTTTACCAAAACCTCAAATGTTTTCAGTTATACTTAACAGTGATTGAGTCTATATATTCTACAATTGTTGCTGGTATGTGGGGTTTTGTATATACTACTAGTAATCCGTTACTATTGGACGACGAGTTAGCCAATGAGTAACATGACCAGAGTCATGGAACTGTGAACATGACAAATACTGAATGAGTATATTGGTAGATAGAAACATTGTAATTGCTCTCAATACTCTAAAGTTATAAAAGCTGTTTTGATTAAACTGGGATGCACTCGCCAGTATTTCTTGCTGATAAAATCTTTTTAAAACGTATTTCAGGTAACTTAATGTGAAGCAAATAGAAGCCAGTCGTGGAGCACTGAAGGCTTAAAGAAGTGGCTATAAAAGTTACCTAAATAAAAAGAGATTTTATTTTCAATAATTAGGGTTTATCCCTATAGATGTATTATCAATGAAAGATGGGTTTTTATCCCATTTATTATAAAGGTTTGGTGTTTTGAAACTCTGAACCTATTTCCTAACTACGATCCTGATGTTTTAATTCCGCTGCCAAATTAATATACACCGATACCACCAACTCTGTGTTGGCTCGTGTTGGGATTGAACCCTATCAGAGGAACATATAATTAAAGCCAAAACTGGATCAGGGCAGTGGATCCAGAATAAGCAGATGTTATGTATACAAGTCTCTCCCATTGAAAGTGGTTTCAACATCTGATGACCTCCAGTCCACTGATCGTTACAACTGCTGACCTACAACTGCTGATCAAGTTAAAGACTGATGAAGACTAAAGCCCTGCTGTTCAATCTACTGCTATGGGCCAAGCTCTGCTGGTTTACAACAAGTACTGCCGGAGTCACAACAGTGGAAGGATACAGCAGCAGTTTAGTTTTACTTATGTAATGTATTGTATAAGAGTTGTTAGCATAAGAGTTGTCAGGGACGAGCATTCAATCTGAACGCGAATGAGGCAAGGGCAGACAACGAGGTTGTTAATGGTATGTTCCTTGTTAACAATCAACTTGCATCTGTTCTTTTCGATTCTGGTGCCGATAGGAGTTTTGTTTCGTTATCCTTTGAGCCTTTACTTGTGATACCTAGAACAAAACTGAGGAAACCCTTATCTGTTGAAGTTACTACTGGTAAACCTCTTTTTCTCGATTCCGTTCTTCATGGTTGTCAATTGAACCTTGATAACCATCTTTTTCCTATTGATCTCGTACCGATGCAACTTGGGAGTTTCGACATTATCATGGGGATGGATTGGTTAACCAAACATCATGCTGAGGTTATTTGTTTCGATAAGATCATTCGAATTCCTCTTTCGTCTGGTGATGTCCTAGAGGTTCGTGGCGAGAAACCATCTGGTGGTTTGAAACTCATGTCGTGTACGAAAGCCCAAAGTTATTTAAGAAAAGGATATGTTACCTTCCTGGCACATGTCACCAAGGAGAAAGGCAAGAGCAAGAGTATTCAGGATATTCCGATTGTTCGGGATTATCCAGAGGTGTTTCCTGATGAACTGCCTGGTTTGCCTCCAGTTCGTCAAGTCGAGTTCCATATTGACCTTGTACCCAATGCTAACCCGATTGCGAAAGCACCTTATCGTCTTGCACCGTCTGAGATGCAAGAGTTATCGAAACAGCTTCAAGAGTTATCGGATAAAGGATTCATTCGTCCGAGTTATTCACCTTGGGGCGCTCCTGTCCTCTTTGTGAAAAAGAAAGATGGATCTTTTCGAATGTGTATCGAGTATCGTGAGCTTAACAAGCTTACCATCAAGAATCGATATCCCCTACCTTGAATCGATGATCTCTTTGATCAGCTGCAAGGTGCTACCTGTTTCTCCAAGATCGACCTATGTTCTGGGTATCATCAGCTTCGTATATTCGAGGAAGATATTCCCAAAACTGCTTTCCGCACAAGATATGGGCATTACGAGTTTACTGTCATGACTTTTGGTTTGACGAATGCTCTAGCTATCTTTATGGACTTAATGAATAGGGTCTGTAAACCTTATTTAGACAAGTTCATCATTGTGTTCATCGACGATATTCTCATTTATTCGAAGTCTCGAGCCGATCATAAGCAACACCTTCGTTTGACATTGGAACTCTTGAAGAAGGAACAACTTTTTGCTAAATTCTCCAAGTGTGAATTTTGGCTTAAAGAAGTTCATTTCTTGGGTCATATAGTTAACGAGCAGGGTATTCATGTGGATCCATCCAAGATTGTTGCAATTAAGGATTGGAACACACCGACGACGCCTACCGAGATTCGATCTTTTCTTGGTCTTACTGGATATTATCGTCGATTCATTTCTAATTTCTCGAGGATTGCGGTTCCACTCACTGCTTTGACTCAAAAGAATAAGCCTTTTGAGTGGGGACCCAAACAAGAAGAATCGTTCCAAATGCTAAAACAGAAGCTCTGTGATGCTCCTGTTTTATCTTTGCCCGAGGGAAACGATGATTTCGTTGTCTACTGTGATGCGTCCAACTTAGGCCTCGGTTGTGTTCTTATGCAACGAGGCAATGTTATAGCATATGCGTCTAGACAATTGAAAGTTCACGAGAAGAACTACACAACTCATGATCTTGAGTTAGGTGCTGTAGTTTTTGCTCTAAAAATCTGGGGACACTACCTCTATGGGATGAAGTGTGTTGTCACACCCCCAATATCCACCATGCGGAGTATCACCGCTTGGAGGCGTGACATGACCAGGATCGAGCCACCAATCATATTGAACAACATAATTAAGTAATTAAAACCAAACACAATACGATTGGTGACCAAAAGGAAGTAAACCAATTTTAGGTTAACAGCGGAAGCATAAAACATAAGTTCAAAACATAAGTCCATAGTTCATAAATTTAATGTCCAAACGTAGGTTTAATAAAGTTATAAAGTTTATTCATTAAGAATGGGACATATCAGTTCGCATCCCACAACGACCACCTCCATATGCAAGCTCCATAGCATCTAATAACCTGCAAAGCATGTAATAACGAGTCAACAACAAAGTTGAGTGAGTTCACGGTTGGTTGTCCATTTTAGAGTTGTTTCCAAAAACATAGTTTAATCTCATTCGGCTATCCTGCCCTGGGGGTTACCCCATAGTTCGAAAACGTTTATTTGTTAACCATGTCCACCTTCCCTGGCTATCCAGCCCGGCACTTTGGTCGTGGGGAGCTACCCCAGTATTTTAAACTACCACACTCGTTTATCATATCGACTACTAACAAAAGAAATCAATTGTGCCCTAGCGTCGGTGTTCTATCACCACCGACGTGCCATAGTCCATTAGTACACGCCCGTCCGACTGGCACTGTGTGAGGTTTGTTAAACCTAATAGCGCTATTAACTGATGACCCGCTCGCCATAGCCTCGGCGATTAAGTCGATACAAAAAGGGAGGGACTTTGCTGATAGAGTTCTAGTCCGGTAAGTCTAATACGTCCCTATAGGACGAGGAATTTACATTCCCGAACACGTCTCAAGGACGAGGAATTCACATTCCTGAACGCGTCCCAAAGGACGAGGAATCCCTATTCCTGTACCCATTCCCATTCCCACCGGAAAATTACCATGCTTTGTAGAAAAGTGTGAACTCACCTCGGTTTGCTCGGTTAGATTCTCAAATATAGCTAACCGTCAAGGTCGGTCAATCACGTCCTAGTATGATTTACCAGTTAGTCATTTAGTGGCTTTCAAATAGAGTACAAAGTTCCTACACGTATCTATCACATAGCATGCATTACTTTAACTGTTTATGCCTGTATATATACTTCCCATCCATTCCCCACTCATAAGCAAACATACGATAGTGCACGTAACATATATAACATGTTAGATCATTCACAGATAGCATACTCGACATTTAGACACGCAAGTCACAACTTATGTCATTTCAGCATTAATATTCAAAACCGGCTGTTTTCGGACATTTTAATAAAATAGTTAAGTTATTCCAAAAATTCCCAAATTTTTACAGGATGTCTTAAACATTCTAAATTTTATTCTGTAAAAATATCGGGGTCCAGTTCGTTACCAATATTTTATAAAAATTCATTTTCCGGACTGATCTCAGATTTATATATTTCTGACCACAGTCCACGGAACAATTTATTAAAAATTCATCGTAAGTCCGATTTACGAAATTTCAGTGGGGTAATTACAAATTCATCAGTGGTCATCTACAGTACAAGTTTCATGATCCAACTCTACGCAGAACCCGAGTTATGACAGGAAACAAAACATATATTTTCAGCAGAAAGATGCAGCTCTTGTTGCTGTTACGAAATGACGCTTTAAAAATAGTAAACGAAGTCCAAAAATTACGATTCTGGTTCCATTAGAACCGTATTTCATAATAACATGGTTTAGACTCAAAATATCAGTTTTTCGTAGAGCTTATGACCTGTTTACAGCCAACTGAAGTTGGCTGTAAAGCTTGGACAGATTCTGTTTTTAGTCCTTAGCTTCCTAGTTCGTGTTCGATTGATTTCCGTTAGCAAGTTTATTAATCACAACAACATTAGACATCAATACTAACCAGCAAAACATCAGATAATCAACCAAGAATCATAACAAAACTAGTTTCAAAAGTTTTACACTAACATTCATTCATTAACCACCATGTTTATTATTTTTAGTGGACTTTTAGTTTTGAACTCTAGTGTTCATGATTTTTATCCGACAAAATTCTTATTAACCACTTTAGACAAGCTTAAGAAGGTGATTAGAATCACTTACTACTAGCTCGTGGCTAGGGAAGAAACTAGACGAAAAATAGGCGGTTAATAGCGTTGTGGTGAGGTCCTTGTGATTCCGTGAGCACCGGGCTTCCTTGTATAATATCCTTCACCTTAATGTATGCTTGGAAATGAAAGATCAAAATGGAAAAATGGATGTGGGTGGGTGGCAACTCTCGGCCGAAAGTAGCCAAGAGAGAAAGATAGGAAATTTTTGTGATAACTTTAGAATGAATGTATAATTATAATTCAAAGTAATGAATTATCCAAGGGTTAATATGTAGGCTAGATATTTAGCCAAGTTAATATAATAATCAAAAATTTCAAAAGTGTGTCACCTAAGGGGTGACCGTTCGGTTAGGGGGGGGGGGGGGGTTGGGTCATGGTCCAAATTCAACTAATTGGTTAGTGCATAGTTAGGTGTTTATATTAGAGATTAAGGTAGGTTATTTGGTGTGTTATTTATTATAGCGGGTGTTAGGGTATTCGGGGACCCTAGCTGGCTCAGGAAGGAAAAACAATGTCAATGTCAATATTTTTATGTTCCGGGTAGAGTCCGGTTGTTTGGTTCGACACTGTTCCGTTAAACTGCTTAATTAATCCGTATAGCGTCCTACATATATATATATATATTTGCAACGTTTTTATATTTTAACACTCAGGAAGGCATACCGGACTATTTAGTAACTTTTTTGTATCCTACTAGTATGTTAACAAATACATGTAAGTATAACACAGATATCAGAAAGCAGTTAAGTGATTACACACAGTCGTCAAACACTTTAATTATCAAAAATAAATTGTACGGTTACATGTAAATTTGAGGGTTGTCACATTCTCCCCCTGTTAAGAGAATTTCGTCCCGAAATTTAGCACGTGGTTACTGAGGAAGCTAGTTAAGTTGCGTTGTTTTTCCTGATTTTCCTGGGGTATCACATCATCCACCCGTTGATTTGGAATTTCGTCCCGAAATTCTGAAGTAGCTTCAGCCTCAGTAGTGATTGCGTTTTTCTTAAACAGCTGGGGATACTTGAGTTTCATTTGGTCTTCTCGTTCACAGGTATACTCTGGGCCACGACAAGCATTCCATCGAACTCGGACCAGAGGTATCCTGGTATGCTTGAGGAGCTTAACATCTCGATCCGTAATCTCTACTGGTTCCTTGACGAATCGCATCTGGTTGTCGATTGTGAGTTCCTTAAGAGGAACTACGAGGGTCTCATCTGACAGACACTTCTTCAGATTCGACACATGGAAAACATTGTGAACTCCGCTGAGTTCTTCAGGTAGATTCAACCTGTAGGCGACTTTGCCAATTTTCTCGGTGACTTCGAATGCTCTGACATAACGCGGATTGAGTTTGCCTCGTTTGCCAAAGCGGACTACACCTTTCCAAGGTGAGACTTTGAGTAGCACTCGATCCCCAACCTGGAGCTCGAGTGGTTTTCTTCCCTTATCAGCATAGCTTTTCTGACGGTCACGAGCTGCCACCATTCGCTGTCGTATCTGAGCAATTCACTCGGTGGTATCTACCACAAGTTCTGGGCCAGTGATTTGGCTATCACCAACTTCTGCCCAACAGAGAGGTGATCGGCATTTGCGTCCGTACAATGCCTCGAACGGAGCAGCTTGGATGCTGGTGTGGTAGCTGTTGTTATATGAGAACTCCACTAGCGGGAGGTGTTTTTCCCAGCCATTACCAAAATCGATTACACATGCCCTAAGCATGTCTTCAAGGGTTTGGATAGTGCGTTCAGATTGCCCATCCGTCTGTGGGTGATAAGCGGTGCTCATATCTAAACATGAGCCAAAAGACTTGTGCATAGCTTTCCATAGTTCAGAAGTAAAACGCGCGTCACGATCATATATGATAGAGGTTGGCACTCCGTGCCTTGACACTATTTCCTTTAGGTAAATGTTTGCAAGAGTAGAAAACTTATCTGTTTCTTTGATTGCCAGGAAATGTGCAGACTTGGTCAGTCGGTCCACGATCACCCAAATGGTATCCATGGAAATTTGCTCCCATTTCCATTTAGGTATCTCTGGTTGTTGAAGTAGGCCTGATGGTTACTGATATTCAGTCTTGACTCTCGCATAAGTCAAGCACTTACTGACGTCGGTTGCTATGTGGGCTTTCATGTCAGGCCACCAATACGTAGTCTTAAGGTCGTGGTACATTTTATCTGAACCAGGATGTACCGAATAACGAGACTTGTGCGCTTCGTCCATCACAAGCTCGCGTAAGTTTCCATAAAGTGGGACCTAGATGCGCCCTGTTACATAGTAAGCGCCGTCTTCCTTTTGTTCTAGTCGCTGCCTCGATCCTCGTAGGGACTCAGCCCTGATGTTCTCTGCTTTCAATGCTTCAACTTGAGCATCACGAATTTGAGCGGGAAGGCTAGAGTGAATGGTAAGCTGTAAAGCACGTACACGCTTAGGTAGGGTATCCTTCCGACTGAGGGCGTCGGCCACAACATTGGCCTTGCCCGGATGATATTTGATTGCACATTCATAATCGTTCAAAAGCTTAACCCATCGGCGTTGACGCATGTTTAACTCCTTTTGCTTGAAGACATGCTCGAGACTCCTGTGATCGGTGTAAATGGTGCACTTGGTACCGTACAGGTAATGTCTCCATATCTTTAGTGCGAAAACAACTGCTCCCAGCTCCAAGTCATGTGTAGTGTAGTTCCTTTCGTGAACTTTAAGTTGGCGCGATGCGTAGGCAATAACCTTGTCACGTTGCATCAATACGCAACCCAGTCCTTGGATGGAAGCGTCGCAATAAACCACGAAATCATCTGTGCCTTCAGGCAATGAGAGGATAGGCGCGCTACAAAGTCTATCCTTTAGGTGTTGAAATGCGGACTCCTGTGCATCACCCCAACGATAGATGACACCCTTCTGAGTCAGTGAAGTGAGAGGTTGCGCAATCTTGGAGAAATCCTTTATAAACCTTCTGTAATATCCGGCCAAACCCTAGAATTGGCGGATTTCTGTTGGTGTGCGGGGTGCAGGCCAGTTCTTGATCGATTCAACCTTAGATGGATCCACATGAATTCCATCCTTGTTTACCACATGGCCTAGAAAGTGGACTTCGCGAAGCCAGAAGTCACATTTCGAAAACTTGGCTTACAACTGCTCTTTTCGAAGAAGTTCCAGCATAAGTCGTAGATGCTGCTCGTGTTCTGACGTGATTGTCGTGGTCACGCAAATTTAATCCCAATAACAACTATATAGATAGCGGTAATAGGGTATCGAACACAGGGAGTTTGTGGAATGTGTGTTATTTAGAAGTGTATCTAAGTTAACTAAGATTAAACTAATTGCAATAAAAAGTAAATTCAAAGAGTTGGATTGTTTGATTAGATTGGTTTTAAAAAACTAAGAATACTAATTAATTTGCAAAATGAGAATTTGAGTTTGTAAACAATTTGGAGACAAATGACCATCCTAAGTTTTCGGTTTGCTTCAACAATTGTGTTATCATCCACTAGAAAGAACTACATAGACATAGTTCGTGTGTAATTACTTATTGTGATAAAAGGGAACGAAGTACTCAGATTCCGAGAACGTGAGGTTGTTACCCGATGACCAATCAACCCTTACCCAATCCTAATTTTACCCATGATATCTCGATTGCCAACGGCACCAAGAACGTATGGTTTCAAACTAGAAAAAATCATAAGAATTAACAATTTACAACTAAGCAATCACACACCATGATAAACAAAACATAGATAAAGTTTATCATTCTAGAAATATGGAATCAAAACACAACCGTCTTAAACAAACCTTCAACCTAGGATGATCATAGAGTGTTTAGCCACGCATAGCTTCAAACAACATCTTAACACAAGTTTCAATGTTCATCAAGATCAAAAACAATAAACCTAATGATTCCCCAAGTGTTGTTGTTGCCAAAAAGTCTCGAAGTTAGCTCACAAATTCGTCCCCAATGATTGATAACCGAAAACAAGTGAAAAGCCTCCATAAATCCTCTTGAAATCGACATTAAATGTGGATGTTACATGAAAGATCAGTCGGAGCCGTAAGCTACGGCTCCTTGCCGTAGCTTACGGCAGTCAATAGTCCCCGGAAGTCAACACCGAGCCGTAAGCTACGGCTATGTGCCGTAACTTACGGCTATCATTATTCCTTACGCCGATGAGCTCCTGTTTTACGGCTACCATTGTTGACATGTGATGGGAGCCGTAACCTACGGCTGGGAGCCGTAGGTTACGGTGCTGTATGTGGTTTTTCTTCTTATTCTCTTCATTACAAGTTAAATCTTCTAATTTTGTTTTCACCAACATCAAGCTTCCATCCAAGCTTCCTAATATCCATTCTTTAAGCCCTTTAGTGCCTGCAACATCAAACCTCTCATGATTACCATGTTCAAGCAAATAACCGTGTATAGTGCGGGATTTTAATCACTTTAAGGCTCTTAAGGGTTGTCCTACGGACCACCCGTCACATCCCCACACTTACCCATTGCTTGTCCCAAGCAACCCATTCACAACTATTCAACAAACACAAGTGATCAATCATGCAAACCAAGCTAAAATATGCCATCCTTTACTAACCTTCGACCATACCATAAGACACACCCCTCGCCAAACTCTCGGTGACAAGAATTACTAGTATGTAATGCAAAACCACTCAATGCGTGTATGTGTGTGTGCGACAATAAGCTTGTATAAGAATCAAGTTTCCTCCTAACAAATATCTAGCATGCTTATGAATCAAGGGAAACTTACGGGTTGTAACGGGGCTAGGTGCAAAGGTAGGAAAATGGTGGAACATATATATAAGAGCTAATTTGATTTGACCCGGTTTTTATTTTCACTACTAAGCAAAACAACCATCAACTATATACAAAATTCATCAACTTTTAAACTACCAACGCAACTACATTCTTCTTTTTGTATTTTTCTCATGTTTTTCTCTTTTTTTTTTTCAACAATAAACTTCAAGCATAAGTACAAGAATATCAACACTACAAACTAAATTCCTAAACCGGGTCATCTCAATCGGTAAAATTTTGTAGGGAGTAGGCTTGGGTCACAACCGAACAGTTTAAGGCTCAAACGTGGCAATCTAAAGACCAAACCCCCACCCCTCACAATACCAAGCTCATATATGTAAAGTATGAGGTCCAACCCACCAATCCCGCACTCTTCACACATCTAGACGAGGCTTCCTAAAAGTCCCCTATCATTTCCAAAAGCATGCTAACTCTAGGACTTAACAAGTATTCACACACAAGTTCTATTAACACACAACACACACCGCCACTCAAACAATGAAATCTCTATAATAATCATGTGTGGCTCAAATCCTCACCAAGAAAAGACTAGGAATGGGTGTCGGTGTGTCAAATGGCATAATATCAAGTTTTCAAATTCTAACAATTTTCGCTTGGCTTTACAAAATTTTTAAAACTCTCAAAAATTTCCCCCATCCCCACACTTGGGATACATTGTCCCAATGTATGGCTTTGAGGGAAGGATCGCTTTTAACCACAACATTAGCTTTCGCTAATACTCTCAAACCCCAAAAAAAAAAAATTTATTTATTTTTTTATTTTTTTTTTAGACACCTCCAACATTCACAACCCAACAACATATCAACATCAAAACACCACCCTACCTCCCAACCATAAACATAACAAACGACATAAACGAATATACACAAATGTACAAAGGAGCAAGATACGACCTGGCTAGTAATATTTTGGCTGAGGAGGCCCGAAGATGGATGTCATCATATCCTTCCATTCGCCAAAACCAAATGCTCCACCGCTACTGCTGCTTCCTTGATCATCACTCGGATTCGCCTGTTGATAACTCATAGCATGTGGATCCACCCACTGAGAATGATGCAATGGTGGGGTGGGATGCGACACACTACCGTCATACGGTGGCAATGTAGTGTAGTCCACAACTGGCGGATCTGCTTCAATTGGCTGGCCCGAATGCCACTGGTCATGTACA
This sequence comes from Helianthus tuberosus, assembly GCA_030545235.1. NCBI lineage: Eukaryota > Viridiplantae > Streptophyta > Magnoliopsida > Asterales > Asteraceae > Helianthus > Helianthus tuberosus. Next base: position 123,875,017 of record CM060406.1, read on the forward strand.
CGTCTCTGACGATCATCTAAATAGCGGTTGTTCACTTCTTCTTCATGAGCATACATATGAGCACGGTTCCATTGCTCATTCCTATCATAGCTCCGCTTCAAAGCCCTCTCTATACTTGCCCCCATGAAAGTTTGTTGATCAAAAAGCACTTGGTTTGATTCACTCCATCCTCCAAAAGTGGGAGGCCGCCTTTGTTCAATAATTTGACCCATATCTCCCGCCTGGGCCCAATAAGGATCATAGGCTTGCTGTGCATAATCAAATGCACCCCCCACATAACCAGCTTGCACACCGGCCCCTTGAACTGGAGCATCAACCATAAAGGCATCTTCGCGGTAATCCTCGTCTCCACTTACCTCTTCATCTCCACTTACCTCCGGCTCCTCAGCCTCACCCGGTCGTAACGGCCTCGCGTCCACCTTCAACGCTCTCCACCTTCTCCCATCTGTTTTCAACCTATGATACCTCTCCGTTTCTGTGTAAGTCCAATCTGACCCAAGACTCTTAAGGGCGAATGGTCTAAACCTTTTGTAAGAACCTTTCTCATCACCTTTAATCGCCCCATATTTTTTTAACAATGCCGTAATCAACCGGCAATGAGGTATAATCTTTCTTTCTCCACTAATTTTGCTCAACCAGATATTATGCAACACAAGAAATCGAAAAGGGACCTTGGGAGATCCATGCATCATCATATATAGAATCGGCACTTCTTGATGCCGCACTTCCATCTTGTCACCCCGCCTTGGAACCACATTATATATGCACAATGTCAACAACAATTTCGCTTCCATTCTCAAATTGCTCCTATATAACTTCCCATGTGTTGTGCCCGGAAGGAAAAGGTAGTCAAGCATATTTTGCCATTGCGGATGCTTGTTGGGCTCGTGGTAGAGATCTTTGAGACTCGGGTTAATGTACTCATTTGCGGGTATGTCGTCAAACTTTGCTTTTTTGCGCAAAGAGTCATAACACATTTCTACTTTCACCCCATTACACCGTCCAACGAGCCTCATCTTGCTTGGGGACTTATACGGGGGACATTCAAGTGAAGCCACCCATTCTTGAATCTGCTTGTCGTACATCTTCTTCACTTCCCCGTCATAACATTTCAAAGCTGCACCCCAACCCAATGCTTTAAACCTGTCCGTTATCCCGAATGGCCCGAATTCAACCTCTTTGATTTCCTTCTCACAAATAAACGCTTCACCCCTTTGTTTTAAGTTGTTCATTTATTCATGAAACAGATCCTCTCTCCATTCCTCAGGTTGATCTAACAATGAACCGGCTGTCCAATCCGGTTTCGGACCCCTTGGAGGTGCATCCTCCTCCGAGTCCGGGTCACCAACCCGAGTCAATCTCCACCTCTTTTGTTGCTCCTCTTGAGGCGCATTAGAAGAACTTGCAATTCCTTTCCCTTTTTTCGTCACCATGCCTACACACATTCAAACATCAACCACATAAACAAATCAAGTTAATACTTTTCCCAATCTTCCCCACACTTGCTTCATGTTATGGGTGTAGATGTGCAAAAATCAAAATTTCATTCTTTCAAACAAAATTTTGGCATGATGTCCCTATAAATCAGAATTTTTCCAAAAATTTCCACTAGACATCAAACACATTTACACCCAAACATTCAATGGTTTACTAAAATCCTATCATTTATCTCATACAAACAAGTGTGTAAGCAAAAACTATAATGAAAACTTACAAACCTTAATGTACATCAAATAATGACAAGAAATTGCATACCTTGGTGTTGTAGAAGATGAGAATCACAAAAACTTGAAATTCACACAAAAACCCACAAAAAGCCCCAAATTTTCGGCACCCCTAGGCTCAAATCCGACCCCCAAAACAAAGGAATCTTCAAGATACAAGTGTAAATCTGGATTCCTTGTGAAATTTCACCCAAAATGGACTCAAGAATCACTAAAAACGATCAAGATTTGAAGGAGATATGAAGGTTTGTGATTATGGTGTGCTAGGGTTCTTAGAAGAAGATGAAGAAAGTATGTTGTTGGGAAGTGAAGATCGATATGTGTGGATAGGGTAATGGGAAATTTTTGTTTTTATTAGAATAGTTATTATTATTAATATTTCCGGTTTTACTATTTTTTTTTATATATACATAACCGACACAGAGTACCCAAACATTTAACTGCGAGCCGTAACCTACGGCTCCTTGCCGTAGGTTACGGCGGGACCTGGGGAAATTGTGTATCGCCGTAAAACAGGGACCATCCGGCGTAAGGTTTATTTTTTGCTTGATGCTAGCCGTAAGCTACGGCTATATACCGTAGCTTACGGCCCTCGCTGGGCAACTCTGAATAAACCAAAAATTTGACTTATGAATTGTTTATTATTATTATTTTTTTTATTATTATTATTTTTTAAGCTTTTCAAAATTGTTTAATGTTTATAGTTTTTTTTTTTTAATTATGAAAACATGAAAATTTAACCCTACCCCCCCCCCCCCCCCCCCCGTTAAAAACCCGTGTTGTCCTCAACACTATGCTCGGGAAATTCGCAAGGATTTCCCCACACTTGTTTCAAACACCGGTTCTAAACGGGACTTTATTCAAAACACAAAACTAAACTACAATATGTACAAAATACCAAACCTGAGCCTCTTTCAAGTTTCCTCATCATCCAATGGGCGTAAAATGAAGCCCACTTTGTCAAGATCAATATGGTTAATGTCGTTACCTTCCAAGTACGGTTTGAGTCGATGCCCGTTCACCGTTTGTTGCCGATTGGATTGTTCGTCTTCTATATCAACATCACCAAATTTTCCCACTCTTCGGATGATGTAAGGACCCATCCACTTGCTCTTGAGTTTTCCCGCAAACATCTTCAACCTTGAATTATACAACCACACCTTTTGACCCACTTCGAAGTTCTTTTTCCTTATCTTTGCATCATGAACTTTCTTCAGTTTGTCTTTGTATGCGGAAGCACATTCATAGGCTTCATCGCGTATCTCCTCGATCTCATTCAATTGCAACTTCCTTGTTCGACCCGCTTCGTCATAATCCGCATTAACGGTTTTAATGGCCCAATGCGCTCGATGTGCTAACTCCATTGGTAAATGACACCCCTTCCCATACACCATCCGATAAGGGGTGGTTCCGATTGGAGTTTTGTAGGCCGTTTGATATGCCCACAACGCATCATCAAGTTTACTTGACCAATCTTTTCGATCCGTTCTTACCGTCTTCATGAGAATCTCCTTAATTTGACGGTTGGACACTTCAACTTGTCCACTTGTTTGCGGATGGTATGGTGTCGCCACTCGATGGTTCACATTATATCGTTTCAACAACTTTGCAAAATTAAAATTTTTGAAATGTGAACCGCCATCACTTATTATCACCCTTGGCACACCGAAACGAGCAAATATGTTGGATTGCACAAACTTACATACAACTGAATGATCATTGGTCCTTGTAGCAATGGCTTCTATCCACTTTGTCACATAATCTACCGCAACCAATATATACAAGAACCCATTCGAATTAGGAAACGGACCCATAAAATCTATCCCCCAAACGTCAAATACCTCCACTACCAAAATCGGTTGTAACGGCATTTCATCCCGTTTCGAAATACTTCCCACTCTTTGACAATTTATGCAATTCCGGGCAAACTCACAAGAATCCTTGAAAATTGTGGGCCAATAAAACCCACATGATAGCACCCGATAACCCGTCTTGTTCCCACTAAAATGCCCACCACATGCCGATGAATGAGCATGGGTCAAAATTTCTAAAACTTCAGTTTCGGGAACACACCTCCTTATCACTTGATCGGGTCCAATCTTGAACAAATCCGGTTCATCCCAAATGTATTGTTTAACTTGACTCAAGAATTGTTGTCGTCTCTTCTTCGTCCAATGATTCGGAATTGCACCCTTGGCCAAATAGTTCACGTAATGGGCGTACCAAGGTGCAACAAAAGTAGAAACGGCTAACAATTGTTCATTGGGAAACCGTTCATTAATCTCGCTCGGGTCATCAACACCTTCCAATGGAATTCGGGACAAATGATCCGCAACAACATTTTCACACCCTTTCTTGTCCCGAATCTCGATATCGAATTCTTGTAACAAAAGCACCCAACGAATCAACCGGGGCTTTGCATCCTTCTTTTCCATTAAATATCGGACCGCGCTATGATCCGAATACACAATCACCTTGCTCCCCCAAATGTAGGCTCTAAACTTGTCCAAAGCATACACCACCGCTAATAATTCTTTCTCGGTCGTGGTGTAATTCAGTTGCGCCTCGGACAAAGTTTTGCTTGCATAGTAGATCACCACTGGTTTCTTATCAACTCTTTGACCCAAAACCGCTCCAATGGTCGTATCGCTAGCATCACACATAATTTCAAACGGCTTCGACCAATCTGGTGGTTGCAAGATAGGAGCCTTCACCAACTGTTCCTTCAACACATGAAACGCTTGCAAACATTCGTCAGTAAAATCAAAGGGACCATCTTTTAATAATAAGTTACATAAAGGTTTTGTAATTACACTAAAGCCTTTAATAAACCTTCTATAAAACCCCGCATGTCCCAAAAATGATCTCACCCCCTTAACATTCTTTGGTGGGGGTAGAGATGAAATTACCCGAATTTTTGCTTTATCCACTTCCATTCCCCGGTCCGAAATCACATGCCCCAACACAATACCCTCTTGAACCATAAAATGGCTCTTTTCCCAACTTAAGACCAAGTTTGTTTCCACACACCTTTTCAAAACTTTTTCTAACTCATCAAGACAAGAGTCAAAACTTGGCCCAAAAATGGAAAAATCATCCATAAACACTTCAAGAGACTCCCCCACCATATCCGAAAATATACTCATCATACATCTTTGAAATGTGGCGGGGGCGTTACATAATCCGAATGGCATCCGCCGAAAAGCAAATGTTCCATATGGACATGTAAACGTGGTTTTGTGTTGGTCGTCCGGGTGAATAACAATTTGATTATATCCCGAATACCCATCCAAAAAACAATAGTATTTTTGACCGGAAAGTTTTTCAATGATTTGGTCAATGAAGGGTAACGGGAAATGGTCTTTGGAGGTAGCTGCGTTTAATTTCCTATAATCGATACAAACTCGCCACCCGGTTACCGGGCGGGTGGCGATTTGCTCACCTTGCTCATCTTTTATTACCTGAATGCCCGACTTTGTAGGCACTACCTGAGTCGGACTTACCCACGCACTGTCCGAAATGGGATAAATGATCCCCGCATCCAACCATTTGATAACTTCTTTCTTGACCACCTCTCTCAGATTCGGATTTAACCTTCTTTGTGTTTCACGAGTCGGCTTTGCATCCTCACTTGTAATAATTTTATGCATTACGATGGAAGGACTAATACCCTTTAGGTCAGCTATTGTCCACCCGATTGCCGCCTTGTGAGCCTTCAACACCCGTATCAACTCTTCCTCTTGAGCTACCTCCAAATTGGAAGCAATGATCATCGGTAAAGTGTCCTTCTCCCCCAAAAATACATATTTTAAGTGCTTTGGTAGCTCTTTCAATTCCACATTTGGTGGACATTCCAAGGAAGGCTTTGTACCCGAATCAATCTCCACCGGTAGAGTATCCGTTTGGTGGGTCCATGGCGGTCTTCCTTCCTTTACCGCAAGAGCCTCTTGCTCTTTCTCTTCTTTTTCCAAATCACATGCGTGCACCTGCAAAGATACACCACGAACACAAGAACCCAAAATCTCTTCCTCGAACTCCTTTGGATCATATTCATCTATGAAGTTTGCTACAAAACACTCATCATAAACATTAGTACCATTAGTAAAAACATTCAATCTCATCTTTCTATTACCGAATGTCATGTCGACCGTACCATATCGACAATCAATAACGGCATGTGCAGTGTTTAAAAATGGCCGACCCAAAATAATATTTTGTTGTTGAATTGGGTCCGCGGATGAGTAGTCTAGCACAAGAAAGTCCACGGGATAATAAAACTCATCAACCTTAACTATCACATCCCGTACAATACCCCGAGGAAGTTTATGAGACAAATCGGCTAATACCACCGTTGTCTCAACCCGTTTCAATGGACCAAAATCATATTGGTCGTATAACCCCCCCGGTAAGATACTTACTCCGGCTCCAAGATCCAATAACGCCCTTGCAGTTTGAAAATTTCCAACTTGAATATTTATAAGAGGCGTTCCCGGATCTTGTAGCTTAGGAGGAAGATCTCCTTTCAAAACCGCGCTTACCCGCTCTTTCAAATCAACCAATTTAGGCACTTTTTGTTGCCTCTTTTGGGTACACAATTCTTTTAAAAACTTGGCGTAAGCAGGTACCTGTTTGATAGCTTCAAGTAACGGAAGATTGATTTTAACCTGTTTAAAAACCTCCCACATTTCCTCTTTTTGAGGCCCCCTTTTTGAAATGAAATTTTTTCTACCCGGATCCAATAAAGCCGAGGGAAATGGTACTTGACTAGATCCCTCACCTTCATTTTTCTGTTCATTTTCTTTATTAACTTCGGGTTTTTCAAAATTGGGTTTTTTAGAAGAAATAATAAGTGGTTCATTTTCTTCCTCACTATCTTGACCCGTTATATCTTCAACCACCCCATCAACCAAATCCGGTGAAGGATTGGTTTTATACTCCTTCCCACTCCTCAACACACTTACATGATGAATGGGAACATGATTACCTCTAGAAGTACCATGAGATGGGTTTACCTTAGTGTCGCTTGGTAATTGACCTTTATTTTTCTTCAATTCTGACACTTCGGTTGCAATTTGACCCATTTGGGTGGTCAAAGTTTGAATTGCCTTATCTCGAGCCTCATCTTTTTGTATACGAGCATCATCCATTTGGTTTCTCATTTGCATCTCCGCTTGCATGCTCTTCAACATATCCATCATCTCGTTTCCACCCGACGACCCCCCTTGTTCTTGAGCCGTTTGCCTTTGGTACCCTTGGTTGTTCCCACTTCTATATCCACCTTGATTGTTATAAGGTTGGCGCGAACCGTAGTTTCCTTGGTTACCTTGAAAGTTCGGGTTTGATTGATTCGAAGGGTTCCCATAACGAAAATTCAGATGGTTCCTCAACCCGGGGTGGTAAGTGTTAGAATTCATGTTGTTGTAATTTCTACCACCCCCTCCTTGACCTTGACCTTGAACTGCATGCACCTCTTCATATTGCCCTTCCACCATCCCTTGGCAATTTTCAGCCGCATGACCTATTTCATTGCATAAAGCACAAACATCATAAATTTGATTAGAAGTTTGTACATTACCGTCATCTATAGCATGCACTTGAGGTCGGGCAATGGCTGGTCGAGCTCTTCTTGAGGCTTGAGCCTTCCTCTTTGATGTAGTTGCCATGCTTTCCAAAAACTCCCAATCATCATTCTCATAATTTGTTGTGATAACTCGAATTTCCGACATTCTTTATTCGCATTTAATGCACGTTGACTTTGACTGTTTAGTTGTTTGACTTGTAACCGTACGTTGGATTATAAGTGAGATGAATGCTAAATTTCTATATGATGAATATGTGTAAAATACTTGATCGCATGAACTTGTTATCTGTTAAGAGTTTGAACAACCCGACGAAACACAAGTGTGTTTCTCCATACGCTTCTCCGACGAAACAAGGGTGTGATTCGTCACACATAACTCGACGAAACAGGATTTGTTTCGCCAGCCCATGATTCGCCGAAGCCCATTACGGGCCCAGAACGTTAATTTGTGTATGTTAGCGTGTGACGACTTCTATTTCACATCTTTGGCAAAAGTTAGAACCCTAGAGCTCTCCCTACTGTGTGACGGCAGATGTGGGTGATCCTCTCAGCCTCTTTAGCGACCAAACATTCGTATCATCCATCTCGGTTAGTTGCATGCTTGTTAAATCGGTTTCTCGATTCCTTGATTTCTTTATACATGTTGTGTATGCTTAATTTCTGATCGGATGTGAGTACATGTGTAGGATAATCTTGATTCGTTATATGTGATTAGTAGATTACGTAATCGTATGCGGAACATGATGATTGATTTAGAGATCTTAATAAACTGGTCAGATTGATGTGATTATGTGATGAGTGGAACTAGATGTAATGATGCACATGTCGGTTTGATGTTTGTAAATCTTGTTAATGTAATACGGATCAAACACGTGTTACTGCCATGAACATACCTGCGTTTTAAGTAACTTACGAATCATGTGTTGATTAGATGATAATAATAAATCGGTCCACTACCTGAATATTATATAAAATCGGACCAATGGCATCATGAGAATGTTAAAAGATGGCGGCTATGGTTGTGAGGTTTTGTGTGTTAAATGATTTGATCGGTCCAATAAAAATTGTGTGCATTGTTTACTGTTAACCTTGAAGTTACAAATGGTGGCCATGTGAAGTCCAAGCATGTGATAATCTGATGTTGTCATTAATTGTGCTATGCCTGTAATGATGATCTTGTCATGATAATCGACTGGTTGTATACATATATGTTTGTTTGTGAACTGTTTGATTTAGAGTATTTAATAAATAGCGCAGATTGATCTAAAAGGGGGCTGTTAACATCGATGTAAATGCTAGACGATGATTAGGGTTATTATAAATTACAACTGACGAAACCAACTCACGGCGAAACAGATCCGACGAAACAAATGCGTTTCGTCGGAACCAGTCACAACGAATCAAATGTGTGTTTCGCCAAGGGTGTCAACCTGCACAGTAACCTGATTTAATTCTGTTAGAAGATTAACATGATAGATTAACTGCTGTTAAGTGATACGCACGACTTGTATACATGTTTAGTACTACTGTGATTATACACATACATGGACAACTTGGATACAAACTGATTATTCTATACGTGCATACTCTAGGACGTGATTGATTTACTTGCGAGCACATACTTAGCATACCGAGCAAACCAAGGTGAGTTCACACTCTTACCAAGGCATGGGATTCCCCAGTCGGGTTGGGAATGGGATTGAATGATTACCTGTACTTACATTAACACTAGACTACTTACCACGGTCCTCGGATTGGGAAGGATGCCTGTGCCAAATTCTACGCAAAGCCTACGTACTGTCCTCGGATTGGGAAGGACACCAGCACTAAACCTACGAAAAACCTACGTACTACCGTCCTCGGGTTGGGAAGGACGCCAGTGCTAAACTTACGTACTACCGTCCTCGGATTGGGAAGGACGCCAGCGCTAAACCTACGTACTCGCTACGTACTGTCCTCGGTTGGGAAGGGCACTTACATAAAACCTGCGTAAACCTATACTTACTACTATCCTCGGATTGGGAAGGATACTTATGATTACGAATAGTCTAGGGGATATATAACATGGGAAGCCCCCACCAATAGAACGTACTATCGGCCCAGTAGAGCCACATGTTACATACGAACTTACTATTACGCATTTACTTTCTGTGAACTCGCTCAACTAGTTGTTGATCCTCTGTTACATGCCTTGCAGGACCTTAGGTACTTATGGAGCTTGCACGGGAGGCGCAGTCGTTGTGGACAAGGATCGTGAATACTTGATTAGACATTATGACATTTCGCACTTTATTGTGTTGGGTTTATTTATACGCTTCCGCTAAACAGTGATAACATATTTATGTTTTGGAACACCTCTCATATGGATTGGTTTGATTAAATTGCAATTACTTTTACTTTATACATTGTTCTATATGATTGGTGGCTTGATCCTGGTCAGTCACGCCTCCAAGCGGTGATACTCCGCGTGTGGATTTTGGGGGTGTGACAGATTGGTATCAGAGCCATTGGTTATAGAGAACTCGGTTTTAATAAGGGGAAAATGATTTTGTTAAAACCAGACTATAACCAGAACAGTGCTCAACGATCCACAACGACGCTTCGCTCCACGTGCAAGGCTCAACATCATAGGTACTACTATTCATGTTACTTTACCTACTTGCTAGAATTACATAGAACTTTGCTCGTGGTATGCTCAGATTACTGAACCTAATATATGTTATTGCTCGAGAATACTTGTGTGCTCACTCTCTTCGCACTATTCGCGAACCTCTCACCCACATGTTCTCCTTGATGTCAAGATCATGAGTGGACGCGTTAACCTAACTCAAGCCCAGTTGGCGGCTTCGATCACTGAACAAGTTACTGCAGCACTCGCAGCTGCCCAGGCAGGAGGTGTAACCTGCCATCACCACTTACTCTAGGATCTTTAGATCCTACTCTCGTAACTCAACACTCGTGCTTAATTTTGATTACTCTTACGCACACGACAAGTCAACACGCTCAACCATCTGTATGCACATGCACGACTTTTATGGACTGTCGTCCTACTACTTTCGGCGACACTGAAGGAGCTGTTGGACTCCTCCATTAGTTCGAGGAACTCGAATCGGTCTTCGAATGTGCGAATGACCTGAGGCTCGTAAGGTGAAATATGCCACTGATATTCTCGAAGGCACTGCGCAAACTTAGTGGAACGCGCAAGTTACGATGCTGGGGCTGGCGGCTGCTAATGCCACCCCATGGAATGATTTTAAGGAACTAATCAAACTAGAATGCTGTAACTATGATGACATCCACAAGCTGGAAGTGGAGTTCTTTAACCTGAAGATGACGGGGTCAGAAATAGAGGCGTGTACGAAGCGATCTAACGAACTGGCAACTTTGTGCCCTACTATGGTGGAACCTCCCATCAAGCGCACCGAGAGCGGTACCTCGAAGGCTTAGTACCAGAAATTCAAAGCCATGAGATGACTACTAATCTTGCTACTATTCAAGATGTTACTCATCTTGCTCATCGTCTCACAGACCAGGCGTATTGGTGTTACTACTACTACTTCTGCTATTCCCAGTGACAACAAATGAAAGTGGGATGGAACCTCTAGCAAGGGTTCGACTACGATTCCGTCCCAGGCACAGCAGTGAAAGATCGATGACAACCAAAGTCCTGGTCAGCAACCTTTTAGTAGTCAAGGTGTAACACCCTAAAGTTATTAACAACTTTATATTTTATTTTAGTGCGGAAATTTGGTCCCAAAACTTTTCTTTTGATTTGAACAACATAAACCTTAAGTTCCATCAACGATATATCAACATATGATGAGTACAAAAACTAAATGTTTATTTAAAGGCCAACTTTAAACTTTTTCCCTTAAAACATATTTATAAAACACAACCAAAAGTTTTATGACGTGTGTCCGAATCTCATCCCGAGCACTTGATCTTCCACTTTATGTCAAATCCCGAGCTAAGTTAAAACCTTTACCTAAGCCATTATAACGCCATGAATTAGTATAATAACATGTAAGATTTAATATTACACGATAATGTGTCAGCCCCGGATCATTATACTACATAATTTATCGGAGTTAAAGATACGACATACCATACCATCGTTTTACATCATAAAGTATTTTAAGCCCATGATATTTAGTTATAAACAACACATGTTCAAAAGATTTGTTTAATCTGCAGACTCCGAAACTTGATCATTTCTGACCTTCAATGCCTATCACAAGACCTGAAAGAATTTAACATAAATTAGTCTACCAAACTAAGTGAGTGATCATAACAAAAACCCAAGCAATACACCGCAATGTTTTTATCACCACAACTGAAACATATCCCAGCGCATACGGTAAGCCCGACCCGTATGTTGGTCCGCTTTCATCATTGCATAAGACATCATCGTAGGACAAAAAGTTTCGAGCGTGCATCATATGGCCTAATGTACGATACGCTACTTGGGCGTACCATGCGCCACCTTCATCTCATCTTGATCGGTATATCTCCTTTCAATAAGCATCAATTGATCTAGACATATCCAACATATTAGAGAAAGTATAACTTCACCATAAACAGTTGATATTTATCTTAATAAGTAACCACCATTCGAAACTTTATTATTACATAGATAGAAAACATATCCTAGCATACGGTAAGCCCGACCCGTATGTTGGTCCGCTTTCATCATTGCATAAGACATCATATAGTCTCGTATCTACCAAATTTACCATTTCAAATAACGATACAGAATTTATTATTTTATGGCCTCAATAGTACTCTTCTTTGTCTCTAATTAAAATTCAATTCACGCATGAGGCTTACTACAATCCTTTCGATATACACACGATGAACCATGCGAAACAAATAAAATTGTCATCTAACAGCTTTGATCCTTGCTAATCTACATTAAATTCATTAGAGTAACATCATATAACATCCTCCTCAATAACCATATACAAGTATTAGACGCTATTATAAATCCACAATAGCATGGAACACAAGCTCAGAACTTCATTTATCATTTTCGTATCTACCCTTATAAGTGACTTCGATATTAAACTATACTACTTTATTAGTTCAGTTGTACTTACACCAAATGTGCACATTTATATGTCCCAGTAGTCAATTTTTATGCCATTACGTTCATACCATCACGTTTCTGGTACCCCTCTCTATAATTATTCATTATATACACAAACGATTCTTCTTGTGTATGCTACTTCAAATCCATTGATTATTAAATTACTAACTCACTGTGATTGTTTTTCTACTAAAACGATTATATTCGTAAATAATTCCTTAACAACAGATTGTGAGCACTCACCGTCGCCCGTAGGAAAAGTTGTATATTGATTAATAGCTTCAACCCGTTGACATTCTTGAAGTCAAACTCATGTTATGGCATTGATCTTAACCCATTATCACAGCCTTTTTATTTCATGCGAGTCAACCTGATTAAAGCACACGCATACACTTATCATTTAGTACCTTTAATTTATTTTAAGTTTATTATTACCCATTCTTGAACCATTGACCCGTTTGCTTTAAATTCTTCAAACACCCTTTGCTAGGTATCGTTAACCAATTAAAACCGATATTTCATGTCTGGTTGAGATGTATACAACCATTCATCTTTAGTTACTTTATTTTTTTTTTATAAATCTCTATTTTTTTTTTTTTACTTTCAGTACAGCTGCTGTGTTTAGCAGTTCTGACCGTCTTATAGCGCAAATTTACTTCTCATGTTCAAAAACAAAACGAAATAGACTAAAATAGCTTTGTAACAAAAAAAGAAACACCTCAATCGAAGTTTACGATTGATTTTATATGATTTTTTTTTTTAAACAGTTTAAACTCTTAACATAAGCTGGAAAATCCAGCTCACTTGTTCTTTCTCCATTTCAACCCAAAACGTATTTGCACCCCCTTTTTCATCGTTTAAACACTAATAAAACAATCAAGACATGTTATGACACAGTGGGGTAATCGTTTGATATTCTAAAGAAACTTAATGGAACTACTAAACAAAACAACATGTAATATCTAGCTTTCATATAGAATGGCAATAGATTCATAGATCAACTCTTTGCAAGAATTCCATCATGATATTACTTGTTCATTATAAAATTGCTCTCCATCAAGATTTTAATCCCTAAAGACAATTTTTAATATAACTAAATACTATTGTTTATAAACCCTTTCAAAATTCGCATCATTCTCAAGTGAGGCATTTTGTCAAACACTTTGTATGCATACACATTTCCCCAATTTCCTATCAAATCAAGATACATATTTGACATCGATCAAAATTTAATTCTAAAAGTACGTATGCATCAAAGAAACTTCTTTCAACTCGATTATAATACCCTTGGCTCATTAAACTCATATATATCCCGTACTCACTTGATTATAAAATACTTTCATAACATGCAACTAACTTGAACTTTAACAATGGAGGTTTTTATGTTTTTAGCATTCTTAACCATTTCTAACAGATTTTCAACTCATCTATCCAAGAGTTTAGTATTATATCCTCATTCAGCCAAAAGCCACATAGAACTCATGAATGTTAACTGAGAGATATTAGGTCAAAATTCCATACCTTAAAGTTCTTGTATAGAGATGACAACTTCTCTTCTTAATCACCTTTACTTTGATTCTTGAGCTAAAGATGACAATTCTTCCAAAATCGGATCCACCACCGATGTTTCTTCTTCAATCAGTTCATCTCCACACAAAAACACCCAAACCCTCTTTCTAGAAAATGAAAGATACGTGGCTTTCTCAAAGCCTCTCCACCTTTATTTAAGCTTTTCATTTTCACAGCTTAAGTCCCTCAAATCTACTAAGGTATTTACTTTCACCTTATTCTAGTACGTGTTTAACTTCACACATTTACTACAAAAGTACAAGTTATAATACCACAAGTAGAAATCTTATCATATACTTCTTCTACTTGTAAATTATTTAAGCAATGTCACCATCTCCATTTATGTTTCATAATAATTATTTGGTATAATTATATTACCATATTAATTTGATATTGTATTAATGTACAATATGCCAACATTTAGATTATATAAATAAACCTTTTAATTTATTTATTCACAAAACTCTTATAATTATTAAATCCAAGAATTGGGATGTTACAAATTCACCCCCCTTATAAAGGTTTCGTCCTCGAAACCTAACTGACCAAGGATTATAATAATGGTTACATTTTTTTAGCTCCATTTCCTTTCCGGCTTAAACTGCGTATTATTCTGTGACATAAAAGACTTGAAAATTTCAACACATAATTAGGAAATTTTAGCACAAAACTAGGCACAACACCCCATTTGGTGAGGGTCAAAAAAATATAACATATACATGTTCAAGGAGAGAAACACATACCTTATTACTCAATGAGAATATACAACTCATGTCTTGGCCATGTGGCATTCTTGTTTCTATCATAGTTTCTAAATTTCAAGTGATATTTGAAAATCCATCGCGTCTGCACCTCTTATATAGTGCTAGATAGTCTTTGGTTAAATAGCATCACAGATCTTCAATCAAAAGCACATCAATTGCAAAGCATTTAGTGTAAAAATGTATACTTTTTTTTTTTATAAATTACCACACGTTACACACTTGTTTGTCACATTGTTCTCAACTCTTCTCACATGATACATTTTACTCACAACTTTCCCCAGATAGATAGATAGATATGTGTGTGTGTGTGTGTATATATATATATGTCAAGCTTCTAACAATTCCACATGCATTTTTATTTCATTTTACACGCATACAATTCCACGTCGAATCACTTCATAATTAATTCAATTTACTTTGGATACAGAAAGTAACACCATGTCTTTCTTTCTTTTCATTTTTTTTTTTTTTTATATTTAACTCGTGATTTTGATTAAATCCTTGTCAATATCTCAATAGATATAATTAACTGTATCATTGTAGACCCACTATACTGAGATCATTAGGTCTAATTTTTCTTTATGAGATTCAAAAAAATTGCTACGCATCATATTCATTCTTTAAAGAGATCAAAAGATCTCTAAAAACCCTTTATAAACCCTCTACTGAAATCAATTCAGTTTTGTATGTAATAAAATGACAACTATATGCATTTTTTTTTAACTGAAATAATTGTAAGCAAGTGTTTACCTTGGTTCGAGGATGAACCCACTTGACAATATGCCAAAACAATTACCTACATATATGTGATCTTCCTTATCTTGATTTGTTCACAAATCACTGAGATTTTTTTTTTCTCATTTGTGAGGCTGGAAGACTCCAAGTGCCATGTTTTCTTCCTTGAGACCACCGTCTCCATTACTGCTCATTTCCCTTGTGCCACCGTCTTTATTTTACCGTTGGGAATCAAAACATCTTGTGTATATTCATAGAAACCTTCAGAATTAAATGGCCAGTTTGAATATCTATGGATGGTGAACTCATTTAAACAAGTCCAACGATCAGTATGTTTAACAACTACAATGGATCAGTGCATTTACACATCCACGAATGATCAGTCTGTGTAGCCGGATGGTCACCCCCTAGTGACTCTTACAACCGGTCAACGCCACATCCTGTGACTTTTACACCGAATGGTCACTCACACCTGTGACTCTTACAGCGAATAGTCACTCACACTTTGATCTTTTTTTTATCCGGATGGTCACTCACCAATGACTCTTACAACCGGTTAACTCCACATCTTGTGACTTTTACACCGAATGGTCACTCACACCTGTGACTCTTACAGCGAATAGTCACTCACACTTTGATCTTTTTTTTATCCGGATGGTCACTCACCAATGACTCTTACAACCGGTTAACTCCACATCTTGTGACTTTTACACCGAATGGTCACTCACACCTGTGACTCTTACAGCGAATAGTCACTCACACTTTGATCTTTTTTTTATCCGGATGGTCACTCACCAATGACTCTTACAACCGGTTAACTCCACATCTTGTGACTTTTACACCGAATGGTCACTCACACCTGTGACCATCGGTGACCTCAGTGTTTCATCCAAATCTTGTGAAAATAAAATTTTATCATGTTCTAATAACTCTACCATAGATTCGACCACATCCACTAATTCTTCATAACCTTAACATGGTTATGATAAACCCTAGAACACCTTAGTATAGTATGCTTACTACTACACTAGCCAGGTGCAATAGGCCACACACTAAACACAAGTATTCATGTAATTACCATATCATATCCCCATGTAAACGAGTTTCATTCAGATATCGTTTTATTATGTGTCACGTTATCACGCATAATTAGGCAAGCTATCCGTCTAACAACAACTTGCAAGTATGCTTCCAATTTAGTAGTTACGTGTGGTATCCAATTTTCATCGATACATATATTTATATATGACCAATCAATTGGCATGGAAGTATACGTCATATATGCACATAGATTTCTAAATGTTGGTGCGTACCTTGAAGTATCTAATGAGTCCCCTTTTTAGACTTACAATTTGATTTATTTCCTTGACAAATGAAGTCAACTGACATCAGCTACTACAACACAATCAAAATTAAGTAATCCATTAATAATATCAACATACCTTTCATGTCTTGATCAAGTCTCAAACCGAACACACACCTCCTACTAAGAGCACTAGGTTTAAGTCCAAGCATTTCCAGCCATACTTGAATCCCTTAAACCAAGGCTCTGATACCAACTTGTAACACCCTAAAGTTATTAACAACTTTATATTTTATTTTAGTGCGGAAATTTGGTCCCAAAACTTTTCTTTTGATTTGAACAACATAAACCTTAAGTTCCATCAACGATATATCAACATATGATGAGTACAAAAACTAAATGTTTATTTAAAGGCCAACTTTAAACTTTTTCCCTTAAAACATATTTATAAAACACAACCAAAAGTTTTATGACGTGTGTCCGAATCTCATCCCGAGCACTTGATCTTCCACTTTATGTCAAATCCCGAGCTAAGTTAAAACCTTTACCTAAGCCATTATAACGCCATGAATTAGTATAATAACATGTAAGATTTAATATTACACGATAATGTGTCAGCCCCGGATCATTATACTACATAATTTATCGGAGTTAAAGATACGACATACCATACCATCGTTTTACATCATAAAGTATTTTAAGCCCATGATATTTAGTTATAAACAACACATGTTCAAAAGATTTGTTTAATCTGCAGACTCCGAAACTTGATCATTTCTGACCTTCAATGCCTATCACAAGACCTGAAAGAATTTAACATAAATTAGTCTACCAAACTAAGTGAGTGATCGTAACAAAAACCCAAGCAATACACCGCAATGTTTTTATCACCACAACTGAAACATATCCCAGCGCATACGGTAAGCCCGACCCGTATGTTGGTCCGCTTTCATCATTGCATAAGACATCATCGTAGGACAAAAAGTTTCGAGCGTGCATCATATGGCCTAATGTACGATACGCTACTTGGGCGTACCATGCGCCACCTTCATCTCATCTTGATCGGTATATCTCCTTTCAATAAGCATCAATTGATCTAGACATATCCAACATATTAGAGAAAGTATAACTTCACCATAAACAGTTGATATTTATCTTAATAAGTAACCACCATTCGAAACTTTATTATTACATAGATAGAAAACATATCCTAGCATACGGTAAGCCCGACCCGTATGTTGGTCCGCTTTCATCATTGCATAAGACATCATATAGTCTCGTATCTACCAAATTTACCATTTCAAATAACGATACAGAATTTATTATTTTATGGCCTCAATAGTACTCTTCTTTGTCTCTAATTAAAATTCAATTCACGCATGAGGCTTACTACAATCCTTTCGATATACACACGATGAACCATGCGAAACAAATAAAATTGTCATCTAACAGCTTTGATCCTTGCTAATCTACATTAAATTCATTAGAGTAACATCATATAACATCCTCCTCAATAACCATATACAAGTATTAGACGCTATTATAAATCCACAATAGCATGGAACACAAGCTCAGAACTTCATTTATCATTTTCGTATCTACCCTTATAAGTGACTTCGATATTAAACTATACTACTTTATTAGTTCAGTTGTACTTACACCAAATGTGCACATTTATATGTCCCAGTAGTCAATTTTTATGCCATTACGTTCATACCATCACGTTTCTGGTACCCCTCTCTATAATTATTCATTATATACACAAACGATTCTTCTTGTGTATGCTACTTCAAATCCATTGATTATTAAATTACTAACTCACTGTGATTGTTTTTCTACTAAAACGATTATATTCGTAAATAATTCCTTAACAACAGATTGTGAGCACTCACCGTCGCCCGTAGGAAAAGTTGTATATTGATTAATAGCTTCGACCCGTTGACATTCTTGAAGTCAAACTCATGTTATGGCATTGATCTTAACCCATTATCACAGCCTTTTTATTTCATGCGAGTCAACCTGATTAAAGCACACGCATACACTTATCATTTAGTACCTTTAATTTATTTTAAGTTTATTATTACCCATTCTTGAACCATTGACCCGTTTGCTTTAAATTCTTCAAACACCCTTTGCTAGGTATCGTTAACCAATTAAAACCGATATTTCATGTCTGGTTGAGATGTATACAACCATTCATCTTTAGTTACTTTATTTTTTTTTTTATAAATCTCTATTTTTTTTTTTACTTTCAGTACAGCTGCTGTGTTTAGCAGTTCTGACCGTCTTATAGCGCAAATTTACTTCTCATGTTCAAAAACAAAACGAAATAGACTAAAATAGCTTTGTAACAAAAAAAGAAACACCTCAATCGAAGTTTACGATTGATTTTATATGATTTTTTTTTAAACAGTTTAAACTCTTAACATAAGCTGGAAAATCCAGCTCACTTGTTCTTTCTCCATTTCAACCCAAAACGTATTTGCACCCCCTTTTTCATCGTTTAAACACTAATAAAACAATCAAGACATGTTATGACACAGTGGGGTAATCGTTTGATATTCTAAAGAAACTTAATGGAACTACTAAACAAAACAACATGTAATATCTAGCTTTCATATAGAATGGCAATAGATTCATAGATCAACTCTTTGCAAGAATTCCTTCATGATATTACTTGTTCATTATAAAATTGCTCTCCATCAAGATTTTAATCCCTAAAGACAATTTTTAATATAACTAAATACTATTGTTTATAAACCCTTTCAAAATTCGCATCATTCTCAAGTGAGGCATTTTGTCAAACACTTTGTATGCATACACATTTCCCCAATTTCCTATCAAATCAAGATACATATTTGACATCGATCAAAATTTAATTCTAAAAGTACGTATGCATCAAAGAAACTTCTTTCAACTCGATTATAATACCCTTGGCTCATTAAACTCATATATATCCCGTACTCACTTGATTATAAAATACTTCCATAACATGCAACTAACTTGAACTTTAACAATGGAGGTTTTTATGTTTTTAGCATTCTTAACCATTTCTAACAGATTTTCAACTCATCTATCCAAGAGTTTAGTATTATATCCTCATTCAGCCAAAAGCCACATAGAACTCATGAATGTTAACTGAGAGATATTAGGTCAAAATTCCATACCTTAAAGTTCTTGTATAGAGATGACAACTTCTCTTCTTAATCACCTTTACTTTGATTCTTGAGCTAAAGATGACAATTCTTCCAAAATCGGATCCACCACCGATGTTTCTTCTTCAATCAGTTCATCTCCACACAAAAACACCCAAACCCTCTTTCTAGAAAATGAAAGATATGTGGCTTTCTCAAAGCCTCTCCACCTTTATTTAAGCTTTTCATTTTCACAGCTTAAGTCCCTCAAATCTACTAAGGTATTTACTTTCACCTTATTCTAGTACGTGTTTAACTTCACACATTTACTACAAAAGTACAAGTTATAATACCACAAGTAGAAATCTTATCATATACTTCTTCTACTTGTAAATTATTTAAGCAATGTCACCATCTCCATTTATGTTTCATAATAATTATTTGGTATAATTATATTACCATATTAATTTGATATTGTATTAATGTACAATATGCCAACATTTAGATTATATAAATAAACCTTTTAATTTATTTATTCACAAAACTCTTATAATTATTAAATCCAAGAATTGGGATGTTACACAAGGGCAGGGTGGACACAGGGGGAAACCACCCCAAGTGCAAACGATGTAACTTGCACCACAGCGGGCAGTGCAACCGAAATCATTGTCAATGATGCGACAAGCTTGGTCATGGAGCCAAAGATGGTAGAAACTCACGTCCTGCAAGCCAGAACCAACAACAACAGACACAAGATCTTCAGAATCAGCAGCAACAGCAGGGTAACAAGGGATGTTATCAGGGTGGTGCTGAAGGTCTCTTCAAGAGACACTGCCCACGGTTAAACCAGAACCAGAACCGCAACCAAGGAAACGGGAACCAGGGAAGACGACAACGGGGGTAATAACGACGGCAATGGTGCCAGGGGTCGAGTGTTCGTGATTGATCAGGGTGATACTAGGAATAACCCCAGCGTTGCGATGGTTCCGACATCGTCATTGGTATGGACTGGTTATCCCGACAGCAAGCAGAGATCCTATGCAAGGAGAAGATCATCCGCCTTCCTCGTGCTGGCTAAGAACCTTTGGTAACTCATAGTAACAAGCTCCAGGGGCAGCACCCATAGCTCGAGCACCTTATCGCTTAGCTCCAACAGGACTGGAAGAACTGTCTAAGCAACTGCAAGAACTCTTGGAAAAGGGTTTCATACATCCTAGCTCTTCGCCTTGGGGAGCTCCAGTACTATTTGTAAAGAAGAAGGACGGTACCTTCCGCATGGGTATAGGCTACCGCGAACTGAACAAGGTGACTGTGAAGAATCGTTATCCTCTTCCACGCATCGACGATTTATTCGACCAGTTGCAAGGGTCGAGCTACTACTCCAAGATAGACCGGAGGTCAGGTTACCATCAGCTGAGAGTCCGGGATGGGGACGTCTCCAAAACAGCTTTTAGAACTCGCTACGGCCACTACGAGTTTATGGTCATGCCATTCGGGCTAACGAACGCGCCTGCCGTATTTGTGGATCTTATGAACAGGGTGTGCAAACCCTATCTCGACAAGTTCGTCATTGTTTTCATCGACGACATCCTGATTTATTCGAAGAGTCAGGAGGAACACGAGCAGCACCTACGACTTATACTGGAACTTCTACGAACGGAACAGCTATACGCTAAGTTTTCTAAATGTGACTTCTGGCTTCGTGAAGTCCACTTTTTAGGCCACGTGGTGAACAAGAATGGGATTCATGTAGATCCATCCAAGGTAGATTCGATTAAGAACTGGCCTGCGCCTCGTACACCAACAGAAATACGCCAATTCTTGGGTTTGGCGGGTTATTACAGACGTTTCATCAAGGACTTTTCAAAGATTGCTCAGCCGCTTACACTACTGACACAGAAGGGTGTTGTTTACCGTTGGGGTAATGCACAGGAAACAGCGTTCCAACACTTAAAGGATAGACTCTGTAGCGCACCTATCCTCTCATTGCCTGAAGGCACGGATGATTTCGTAGTCTACTGCGACGCATCCATCCAAGGTATTGGGTGTGTATTAATGCAAAGGGATAAAGTCATTGCTTACGCATCGCGCCAACTTAAGGTTCATGAACGGAATTACACTACACACGACCTAGAGCTGGGAGCGGTCGTCTTTGCACTTAAGATATGGCGACACTACTTGTACGGCACTAAATGTGCTATCTACACTGACCACAGAAGCCTCGAACATATCTTCAAACAGAAAGAGCTAAATATGCGACAGCGACGATGGGTCGAACTACTAAACGACTATGAATGCTCAATCAGGTACCACCCAGGCAAAGCCAATGTTGTGGCTGACGCCCTCAGCCGAAAGGACACCGCGCCTAAGCGCGTGCGAGCTTTACAACTCACCATACAGTCTAGTCTTCCTTCCCAGATAAGAAATGCTCAGGTGGAAGCATTGAAACCAGAAAACGTCAGGGCAGAAGCCTTACGCGGCTCAAGGCAACGCTTAGAACAGAAGGAAGATGGAGCTTATTACGTAACAGGACGCATTTGGGTCCCACTGTACGGCAACTTACGCGAGCTGGTCATGGATGAAGCTCACAAGTCTCGCTACTCGGTACACCCTGGTTCGGATAAAATGTACCACGATATTAAGACTACATACTGGTGGCCTAGCATGAAGGCCCACATAGCCACATACGTTAGCAAATGCTTGACCTGTGCGAGAGTCAAGGCAGAATACCAGAAACCGTCAGGACCACTCCAACAACCTGAGATACCGCAATGGAAATGGGAACAAATTTCCATGGATTTTGTTACTGGCCTACCTAGATCTCAGCGCGGAAATGATACTATTTGGGTGATCGTGGATCGACTCACAAAGTCTGCTCACTTCTTGGCCATCAAAGAAACAGACAAGTTCTCTACCTTAGCAGACGTTTACTTAAAAGAAGTGGTCTCGAGGCACGGGGTGCCCACCTCCATCATCTCTGATCGTGACGCACGTTTTACTTCAGAACTGTGGCAGGCAATGCATAAATCTTTTGGCTCTCGTTTAGACATGAGCACGGCGTATCATCCTCAGACGGATGGGCAGTCTGAGCGCACTATCCAGACTCTAGAAGACATGCTTCGGGCGTGTGTAATTGATTTTGGCAACGGTTGGGAAAAGCATTTGCCACTTGTGGAATTCTCGTACAATAACAGTTATCACACCAGCATTAGAGCTGCTCAATTCGAGGCATTGTACGGACGTAAATGCCGGTCACCTCTTTGTTGGGCAGAGGTGGGTGATAGTCAAATCACAGGTCCAGAAATGGTAGTTGATACGACAGAAAAGATTGCACAGATACGACAACGCATGGCGGCAGCTCGTGACCGTCAGAAAGCATACGCTGATAAAGACAGGAAACTACTCGAATTCCAAGTTGGGGATCGAGCGCTACTTAAAGTTTCACCCTGGAAGGGTGTGGTTCGTTTTGGCAAACGAGGCAAGCTCAATCCGCGTTATGTCGGACTTTTCGAAGTCACAGAGAAAATAGGCAAAGTGGCCTACAGACTGAACTTACCACCTGAACTCAGTGCAGTTCACAATGTCTTTCACGTGTCCAATCTGAAGAAGTGTACGTCAGATGAGACCCACATAGTTCCCTTGAAGGAACTCACTATCGACGAGCGGTTGCACTTCGTCGAAGAACCAGTTGAAATCACGGACCGGGATGTTAAGGTCCTCAAGAACACGAGAATCCCTCTTGTACGAGTTCGTTGGAACTCCCGCCGCGGCCCAGAGTTCACCTGGGAGCGTGAAGATCAAATGGAACTCAAATATCCCCAGATATTCGGAACCAATGCAACAACTACTGAGGCTGAAGCTACCAATACAGAATTTCGGGACGAAATTCCAAATCAACGGGGGGATAATGTGACACCCCAGGAAAACCAGTAATCTTCGCAAACCTGCTCGGGGAGCCGCGATACAATACAGGTAAATAACGTTACACCATTAGCTTTCCTCAGTAACCGCATGCTAAATTTCGGGACGAAATTTCTTTCAAGTTGGGGATAATGTGACAACTCGAATTTCCGACATTCTTTATTCGCATTTAATGCACGTTGACTTTGACTGTTTAGTTGTTTGACTTGTAACCGTACGTTGGATTATAAGTGAGATGAATGCTAAATTTCTATATGATGAATATGTGTAAAATACTTGATCGCATGAACTTGTTATCTGTTAAGAGTTTGAACAACCCGACGAAACACAAGTGTGTTTCTCCATACGCTTCTCCGACGAAACAAGGGTGTGATTCGTCACACATAACTCGACGAAACAGGATTTGTTTCGCCAGCCCATGATTCGCCGAAGCCCATTACGGGTCCAGAACGTTAATTTGTGTATGTTAGCGTGTGACGACTTCTATTTCACATCTTTGGCAAAAGTTAGAACCCTAGAGCTCTCCCTACTGTGTGACGGCAGATGTGGGTGATCCTCTCAGCCTCTTTAGCGACCAAACATTCGTATCATCCATCTCGGTTAGTTGCATGCTTGTTAAATCGGTTTCTCGATTCCTTGATTTCTTTATACATGTTGTGTATGCTTAATTTCTGATCGGATGTGAGTACATGTGTAGGATAATCTTGATTCGTTATATGTGATTAGTAGATTACGTAATCGTATGCGGAACATGATGATTGATTTAGAGATCTTAATAAACTGGTCAGATTGATGTGATTATGTGATGAGTGGAACTAGATGTAATGATGCACATGTCGGTTTGATGTTTGTAAATCTTGTTAATGTAATACGGATCAAACACGTGTTACTGTCATGAACATACCTGCGTTTTAAGTAACTTGCGAATCATGTGTTGATTAGATGATAATAATAAATCGGTCCACTACCTGAATATTATATAAAATCGGACCAATGGCATCATGAGAATGTTAAAAGATGGCGGCTATGGTTGTGAGGTTTTGTGTGTTAAATGATTTGATCGGTCCAATAAAAATTGTGTGCATTGTTTACTGTTAACCTTGAAGTTACAAATGGTGGCCATGTGAAGTCCAAGCATGTGATAATCTGATGTTGTTATTAATTGTGCTATGCCTGTAATGATGATCTTGTCATGATAATCGACTGGTTGTATACATATATGTTTGTTTGTGAACTGTTTGATTTAGAGTATTTAATAAATAGCGCAGATTGATCTAAAAGGGGGCTGTTAACATCGATGTAAATGCTAGATGATGATTAGGGTTATTATAAATTACAACTGACGAAACCAACTCACGGCGAAACAGATCCGACGAAACAAATGCGTTTCGTCGGAACCAGTCACAACGAATCAAATGTGTGTTTCGCCAAGGGTGTCAACCTGCACAGTAACCTGATTTAATTCTGTTAGAAGATTAACAGGATAGATTAACTGCTGTTAAGTGATACGCACGACTTGTATACATGTTTAGTACTACTGTGATTATACACATACATGGACAACTTGGATACAAACTGATTATTCTATACGTGCATACTCTAGGACGTGATTGATTTACTTGCGAGCACATACTTAGCATACCGAGCAAACCAAGGTGAGTTCACACTCTTACCAAGGCATGGGATTCCCCAGTCGGGTTGGGAATGGGATTGAATGATTACCTGTACTTACATTAACACTAGACTACTTACCACGGTCCTCGGATTGGGAAGGATGCCTGTGCCAAATTCTACGCAAAGCCTACGTACTGTCCTCGGATTGGGAAGGACACCAGCACTAAACCTACGAAAAACCTACGTACTACCGTCCTCGGGTTGGGAAGGACGCCAGTGCTAAACTTACGTACTACCGTCCTCGGATTGGGAAGGACGCCAGCGCTAAACCTACGTACTCGCTACGTACTGTCCTCGGTTGGGAAGGGCACTTACATAAAACCTGCGTAAACCTATACTTACTACTATCCTCGGATTGGGAAGGATACTTATGATTACGAATAGTCTAGGGGATATATAACATGGGAAGCCCCCACCAATAGAACGTACTATCGGCCCAGTAGAGCCACATGTTACATACGAACTTACTATTACGCATTTACTTTCTGTGAACTCGCTCAACTAGTTGTTGATCCTCTGTTACATGCCTTGCAGGACCTTAGGTACTTATGGAGCTTGCACGGGAGGCGCAGTCGTTGTGGACAAGGATCGTGAATACTTGATTAGACATTATGACATTTCGCACTTTATTGTGTTGGGTTTATTTATACGCTTCCGCTAAACAGTGATAACATATTTATGTTTTGGAACACCTCTCATATGGATTGGTTTGATTAAATTGCAATTACTTTTACTTTATACATTGTTCTATATGATTGGTGGCTTGATCCTGGTCAGTCACGCCTCCAAGCGGTGATACTCCGCGTATGGATTTTGGGGGTGTGACATTTGTTCCAAAAGTCCCACCGGTAATAGACATCAAGTCACGTGCATCTTCGGCACTCAACCCCTCGTGAAAGGCATTCATCAACTCCCACAATTCAATTCCATGGTGAGGGCAATTTTTAATCATCATATTGAAACGCTCGAATGCCTCATGAAACATCTCACCATGTTGTTGTTGGAAGCTTCTCAACCCTTTTCTTGCATCATTGGTCTTTTGGGCGGTGTAAAACTCATCCAAAAAAGTTTGTTGCATCTCCCCCCATGTATATATGGATGCCGAAGGTAACGTGTAGAACCATTTCTTCGCCTTATCTTCCAAAGAAAATTGGAATAATACCAATTTGATATCATCAGCCGAGAACCGTTGACTCCCAAGAGTGTTGCAAATCGAGTCATAAGCCTCTAAATGAAAGTAAGGCTCCTCCGTTGCCAACCCTTTGTATTTTGGTAAACTTTGCAAAGAGTTGGTCCTCACTTCAAATGTTCTCCCTTGATCATTATGAGGAATAACTACCGGTGAAGGGTTTTGAGTGATTACCGGCCGAAAATGTGCTTCAATGCCCCTCACATTTTCTCTAAGATGTCTCCTTGGTACACCAAACCTACCCCTTGGGCGAATAGGACCCATTGGCCTTGGTACATACCCTTGTGGTGCATTTGGTTGTTGAAATTGCTGTTGCGGCATTGGTGGACGTTGAATTGGCCTTTGGAATTGTTGAACATTTGGTTGTACATGTTGTGGCCGAACTTGTTGCAATGGGATAGGGCGTTGCATTGGTGGCCCTTGTGGTCTTGGTCGAATATGTTGCGGTATAAGTTGTTGTGGCACTCCACCTACACTTGCTATCCCTTGAGATTGACCCGGCACATACCCAAGCTCTCCTTGATCTCCTTCACCCCCATAAGCATATCCTTCTTCCTCGTATCCCTCAAACTCTTCTTCATAACCTTCAAAATACTCATCTCCTCCTATACCCGAAGATTGCATATAAGGATAAGACAAATATTGCATACCGGGTTGGTTCGATGGTCGATATGTAGAAGTAGTATGGATAACGGTTGAGCTTTGTGGTAATGAGTGAGTAGAAGATGATTGACCCGTAGTTGGAGGAAAGAAGTGTGAAAGTGGTGGAATTGTTGCGGAAGGGCTATAAGTGAGAGTAGGTTCGACTTGGGTAGTAATAGGTGATGTGGTGTTGGTTGATGTAACTCCACGTGGTGAAGTAAATTCGGTAGTGGAAATAGGCATGGTGGTATTTGGTGAAGGTTGAGTGGATGATGGTATGAAAGGTGGTACAACTTCACCCGTAGTGGGTGGTGGTTGTGGTGGATCCATGTATCGAATTGGTGTGATTGGTGTAGTTGGTGTTGTTGGTGAACTACTGATTCTATTCTCTCTTAGCAAAATTCTGTTTCCTCTTAAAGTTCGCTCAATTTCTGGATCAAATGCCAAAGGTGATAGCTTGTGAGAACTTCTAGTACGCATGCACCTGTCAATACCTGCACACTAACACACCCAGCGTAAACCAGAAAAATAACAAACTTAAAAAGAAATAAAATAACACACGTTGCGCACTACTCCCCGGCAACGGCGCCAAAATTTGACGTGATTGTCGTGGTCACGCAAATTTAATCCCAATAACAACTATATAGATAGCGGTAATAGGGTATCGAACACAGGGAGTTTGTGGAATGTGTGTTATTTAGAAGTGTATCTAAGTTAACTAAGATTAAACTAATTGCAATAAAAAGTAAATTCAAAGAGTTGGATTGTTTGATTAGATTGGTTTTAAAAAACTAAGAATACTAATTAATTTGCAAAATGAGAATTTGAGTTTGTAAACAATTTGGAGACAAATGACCATCCTAAGTTTTCGGTTTGCTTCAACAATTGTGTTATCATCCACTAGAAAGAACTACATAGACATAGTTCGTGTGTAATTACTTATTGTGATAAAAGGGAACGAAGTACTCAGATTCCGAGAACGTGAGGTTGTTACCCGATGACCAATCAACCCTTACCCAATCCTAATTTTACCCATGATATCTCGATTGCCAACGGCACCAAGAACGTATGGTTTCAAACTAGAAAAAATCATAAGAATTAACAATTTACAACTAAGCAATCACACACCATGATAAACAAAACATAGATAAAGTTTATCATTCTAGAAATATGGAATCAAAACACAACCGTCTTAAACAAACCTTCAACCTAGGATGATCATAGAGTGTTTAGCCACGCATAGCTTCAAACAACATCTTAACACAAGTTTCAATGTTCATCAAGATCAAAAACAATAAACCTAATGATTCCCCAAGTGTTGTTGTTGCCAAAAAGTCTCGAAGTTAGCTCACAAATTCGTCCCCAATGATTGATAACCGAAAACAAGTGAAAAGCCTCCATAAATCCTCTTGAAATCGACATTAAATGTGGATGTTACATGAAAGATCAGTCGGAGCCGTAAGCTACGGCTCCTTACCGTAGCTTACGGCAGTCAATAGTCCCCGGAAGTCAACACCGAGCCGTAAGCTACGGCTATGTGCCGTAACTTACGGCTATCATTATTCCTTACGCCGATGAGCTCCTGTTTTACGGCTACCATTGTTGACATGTGATGGGAGCCGTAACCTACGGCTAGGAGCCGTAGGTTACGGTGCTGTATGTGGTTTTTCTTCTTATTCTCTTCATTACAAGTTAAATCTTCTAATTTTGTTTTCACCAACATCAAGCTTCCATCCAAGCTTCCTAATATCCATTCTTTAAGCCCTTTAGTGCCTGCAACATCAAACCTCTCGTGATTACCATGTTCAAGCAAATAACCGTGTATAGTGCGGGATTTTAATCACTTTAAGGCTCTTAAGGGTTGTCCTACGGACCACCCGTCATGTTCCTCCTGACTTTTAGAATAGATCAGGATATCGTCGATGAACACAATAACGAACTTATCCAGGTAAGGTTTGCATACCCGGTTCATGAGATCCATGAAGACCGCTGGTGCGTTCGTCAGCCCGAATGGCATAACCAGAAACTCGTAATGGCCGTAGCGAGTTCTGAATGCTGTTTTGGAGACGTCCTCATCTCGGACCCTCAGCTGATGGTATCCCGGTCTCAAATCAAACTTGGAGTAATAGCTCGACCCTTGCAACTGGTTGAACAAGTCATCAATACGTGGAAGAGGATAACGATTCTTCACAGTCACCTTGTTGAGTTCGCGGTAGTCAATACACATTCTGAAAGTACCATCTTTCTTTTTCACAAACAAGACTGGAGCTCCCCAGGGCGAAGAGCTAGGACGTATAAAACCCTTTTCCAAGAGTTCTTGTAGTTGTGTGGACAGTTCTTCAAGTTCTGACGGAGCTAGACGATATGGTGCTCGAGCTACTGGCGCTGCTCCAGGAGCTAGCTCGATTTGAAACTCAACTTGGCGATGAGGCGGAAGACCAGGTAATTCCTCAGGAAATACCTCGGGAAAATCGCGCACAATAGGGATGTCTTCAATTCTCTTCTCTTCCGTTGATGTGTCAGTAACGAGTGCTAAAATGGCAGTGTGGCCCTTTCGCAAACACTTCTGGGCCTTAAGGAAAGAGATGATGCCTTCGACAGCACCACTCTTGTCACCACGAATCATGAGAGGTTCTTCACCAGAACGAGGAATGCGGACGATTTTCTCCTTGCAAACAATCTCTGCTTGATGATGAGATAGCCAATCCATCCCAATAACGACGTCGAAACTACCCAGTGTGATAGGAATAAGATCGATAGAGAAAGTCTGACCAGCTAAGACGAGGTTACAACCTTTAACTACGTGCGTGGCTTCAAGACTTTTACCGTTTGCTAGTTCTAACATGTGTTTGGTGTTCAAAAGTGTTGGAGTGCGCTTAAGCATTTGGCTAACTTTTAAGGACACATAACTAGTATCGGCACCCGAATCGAATAAAACAGTAACAAAGAAGTCGTCCAGAAGATACTTACCCATCAGAACGTTGGGATCATTCCTTGCTTCTCCGTGACCAATCACGAACACACGACCCCTTGCCCCATTGCCATTGTTGTTTCCCCCATTGCCACCTCCATAGTTGCCTCCATTGTTTCCTCCATTATTGTTGTTGTTCTGGTTCTGATTTAACTGGGGGCAGTCTTTCTTGAAATGGCCCTCAGCACCACATTGAAAGCACCCTTTGTTGTTACCTTGTTGTTGCCGCTGCTGGCGTTGATTGGGTGGGGCTTGCTGTTGCTGCCGGTTCTGATTCGCCGGATGCTGACTCCTGCAGTCCCTTACCATGTGACCAGGCTTGTTGCATCGATGACAGTTGCCTTTACCACATGGCCCACTGTGGTGCAACTTGATAATTTGTTGAATGGTACCCAGGTTGGCTGAAGTTACGTGACTTTGAATCTCTGGTACAAGGCCCTTGAGGTAAAGCTCAATACGTTTGATGGGAGGGTCCACCATAGTAGGACACAGGATGGCCAGTTCATTCGACCTCTTGGTATACGCCTCAATTTCAGACCCGTCATCTTCAGATTGAAAAATTCCACCTCCAGTTTGTGGATGTCATCCCGACTACAGTATTCCTCCTTGATCAGTTCCTTGAAACTGTTCCATGGGGTGGCATTAGCAGCAACCAACCCCAGCAGCTGAACCTGAGCATTCCACCATGTGAGCGCTACCCCTTCAAGAGTTCCGGTAGCATATTTCACCCTACGGTCTTCGGGGCATTCGCACATCTCGAAAACTGACTCAAGCTTTTCAAACAAGTGAAGAAGGCCCACTGCTCCTTCGGTGCCACTGAAAGTGGTAGGTCGGCAGTCCATGAATGTCTTGAACGTGCACACAGGAGGTTGAGCATGTTGACCTGTTGCGCGAGAATAAAGGACAAGATTAAGCATGAGGGTTGGTTCGTGAAGGTAGGATCTAAACGTCTTAAGGTGGGTTGATATAGCAGGTTATACCTCCTGCTGGATTTGCTGCGAGTGCCTCCGCACCTCGTTCGTTGATCAAAGCCGTCAACTGGGCTTGAGTGAGGTTGATACGTCCTCCTCGTCCGCTCATGATCTTCATAACGAAGCAACGTAAGTGAGAAAGGTGTCGCGAAAGTGCGTAAATGTGGGACGACAATAGAAAGTAAGCACACGAGGTTCAAATAGCAATTATCACATTATCCAATGCACAGTGAGAACTATCTAACCGACCATATAACATAAATTATACCACTTATGGTGTCGAGTCTTGCACGTGGAGCGAAGCGTCGTTGTGGATCGTTGAGCACTGTACTAGTTATAGTCTGGTTTTATCAAAAACTTTTCCCTTTTAAAAACCAAGTTCACTATAACCAATGGCTCTGATACCAATCTGTTACACCCCCAATATCCACCATGCGGAGTATCACCGCTTGGAGGCGTGACATAACCAGGATCGAGCCACCAATCATATTGAACAACATAATTAAGTAATTAAAACCAAACACAATACGATTGGTGACCAAATGGAAGTAAACCGGTTTTAGGTTAACATGTGACAACCGGTAGTTTACGCCCTTAATTACGTAATTAATTGGCGATTAACGCTATAATAAATAGTGCTTATGACGCTAATTAACTTAAACAGGCCCTTGGAGTGCCCATAAGCGTTTGTTCAGCTATACAGTGCGCGTGTGGTGATTTATGGGAAATCTGCTAAATATGACGCGACAACGGACTAATACCGTATGAAATACTGACGACACCGACAGATATGGATGTTACACAAAAATTTTATTCTGTGGAGTTTAGGTTACGATATCGGGTCTCGTAGGAATTACGGGCCACTTACACATGAGATGGGCTTGTGGGCCCTGGGCCCAAGCCCAAAACCCACTAGCCTAAACCTGCACAATAAATTAGATCTTATGAGATCTCTGAAGATCTCTAAATATATCTACAAATCCTATTAAGATCTCTACAATCTTTCCAAAATCTCTATAGATCTACACAAATCTCTAAATGATTTTTGTCTCTAAAAATTGAAACATATTAGCCAAGGAATAAAGGAGATGTTGGTTGGTCTTGTTTATTAACCATAAAGCAAAAACTCCTCATCAAATATTTATAACAACACAGAGAAATTAGACTCTTCACAACCAAAACCCACCACCATCTCTAAATACACACACAAATACAAGAACAATATACACACACACAAACTGCCAGACACTTCATCATCGACATCCACCTCCACTCATCTCCCTCCTCATCTCACGATCCGGCTGCCGGAGCCGATTAACCGGCCGGCTGCCGGTGGTTCGGTGGCTCAGTTCCTCGGGCAAGACACACCCCCTTCCTCGTTAGATGAAACGGATCACCACCACCGTCTGGTGGTGGTGTGCGGCGGCGCAACAAAGAGAAAGAGAGAGAGAGAGCACCGAGAAGAGAGAGAGACTGAGGGGCGAGAGAGAGAGGGAGGACCGACGGTCGAAGGCTCGGACCGCCGGTCAGTCCCTTTGACCGGTGGTCGACATCAAAAGTCCGGCGAGAGAGGCGGAGTTAGGCGGCGGTGACTGTGGTCCGACGGGTTCACGTTGTTGAAGATGACGATGTGCTTAGGATGATGATGTCAGGTGATGGCCGACGGTGGCAGCCAGCATCGGAGACACCAGCAGCAGTGGTGGCTGTGGTGGTGACTATTTCAGTTCAAGTTTCAGAGTTGGTTCGGGGCTCAGTTTCAGTTCGGTCAACATGAGGTTTTGGTTCGGCTCAAGTCATAGATCGGTTCAGGTCAGCTTACGGGTCAACTCAGCGAGTCAACTCGGTCAACCTGGTTGACTCAGTCAACTCGGTCAGCATGTTCGGCATATCGACACGCGAAGATTTGGTAAAGATTTTACGGCGTGAATTATTTCGTTATTTTGTGGTGATAACGAGCTCGAACCGATTTAAATATAATTTACATTTGATATATATATTTGACAAAATTACATATAGTTGAATCTTGATTGAATATTGATGAATCTTGATAAATAACGACAACTGGTGTTGTCGGGGGCGTCCAAAAACAGAGGAAACTCTGCCCGTTTTTCGAGAAATATTCGTAAACACGACACGTATTATAGTTTCAAAAACGACACTTAATGGAATTCGAGTCTATATTATTTCAAACCTTGATATTTCCAAACGCTTTTACAAATAAATATAATGTTATATTTATTTCGAACGTCGTTAATTCGTATCCTTTTACAAAATAAATATAGATTATATATTTATTTCGAATATCAAACAACACGACTTTGTTGTATAAAATAAATATAGTTGTATATTTATTTCAAACACGCGGAATCTTTTATAAAATAAATATAACTTTTTATATTTATTTCGAACGCCTAAACGGCATATACACATATACAAGACGCAATATATATAATACAAGTTTATTATATAATACTTTCATACGAATATTCCTACACACTCAAACGACTTCTCGTGGCAGTTTATATAAGATAATAAGAAACACACTTGGTGAGGACGAGAACCAATTAGGATGCGTTATGAGAAATGATAACAAGAAACGCACTTGGTGAGGACGAGAACCAAGTAGGATGCGTTATGAGAAATAGTGTCACGAATAGGGTATAGAAGCACTATTAATCAATAATATACCTAGACCGCAGAACAAAAGGTTAGATCTAACGGGTGCCTGGCAGCCACACTCTCGGTGAGGGCGAGAATCGAGTATTGCTTTTGTGTCTCAGAATATACCAATTAAATGCCTTAGGTTTGGTGACTTCCTATGTCGTGTCACATGTTAATGGCCTTGCAACCCATTAACAATCCTGATATTTACAGGAATACTTTAATTACATGAAATTCATACCATACTAAAACTTAAAATTATACTTGAAGTACGTGGGGTACTCAAGAAGATTATAATTATACTTGAAGTACGTGGGGTACTCAAGAAAATTAGAATTATACTTGAAGTACGTGGGGTACTCAAGAAAATTAGAATTATACTTGAAGTACGGGGGGTACTCAAGAAGATTAGAATTATACATAAAGTACTTGGTGTACACATGAATACTTGAATTATACATGAAAACTTGATTTATACGTGACAATAAACTATGTTTTCATTCAGAGTTTCAAGTAACTCGATAAGAAAATGATTTTAAATACATTTTCTCAACAAAACTTCAAAAACCGGCTATTCAAAAAGATTCATTTCAAATCCTTTACAAACAAACTATGAACTCGCTCAAATTTATGTTGATTTTTCGCATGTTTCTTTCTCAGGTTACTTTTCAGAAATTATGGAACGGTTGGAATAGAAGAACCATTGGAGATACGAGTACTTAGTGGCGTTCACATACTAAAAGACTTGGCTTATTTGCTTCCGCTGTGCAATGAAGATACCAGTCCAGTCACGCCAATGCTCTGATATTTCGGGGTGTGACATAACAGCAGAAGCATAAAACCTAAGTTCAAAACATAAGTCCATAGTTCATAAATTTAAAGTCCAAACGTAGGTTTAATAAGGTTATAAAGTTTATTCATTAAGTACGGGACATATCAGTTCGCATCCCACAACGACCACCTCCATATGCAAGCTCCATAGCATCTAATGACCTGCAAAGCATGTAATAACGAGTCAACAACAAAGTTGAGTGAGTTCACGGTTGGTTGTCCATTTTAGAGTTGTTTCCAAAAACATAGTTTAATCTCATTCGGCTATCCTGCCGTGGGGTTTACCCCATAGTTCGAAAACGTTTATTAGTTAACCATCCCATGTCCACCTTCCCTGGCTATCCAGCCCGGCACTTTGGCCGTGGGGAGCTACCCCAGTATTTTAAACTACCAGACTCGTTTATCATATCGACTACTAACAAAAGAAATCAATTGTGCCCTAGCGTCGGTGTTCTATCACCACCGACGTGCCATAGTCCATTAGTACACGCCCGTCCGACTGGCACGGTGTGAGGTTTGTTAAACCTAATAGCGCTATTAACTAATGACCCGCTCGCCATAGCCTCGACGATTAAGTCGATACAAAAAGGGAGGGACTTCGCTGATAGAGTTCTAGTCCGGTAAGTCTAATACGTCCCTATAGGACGAGGAATTTACATTCCTGAATACGTCTCAAGGACGAGGAATTCACATTCCTGAACGCGTCCCAAAGGACAAGGAATCCCTATTCCTGTACCCATTCCCATTCCCACCGGGAAATTACCATGCTTTGTAGAAAAGTGTGAACTCACCTCGGTTTGCTCGGTTAGATTCTCAAATATAGCTAACAGTCAAGGTCGGTCAATCACGTCCTAGTATGATTTACCAGTTAGTCATTTAGTGGCTTTCAAATAGAGCACAAAGTTCCTACACGTATCTATCACATAGCATGCATTACTTTAACTGTTTATGCCTGTATATATACTTCCCATCCATTCCCCACTCATAAGCAAACATACGATAGTGCACGTAACACATATAACATGTTAGATCATTCACAGATAGCATACTCGACATTTAGACACGCAAGTCACAACTTATGTCATTTCAGCATTAATATTCAAAACCGGCTGTTTTCGAACATTTTAATAAAATAGTTAAATTATTCCATAAATTCCCAAATTTTAACAGGATATCTTAAACATTCCAAATTTTATTTTGTAAAAATATTGGGGTCCAGTTCATTAACAATATTTTATAAAAATTCATTTTCCAGACTGATCTCAGATTTATATATTTCTGACCACAGTCCACGGAACAATTTATTAAAAATTCATCGTAAGTCCGATTTATGAAGTTTCAGTGGGGTAATTACAAATACATCAGTGGTCATCTACAGTACAAGTTTCATGAACCAACTCTACGCAGAACCCGAGTTATGACAGGAAACAAAACATATATTTTCAGCAGAAAAATGCAGCTCTTGTTGCTGTTACGAAATGACGCTTTAAAAATAGTAAACGAAGTCCAAAAATTACGATTCCGGTGCCATTAGAACCATATTTCATAATAACACGGTTTAGACTCAAAATATCAGTTTTTTGTAAAGTTTATGACCTGTTTACAGCCAACTGAAGTTGGCTGTAAAGCTTGGACATATTATGTTTTTAGTCCTTAGCTTCCTAGTTCGTGTTCGATTGATTTCCGTTAGCAAGTTTATTAATCACAACAACATTAGACATCAATACTAACCAGCAAAACATCAGATAATCAACCAAGAATCATAACAAAACTAGTTTCAAAAGTTTTACACTAACATTCATTCATTAACCACCATGTTTATTATTTTTAGTGGACTTTTAGTTTTGAACTCTAGTGTTCATGATTTTTATCTGACAAAATTCTTATTAACCACTTTAGACAAGCTTAAGAAGGTGATTAGAATCACTTACTACTAGCTCGTGGCTAGGGAAGAAACTAGACGAAAAATAGGCGGTTAATAGCGTTGTGGTGAGGTCCTTGTGATTCCGTGAGCACCGGGCATCCTTGTATAAGATCCTTCACCTTAGTGTATGCTTGGAAATGAAAGATCAAAATGGAAAAATGGATGTGGGTGGGTGGCAACTCTCGGCCGAATGTAGCCAAGAGAGAAAGATAGGAAATTTTTGTGATAAGTTTAGAATGAATGTAGTGGAGGACTTATAGTTCTGATTATAATTCAATGTAATGAATTATCCAAGGGTTAATATGTTGGCTAGATATTTAGCCAAGTTAATATAATAATCAAAAATTTCAAAAGTGTGTCACCTAAGGGGTGACCGTTCGGTTAGGGGGGGGGGTGGGTCATGGTCCAAATTCAACTAATTGGTTAGTGCATAGTTAGGTGTTTAAATTAGAGATTAAGGTAGGTTATTTAGTGTGTTATTTATTATAGCGGGTGTTAGGGTATTCGGGGACCCTAACTGGCTCAGGAAGGAAAAACAATGTCAATGTCAATATTTTTATGTTCCGGGTAGAGTCCGGTTGTTTGGTTCGACACTGTTCCGTTAAACTGCTTAATTAATCCGTAAAGCGTCCTACATATATATATATATATATATTTTGCAACGTTTTTAATTTTTAACACTCAGGAAGGCATACCGGACTATTTAGTAACTTTTCTGTATCCTACTAGTATGTTAACAAATACATGTAAGTATAACACAGATATCAGAAAGCAGTTAAGTGATTCCACACAGTCGTCAAACACTTTAATTATCAAAAATAAATTGTACGGTTACATGTAAATTTGAGGGTGGTCACATTCTCCCCCTGTTAAGAGAATTTCGTCCCGAAATTTAGCGCATGGTTACTGAGGAAGCTAGTTAAGTTGCGTTGTTTTTCCTGATTTTCCTGGGGTATCACATGTGTGGTTTTCACAGACCACAAAAGTCTCCAGCATATTCTTAATCAGAAGGAGTTGAATATGAGGCAACGACGATGGGTTGAACTCTTGAGCGATTACGATTGCGAGATTCGCTACCATCCTGGTAAGGCGAATGTTGTAGCCGATGCGCTTAGTCGAAAGGAGCGAGTCAAGCTTCATTCTATTCGAACTCTATCTGATATTCAAACTCGTGTTCTTGAAGCTCAGCAATTTTGTGTTTCACAAAATTTGATAGGTAAGGAATTACCACATCAGCTTGAGCTTAAGCTCGAAGCGAAGGACGATGGTCTACTCTATTTCAAGGATCGTTTGTGGATTCCGAAACAAAACGTTCTTCGCACTTAAGTGATGGACAAATCTCATAAGTCTCGATATTCTATCCATCATGGTGCCGATAAAATGTACAAGGACCTTCGTACTAAGATCTGGTAGCCTTGTATGAAGAAAGATGTTGCCTTGTATGTGTCAAAATGCCTAACTTGTCTCAAAGTCAATGCTGAACATCAACGACCATCTGGTTTGCTTGTACAACCAGAGATACCGGTTTGGAAGTGGAAGAACATTGCGATGGATCTCATCACTAAATTACCGTGTACATCTAAAGGTCACGATGCTATTTGGGTTGTTATCGATCGATTAACGAAGTCAACTCATTTTATTGCGATTCGCGAGGATCTATCTGCTGATAAACTTGCAAAGATTTATGTTGATGAGATTGTATCTCGACATGGTGTTCCTTTGGACATCATATCCAATCGTGATGCTCGATTTTCATCTCATTTTTGGAAAGCCATGCAATCTGCTATGGGAACCCAACTAAATCTAAGCACTGCTTATCATCTCCAAACAGATGGACAATCTGAGAGAACGATTCAAACTTTGGAGGATATGCTTAGAGCATGCGTGATAGACTTTGGTGGTAATTGGGATTCTCATCTGCCATTGATCGAGTTCTCTTACAACAATAGTTATCATGCTAGCATCAATATGGCACCATTCGAAGCTCTCTACGGTCGAAAATGCCGTTCACCTGTTTGTTGGAACGAGACCGGTGAAGCTCAGCTTACTTGACCGGAGCTTGTTCTAGAAACAACAGACAAAATCAAGAAAATTCACGATAATCTTGTGACAGCTAGATGCCGTCAAAAGAGTTCTGCGGATTTACGACGCAAGCCCTTAGAATTTCAAGTCGGAGACCATGTTCTACTCAAGGTGTCACCTTGGAAGGGAGTGGTGAGATTTGGAAAGAAAGGAAAACTTACACCACGATATGTTGGACCATTTAAGATTGTTGAAAGGGTTGGAAAGCTTGCCTATCGACTAGAGCTACCTCCAGAGCTTGGAAATATTCATTCGACTTTTCACGTGTCCAATTTGCAAAAGTGTTTAGCTGACCCTGATCTTCACATTCCTCTCGACGAGATTCAAATCGATGAAACGATGCACTTTGTCGAGAAACCTGTGGAGATAGTGGACCGTACATACAAACAGTTGAAGAACAAACGGATTCATTTGGTCAAGATTTGCTAGGAATCCAAACGTGGCCCAGAGTTTACTTGGGAACGTAAGGACCAAATGAAGGCGAAATATCCACAATTGTTCTCACAAGTTTCCTCTAGTTAAAATTTCGGGACGAAATTCCCTAAAGTAGGGGAGACTGTGACACTGTGCTCTGTAATCGATGAACAATGTAAACAATGTTAATTATCATTAAAACAATGTGTTTTGGTGTTACTATATGTGTATTTGTGTTTGATGATTTTACGATTCGATTCAATTCCGATTTCAAGCTTTAAATCGCTTTCTGAAAAGTTATACGCAAACTGGTGCGTAAACGCAGTCAGTTTAACGCGACAAACACTCCGGAATAGTGACATAGGCTTAACATACCTTAAATAACCTTCACATAACTTAGAAATAAGTTTTGGATGGTTTGGTGTGTTAAAAACAGGTCTATTCGATCGCAAGGACTATTTGTGTCAAACTGCGAAACTATACCGATTCGTATGTTATCGAAGAGTCCGGAACTTGATCATAAGCTAAACATACCATAAATAACCTAAACATAGCTTAGAAATAAGCTTTGATAGGCTCGGTGTGCGAAAATATGCTTATTTGATCTTACAGGGACTAAAAGTGTAAAAAACGACGTAAGTTTGCATTTACGCGCATATCTTACGTTCTGACGACATCTGGACATCCAAAATTTTTGTACACACTAAAATATTTTTATTATAGTGATCGGCATGCAAAAAATTCCATTCGTCGCTTAATTTGGTTCGTTTTCGCATCCGTTTGAGTTTCGTCGTAATTTAACGAACAACGCGACCGTACAACCAAACGAGCCGACATCCGAGAGTGTTCCAAGAATATTTTGAGTCCTCTAAACTTTATTGACCTTGTAGAGCCTTGAAAATGGCTTAAAGGGTGTCAAAAGTGCTTGAAATGGACTCAAACAAGTGTAGGGACCTGAACTGTCAATTCTGAAACTTTTGCTGATCTGGGGAGGCCAGGCGGGGCGCGTAAGCCTGCCCCTGTCTCTTACGCGGGCCGTATGAATGTGCCAACGACTAAAAATTGATTTTTAGCAACTGTTTGATACTTCAGGGGCTGTTATGGCAATTCTTTTGTGTGATGGGCAAGTTTAAGTGATCACCAAGGTTACTAATCAGCTCCTAACAATTGTATGGCCATGATTTAATCCTTGATGGCTACACAAACACATGGAATGATCTTGTTCATCAAGCTCAAGTATAAATAGCCAAGCAATTTCATTCATTCTTTGCTCATTCTCTCATTCTCTTCTCTACAATCTGATTTGGAGCTCTCTCTCATCTGATTAGGAACTTGTTCATTGTAGAAAAGATAGCAAGGACCTTTAGTGAGCATTCTTTCATTCTTTTTATTTATGTTAGTGCAGAAAGTAAACAGTTTGACCAACAATTTGACTTTCGGTTTTGAACATCAATTGGTCAAGTCAAAGTTCAATTGAACTTTGCAACATGTTTGTAATCACGATGGTCATAATCCTTAGCGATTATACCTACTGATTACCACGTTAACTAGGCGTAGTGACGAATCAAAGTTTCGCTCAAAATGCCTTTTAGCACGCATCTTGCAACGGAACTATTTTCGGGTATCAAAACCCATTATTTTGATACCAAATCAGTTTTATAAGCTAGTTAAACATGTTTTGACATGTTTAACTCGTCACTATTAGTTTAGTGCTTGATTAGGGTCGTAAGTTAAGCGGTCTAAACAACCGCTTAGACTTTCGAACCCGACCCGTTTGGTCGATCATTAGGATCCGACCAAGCTCGATTAGTGATCATAGTTGCATAAGGAATAACCACTGAGGTTATACCTTACGATCACATAGGATTGGTTAGTTATTTGTTAAGTAGCTTGTATGCCCATAGGAAATGACCAAAACGCCCTTATGAAGCATAAATTCGTATTTTACATATGTGAACATGTTTTTGACATATAATCTGATTTAGTAACATGTTTAGGTATTATTGGGCATATAAGACTTGACATAGCACATAGTTAACCATCCTAACATAGTTTCGCACGAACGACGCATTAAAGTAACATAAGCTACCTTAATAGGTCGTAACGCGTCGAAAGCACTTAGGTTAGGTTCCGATTTAGAATGCAGGCTTTGTTAAACCATATCACATGAGTTCCAACACTCATTTGGTTTACAAGACCTCATTATATCCAATTTTCCGATTTAGGTGTCGATTTATTTACTAGTAATCCGATTACTAGGTACTACTTGAATTTCCTTGGTTTGTCTGAGCTTCGCTAAGTTCTTTAGATCAAGGATACCCTTCCATTCAATGTGAGTACATAGTTCCCCTATTTTACTGTTTTCAATTGTTTTGGGGTGATTCATATGTACAAAATGATTTCAAGGTTTAAACGATGATTTCAAAAACAATTTATATGGTTTATACTAAACTAATAACGATTTCAATAAAGTGAACAAAACTTGTTGGTTGTAGTTACATAACGAATGACATTCATTAATTTTGGCCGAACCGACCAGTATTAGGTTATGGTATCATAGGATCTGACAAATCCTGTTATCAGACTACACCCATGGTTATGTGTGGGCGTTATGTAGGTAACGACCGAATCTGTGATTGTTAACTTACCCTTTGATGGTTTGTTAATACGAGAATCGAGGTAGTCGAGTCACGAAGGTTTGAATGTTATTAGCGAGACGACCAAAAGTAGTTTCACAATTAAAACGAATACGATTTTGGGACGAGTTAAAACGATTTGGAACGACTTAAATGAGATAAAACGGTTTGAACGAATGATTGGTTTGGGTTGTGATTAGGTAATGGGATGGGTGTAACATGATAGAAGCATGGTAGATACGCCGCTGGTACATCTTATATATAAGTGCTTCTATCATATTACATTGCGTGTCATTATTTAGTTCACTTGGGAAACGATTTGAAACGATGTCACACAACGAGGTTTTCGAAATGATATAAACTATACGAGTTTTATTAACGAGTTTCAACGAGATGTTTTACGAATTGGTTTACTAAAACAAATGTTTTAGGGTTAAGAATCATGGCTACGAGATTTTATAAATTATAACCATCTTGATTGAGTTGGTTAATCATATTGCAATATTGTATACTTTTCAAAACAAGGTTTTCGAGGTATTGCAATATATATATATAAACGAGCCATGATTCTGATACTCTTACAAAACCTATGTGCTCGCCAGCATTTCTTTGCCGACTTTGTTTTTACATATGTTTCAGGTGATGTTGCGTGATGATTGCTAGGAAGCATGTTCACTTAGGATCTGGACGTGGCCTTAGTGACTTAAAAACGATTGTAGACGATGTTTAATTTGTTTGTTTGGTTTTAAGACAATGTAAATTACTTAATGAATCATTAAAACAAAACTTTTAATTACCATGGTTGTTGAAACGATGATTCTGTTACATCACTCCCTGACGTTTCTACCACGGTTTATTGTTTTAACGTGGTCGGGGTGTGACAGCATCATCTATGTCACTAAAGGTTTGTATGCAAAAATGATGTGACAATATGCAGTGAGATGCACATGTATGTATGATACAGAAATCAGAAAGCAGTTTAAGTCATCAGTTGTAGTTTAGCACAGTCATTAAGTACTAATTTATATAAATTAAATTGTACGGATACTTGGATTTATGAGGGTTGTCACAAGATGATCCCATTAGGTTGGGTGATGGTTTAAAGTAC
Organism: Helianthus tuberosus; assembly: GCA_030545235.1. Lineage (NCBI taxonomy): Eukaryota > Viridiplantae > Streptophyta > Magnoliopsida > Asterales > Asteraceae > Helianthus > Helianthus tuberosus. Next base: position 123,917,937 of record CM060406.1, read on the forward strand.
CTAGAATTGACGGACAGAATTGACAAACTGGATACTTCTGTTGCAGAAATTAAACATATGCTGCAACAGTTGTTGAAAGATCAAAAGGTACCAACCACTGCTGCTCCAGCTCAAGCACCTGCACAACATGCACCTGCTGCAAATGAGTTATGGAACTTGTTTCAACCACTGCTCCAACAACAAAGAGAGTTGGCTGATCAGCAACATGAGATTCAAATTCAAAAATTCAGAAATCTCATGGAATCAAGGTTTAAAGATACCGAAGCTGACATCAAGGCTATAAAGGCTCACATCCTGAACACCACTGGCACAGATCCTCCCACTGTTCTCTTTATTGATAATCCACCTCCAGATAATGCCAAAAAGGGGGAAAAATCAAGCAGTGGAAGAAGAAGGGAATTGAAGATGGTCTTTATATTGAGCCTCAACAAGATAGTATGCTCAAAAACATTCCTTTACCAGATGGGTCCAAAAAGATTGATGTTACCACTAATGCAATTCCTGATGCATTAGCTGAGGTAAAAAGGGATAGAGAGGCTAAGGATAAAGCCAGGTGGGAACAAGAGAAAAGAGCATTTATGGAGCTGAATGTGCAGGGTCCTTCTGAGCCAATGGATGATGAAAATCCTAAGGATGAAAAGAAGAAGCCCATTAGACAAGTGAGGAAACCCAAACACACACCATCCAAACCCACAAAGCATGCTTCTAAACCACCTAAAGGCTCCAAACATCAAACCTCAACCCAAATAGTTGTTGAATCACCTGTTGTATCAACAACTGTTGGTACTTCAGTGGTTTCAGCATTTGTTAAACCAAAAACCACCACTTTAACACACACCACAACCACTGCCTTACCACCACTACCAATAGTCACTCCACCACCAAAACTACCATCACCACCAAAAACAACCTCACCACCATCACCTCCTGCTAAAAAACAGAAGACATCAGATGTTACAACATCTGTTGTAATGACCACAGTGGTTGAAACACCAGTTGTTTCAACAACTGTTAGTCTGCCACCATCCACCACTCAAATCACCACCACTAATCCACCCAAAACATCATCAGCCTCTCCTATACAAAAAAGGAGAAGGATATTTATACCTGATGATGATTCTCCATCACCACCACCAACATCTTCACAATCTCTTTCACTTGTTAATATCCCAAACCCTGTTCCTCTCTCATCAGCTCAAGTACAACAACCAATCACTACCATCACTCCTGCATGTTTTCAATATCCTCTTGAACTTATAGCAGTCAGAGAAGAGATCAAATCCTTCTACTTTGAGGATGATCCTGCTAAAAGGAGTTTGCCATCAGTTGAAGGATATCCAAGGCCTAACAACATTGAAGAATACCTGAAATTTAAGGCTAAACAAGCAGAGGATATCTCTAAAAGAAGCTCACAAGGAAAATCTGACAAAGAAATTCAAAGGCATTATCAATTTCTGCTCACACAAATCAGATCTTTGGAGCAGTTTGCAAAGAATGTTTGTCAGCAAATATCAGAAAGAGCAGATGAAACCCTGAGAAAAGACTACATTGAAAATATCATGGCTTTTAAGAAGTATAAGGGGGAAAAACATGTGTACAAGGAGTGGACCATTCCTGATCTTGAAAATGAAGCAGCCAGGATTCAAGAAATGATTAAGAATAAGATCAAACACACTCCTCCAGATTGGGCAAAGTACAAGAAAAATGTACCTGATAAGGCATTGGAGCAGAGGAGAATGAAAGAAGAATTAGTTGATGCTGATTATGGATCTAAAAATCAAGTGATGAGATGGAGAGAAGACAAAGTCAGGACCACCTACAAAAGGTTGGAGGAACTAAGGAAGAAAGATCCAAGGGTTCCACAAAAACCTGACTATCCTGAAGCAGAGGCTTCAACAAGACCACCAAAGCTACAAATCAGGAGATCCACTGCTCCAACTGGTGCTACCATCTATAAAAGAAGACAGCAAAAACAGTTGGATGCTGAAACAGTGGAAGAATTAATGGCAGGAGATGACCATGTAAAAGAGGGTATTAAGAAGATGATAGCTGAAACTCTTGGATTAAATCAACCTGCAAGTACTGCTCAGTCAGTCATCACAAGGCCAGCATCACCAAACTCCTCATCTAATAAAAATCTCCTAAGAAACCCACCAGACTCAAAAGTACTAAAATGGAAAACTGACAAATAGACCCATGTACTGACTGTGATCAAGTCTAGTGGAGAAGTGAAGAAAATAACAAGGGAACAATCACTTGGCCTAAGTGTTGAAGATTTGCAGGATCTCCTTGATCTTCCACTTTGCAGGGATGAAGATGACACAGATGCATTAGACTTTGAGTTACAACTCAAAGGGCAAATAAGGGAACTGTTGATGAGGCAATAAAGATCTACAAATAATGAAGGGTTTTGGCATTATCTATTCCAGCGGGAGATTGTTGGGATTGAACCCTATTAGAGGAACAGATAATTAAAGCCAAAACTGGATCAGGTCAGTGGATCCAGAATAAGCAGATGTTATGTATACAAGTCTCTCCCCTTAAAAGTGGTTTCAACATCTGATGACCTCCAATCCACTGATCGTTACAACTGTTGACCTACAACTACTGATCAAGTCAAAGACTGATGAAGACTAAAGCCCTGCTGTTCAATCTACTGCTATGGGTCAAGCTCTGCTGGTTTACAACAAGTACTGCTGGAGTCACAACAGTGGAAGGATACAACAACAGTTTAGTTTTACTTATGTAATGTATTGTATAACAGTTGTTAGAATAGCAGTGGTTGTATAGATCAGTTGTTAGAGTTTGTTAGGAGGTTAGATGTCACTTTCATGGTGACGTCAGCAAAGATGCCACAGTGGTTTGTCGGTGCCTATAAATAGAACAGTACCCTGTATTGTTGTATTAGTTCTTCACCATCTTTCTTCCTGTACGAACAAATCACTGTGAGCTCAGGCTGAGGGGGAGTTTGTTACATGCATGCAATTGTAATCGTTGATGAAATAAATTCAATCATTCGGTTCTTTGTTGAAAATGTGTGTTGAAAGCTATTCTCCTGTTTGATTATGTGCAAAGTTTGTTTCCATTTACATTCCGCTGCATTACTTGTTCATCTTCCATTTTAATTCAAACGTAAAACACAATCAAAATCAAACTCAGATCCTAACAGCTTGCGGTGCCCGCTCCCGGGGTAAGGGGTCGGTGGTTGCGATAGAAGGTGGTATCAGAGCCAATGTCACTGGTTTAAGCCATTTAGGTGTTCTGTTAATGCCTAAATTTTAACCAATTGTGTTAGGAAATAACTTATGTGATTCTGTGTAAATATGTATATTATTATTTTGTGTTATTTGGCAATTTATTAGTTTACACTATGAGTGAGCAAGGTACTTTCGACGCTTACTGTCAATTACCTAATTCCCCAAAGAGTGAAGGAACCTCATCTCAGCCAACCTCAGGCTATATTGCTGATTCTGAGGAAGGAATCTTTATCTTTAAGGCACAATCTGAGGAACCATTCCCCCCTAAAAAGCGAGGCTGGTTTAGTAAAGGAGCGCATGAAAGGAGTAAAAGAATGAAAAAACTCCAACAACAGCGAGCAATAGCCAAAGAAAATAGAGAAATGAATGCCCAAACCCAGGAAACTAATAGACCATTATGGGAGGAAGAACTTGATAGGTAATTAGCTGATTTCCACATGTAAGCAGCTGCAGCAGCAGACCCTAATTTGAACCAAATAGCTGAACCACAACTTCTACCCTTATTCCCCAACAAACCAATGGAATTAGAAAAAACCAGGAGAACCAATTCCCAATCCCAGCATTTGACCCCAATGAGATCCCTAGAATTCCTGCACCAAACCCTATAGCGCAGTATACTGTAACACCCTTTTTTTTTTTACTGGAATCAATCACTAGATTTATACAATTTATACCAAAAGATACTAGATTTACATAAATTTTAGGAGTATTATAAAACTTAGTCAACACTTGACCAAATTAGAACATTCAAAATTTGTTTGAGTATTTAGATACATTCCATGAACAAAGTTTAAGAAAGATTAAGACACATAGCGGAAGCTTCAAAAGTTGTGTTTGGTTCTTCAAAAGTTACTTGATCGTCATCCGAAACATCCTTCTAGTCACCTATTGTCAAAACCAATTAACATTAGTTTTAACTTTAGTGTATACAATTTAAACATATAATCTAACATCTAAGAAAATGGAAATTTAAAAATTCTTGGTTTCCACCGTAAATTACGGTATTACCGTAATTTACGGTGATGTCTGGAATTTCTTGATCACCGTAAATCAGTAGTGATACACCGTAAATCCCATGACCCCCACCGTAAATTACGGTAATACCGTAATTTACGGTATTCGCTGGAAATTCATGATTTTGTTTGGCTAGTTCATTTTACTCAACCCACCTGCGGATTTCACTTCTCGAATAATCTATACATCGAATTCTCATATATCTAACTTGCTATATATGCATTAACCTATATCAAAGAATCAATTTAATATAATCCGGATCCTTAACCATGTCTTGCTTGGTTGTTCGACCCGTTTAGACACCAAGAGTTAATCATCAAACAATGTAATTCAAAACCTCAATTTCTAACAATTGTTTTGACCCATCTCACTCGATTAAGATGAAAAGTCACTTCCGTAGTACATTGATTCATCTTGTTTACCATGTTTTCAAACTACAACATAAATCTATCAAATAATACATAATGTAACGAAACGATAATTTCGTACCTTTAGAGCACGCCTTTTCCCCGTGAATTCCCTTCGGCTTGTCCGCTTGATGATCCGGACTCTTTGCCTAGAAAATTCAGTTATACCACTTGTTTAGAACTCTTTTTATGACCATATTCATAACATTGTGAAACATGATCAAATCTGCGTTTCCATCAAATTTAACATAAAAATCCTCACTTAGGCATTTCAAAAAACACCTAATGGGTCAGATTTATCTACCATCATCTCCAAGTTCATGACTTGCAAATTAAACCTCAAATTTCACTTTAATTAGTAAACCTTACATACGTGTTAGCATCAACATCACCGGAATTACCTCCTATGATGAAATTTATACTAGAATTATTATTCAAATCCTAGTGTTCAACATCATCTTATAAAACCCATAACCTAGCTTCTATGGATTCATGAAATTTCCTGAATTTGGGCATAATTTCACATGTAGTTGTCTAGGTTTTACTCCTAGACACTATATCATCATTAATCTAACTGAATTACTATCATGCATCAACAAATTTCAGATTGCTTAAATTCATGAGGATTTCAAGTAGAGAATTCTCATCAAATTTTACATACCTCTGAATCCTCTTGCGATGAGGATCACAATTCTAAGCTCGGATTTTGTTTTGGATAGGATTTGCACCTCCAATTTAAGGGATTTGTGGATTTTAGGGTTTTGGAAGATGGGGGTCGCCCCTTGCCTGCTCCTGATCGACCAGACACACCAAAAATGGTGTGTTTGGTGGGTTTTGTCACAATTCAGCATTTAACTTTTGTTCTTTGGCAAGTTTAGTCCCCCAAACTTTGATTTATTCTTAAGTTTATGTGTTTTATTCCTATTGTGATTTATTTCCAAGACTTGAATTTAACTAGGTTAAGTTCCTAGTTTGTAAATTCTCGTTTATTAACTCTTTGAATTTTTCTAATATAAGAAGTTATATTTTCGGGGTGTTACAAGTCCACCCCTCTTAAAAAGGGTTTCGTCCTCGAAACCAAGGTACGTACCAAATAGTGTAGGATGAAGACGTCGCATCTCCTCTTCGGACTCCCATGTAGTGTCCGAACCCTTTCTATGCTCCCATTTTACCTTGACTTGTTCAATTTGCTTATTTCGTAAACGTTTGACCTTTCTGTCTAAAATTTCAATCGGTCTTACCACATAATTTAGACTAGTATCCACTTCGATATCATCATAATGGATATAGGTCGTTTCGTCTGCTAGGCACTTTCTTAATTGCGATACGTGAAACGTGCCATGGATCCTACTCAGCTCCTCCGGTAATTCAAGACGGTAAGCTACTTTGCCAACTCTTCCGATAATTTTAAATGGCCCGATAAACCTTGGGCTTAACTTCCCCTTCTTTCTAAATCTAATGACACCTTTCCATGGGGACACTTTTAGCATGACCATGTCACCGACTTGAAATTCAATTGGTCTTTTCCTTTTATCAACATACGCCTTTTGCCTGTCTTGAGCCGCTTTCAAGTGTGCCCGAACTTTATCGATCTTTTCGTTCGTGGCTCGTACTATGTCTTGATGGGCGAGTTCACGTGGACCCACTTCACCCCAACAAACCGGGGTTCGACACTTCCTACCGTAAAGCAGTTCGTATGGTGCCATTTTAATACTAGATTGGTAACTGTTGTTATACGAAAACTCAACTAACGGTAAGTGAACATCCCAACTGCCTCCAAAGTCGATTATACATGCCCGTAGCATGTCTCCCAATATTTGTATCGTTCTTTCACTTTGTCCATCCGTTTGAGGATGGTACGCAGTGCTTATGAACAATTTGGTCCCCATTTGTTCTTGGAAATCACGCCAGAAATTCGAAGTAAACCGGGTATCCCTATCGGACACGATGGACACCGGCACTCCATGACGTGCTATGATTTCATTGGTATAGACTTCTGACATCTTTTCTGACGTGTATGTCTCACGAATCGGAATGAAGTGAGCACTTTTCGTCAATCTATCCACCACTACCCATATGGCATCAAAACCACGATTCGTCTTAGGCAGCTTGGTTAACAGGTCCATTGTAATATGTTCCCATTTCCAAACCGGAATTTCTAACGGTTGGAGTTTACCGTATGGTTTCTGGTGTTCCGCCTTGACTTGTAAACATGTCAAGCATTTTTCCACATATTTCGCCACGTCCCTCTTCATTCCAGGCCACCAATAATTTTGTTTCAAATCATTGTACATCTTGGTCGCACCCGGATGAATTGAATAACGGGATTTATGAGCTTCATCAAGTAGAAGCGCCTTTACTCCACAGGTATGTGGGACCCATATCCTTCCGGATCGAGTCTTCAACCCATGATTCCCATCCGTCAAATCTTTCAATTGACCAATTATCCTTTCTTTCTTCCAATTCTCTTCTTTTACTGCTTCTAACTGCGCCTCTCGAATACGTTCAAGTATACCCGAGGTCACCACGAGTTGCATTGACCTCACTCGTATTGGGACATAGTCCGCTTTTCGACTTAGAGCGTCCGCTACCACGTTTGCTTTTCCGGGGTGATAATGTATCTCACAGTCGTAGTCCTTCACCGTCTCTAGCCATCGCCTTTGCCGCATATTCAACTCCTTCTGATCGAAGAAGTATTTCAAACTTTTGTGATCGGTGAATATGGTGCACTTTACCCCATACAAGTAATGTCTCCATATTTTTAATGCAAACACTACCGCTGCCAATTCGAGATCGTGCGTGGGGTATTTCTTCTCGTGCATCTTCAATTGTCTCGAGGCATAGGCTATTACCTTGCCCCGTTGCATCAACACGCAACCGAGCCCCGATAACGAAGCATCCGAATAGACCACCATGTCTTCGACTCCGTCCGGCAATGTCAGTACCGGAGCTTGAGTTAGCCTTTCTTTTAGCGTCCGAAACGCTTTTTCTTGATCGACTCCCCAAATAAACTTTGCTTTCTTTTGGGTTAGCTTTGTTAGCGGCGATGCAATCTTGGAGAAATCTTGAATGAATCTCCTATAATATCCAGCAAGCCCCAAAAAGCTTCTAATTTCAGAAGGGTTCTTCGGGGGATTCCATTTTGACACCGCCTCTATCTTTGACGGATCCACCAAAACTCCATCGGCACTTATGACATGACCGAGAAATTGTACCTCTCGTAACCAAAAGGCACATTTAGAAAATTTTGCATAAAGCTTCTCTCGTCTAAGTGTCTCTAACACTTCTTGCAAGTGGCGTGCGTGCTCGGCTTCGCTTTTCGAATACACCAAGATATCATCGATAAACACGATGACCGACTTATCCAACATTGGCTTGCAAATCCGGTTCATGAGGTCCATGAATGCCGCGGGCGCATTTGTTAGCCCAAATGTCATCACAAGAAATTCGTAATGTCCGTATCTTGTGCGAAAAGCCGTCTTCGGCACATCTTCTTCTTTGACCTTTAGTTGGTGATACCCCGACCTAAGGTTAATTTTTGAAAACCAACTTGCACCTTGTAGTTGGTCAAATAAGTCGTCTATCCTCGGGAGCGGGTATCGGTTCTTTACCGTGAGTTTGTTTAACTCCCGATAATCGATACACATGCGCATACTCCCGTCCTTCTTTCTCACAAACAACACCGGTGCGCCCCAAGGAGACACACTCGGCCTTATGAATCCTTTATCAAGCAAATCTTGAATTTGGGACATCAGCTCTTGTAATTCCGACGGTGCAAGTCGGTACGGGGCTTTTGCCACAGGTTTCGCGCCCGGAATCAATTCGATCCCGAACTCTACTTCCCGTTCAGGCGGTATCCCCGGTAAATCTTCCAGAAAAACATCTTCATAATCCCGTACTATCGGTACATCTCCAATCTTCCGTGATTCTTTCTCGGTCTCATTTGCATAAATAATGAATGCCTTGCATCCTCGCTTCATGAGCTTGTGAGCTTTCAACATCGAACATACTATGGGGTTGCCTCGTTTTTCGCCATAAATGGTGATGTGTTTTCCGCTCGGAGATGTTAGTTTTATCTCTTTGCGAAAACACACGACCTTTGCATGGTATTGAGATAGCCAATCCATCCCCACGACTACTTGGAATTCTCCCATCGACATCGGGATTAGATTTATCAAATATTCTTCATCGTCGATGCTCAGTTTGCAATTTTCACATACATCACAAACAATAAAGCTTTTGTTATTACCTATCTCTACTTCTAAAGGCACAGGTAATTTTGTTAAAATAAATGAAGGATGTCGAATAAACCCATATGAAACAAAGGATTTATCCGCACCCGTATCAAATAACACGTGTGCGGGAATTGAATTTACAGCAAATATACCTGAGACCACATCAGGTTCAATCTTCGCTTCTGCGGCAGTTAGTTGGAAAGATCTTGCCTTTGCTTTCGGGGCTTCACCTTTCGATTCTTGCCCATCTTTCTTTCCAACCAGTTCCGGGCATTCCAACTTTTTGTGACCCGTTCGATAACAATTGTAACAAACCGTCACCTTCTCCGGGCATGACATAGCCATATGTCCCTTTTTCTTGCATATGGGACAAGGCTTATCCTTGTAACGACATTCGCCCTTATGATTCTTCCCACAAATTTTGCAACCTGATGTACTACCTTTAGCATCTGATTTCTTTGCGGATTCATTCGTTCTTGCTTTCTTGGCAGGGCTTGGATTCACATCTTGTGCCCTTCGTTCACCCCGTTCTATACTCTTCTTCAATTCAATCTCCCTTTCCCGAGCAGCATTGACAATCTCGGTAAGGGTCTCATACTTTGAAGGGGTTATGAATTCTCTATACTCCGCGCTTAGCATGTTATGATAATAATAGACCTTTTGCTCTTCATTCGTTATCAAATCATCACAAAACTTCATCTTGTCCATAAACATCCCCGTGATCTTGTCTATGGATTCACCTTTGTGTCTGAGTTGCATGAACTCTTCCTTGATCTTGTTTATGACCGCTTTGGGACTATGGTGTTTAAGAAACGGCGTCTTAAACTCCTCCCAAGTCATGGCCTTAGCCGCTTCACTTCTAATCTCCTTCTTTTTGTTGTCCCACCAATCTTTCGCTTGATTCCTTAGTTGACCCGTACCATAGGCTACGTAGTCTTCTTCGTCACAATGGGTTCTCTCGAATACCCCTTCGATGTCACTTAGCCATCGTTGGCACACTATTGGGTCAACCTCCCCATTATATGTTGGTGGCTTACAAGCCATGAATTCCTTGTATGAACAAGGCTTTCGTCCTCCACGCTTTTCCTTTGTTACATTTGAATCATCTTCCAGTTTCTTGATTCTATCTTCTACTATTGATAAAACCGTGTTTTGGATTTTATCAATAAAGCCCGACAAACTGTTTTCGATCGCCTTTCCAACCTCTTCGGCAATCACTTCCCTCACTTGTTCGGTGACTCTTGGCACCGCATTATCATTGTCTCCATCAGCCATCTCGATTTCTGAAATGTTTACATAGATTGTTAAACATTCTATTTATAACACATGCTTTACTTGTTTTGATTTAATTAAGTTCGTAACTTGATTTAATCATTCTTGTTTTAACTCAATCAAGTTCGTAACTTGATTTAATAATTCTTGTTTCTATCCAATCAAGTCCGTAACTTGATTTGATCATTCATGTTTCTATTTAATCAAGTCCGTAACTTGATTTGATCATTCATGTTTCTATTTAATCAAGTCCGTAACTTGATTTGATCATTCATGTTTCTATTTAATCAAGTCCGTAACTTGATTTGATCATTCATGTTTCTATTTAATCAAGTCCGTAACTTGATTTGATCATTCATGTTTCTATTTAATCAAGTCCGTAACTTGATTTGATCATTCATGTTTCTATTTAATCAAGTCCGTAACTTGATTTGATCATTCATGTTTTATGCATTTCTTGCTTTTTGAGTGAGCTTACACGCTCTTGTCATGCATATTGTCCATTTCTCATTTTATACGTAGTACATAATTTATTAACAAAACAAGTTAATTCTTACCGGACGATCGATCAAGCTTGAACCGAACACATATTTACAACCATGAGCTCTGATTACCAACTTGTAACACCCTTTTTTTTTTTTTTTTTTTTTTTACTGGAATCAATCACTAGATTTATACAATTTATACCAAAAGATACTAGATTTACATAAATTTTAGGAGTATTATAAAACTTAGTCAACACTTGACCAAATTAGAACATTCAAAATTTGTTTGAGTATTTAGATACATTCCATGAACAAAGTTTAAGAAAGATTAAGACACATAGCGGAAGCTTCAAAAGTTGTGTTCGGTTCTTCAAAAGTTACTTGATCGTCATCCGAAACATCCTTCTAGTCACCTATTGTCAAAACCAATTAACATTAGTTTTAACTTTAGTGTATACAATTTAAACATATAATCTAACATCTAAGAAAATGGAAATTTAAAAATTCTTGGTTTCCACCGTAAATTACGGTATTACCGTAATTTACGGTGATGTCTGGAATTTCTTGATCACCGTAAATCAGTAGTGATACACCGTAAATCCCATGACCCCCACCGTAAATTACGGTAATACCGTAATTTACGGTATTCGCTGGAAATTCATGATTTTGTTTGGCTAGTTCATTTTACTCAACCCACCTGCGGATTTCACTTCTCGAATAATCTATACATCGAATTCTCATATATCTAACTTGCTATATATGCATTAACCTATATCAAAGAATCAATTTAATATAATCCGGATCCTTAACCATGTCTTGCTTGGTTGTTCGACCCATTTAGACACCAAGAGTTAATCATCAAACAATGTAATTCAAAACCTCAATTTCTAACAATTGTTTTGACCCATCTCACTCGATTAAGATGAAAAGTCACTTCCGTAGTACATTGATTCATCTTGTTTACCATGTTTTCAAACTACAACATAAATCTATCAAATAATACATAATGTAACGAAACGATAATTTCGTACCTTTAGAGCACGCCTTTTCCCCGTGAATTCCCTTCGGCTTGTCCGCTTGATGATCCGGACTCTTTGCCTAGAAAATTCAGTTATACCACTTGTTTAGAACTCTTTTTATGACCATATTCATAACATTGTGAAACATGATCAAATCTGCGTTTCCATCAAATTTAACATAAAAATCCTCACTTAGGCATTTCAACAAACACCTAATGGGTCAGATTTATCTACCATCATCTCCAAGTTCATGACTTGCAAATTAAACCTCAAATTTCACTTTAATTAGTAAACCTTACATACGTGTTAGCATCAACATCACCGGAATTACCTCCTATGATGAAATTTATACTAGAATTATTATTCAAATCCTAGTGTTCAACATCATCTTATAAAAACCCATAACCTAGCTTCTATGGATTCATGAAATTTCCTGAATTTGGGCATAATTTCACATGTAGTTGTCTAGGTTTTACTCCTAGACACTATATCATCATTAATCTAACTGAATTACTATCATGCATCAACAAATTTCAGATTGCTTAAATTCATGAGGATTTCAAGTAGAGAATTCTCATCAAATTTTACATACCTCTGAATCCTCTTGCGATGAGGATCACAATTCTAAGCTCGGATTTTGTTTTGGATAGGATTTGCACCTCCAATTTAAGGGATTTGTGGATTTTAGGGTTTTGGAAGATGGGGGTCGCCCCTTGCCTGCTCCTGATCGACCAGACACACCAAAAATGGTGTGTTTGGTGGGTTTTGTCACAATTCAGCATTTAACTTTTGTTCTTTGGCAAGTTTAGTCCCCCAAACTTTGATTTATTCTTAAGTTTATGTGTTTTATTCCTATTGTGATTTATTTCCAAGACTTGAATTTAACTAGGTTAAGTTCCTAGTTTGTAAATTCTCGTTTATTAACTCTTTGAATTTTTCTAATATAAGAAGTTATATTTTCGGGGTGTTACATATACCGACCTGAACCCTTTAGACCCATGGTGGAACGAAGACAGGGCAATTCAGGAAATACTAAACAACCCATACCCTTACAGAGAACCCATACCACATTACCCTGACCCAGTACCAGCACAACTACCACCCATGAGTCAAGAAAATGTGGAGGAACTTCGCCAATATGGCGAAGAGTTAGTTGAAAAAGGAAATAGGATCCGTCAGATAGGAGAGAAACTCGTCTGGAAGTATGACGAGCGTGAGATGCAGTATTAGACAAGCCAGCACTTAGTATAATATATATGTGTGTAATTTTTTTACTTTAAATATATATATATATATATATATATATAGACTAAAATACCTATCGATGCATAATTACTAGTATATTTAATTTTCAGTTGTAATTTGTTATCGATGCATATATATAGATATATAAAAAAGAGTAAGTCATAATGCTCGACGTTTTTTTATCAATATGCTTGCGTGGTTGTTTGTATTAAATCTTATTCTATGATATTAATACCTGATAAATGTTTACAATTCACATGGACAATGAAGTAAATCAAGAAAACCAGAATAATGATAATAACGGAAACCAAGTGAATAAAAGTGCCATTGAACATATAGTCGCACAAGGAATCATAGATGCAATGCCATATATTATCAAGACTATTAAAGAAGCAGAAAATAATAATTCTGTAATGGGAATTAAACGTCAAACCACTGAACCAAGTCACAGTGTGACTGGAAATCACGGACCTCTAATCCAAGCTCCAATTCCTAAAAGAAGAAGAACCATCTCATATGGTTGTTCTTATAAAGATTTCTTGGCCTGCAAACCAATAGAATTCTAAGGCAATGAAGGAGCCATTTCAGCCTTGCGCTGGATAGAAAAGACAGAAGCAGTCATAATAATAAGTAAATGTGTATATGAAGATAAGATCATGTTTTCTTCTAATCTTTCTAAGAATGCAGCCTTAGAGTGGTGGAATGCCATTCTCTAATCTAGAGGAAGTGACAGAGTTTATAATATGGAATGGACCAACTTTAAGGAGATAGTTGAAAGAAAATCATGTCCTCCTCATGAAAAGGAACAGATTGCTAATAAGTTCCCAAATCATAAAATGATTGGAATAGACTGCAGGGAGTAACACTACCATATTCTTTGAAAATGCTAGGATAGTACCAATCTTAGCCTCACCAGAACCAATGTTAATCTCCCTTTATATTTGGGGATTAATTAGTGAGATCAGACATGTAGTCAAGGCAGATAGACTCCAAACCATAGAAGAAGCAGTAGAACTGGCTAACACCCTGACTGATGAATTGGTACGTACACAAGAGGAAAACCAGAGAAAGAACCTAGCTCAAAAGCTTACCCAAGAATTTCGTTATGGTAATGCCTACCGTGGGAAAGGTAAAGGTTCTTCCTCTTTACCCAACTGTAAGTATTGAAAATGGAAGCACTCAGGAAGGTGCTCAATATACTGCAACTTCTGCAAGATGTCTGGACATAAGGAAGAAGACTGCACGAAGAAAGCTAGCAATAGGCTATGCTTCAATTGTGGAGAAGTTGGTCATATCAAACCGAACTGTCCGAAACTAGCTCTAGCGACAACCAGCAAAGCTATGGCAAGTGAAGGACCCAAGAAGAATGCCAGAGCATTCGTTGTGACAGCTGAAGAAGCCAAGATGATTCCGGATGTGATTGCCGGTACGTTTTTAGTTAATGATATTTTAGCCAAAGTATTATTTGACTCTAGTACAAACCAAAGTTTTATCAATACTTCTTTCTACCAACTTCTCGACCAATCATTAACTAAACTTCAACAAGAATGTCTGGTGGAGACATCAAATGGAGATTCTATTAAGATAAGTGAAATCCTCCAGGGAGCAAGGATAGAAATTCTAAACCATAACTTTACTGCTAATCTTTTTCCAATGAATCTAGCTGGATTCGATGTTGTATTAGGAATGGATTGGTTGGTAGCCAATCATGCCAGTATTTTATGTGATCAAAAGTTTGTGCAAGTAAGTACACCAATTGGTGAAAAGATCACAATTAAAGGAGACAAGCCAACCAGGTCAACAAAATTTATCTCTGTGATGAAGGCTGCAAGCTATGCAAGGAAAGGAGCAATGGTGTATATCATTTCCATAATCATTAACACTAAAGTAAAAGAATTAAAAGATATCCCCGTAATATCTAAATTCTCAGACGTTTTTCCAGAAGAGTTACTTGGATTACCGCCAGATCAAAAGGTTGAATTTAAAATTCACCTAATACCAGGAACGACACCAATTGCCAAAGCACCCTATCGACTAGCACCGACGGAGATGCAGTAACTAAAGAAACAGTTGGATGAACTACTTGAAAAGGTTTTATACTGTTGGTGCATCATATGTCTGTTTTCTATGTCTTAAATTGAGTCTTATGTCTAGATAGGTTAAATGAGTGCACAATAGTCATTGAATTAGGGTTTAGTCATGTTTTAGGTAGTGATTCCGTTTGAAGATGTCAAGACCAAGTTCAAATGGAAGTGATGCAAGGGATTCCGTTTGAACATGTCTGTTCGTTTGAACCGGTCCGCCTGAACATGTTCGTTTGATTAGGTTCGTTTGAACATGGTTGTACCATTTTCAAACGGAATAGGCTTAGCCTATATATAGGTGTTGTGCATGTTCATTTGTAACGGATCTGAATGTGTGTGAGCTGAGGTGCTGCCAAAATTTTGTCAGATTTGAACATGTAAAAGCTCTACAAATCAGTAATATAAGAAGATTAAAAGGAAACAAGTTGTGTGACATTGTTTACTTTGATTCTGCCTCTGTAAACGATGATGAACTGCCTTTACTGACTGTTTAGGGTCACCAGAACCGATCCAACATATACAACCTAGTTCCTCGCCATGGGGAGCACCGGTCTTGTTTGTCAAGAAGAAGGACGGATCGATGCGTATGTGCATTCATTACCTAAAATTGAACAAGGTTACGATTAAAAATCGGTACCCACTACCGAGAATAGATGATCTGTTCGATCAAGTTCAAGGAGCTCGATTCTTTTCTAAGATAGACTTACGTTCAGGATATCATCAATTGAAAGTACATGAAGAAGACATTCCTAAAAGTGCTTTCAGAACAAGGTACAGTCATTATGAATTTAAAGTCATGTCATTTGGTTTAACCAATGCCCTAGCCGCATTTATGGACATGATGAACAAGATATGTAAACTATACCTGGATAAATTCAAAATTGTCTTTATAGATGATATTCTAATTTACTCTAAGAGTAAAGAGGAACATGCAGAGCATCTGCATACACTTCTGACATTATTGAGAAAAGAAAAGCTTTATGCTAAATTCTCAAAATGCGAATTCTGGTTGCAAGAAGTACAATTCCTTGGACATCTGGTTAATCATGAAGGAATTCATGTGGATCCCACAAAGATCGAGGCAATTACCAAATGGAAAGTCCCTGAGTCACCAACGGAAGTAAGAAGTTTTCTTGGACTGGCTGGATATTATAGACGATTTATTCAAGATTTCTCTAGAATAGCCATTCCATTAACCAAACTGACCTGCAAATTAGTTAAGTTTGAATGGGGGCCAAAACAGGAGGAAGAATTTATGATTTTAAAGCAAAGGTTAACCAATGCACCGATACTCACGTTACCAGAAGGAACCGAAGACTTGGTAGTCTATTGTGACGCGTCTAAGTTAGGATACGGATGTTTGTTGATGCAACATCAAAAGGTTATAGATTAGGCCTCTATATAGCTTAAGAAACATGAAGAGAATTATACAACCCATGATCTAGAGTTAGGAGCCATAATGTTTGCCCTTAAGATTTGGAGACACTGTCTTTATGGTAGTAAGTTCGTTGTTTTCACAGATCATAAGAGTTTAAGATATGTTTTTGGGCAAAATGTCACACCCTGGCTTTGCGGAAGCGTGGTTAATTTGGTGTGACTTCTTAATACCATAGCTTAATCATAACAAAGCTATATGAATTAAAAATATGCAAGATCATCCATTAAATTTTGAAAACCAAATACAGTACCATTGTTTAACGGGAACATACCCTAACAACCATAACCTTGTTCAACAGACATTACAAACTTAAAACATAACATAAACATGGTTTAAGGATTGTGTCTTGTCCAGGAAAGAGACACATCCCCTAAACTCCGGATGACCTCGGAAACTAGTGCAGCGGAAAACATGCCATACCGTGCCAGATCTCGTTAATTTCCTGAAATACATGTAAGTTGAAAAATCAACAATAACGTTGAGCGAGTTCATGTGTAAGTGAGTAAGTAAAACACTTGTGAGTATAAAAATAGTCGTGGTATGTAGCCAATAAGGGGACTTGTGATCACCAATGGTTTGCAAGGCCACTGATATATGTGAAGTGCAAATAGGGAGACTCAAACCTAGCAGATTTCGCCACGGCATTAGTATGTGGACAAAGTCACCCCAAGGTCCGTTTCTAGTTTGGCCTGGGGCTGGGCTCGCTACACCCAGATAGATCTACCGCTCCTGTCCCTCGGTCCCGACATGAGGACTAATGGCCTCATATTGCTCCTACCCACTCACATGATCTGTGTAATAAACCTCCTTACGCTAACCATACCGTGTATAAAGTACTCGTAATCATAGTAACATGTATTTCACCCCCGCAGTTAAGAAAACTGAAAACAGTTAGAGAAAGGGGGGACATGAACTCACAGTGAAGAGTCTCTACCAAGTATCTCCAAATCAGAAAGCTGTGCGACGACCGACAAGTGCTAATTCTATTAGACGGACGGCCGTGCCTTAGCTTTATATTTTAAGTTTTTGGGAAATAGTTAGACAACTATCTCGTGTTAAAGTTCTGTATATACTTGGTAGTTAATCTCCTTCCCAAGGATGGGGGATTCAATACATGTGCGTTCATAAATATTTCCGTAAGTGCGTAAGTTACGTTTAACAATCGAGTGGTAATATAATTACCGATGTAACTTATATATTTATGGTGAAAGCGTTCGTATCATTTTGGAATCGTTAACGTTCGTAAATATTATTTTTACTCTAAAAATAATATCTATGTATTTTCACAAAATAATCATAAACAGTGTGTGAAAAATATATATTTATCACGTTAAATTTTGTGAAAATCCCACCTTCGAATATTTAGTAAATAAAGTCTTGGCGAAATTTATATTTCGAAAACACGTCAAAAATAATTCTAACACTTGTAATGTAAATAATTCTAAGTGTTAGGTTTTATAAAAATTCCGCCAGAGTTTCTTCTGTAACTGGAGGTGGCCACGCTTTCAAGCGTATCATTTTCTATTACAAAATCAATCCCAACAACTTCCTTATTCAATC
Organism: Helianthus tuberosus; assembly: GCA_030545235.1. Lineage (NCBI taxonomy): Eukaryota > Viridiplantae > Streptophyta > Magnoliopsida > Asterales > Asteraceae > Helianthus > Helianthus tuberosus. The sequence goes on from CM060406.1 coordinate 123,935,953, forward strand.
AAACAATTTCCTACACATCAAACTAGTCGACAAGTATGTAAATCGCACAATCGCATGAACTTGTAGTTTTTCCGAAAACTATAGTGTAAATCCCATTATATTTTGTGGATCTTTATATAAAGTGATTTCGACCTCGTAAAAACCTGGTTCTTAGAGAAATCCGTCTTTACAACTTCTCGTCATCTTTTACAAAAACGGTTATTTGTCGGATCTTTTCATTTCACAAGTGTTTACACACTTGTGGTTTATAAAAATCATATTTGTTAATGTAAGATCCGTCTTTTAGAAAACATGGTTTCTTTAACTCTTGGTCCTTTGAAAATACCACTTGCAGACACGTAGATCTGCTAGTTTTAAACACTATTGTACAAGTTAAAACACTTTTACACAAGTTCATGTTTCATGTGTGGTAGAGTTTCACCTTTTAACCCTTGTATTATTCAAAACAAGCTTATGTTAAGATCCATGATCTTACTAAACCGGGTTAAACGATGATCCGAGCTACCACATCATATATCGGGTCTAAATAAACACAACTTTCAATTTCTACAACTTTTACACAACTAGAGAGCTTTTAACCATCATTTTACATGTTTTTAGTAAACTTTTGTGCATCATCTTGCATTTTAACGAGGTTTAACCGATATAATTCCTTTTAACCACTTTAGAATAGTTTAAAAACAAGTTCTAAGTATTATACCTCTAGCTCAAGGCTAGGGAAGAATCTATGCGCAAATGAGGTGGATAAAAGCCAAAGAAAGAGGTCCTTCGTGTTCCGCTTGCTCCAAGCTTCCTAATACGTGACCCTTGATGTTTGTAGATGCTTGGAATGATGATGATCAAACTCGAAAATGGATGTATGTGGGGAGGGGGTTTCGGCCGAGAATGAGCAAGAGAGAAAGAGAGAGAGTTGTGGTTGTGATGTTGTGATGAATGATCTTGTAGGTTAAGTTAGTATCTTATAGATAATTACAAAGTGTTTAACCAATGGACATTGTGTAGGTTAGATATTTAGCAAAGCTAGATTTATCAAATCTTGCAAGGTACAAGTATGTCCCCTAGGGGACCGAATTCGGTTGGGGGGGGGGTCCCTTGGTTCGATTTTAACTAGGTGGTTAGAGAGTAATTAGTTAAGTTAAGTGTTTTACCCCGTTACTAATGTGTAGTGTGTTACAACGGGTGTTAGGGTAATCAGGGACCCTAACTGGCTCAGAAAAAGAGTAATAATGAAAACCTCAATATTTTCATGTTCCGGGTATAGTCCGGTTGTTCGGTTGGATAGTAATCCGTTAAAGCGCTTAATAAAGCTTTAAAGTGTCGTTATATTATTTTTAGTGACACAACTTATTCCTTCAAAGTGTCAGGAATATTTTCTCATGTATTGGCACTTTATTAGTTAGCTAGAAGCTTAATTGTTTATTAAAGTGCTGAGTTTTGTACTTTAAGTACGTTTTAGGCACATCCAGTCATAGTGACTTATCCTTAGAGACGCAGTTCTACAACCCTTATATCCCTACACTCACCATTAGTGTAGCAAAACATTTCTGGCTCATACAGGCCTTAGAGGCAGTGTTTGCCTGGTGCTGGCTTTATCAGCATGTTCAATAGGTTATCCGTGTATTGTGCTACTGTGCTCTTTGTGCATCATGTTTGTCACTAAGGTGCCGTATGTAAATAATGTAGTGACGATAAGTAAAGTATGATGCAAATAAGTACATGTATCAGATATCAAGTAGCAGTTCATCAGCTAGTTCAAACAAGCACAGTAATTAAGCAGTAATTAATCATTAATTAAGTCGTACGGATACCTGGTTTAGTGCGGGTTGTCACATTCTCCCCCCGTTAAATAAATTTCGTCCCGAAATTTAAGTTCTGCTACTAGATGCAGAGTTCTTAGGAAAAAGGTGGGGGTATTTCTCTTTCATCCGGTCCTCACGTTCCCAGGTGAATTCAGGACCGTGTCTGGCATTCCAACGAACTTTGACGAGTTTGACACTGCTCCGGCGGGTCTTGTTCACTTTCCAATCCGTGACCTCAACAGGTTCTTCAACGAAGTGGAGCGTGTCGTCAACATGAATCTCGTCGATGGGAATGGCAACGTCAACTTGAGTTGGACTTCTCTTCAGGTTGGATACATGAAATGTATCGTGAACACCATTTAGTTCAGCAGGTAGGTCCAACTTGTATGCTACTAGTCCTATTCTTTCCAGAATTCTGAAAGGACCAATGTAGCGCGGATTTAACTTCCCACGCTTTCCAAAGCGTGCCACCCCCTTCCAGGGTGAAACTTTCAATAACACTATTTCTCCAACTTGGTAATCCACATGTTTCCGGTTTGGATCCGCATAGGCCTTTTGTCTGTGGCGAACTGCTTCGATGCGTTTAAGAATTTGCGCGATCTTGTCTGTCGTCTCTTGGACGATCTCGGGACCAGCGAGTTGCCTATCACCTGCGTCAGCCCAACATAGGGGTGATCGGCACTTGCGTCCGTAAAGGGCTTCGAATGGCGCAACACCAATACTGGTGTGGTAGCTGTTGTTGTATGAAAATTCGACCAAAGGTAAGTGTTTATCCCAGCTACCGCCCAAATCCATAACACACGCCCTTAGCATGTCTTCCAAAGTCTGTATCGTGCGCTCGCTCTGGCCGTCAGTTTGCGGATGAAACGCAGTGCTCAGATTCAATTGGGATCCAAACGCTACTTGGAAGGATTGCCATATCCTTGACACAAACCTTCCGTCTCTATCAGAGATGATTGAGAGAGGTACTCCATGGCGTGCGACAATCTCTCTCATGTATATTTCCGCAAGTTTACTAGTACTGTCTTTCTCCTTGATTGGCAGAAAGTGTGCGGACTTTGTTAGGCGGTCAACTATCACCCAAATCATATCATGGCCTCTTGGCGTTCTTGGCAATTTCGTAACAAAATCCATTGAGATTTGTTCCCATTTCCACTTGGGAATCTCAGGTTGTTGCAGAAACCCTGAAGGCTTCTGGTATTCCGCTTTAACCTTAGCGCATGTTAAACATTTGCTCACATAAACAACAACGTCGCCTTTCATCCTAGGCCACCAATAGTAATCTTTGAGATCCTGGTACATCTTATCCGCTCCAGGATGGATAGAGTACCGCGACTTGTGAGCTTCATCGAAAATAACTTTCCTTAAATCACCAAACAGAGGAACCCAAATCCTTTTCTCGAAGCATAACGTTCCTTCCTCGTTTGGTACCAGTAGCTTCTCCATTCCACGGAGATATTCTTCTTCAAGGTTTCCCTCCTTGAGAGCTTCCTTCTGCGCGGCACGAATGCGCAAGGAAAGATCGGTTTGGATAATCATCTCTAGAGCTCTAACCCTTATGGGCTTGATCCTCTCTTTACGACTTAGGGCATCGGCGACCACATTCGCCTTCCCTGGATGATACTTTATCTCGCAGTCGTAGTTGTTCAGCAATTCAACCCATCGTCTTTGTCTCATATTCAGCTCCTTCTGGTTGAATATATGCTGTAGGCTCTTGTGATCTGTGAAGATTGTACACTTCGTACCATAAAGGTAGTGTCTCCAGATCTTTAAAGCAAAAACCACCGCGCCGAGCTCCAAATCGTGTGTGGTATAGTTCTTTTCGTGCACTTTTAACTGACGCGATGCGTAAGAAATAACCTTTTGGCGTTGCATCAACACACAACCCAATCCTTGACGTGAAGCGTCGCAGTATACCACAAAATCATCTGTACCTTCTGGTAGAGCTACGATAGGCGCATTGCAGAGCTTATCCTTCAATATCTGGAAGGCTTCGTCCTGTTTGATTCCCCAATCAAACTTCTTATCTTTCTGCGTGAGGAGCGTCAATGGTTGAGCGATTTTTGAGAAATTCTCAATGAACCTTCGATAATAGCCAGCCAAACCCAAGAATTGCCGAATCTCGGTTGGCGTCTTTGGCGTTCCCCAATCTTTGATCGCCTCGATCTTTGTTGGATCCACATGGATTCCATCTCCATTTACCACGTGCCCAAGGAATTGGACTTCACGTAGCCAAAATTCGCACTTGGAGAATTTGGCATACAGCTGTTCCTTCTTTAGCAGCTCCAAAATAGCTCTTAGATGCTGTTCGTGCTCGGCCTTTTTTCTTGAATAGATCAAGATGTCGTCGATAAACACAATCACGAACTTGTCCAAGTACGGCTTGCAAACTCTATTCATCAAATCCATAAAGACTGCAGGTGCATTTGTCAAACCAAACGGCATAACAAGGAACTCGTAGTGTCCATAACGAGTTCTGAAGGCTATCTTTGGGATACTCTCCTCTTGTATCCTTAATTGATGGTATCCAGATCAAAGGTCGATCTTTGAATAAAAGCTTGAGCCTTGCAGTTGATCAAACAGATCATCGATTCTTGGCAGAGGGTATCTATTCTTGATCGTCAGCTTGTTTAGCTCCCGGTAGTCGATGCACATTCGAAAACTACCGTCCTTCTTTTTGACAAACAGGACCGGAGCTCCCCAAGGCGAGAAGCTTGGTCGGATAAATCCCTTGTCTAACAACTCTTGAAGTTGTGTCGACAGTTCTTGCATCTCAGACGGAGCAAGTCTATAAGGTGCCTTAGCCACAGGCGCGGCGCCTGGAACTAAGTCGATGTGAAACTCTACTTGTCTCTGAGGTGGTAATCCAGGTAAGTCTTCCGGGAAGACTTCTGGGTATTCCCTCGCGACAGGGATATCTTCGATCTTTGGCTCAGCAGCCTTTTTATCCACAATGTGTGCCAGAAAATCAACACATCCTTTCTGCAAACACTTCCTTGCTTTCAAGCAGCTGATAATCCTCAACGGCATCTCACGCTTCTCTCCGTGAACAACAATTGTTTTGCCATCTTCGGTTGGGATACGGACAACTTTTTCGTGACATACTATCTCAGCCTTGTTGCCTGATAACCAATCCATTCCTACCACCACGTCGAAACTTCCCAACTGGACTGGTAGTAGATCTAAAGCAAACTCACGTTCTCCTAATTTGATCACACAACCTCTAATAACTTCATCGGCTTCTACTAACTTTCCATTAGCTAATTCGATTGAGTAGGGAATATCTAACTTATTGGCGGCTAACCCAAGCATATTCTTAAATTCTAACGATACGAAGCTATAATCGGCACCAGTATAAAATAAAACGGATGCATAGCGTTGGTTCACAGGGAACGTACCAGTAACAACATTGGGGTCCTGGCGCGCTTCCCTTGCTTCGAGTTGGAACACCCTTCCACGGGCTTGGTTTAACTCTGGGCAGTTCTTCTTAAAATGCCCGATATCACCGCAGTTATAGCATCCAAGTCTTTGCCCGTTTCCACCAGCTTGATCATTCCCCTGATTACGATTCACAGCGCCCGCTTGGTTAGCATTGTTGCCTCGATTTCCGTTTCCTCCATTGTTCCCCTGTGGGCGATTTCCAATACCACCACGGTTATTATTTCTATTCCCAAATCCTCCCTGGCCTCCCCGGCCAGCACTAGCCCAACAAGAATCTTTCGAGTGGCCCAGCTTTCCACATGCTTCACATATTTTCACATTACAATGCCCAGTATGGTGGCGTTGGCAGGTATTACACTTGGGCTGGGTGCCCTGGTATCCTTTTCCTTTCCTTTCATTACCGGCTGATCCTCCTTTCTTAACCGCCACACTGGCGCCCTGTTTGAAGTTTGAGAACTTCCGTTTGTTACCTCCTGATGACTCGATGTGAGTCTCTGTCTTCTTGGTCTTGATCTCATCAAACTTGTTCAGGCGAATGGCCTCCTCAGTGAGGGCTATGCTCAGATCAATCGCCTCAGTAATAGTCGCAGGCTTAGATGAGGTCACCATGCTTATGATTTGAGGAGCTAATCCCCAAATGAAGCGCTCGATTCGCTTGTATTCTGGTGTAACCATGTAAGGAACCACTTGAGATAAGTCATGGAATCTTTGAACGTATTCTGCTACCTTGGGACCGTCCATTTTCAAGTGCCAGAACTCGGTTTCCAATCGCTGGATTTCTGCGCGGGAGCAGTACTTTTTGCGCATGAGTTCTTTCAGTTCGGTCCAGGTCAGCGCGTAGGCAGCAGCTTCGCCTAGTGTCTGCACTTGTAGATTCCACCAGGATAGGGCTCCATCTAGAAACAGCCCTGAGATATAGGTGACTTGCTGATCCAGCGCGCACTTGCTCATGCGAAGAACGGATTCGGTTTTCTCAGCCCAACGAACAAAGGCGACAGCACCTCCAGTGCCATCGAAGTTGACCGGTTTGCAGTCTAGAAACTGCTTGAAAGTGCATCCGTGAGGTGGATTGTTATTTCCTTGGTTAATAATTCCGCTCGTTCCTGGCTGAGATGCTGCATACTGTGCTATGGCAGCAGCAATAATCTGCTGGAGTTCTGCCTCATTAGTAGGCATGTGTGTCTCACGTCTTGGCGGCATCTTCTAAAAACTGGTTTACGTTGGTCAGGTTATAGTAAGACGTACGTATATAGTAATAGTAATAGCACATAACCTCGCATGTTATCAACACATCACAAATACCAATCACATGTAACACCTGTGCCTCCACGGCCATCAAACAAATACCGAACCAATTAAATATCATATTTCATACTTGGGATTTGTAGAAATATGTGTATCATTTGCACATATCAATTCTTGTTCAATTTCAAACTCTAAATCGCTTTCTGGAAGGTTATACGCGCACCGATGCGTAAATATAACCAGTTTAATGCAACAAACACTCCGGAATAGTGACATAGGCTTAACATACCTTAAGTAACCTTTACATAACTTATATATAAGTTTTGGAAGGTTTGGTATGGTGAAATCAAGTTTAATCGCTTACAGGGACTAAAGTTGACAAACTGCGAAAGTATGCCAATTTGAACTGTAACAGACATTCCGGAACATGACCATAAGTTAAACATACCATAAATATCCTTTACATAGCTTGGAAATAGGCTTTGAGGGGTTCGGTGTGCTAAAATAAACTTTTGGGTCATTCAGGGACTAAAAGTGTCAAAAAGTGCACAAGTTTGCATTTTCGTGCATAACTTACGTTCTGAATACATCCAGACATCCAAAAATTTATGTAAGCACTAAAACATTTTATTTTAGTGTTCGGCATAAGAAAAATCCATGCGTCGCGTCATTTGGATCAGTTTTGCACTTTCGGGACCAGATTCGATGTATTAGCCGTTGTTTAATTCACAACCACACATTCTAACAATGCTTAGTCAGCGGATAAGGATGGAATTTAAACACCTAAACACCATGACTTTGCAACACATGTATGGATGGAATTTAAACACCTAAACACCATGACATTTCAACACATGTATGGATGGAATTTAAACACCTAAACACCATGACATTTCAACACATGTATGGATGGAATTTAAACACCTAAACACCATGACATTTCAACACATGTATGGATGGAATTTAAACACCTAAACACCATGACATTTCAACACATGTACGGATGGGATTAAGGCACGTTTTCCATGAAACGATCTTAACGGTTCGGGTATTCCTATAAATACCCATCCACCCCCATTGCTAAAATAACTAGAACTTTGATTTGAGAAACTCTAAGTTGAAACTATTGTTTCATACCTGAGATTTTTGAATCGAGGTTAGCATTCGGGGACCCTTCGTAAGTCTTCTTTCGTTCTTTTCCTTATTTTATTGCTTTTCGAGTCAGAAAGTCAAACTTTGTTTGACTTTCAGCGTTGACCAATAATGGTCAATGCGAAGTTCATTTGAACTTCGCAACGTGAGTGTAATCACGTTGGTCATAGTCCCTTGGGACTATGCCCACTGATTACCACGTTGTTTAGGGTCGTAGGGTAAGCGATCTAATAAATCGCTTATACCTCGAACCCGACCCAGTTTGGTCGATCATTAGGATCCGACCAAATACATTAGGTGACCCTAGTATAGGGCATAACCTTCCGAGGTTATACCCTATGGTCGCATCGTTTAAGTAGTTGTATGATAGGTAGTTTATATGCCTTAGGTAAATTACCAGAATACCCTTTTCATGTATAATTGGTAATTAAGCATATGTAACCTAAACCTTTGTCACATAACTGATTATGTAATATGTTTAGGCATATATCACTTGTCATAGGGCTAGTTAGGCGGTCCGAACGCGTTTCACGCGAACGACGCGTTAAAGTAGCATAAGCTACCTAAACGGGTCGTAATGGGTCGTAGACACTTAGGTTAAGTTTCATTTAGTATGTAGGCTTTGATTAACCATATCACATGAGTTCCTACACTCATTTGGTTTACAAACCCTCATGCTACCCAGTCTTCCGATTTAGGTCCGGTTTATTAATGTAGTTACCTATATTAGGTGCCGTTTGATATTCCGCGATCTCTAGCTTTGCTTGGTGGTTATCCTAGGACTTCTGAGCAATCTCAAGTGAGTACATAGACCCCTCTTTTACTGTTTTCCAAACTGTTTTGGGGTGGAACACATGTGCCTACTTGTTACTTTCATGCTTTCCTGTTTTAACATCATATACTGCTATGTTCGTTAGTACATTATAGTACATGATTTCATTACATCTTATGCTAGGTGTGCCCAATTGTGTGCATTACTTAGTACATCGTTTTACATGACATTTTGACATAGACATTTCGGCATAGACATTTTAACATGATTGACATTTGATCATGCATTTCCCACAAAACATAACTTTGATTTAAACCAAGGTTTACTTCAATACTTTGTTTTTGTGCATATGGTTTAGTTGAGACATTTCACTTGCCATACATGACATCTTGACATAGACGTTTGACATGGATATTTGACATAGACATTTGACATGAATATTGGACATAGACATTTTGATATGATTTACATCTTGACATGAACACTTTGACATATTACCCAATACATTTGACAATTTATTTAAACATAGACTTCTTACATTGGTTGGTTTGGTTTGATTAAGTGATTAAGTAACGATGCGTGTGTAATATGATACAAGCATGGTGGATACGCCGCTGGTACTTCCTATATATAAGTGTTTGTATGGTATTACATATCATAGCGTTATTTGAATCATTTCAGTTTGAGACATAGAACATTTTATACAAATAACATACTTTTCACAAGACATTGATTTATAAACATCTTATCTTATGCAAACATATTTTTACTTGGTTATTCATTTAACCTTACATTTATTTATACTTATCATCTGATCTTATCGATTTTCAAATAATTTACAAAGCAAAGCAAATAACAAGGTTCATGACTAAACATTTTCTCAAACATAAGTCATGAAACCTATTTTCACAAAACCTATGTATCTCACAGGCATTTTTATGCTGACGTACCTATTTTCACATGTGTTTTTCAGGAACTGTTGCATAAGATGATCAAGATACACATAGGCAGACTTGGGCTTTAGTGACAATAAAAGATGCAAGACTAGTTAATTATGTTGTATTTCTTTGTTTATTAAGACATTGTAACACTTTTAATCAATAAAACGAAACTTCAATTGCCATGGATTTGAATCAATTAATTATGTTACAACACTCCCCGATGTTTCCGCCACGTTTTGTATGTTCTACGTGGTCGGGGTGTGACATCACACATCATCCCATGTCATAATAATACAAATAAGCAATCAAGCGAATCAAATATGATGAGAATACTGCGATTGCCATATATCGAGACCACATAATAAGTGTATCAGTACATCCCTGTGTCATACAATCATCAATCAACTAGGGGCTACATCACCCCTGTCTAAAAACTACAACATGTCAATGTCAAATACAAGTCAACAAAAATCAGAATCAAATGTAGTCTCCAAAAATGCTGGGCAGTCCAACAATCGCCGTCTTCTCATCCTCGTCTACCCAAACAGCACTGATGAGCTCTATACAGATGGTGGTGGAGGAGGGGGAAAGTGGGTGTAAAACAAACGACGTAACTGGAGCCAGTCCTCCTCCTGTGCTCGCTGAGTATGAATGATAGAGGCAACCTGCTGCTCTAGTGTAAAGAGACGGGCAGCATAATCTGGTGGTAAAGGTCGAAACGTCTGCAGAGGAGAGTGTGTCTGACCATGGCATGGACACGGTGGCAGCTGAGCTCTCTCGAGCTCCTGGATGCGCTGCGTATATGACTCGTGCTGGAAAATGAAAGACATCAAAACGTCCTCGATAGTGTGTCCCATGTGAAAAGCATGGTAGGGGTCAGTAGGTGGCATACCAGAGTCTGGTGCCCAAAGGAATGGCTCACTGGTAGGATCAAATGGGGCCATATGAAATGGAGCAACAGAGGGTGGAACAGATGACATCTGGGGCATGAAAGGGATAGGCATCGGTACATGCCCAACAGGATGGGTGGAAGAACCCTCTCCAGGCCTCGCTGGAGGTACAAACTGAGGAACCTGAAAAGAAAAATCAACATGTCGCGTATCAGGGATCTGTGGGGGAAATGGTGGAACATCCTCATCAGCAGGTATCTAACCGTGCTGTGCATGCTCATCTGGTGGATCCATGCGTGCTGCGAACAGTGCATGCTCGGGCTCTAGTGGTATGGGATCAGGTGGGGCAACAAAAGGATGAACAGGTGCAATGTGCTCAACAGGATGGTCAACAGGTATATCAATAACAGGTAGAGGAACAACAGGATCAACAGCAACATGATCGCCCTCTAACAAAGGAACATCCACGGGGAGATCATCAACAAGTGGGTCTGCTATAACAGGCTCGATAGGGATGTCAGCATGCATGGGATCATGCTCAAGTATGGGGTCTAGAGCGGCTGCCTGCTCAGGAGCGACGACAGGCTCAGGGTCATCAAAAGCCATCTCGAAGTCAAACTCTGGGTCGATAGGATCTACTGGGTCAGCTGGATCCTCCATGGGCTGATCCATGGGTATAAACTCGATATCACGATCCGGGTCGTATCCCGGGGGAAAAATAGGATCAGAATCCTCTATGTCATCATGGTCAAACTCAAAACTGGGTATAGGTGCAACAGAGGATGCCTGGTCAGGATCAAAATCATGCGCAAAGGGTTGTGTGCTCAATGTGTGGGAAGGTGTGGATGCCACAGACTCAAGGGAGTCTAGGACAGGAGAATGTGCTGGCGAATCCTCAGCGGGAACGTCAGCGATCATCAGAAGGTCGTCCGCAGGAGGTAGGGCCTCGCCCTGGATCTCATCCTCAAACAGGTCAATATCGCCATCGACCTCGACGTCAAAATCATATGCTGGATAAACGGCTAAGGGTATAGGAGCCGGAATCTCCACTAGGGGTAGGTACTCAGCGGGCGGGTCATCTGCAAGCTCATCAGCACCATCGGGTAGTGCGAAGGGCTGGAAATCGTCCTCGTCAGTACTGGTATAGTCAGATGTGTACACCTCATGCTCGGAGGATGTGAGGTCAACAGATACGATAGGTATGGGTCCAGTGGTGTCCGAATCGCCAGTACCGGCGGAATCCATGAGTCTATAACATAAACACAGATATGCTCAAATAATCAGTCATACAATCACATAAGTCACCAAGTAAGGTATCACATAATTCTCCTAGTCCACTAGCCAAATTCCTCCCAGTCCCGAAGACTGCTCTATCCTCCACCTCGACCACTTAGATCGAGCCTCGGTCCCCTTGACCGAGCCTCAGTCTTCATGACTGAGCCTATTCTTCCTAGCCAACTACCTTGGTCACCTAGACCAAGCCTCGATCCTCCAGACCGAGCCTCAGCCCTCCAGGCTGAGCCTATAATAAATCAACGTGCTCAACTACCTCGGTCACCTAGACCGAGCCTCGATCCTCCAGACCGAGCCTCAGCCCTCCAGGCTGAGCCTATAAATAATAAAATGTGCTCAACATTTGTTTGTAAAAAGTTTTGGATCTGGACTTAAGTGGTATGCAGAAAAATGTTTTCGTGAGAGCCCTAGTGATCATAGTCTAGACTCGAGAAAGAATCCTAGTTCGCTATGATCAGAGCTCTGATACCAAGCTGTCACACCCTGGCTTTGCGGAAGCGTGGTTAATTTGGTGTGACTTCTTAATACCATAGCTTAATCATAACAAAGCTATATGAATTAAAAATATGCAAGATCATCCATTAAGTTTTGAAAACCAAATACAGTACCATTGTTTAACGGGAACATACCCTAACAACCATAACCTTGTTCAACAGACATTACAAACTTAAAACATAACATAAACATGGTTTAAGGATTGTGTCTTGTCCAGGAAAGAGACACATCCCCTAAACCCCGGATGACCTCGGAAACTAGTGCAGCGGAAAACATGCCATACCGTGCCAGATCTCGTTAATTTCTTGAAATACATGTAAGTTGAAAAATCAACAATAACGTTGAGCGAGTTCATGTGTAAGTGAGTAAGTAAAACACTTGTGAGTATAAAAATAGTCGTGGTATGTAGCCAATAAGGGGACTTGTGATCACCAATGGTTTGCAAGGCCACTGATATATGTGAAGTGCAAATAGGGAGACTCAAACCTAGCAGATTTCGCCACGGCATTAGTATGTGGACAAAGTCACCCCAAGGTCCGTTTCTAGTTTGGCCTGGGGCTGGGCTCGCTACACCCAGATAGATCTACCGCTCCTGTCCCTCGGTCCCGACATGAGGACTAATGGCCTCATATTGCTCCTACCCACTCACATGATCTGAGTAATAAACCTCCTTACGCTAACCATACCGTGTATAAAGTACTCGTAATCATAGTAACATGTATTTCACCCCCGCAGTTAAGAAAACTGAAAACAGTTAGAGAAAAGGGGGACATGAACTCACAGTGAAGCGTCTCTACCAAGTATCTCCAAATCAGAAAGCTGTGCGACGACCTACAAGTGCTAATTCTATTAGACGGACGGCCGTGCCTTAGCTTTATATTTTAAGTTTTTGGGAAATAGTTAGACAACTATCTCGTGTTTAAGTTCTGTATATACTTGGTAGTTAATCTCCTTCCCAAGGATGGGGGATTCAATACATGTGCGTTCATAAATATTTCCGTAAGTGCGTAAGTTACGTTTAACAATCGAGTGGTAATATAATTACCGATGTAACTTATATATTTATGGTGAAAGCGTTCGTATCATTTTGGAATCGTTAACGTTCGTCAATATTATTTTTACTCTAAAAATAATATCTATGTATTTTCACAAAATAATCATAAACAGTGTGTGAAAAATATATATTTATCACGTTAAATTTTGTGAAAATCCCACCTCCGAATATTTAGTAAATAAAGTCATGGCGAAATTTATATTTCGAAAACACGTCAAAAATAATTCTAACACTTGTAATGTAAATAATTCTAAGTGTTAGGTTTTTATAAAAATTCCGCCAGAGTTTCTTCTGTAACTGGAGGTGGCCACGCTTTCAAGCGTATCATTTTCTTTTACAAAATCAATCCCAACAACTTCCTTATTCAATCAAACAATTTCCTACACATCAAACTAGTCGGCAAGTATGTAAATCGCACAATCGCATGAACTTGTAGTTTTTCCGAAAACTATAGTGTAAATCCCATTATATTTTGTGGATCTTTATATAAAGTAATTTCGACCTCGTAAAAACCTGGTTCTTAGAGAAATCCGTCTTTACAACTTCTCGTCATCTTTTACAAAAACGGTTATTTGTCGGATCTTTTCATTTCACAAGTGTTTACACACTTGTGGTTTATAAAAATCATATTTGTTAATGTAAGATCCGTCTTTTAGAAAACATGGTTTCTTTAACTCTTGGTCCTTTGAAAATACCACTTGCAGACACGTAGATCTGCTAGTTTTAAACACTATTGTACAAGTTAAAACACTTTTACACAAGTTCATGTTTCATGTGTGGTAGAGTTTCACCTTTTAACCCTTGTATTATTCAAAACAAGCTTATGTTAAGATCCATGATCTTACTAAACCGGGTAAAACGATGATCCGAGCTACCACATCATAGATCGGGTATAAATAAACACAACTTTCAATTACTACAACTTTTACACAACTAGAGAGCTTTTAACCATCATTTTACATGTTTTTAGTAAACTTTTGTGCATCATCTTGCATTTTAACGAGGTTTAACCGATATAATTCCTTTTAACCACTTTAGAATAGTTTAAAAACAAGTTCTAAGTATTATACCTCTAGCTCAAGGCTAGGGAAGAATCTATGCGCAAATGAGGTGGATAAAAGCCAAAGAAAGAGGTCCTTCGTGTTCCGCTTGCTCCAAGCTTCCTAATACGTGACCCTTGATGTTTGTAGATGCTTGGAATGATGATGATCAAACTCGAAAATGGATGTATGTGGGGAGGGGGTTTCGGCCGAGAATGAGCAAGAGAGAAAGAGAGAGAGTTGTGGTTGTGATGTTGTGATGAATGATCTTGTAGGTTAAGTTAGTATCTTATAGATAATTACAAAGTGTTTAACCAATGGACATTGTGTAGGTTAGATATTTAGCAAAGCTAGATTTATCAAATCTTGCAAGGTACAAGTATATCCCCTAGGGGACCGAATTCGGTTGGGGGGGGGGTCCCTTGGTTCGATTTTAACTAGGTGGTTAGAGAGTAATTAGTTAAGTTAAGTGTTTTACCCCGTTACTAATGTGTAGTGTGTTACAACGGGTGTTAGGGTAATCAGGGACCCTATCTGGCTCAGAAAAAGAGTAATAATGAAAACCTCAATATTTTCATGTTCCGGGTATAGTCCGGTGGTTCGGTTGGATAGTAATCCGTTAAAGCGCTTAATAAAGCTTTAAAGTGTCGTTATATTATTTTTAGTGACACAACTTATTCCTTCAAAGTGTCAGGAATATTTTCTCATGTATTGGCACTTTATTAGTTAGCTAGATGCTGAATTGTTTATTAAAGTGCTGAGTTTTGTACTTTAAGTACGTTTTAGGCACATCCAGTCATAGTGACATATCCTTAGAGACGCAGTTCTACAACCCTTATATCCCTACACTCACCATTAGTGTAGCAAAACATTTCTGGCTCATACAGGCCTTAGAGGTAGTGTTTGCCTGGTGCTGGCTTTATCAGCATGTTCAATAGGTTATCCGTGTATTGTGCTACTGTGCTCTTTGTGCATCATGTTTGTCACTAAGGTGCCGTATGTAAATAATGTAGTGACGATAAGTAAAGTATGATGCAAATAAGTACATGTATCAGATATCAAGTAGCAGTTCATCAGCTAGTTCAAACAAGCACAGTAATTAAGCAGTAATTAATCATTAATTAAGTCGTACGGATACCTGGTTTAGTGCGGGTTGTCACACAAAAGGAATTAAATATGAGACAGAGGCGTTGGATGGAAATTCTTAGTGATTATGATTGTGATATCCAGTATCATGCAGAAAAAACTAATGTAGTAGCGGATGCTTTAAGTCGAAAGTATCATGAAAAGCCAAAACGAGTTCACTCTCTCAGATTAACCTTGTAAATAGATTTAAATGAGCAAATTAGAGAGGTACAGGAAACAGCAATCAAGGACGACGCTGAAGGTTTAAAAGAAATGATTAAGGAATTAGAACAAGGATCAAATGGAATTTGGAGATTCCAAAATATAAGGATCTGGATACCTATTCAACGAAACCTAAGAAACCAAATTTTAGAAGAAGCCCATAAGTCTAAGTATACGATACATCCCGGTAGTGATAAAATGTATCAAGACTTAAGAAAGAATTTCTAGTGGATAGGAATGAAAAAGGATATAGCAAACTATGTTGCTAAATGTCTAACCTGCTGACAGGTTAAAGCTGAACATTAGAAACCTTCAGGGTTATTGCTGCAATTAGAGATGCCAATTTGGAAATGGGAATTGATAACAATGGACTTTGTTACTAAATTACCCAAGACACGAAAAGGTAATGATACAATCTGGGTAATTGTAGACAGATTAACCAAATCTACTCATTTCTTACCTATGAAGGAAACTTTCAGTATGGAACAGTTAGCCAAGTTATATGTAAATGAAATAGTTTCATTACATGGAATTCCTTTATCTATTGTGTCTGATAGAGATAGTCATTTTATTTCTCATTTTTGGACAAGTTTCCAAAAAGCAAAGGGAACCAGGTTAAATCTAAGCACATCTTATCATCCTCAAACGGACATACAAAGTGAAAGGATAATTCAAACAATGGAAGATATGCTTAGAGCCTGTGTAATTGACTTTGGAGGAATTTGGGACGATCATTCACCATTAATAGAATTTTCCAATAATAACAGCTATCATGCCAGCATCAATGCTGCACCGTTTGAAGCACTTTATGGATGAAAATGCCGAACTCCAGTAGATTGGGCAGAGGTTGGAGAAAAGCAACTATCTGGACCATAGATAGTGCAAGAAATAATGGACAAGATTATTCAAGTCAAGGAAAGACTAAAAGCAGCACGAGATCGTCAAAAGAGTTATGTAGATAACAGACGAAAACCATTGGAATTTCAAGTTGGAGATAAGGTATTGTTAAAAGTTTCTCCATGGAAAGGAGTGGTCAGATTCCTTAAAAAAATGAAAGCTAAGCCCCAGGTATGTTGGACCTTTTGAGATTATCAAAAGAATAGGACTAGTAGCTTATCAGCTACAATTGCCAAAGGAAATGGCAGGAATACATGATGTACTTCGTGTATGTAATCTCAAAACGTGCTTAGTAGACGAATCATTAGTGATACCTCTTCAGGACATAGAGGTAAATGAGAAGCTTAAGTTTGTAGAGAAACCACTGCAGATTGAAGATAGAAAGATCAAGAATCTTAAACACAATAGATTAGTTCTGGTTAAAGTAAAATGGGATTCCAAGAGAGGACCAAAATACACTTGTGAGCTCAAGTCAGAAATGCAACAGAAATATCCACACCTGTTCCGGTAGATCTCGAGGACTAGATTTAGGATATAACAAATATCGAAAAACACCCCTAAACACTCCTAATATACCCCGTGTACATTATACCAGTATAACCTTAAACTTAACAAAAATCAAATAAAACAAACAAAATCATTATTTTGGTATCACTCGCGGGCCGCGACCACTCTGGCCGTGAGAGTCGCGGGGTGCGACAGCCTCTGGTGATCCAGAACACCCTTGAGCCACGTGTCCTAATATATGTAGAGGCTATGCTAGAGACTAACCAGACCTAGCCCTAGCTACGTCTGGCTCGCGGGGAGTGAGAGAGAGGGTGCTCGCGGGGCACGAGCGAGCCCGGGTTCCAGCCTATAGATTGAGGCCATCGGCCTTAGTCTTTCTGGTTCAAACTTCTTTTCTTTTCTATGTGCCTATAATAGCTAAACGCTGCTCGGTATTATACCCCTAAAACATGAAGCTCTGCCTCGTTGTAAGTATTTTAACCCATGATCACTAATTCGTTACCCTGCCCGATTGATCTAGGGCTCCGTAACGCATGTCGAGCCTCTTCCTGACTAAGTTCGTTGGAGTTCTGTCTCGTGTTGTATGGCTAATGTGATTTGGGTTATCTTACTAACACGTGTGCATTGTTTATTTTTAATAGAGTATAATCACGAACAACAGGATGCTGTAGAATTACCTAAGCCTGCAAAGTGAGTCATTCTCTTTTTCTACAAAACTGTTTTACCAAAACCTCAAATGTTTTCAATTATACTTAATAGTGATTGAGTCTATGTATTCTAAAATTGTTACCGGTATGTGGGGTTTTGTATACACTACTAGTAATCCGTTACTATTGGACGATGAGTTAGCCAATGAGTAACATGACCACAGTCATGGAACTGTGAACATGACAAATACTGAATGAGTATATTGGTAGACAGAAACATTGTAATCGCTCTCAATACTGTAAAGTTATAAAAGTTGTTTTGATTAAACTGGGATGCACTAGCCAATATTTCTTGCTGATAAAATCTTTTTAAAACGCATTTCAGGTAACTTAATGTGAAGCAAATAGAAGCTAGCCGTGGAGCACAGAAGGGTTAAAGAAGTGGCTATAAAAGTTACCTAAATAATAGGATATTTTATTTTCAATAATTAGGGTTTATCCCTATAAATGTATTATCAATGAAACATGGGTTTTTATCCCATTTATTATTAAGGTTTGGTGTTTTGAAACTCTGACCCTATTTCCTAACTACAGTCCTGATGTTTTAATTCCACTGCCAAATTAATAAACACTGATACCACCAGCTCTGTGTTGGCTCGCGGCGCCCGCTCCCGGGGTAAGGGGTCAGGGCCTGCAACAGCTGTGAGTAGGCTAAGTAGCTATACTAGTAATTCTAGTTTAGAGCACTGGAAGGGTATGACAAGATTATTAAGGTATTTGAGATACACGAGAAATTATGGACTGCATTATGGCCAAAATCCAACTGTTGTGGAAGGAATCAGTGATGCCAACTGGATATCCGATATGAAAGATTCTAGATCTACAAGTAGTTATGTGTTTACCCATGGAGGAGCAACTATATCTTGGAAGTCGTCTAAACAAACTCTTATAGCTAGATCCACGATGGAATCTGAGTTTATCGTGTTAGATAAAGCTGGAGAAGAGGTAGAATGGTTGCGTCAATTCTTGGAATATGTTCCAAGAAGGCCTAAGTCTGTGACTGCTATTTGCATACATTGTGATTGCTAATCAGATATTGGTATAGCTCAAAATGCAATGTATAATGGCAGATCAAGTCACATACGACGTCGGCATAACAGAATACGACGACTACTCTCAACTTGAGTTATCATGATTGACTATGTGAGGTCAAATGATAACACTGCAGATCTGCTTACAAAAGGCTTAAGCAGAGAGGTAGTACAGAATTCGTCGATGGGATTGGGACTAAAGCCCTTGGAGTAAGTTTGTACAACAGAAAACCTATCCTAGAAGATTGGAGATCCCATGATCTAGGTTCAGTAGGACCACCTAACTGTACGAACTGAGGTCACTGTGGGGGAGTACCTAAACATACAAAGGGAGTTACAAACTTCCTAGTCCATTCCGACTTAAAATCAGTGATATCAAGAGAGGTTAAGCATATGGATTTTAATGATTTGTAAATCACCTATGTTAGAGAGAAGTGGGGGAGCTTCGAATTGAATTCGAGGCACAATTCCTTGAGCTCTCGCAGAACCAGGATGGTGTTCCATGACCATAACATACATAACTATGAGGAGTTAGCCCGACCAGGAAGAGTAATGTGTGATGTGTAATAACGTCTATGTAAATGGGGTTGGTTCAAGGACATAGCGTCTACAAACAGCTTGGAGACTAAGTATATGTCACAAAGGAGGGTTCAAAGGGAAACTTACCTGTCCTGCATTACTTAACCACTGAAATCTTATCGTGACACTTGAGTGTATGGGACGATCTCCATTCATGTGGAAGATTGTTGGAATTTTTATAAATAATATTATATTATGAGTTAATATAATGATTATCTAATAATTGAGCCAAGATGAATGAGAAATCTTGAGCATTAAGTTTGTGTGTTGGAACCATAAATATGTGGGAGATTGAGCTTGTCCCACATAGGTGGAGAGATAAATCTTTTGTGGATTTATAATCGGAATTCTCTACATGAATGTATTCTTGTGTGACAACTCACACCCAGTGGTAGCCAGGAGGGTGCAAAGCACCCGACACACTCACACGCCCGCGCCCGGGAACAGGACCGGAACCGAGACGAGGGCGCAATGTTTGGCGCTTTGATGGCGCACTTCGCATGCTCGCATCGCTGCTTAGAGCCGCCTTTATTACTTTTTAGGTGCGTGTGGGCTTGGGTTAGTGGTTTTGTGTGGTCAGCTAGAGACTGTTCAAGTTCCTACCTGTCAAATGATTAAGTCTCATAATTCATTGTGCCATTGAATTCTAAAATTCGTTTTATTGAATTTTGTATTCAATGCAGACTCATCATTCCGAATTCTAATCAATTTATATTCAAAGCTTTGTGCTTTGTTTTAGAGACACAGAGAATAGAAATTCGTATCGTTCATAACACACATAGAATTTCCTAACTTCGCATCCCTGAGAACTCTTGTTTCAGGTATTCTTTTAGGTGTTTGGCTATCCTCGGCAGTACAATCTGCTCTGGCTGTTGTACCCTGGGAAACAGATGTGTTCACCTGGGTGGCCCGAAATCTGTTTTAAGGGAAGCGTGATCTTCACATGCCTCAGTCACCATTGTTTTATGTTCTTTTATTTCTTTGTAATCGGTTATTGGTTAGTTTACATTTTGTATTGTATTTGGTTTCATTTTAGTTTAGTTCCTGTTTATGTAAAGTAATATAAATATTCATTAATAAAATTGTTACTTTATTTTTTGAACGGATGTCCTGCAACTTTTCCAAGACATGTATCAAAGCACTCATAAAAAATAATTTCATATTTTGATTTAAGAAAATAGTCAAGTGCACTATATATAATAATATTTTTATGTACAACCTCACTAGTAAAAAAAAGCGGTAACTAAATCCGTTTAGTTTTTAATAACAAACTAACATTTCTTTTATTAGAAAGTATATCAATATGCGTCTCATGTTCATATCACAATAAGTATATCAATATGCATCACATGTTCATATCTCAATGACAAAAAGTATTATTTTGAAGTATGAATTTGATGAAACAGTGGTTAACCGAGAGGGTTAATTCACTAGTCTCGTCAAGTAGGGTTAATCCCTTCTTTCCTCGATCAATGGCTGAACCGTCCTCTAACCTGTCTCCTGCACAAGGAAACACACCGTGACTCGTAACAAGGAGGATGGGGTGGGGGTGCTCCTTGTTACCACTCTCCGGCGTGAGGATTAGTATTTGCTTGAGAGCAAAGTGTGTGTTTAAGTAGTATGTGTGAGAGAGCAGATTAGCATTACCTCAAACCTAGTTTGGGATGGGTATTTATAACCGAAGTGTGAAGGAGAAGGCCGCTTAGCCGGGCCTAGGATCCGACTGACAAAGCATAGCCTTTTTGTAGGTGTGTCAGGAGTGCTGGTCACGGGAGCGTCGGACGCATCCGGAGGCGGTGCCACATCCTGCTGCGGCTGTCAGTCCGTCTGCTAGCTTTTAATTCTTGTGGGCTGGGTAGCTGACCGTTGTCAGTGCCCGGACAGACCACTTGCTGGCTTGGTTACTGATCCCAAAGTAGCATTGGCCACTTGTGTGACAACAGGATGCGGTTTTGGGCCGCATTGCTATGTGCGGTAACCGCAGTGGTTACTGTATCCCTTGTGGTGATGAAAACCCATTTTCATACATAAGGTGAGTCTTTTCATCCTTTCCTGAGTAGGAAAGCAAACCGGGTTCACGCGTGGCCGTACTAACGCAGGTGAACCCTTGTTAATAGGGGTAATAAGTCGAGTGATGGTCACTGGCGGCCAAGCCTGGTGCGAGATTTGGGAACATACCCCTTCAAGTCCCCCAGTCCAGTGTTGCTTCCATGTGTAAGTTTCAAGTGGGTGGAATTTTGGACTAATGGTCGAAAGGGTGCCGTTGTAATCAGTTTGGAGAAAATACTCGGTCGAGGCCTTTGCTCCTCCTACTTCAAGTAAATTAATCCGGCGATTGATTGTTACTTGTGGAACTGGTTGGGTAGAGTCATGTAACGGCTGTATAGAACCGGTGAGCAAGTTCAGGCTGATGCTGAAACATTTCGCGGTTTGTTGCAGTATGGTGGCAGGCTGGTAGTGTGGTCTACCTTTTTTCTAATATCATCAAACATGATCGCCACCTGTTGGTGTTCCAAACCAACCTTTGAGACGGTAACGGAAGATGAGTATGAACTCGCCATTACCCGCAAGCCAGAAGAACCCCTTGCATCTGCCGACGTAAGTGTATTCATAGCCGTTCTGGTGCTTTATGTTCATCAATTGGACACGAAATGATGATCCCACTCTTGTGGGACGTTCATGTTTGTCAATTGGTCATTTTTTTTCAAGGTTCCACGTCTTCTTTACGGTTACCTTATTGCCGATGGTGCTTAGTTTCAGTGCTTTGATTCAAACTCCCTTATGGTAGCACAATCTACACATCGCCGGTCGTGTTTGGTCGAACAATGTGAGTATTTGTGAAAACAATGGGCAAATAAACATGATCATAAGTAGACCTGTTATTTCCACTGTAGTTCTTTCACGCACATTGGGTAGGTAAACAAAGTCATAAGCAGACTTATTACCACCATTGTTACTCTTGTGAAAACAATGGGTGGATAAACAAAGTCATAATCAAACTTGTTCCCACCGTTGTTGAGCATCCTATTCTTAAGTTCACAATTATTATCAAGAGTCTGCATGAACAGCTTTGGGACTTTGTTTTCCAAGCTACTTTATGTTTATCAACCGGTCGTTCTTTGAGTGTTCATTTAAATAAATGGGATTTATTTAAAAGTAAAAAAGAACACTGAAAACAGTTGCTCTTGTTTTTCATAGCCTGCGTCGCGTTTGTAGGCGTGGAAGCGCCTGGTGTGGTGTTGTGGTCCTCCATCTTTGTGATGTAACGGCGCGGCTGTGTTTATGCCGTGGACGAAGTTGGTGACGGGGCATCTTTCCGTAACCACTGTTCCCAAAGTGAGATTATCGATCACAGTACCGAGTGCGGCTAATTCCCATAGCCACCATTCCCATGGTGAGAAAATCATTTGTGGCTCTGACTGCCTTCTTGCGGTCTTTAACAAATGACTCGCTTTAAAAGTGTTTTGCAACTCCAATTGGTTCTGTGAGGTACTGCGGCGAAGGTCGTCAAGATACAGGATTCACAGTCAAAAGAGCGTCGCTGGTTCTGAGCATTTGACACACCCGCATGAGTCGCGTGTGTGTATGACTGCGCCAAATATGCCATGCGTAGAGCTAAAGCACGAACGAGCTTTGTGTCCCCCCTTTATTTGTTGTTTTTTTCGGGGGTCCGTAAAGTGACATGCGGTCTTGGTTGAGGTATGTGATACCATGTGAACCGCATGTCGCAGGTATATTCAGCATGAATATTTTTCGTTTAGCGTAGACGTAGTTGGCCGCACGTAGAGGTTGGTGGAAGTTGGTGAGATATAGCTGGCAGATAGCTGACGTGAAGTTGACTGTTGCACTGCCCAAGGCATTAAATGCACTGTGGCAGTAGGGCAATGGTAGTGTTGTGTCAGGCGCGTGGGCGGCCACGCACGCGTGATAACTGTCAGGGAACCGTCGCCTTCCACGTGGCAGTCCTTGATTAGTGCATAGACCGCACGTCTCTGTGGTTACGCCGATCACATTAATTACAGAGGGTATAAAAGGGGAAACCCTTTAGGGTTCCCTTCACTTGTTCAAATTTTCAAAATTTTCGCCGGTAAGTTTTGAAGTTCTCTGTGTCTTCTCCGACGATATATTCAAAATTTTCCGGTGAGGTTAAACCTTTTCTTCTTATTATTCCCCTATTGTCTTCTTAAACATTATTGATGGCTACTCCATGAAAACCGTCTTCTCCACCTAGACAGGCTTCCCCACCATCGTCGCCAGCGGTGTAGGAAGAGGTGGAACATATCGAGGCTGGTAAGTCTCTATCGGTTTTAAAGTTGAAAGCCACTGACTTTGGGCAGTTGATAACAACTGTCCAGATGCCGGATGCATATGGGGCAACCTATCCCCAGGACGGAGACATGGCGGCTGACGCCCCTGCCGGCATGGTGACCATGTTTTCCGATTTCTTTGTGCTTGCAATCTCTGATTGCCATTGACAGTTTTCATGGCGGACTTGCTGGAATTTTATAGGATTCAAATATCACAACTTTGTCCGTTAGGAATGGTACGTACTCGTCATTTCGAGTACTGTTTCCGTTCTCAAAATATTGAGCCGTTGGTGGAGGATTTTCGGCGGTTTTATCAGATGCATGTATAACTAGGGTTTTATCCTTTCCGGTTGCGTGACAATGCATCCAAAATTATGCCGGTACCACCCAAGGGTTTTACCGCGTGGAAATCCAAATTCTTTTATGTGAAGGAGGTTGCGGTACTTGCAAACTGTTTCTTAGGAATGTAACTGAGAACATTCCTAAGGAGAAGATAAATATCCCTGTAGTGGGAAAGCAGGACTGGGTTGCTACTTTGCAAGCCATCCCTTTGGTTACATTGGCAAACAAGGAGTTGCAGTATCTGCGTATGATGCTGCGGAACAAACCGGGTGTCAAGAAGAAGCTTGTTGTTAAGGAACAAGACCAAGGTAATTGTTTTCTGCCTTGATTTACATGAAGTTCTATCGTTGCCTAATATTGCATTGGCAGTTTTGTAGTGGTGCAGTTTTGGAGAACCTTTGCTGATGATTTTGAGGGGAAGATTGAAGTTGTGGAATGCGGTGAAGGAGAAGAAGGGTGGTACGTGTCACACCCCATTCTGCGGCGGAAGCACGAGGTGTGATCATGAAAGGTTCTCATTGCATACGAAAGGTAAACATACTACATGCTCAAAAATAACTTCACACATTACATTACTGAAAACATATGTCAAGTGTTTAAAACACGAGATAACATATTGTCTTAAAAGTCACAACTTTATTTAAAGATCAACAAAGCGACATCCACGAGCATGAGTAAGACCACGCGCACATCCATCCTAGTTACCTGAAATACATGTGAGTTTTGGAAAAAAAACGTCAACATAATGTTGGTGTGAATTCATGCAGTTTTTATATTTCACGTTTGTATACTTTGTATGAAAACATAGTTTGTGTCATGTATAAATCAAGTTTTCATATATAAATTAAGTATTCATGTGTACACCACGTACTCATGTATAACTCAGGTTTTTCTTGAGTACCCCACGTACTCAAGTATAATTCTCGTTTTCTTGAGCACCCCACTTACTTCAAGTTATAAATCAAGTTTTTCTTGAGTACCCCACATACTTCAAGTTATAAATCAAGTTTTTCTTGAGTACCCCACGTACTTCAAGTTATAAATCAAGTTTTTCTTGAGTACCCCACGTACTTCAAGTTATAAATCAAGTTTTTGTATGGTATGAATTTTATGTAAATAAAGTATTCCTGTAAGTATCAGGATTGTTAATGGGTTGCAATTTCATTAACATGTGACATGACATAGGAAGTCACCAAACCTTAGGCATTTTTCTAGTTGGCATATTCTGAGACACAAAAGCACTACTCGATACTCGCCCTCATCGAGAGTGTGGCTGCCCGGCACCCAGTAGATCTAACCTTTTGTTCTGCGGTCTAGGTATATTGTTGATTAATGGTGCTTATGTAGCCTATTCGTGACACGATTTCTCGTATCATTTCTCATAACGCATCATACTTGGTACTCGTCCTCACCAAGTGCGCTTCTAGTATTCTTATATCTCATCACACTAGGTACTCGTTCTCACCAAGTGTGCTTCTTATTATCATACCATTTGTAAATATAGTAATATTTGTACATGTATTTCACTCCCGAAGTTATAAAAATGAAAACAGTTAAAAGAAAAGGGGGAGCATGAACTCACAACTTTGCGTTCCTTGCGTCGTAAACTTCACCGGATTTGCTTAATTAACGTCATGACCTATACGCGTTTTCTTAACGTTAGTCACTAGACTTGCGTCGCACAAGTACAGTCACTCTCTCTTGTATTTGTATTGTTGTGTTAAAAATATTTTATATTTTTAACTAAGTATCTTACTTATATTATTTTCTCAAAAATTAATATAAGTATCTCGTGTTTTGCAGTTTGTACCCGAATTATGTATCTTGTATGTTGTATGTGTATTTTTTTGTGTTTATACTTCTCATGAGTATTTAGTGTATTTTTAAGTCTTAATACACTAGCACGTATAACACATACTATATACACTTAGCACAAAAGGTGGTGATCAAATAATATATATATTTTTCTCAAAAATATATACATACTTAATATCCATTTTTATTCTTGAAGAATTCCTCATTTTTTATCACCAAAAATTAGGGAAACCGTGGTAATATTTTTTAAATACATTTTTAGGGAATAAGTTTCTCAAAAACTTATATTTTTCTAAGTGTCAAAATTTATAAAAATTTTGACAGAGTTTCCCCTAAAAATGGAGGTTTCCCATGTTTTCAAAACATGTGTTTATTTTCTTTTAAGTCATCAACAATATTAACAACAGAATCTTTATTCACCAAACTTATCAAAACAAGCATATATCACAAACTTATAAACTTGAAAGTTTGTAAAAATATGTAGTAAATTAGTAGCGGATTTAGTAGGTTTTGTTATCTTTAAAAATAAAATTAGTTTCTTAAAAACTTTATTTTTAAAGAACATGAAGTTTCACAACTTCTAGTCAAGATTTATAAAACATTTCTTTGTTAAATTTTCTTGTTATAAAAGTGTTTACACACTTGTTTATTTGCCAAAAATACTTCTAGTTCATAAAATATCCGGGTTTTAACAAGACTTGCATCTTTCACTTGGTTCTTCTGAAAAACCACTTGTAGATCTTTAGATCTACTAGTTTAGAATCTTATTTTACAAGAAAAATTATATTTACACAAGTTCATGTTTCATGAGTGGAAGGGTTCATCATCTTTTATAATTTTAACACTAACATACTACTAGTTCATGTTCTTGAACATGATCTAGTATGTCTAGATGATGATCCATCCCACTTTTAGTAACAAACAACATCAAATAATCACAACCATACAAGATCTACAAGATTTACACACATATCTTCTCTTTATCCACCATTAATCACTTATGTTCAAGACTTTAATGCAAGTTCTTCAGTGTTCTTAATTTTTAACCATTAAATCACCCATTAACCATCATAAATAAGATCAAGATGATGATTAGAAGCACTTACCCCTAGCTCAAGGCTAGGGAAGTTCAAGAGTGCAAATGAGGTGGATAAAAGCAAATGGTGAAGGTCCTTCAAGATCCGCTTGCACCGAGCTTCGTTGGTGACCTCCTTACACCTTAACTCAAGTTTGGAATGGATGAACTTGCAACAAAAATGTGGTGGGTGTGTGGAAGGAGAGTCGGCCGAGAGTGGGAGTGGGCAAGGGAGATGAGAAATTGTGTTGTGAAGAATGATGAAGGAAGTGTTTGTTCTTATAACCATGTTAATGTGTTGTCCAAGAGTCCATATGTTTCCTATAGTACCTCCAAATCTCATCAAATCCCATGAATGATCAGGGAAGAGATCTTGTAAGATTTAGTAAAATCTTGTGTTGTGGGGGCCCCTAATGACCGTGAATGACATGCGGGGGGGGGGGGGGGGAGGGGGTTAAGTGTAATTTCCAATTCCTAATTACAAGTACTAGTTAAGTGTGTTAAGTAATATATAGTGTGTTAGGGTGTTCGGGGACCCTAACTAGCTTAGAAAAATAAAAACAATGCTTCTAGCATTTTTTTGGTGTTCCGGGTATTGTCCGGTTGTTCGGTTAGATACCGATTCGTTAAAGTGCTAAATCACACTTTTTAGTGTCTTTTAAGTACCTTTCTTGTACCCTTTCAATTCCCAACACTTGGGGAAGTATTCTGGATAATAAAACGTAATTTCTGCATAATATTAATATGTTTAAATGCTGATTAGAGCTGAATTTATAAAAATTCGGCACTTAAAGTGCGTTTCGGGTGCTTTTTAGTGCGTAATTTAGCTTCCGTAAGGTATATATGTAAACCCTTATATATATTCTTGGGTTTTAATGTATTCTTGTTGTTGGACATACACCTAGGCTCCAATTTTAATATCTGACTGCTTTTTGCAGTTCTGTTGACATAGAGTGTCTTACCGGTGAGTTTACTTAGTATTCCTGACGCAACACTCTTGTTAATGCATAAAGCAATATTTTGTAGTATACAACGTGCATGAATTCACTAGTTTAGTATGTGTTCAGCCATTGTTGACAATTAAGCACAAAATTGCAGTCATTAAATAATAATTAAAGTGTACGGAAATTACCGGTTTGGTGCCAGTTGTCAC
Organism: Helianthus tuberosus; assembly: GCA_030545235.1. NCBI lineage: Eukaryota > Viridiplantae > Streptophyta > Magnoliopsida > Asterales > Asteraceae > Helianthus > Helianthus tuberosus. The sequence continues at coordinate 123,963,835 of CM060406.1, forward strand.
AGTCTCCCCCCGTTAAAAGAATTTCGTCCCGAAATTCAGGCTGAACTAACCTTCGCAGGAGTCTTCTTGAATAGGTGGGGATACTTTTCTTTGAACTGGTCTTCACGTTCCCATGTGTACTCGGGTCCGTGCTTAGAGCTCCAACGTACTTTGACAAGTTTCACACTGCTCCTACTGGTCTTGTTGACTTTCAGTCGGTTACCTCAACGGGTTATTCTGTAAATCGGAGGGCGTCATCAATATGCACTTCATCCACCGGGATGATCACGTTTTCTTGTGTTGGACTCTTCTTGAGATTGGATACATGAAACATATCATGTACTCCATTAAGTTCTTCCGGTAACTCCAATTTGTATGCCACAGTACCATTTCTTTCCAAAATTTTGAATGGTCCGATGTATCGTGGATTCAGCTTCCCACGTTTTCCGAATCTTACTACGCCCTTCCAAGATGAGACTTTTAACAACACTTTGTCTCCAACCTCGAACTGTAAGGGTTTTCGTTTTTTATCAGCGTAGGTCTTTTGTCGATCTCGAGCCGCCTTAATGCGCTCTCGGATCTGCGCAATCTTGTCGATTGTCTCTTGCACAAGTTCAGGACCAACCATACGTTTATCTCCAACATCTGCCAAACATAAGGGTGATCGGCACTTGCGGCCATATAGAGCTTCGAACGGTGCGGCCTTTATGCTTGTATGATAACTGTTATTGTAGGAGAACTCAACTAAAGGTTGATGAGTATCCCAGCTGCCGCCTAGATCCATGACACATGCGCGAAGCATATCTTCTAACGTTTGTATAGCCCGTTCGCTATGGCCGTCTGTTTGCGGATGGAACGTCGTGCTTAGATCTAACTGAGATCCAAAGGCTTCCTGAAAGGATTGCCAGATTCTTGAGACAAAGCGTCCATCTCTCTCTGAAATGATTGAGATAGGCACTCCATGACGTGCCATAATTTCCTTTAAGTATATCTCAGCAAGCTTCCCAGTGCTGTCTTTTTCTCGAATCGGTAGGAAGTGCGCAGACTTCGTTAACCGATCGACTATCATCCATATCATATCGTGCCCTCTCGGGGTCCTGGGTAATTTCGTTATGAAGTCCATCGAGATTTGTTCCCACTTCCACATGGGTATCTCTGGTTGCTGTAGTAGGCCGGACGGTTTCTGATATTCAGCCTTAACCTTAGCGCAAGTTAGGCATTTTCCAACATAGACAGTAACATCGCTTTTGAGTCTCGGCCACCAATAGTATTCTTTCAAGTCTTGATACATTTTGTCCGATCCTGAATGGATCGAATATCTCGATTTGTGGGCTTCATCAAGGATGACTTCTCGTATGCCACCATAGAGTGGAACCCAAATACGCTTCTTAAAGTATAAGGCTCCCTCTTCATTTGGCACCATATATTTCAACATACCCCAGAGGTATTCAGCTTTACGGTTCTCTCCTTTAAGAGCTTCTTGTTGTGCATCACGAATGCGTGTAGTGTGGTTCGTTCGGATAGTCATTTCCAATGCTCGAACCCTTAGGGTCTTAACCCTTTCTTTTCGACTTAGTGCGTCTGCTACGACGTTAGCCTTCCCAGGATGGTACTTAATCTCAAAGTCATAGTCATTCAGCAGCTCGACCCATCGTCGTTGTCGCATGTTTAATTCCTTCTGATCGAATATGTGTTGTAGACTTTTGTGATCTGTGAAGATTGTACATCGAGTACCATATAGATAGTGTCGCCAGATCTTCAAGGAGAATACCACCGCGCCGAGTTCCAAGTCGTGCGTGGTATAATTCTTTTCATGTACCTTCAATTATCTTGAAGCGTAAGCGATGACTTTTTGGCGCTGCATAAGCACGTAACCCAAGCCTTGTCGTGAAGCGTCACAGTATACCACGAAGTCTTCAATACCTTCGGGTAATGATAGTATTGGTCCATTGCATAGCTTGTTTTTAAGTAACTGGAAGGCTTCTTCTTGTTTGTGACCCCAGTCGTATTTCTTGTCTTTCTGTGTAAGGGTCGTTAGCGGTTGAGCTATCCTTGAGAAATTAACGATGAATCGCCGATAATAGCCCGCTAAGCCCAAAAATTGTCGAACTTCAGTTGGGGTCTTGGGAGCTTCCCAATTCTTTATTGCTTCTATCTTGGACAAGTCTACATGAATGCCCTTCTCATTCACAACGTGACCAAGAAATTGTACTTCGAGAATCCAGAATTCGCATTTCTAGAACTTTGCATAAAGCTTCTCTTTCTTCAGTAGTTCCAAGATGGTTCTGAGATGTTGCCCGTGCTCTTCTTTCGTTCGCGAGTAAATCAGAATATCATCGATAAATACAATCACGAGTTTATCGAGATATGGTTTGCATACGCGGTTCATCAGATCCATAAAGACCGCTGGTGCATTCGTCAGCCCAAATGGCATCACAAGGAACACGTAGTGTCCATAACGTGTTCGGAATGCGGTCTTTGGAATGCTTTCTTCTTGGATTCTTAGCTGATGGTATCCAGATCGAAGGTCGATCTTGGAATAGTAGCTTGATCCTTGCAATTGATCAAATAAGTCATCAATCCTCGATAGCGGGTACCGATTCTTGATAGTGAGCTTATTCAGTTCCCTGTAATCGATACACATCCGCAGAGTTCCATCCTTCTTCTTCACGAACAATACTGGAGCTCCCCAGGGTGAGAAGCTTGGCCTTATGAATCCTTTATCCAACAACTCCTGGAGTTGTGTAGATAATTCTTGCATTTCGGATGGTGCAAGCCGATAGGGAGCCTTGGCTACAGGAGCGGCTCCTTGAATCAAGTCTATGCGAAATTCGACTTGTCATTGCGGAGGTAGTCCTGGCAGATCTTCGGGAAAAACATCAGGAAATTCTTTCACCACAGGAATGTCTTCGAGTTTCGGCTCCTCAGCCTTCTTACCTACAACGTGTGCTAGGAAAGCAACACATCCTTTCCTCAAGCACTTCTGTGCCTTCATACAACTGATGATTCGAAGAGGCGCGTCTCGCTTTTCTCCATGCACGATGAGAGTTTCACCATTCGCTAAAGGGATGCGAATGATTTTCTCATGACAAATAACTTCAGCTTTGTTCTTGGACAACCAGTCCATTCCGACTACTACATCGAAGCTACCCAATTGAATAGGTAAGAGGTCGATGCTAAAATTTCGTTCGCCGAGTTCTAATGAGCAGCCTCTAACGACTTCGCCCGATTCAACAAGTTTACCATTGGCTAGTTCTATGGAGTAGGGAATTTCTAATCTACTAGATTCTACTCCAAGCATGCGTTTAAATTCCTTAGACATGAAGCTATAATCGGCGCCAGTGTCAAATAATATGGATGTAAAGTGATTGTTAATGAGAAACGTACCGGTGACCACATCAGGGTCCTCGCGTGCGTTCTTTGCTCCAATCACAAATGCTCGAGCCTGAGCATTGTTTCCCTTTGGGCAGTCCTTCATGAAATGATCATTGCTTCCACAAATGAAGCATCCTTGGTTCCGCCCTTTCCCGCTACCATTCTTGTTACCATTCTTGTTACCAGCACCATTTCCATTCCGGTTCTTTCCTTTTCCCCAACAGTCTTCTGCTTAATGACCCAACCTACTGTAGGATCGTGTTTCGACCCGAATGAGTCGTTTAGAGGCGTTCAACTACGTTTCAGGTGCAGAATAACAAGAAACGAAAGTAGAGACAGCTTGCAATTCACTTAATCTACTGATTTTATTGATTTGACAATGTTTACAGCTCGTTCTTCACACCGGCAGCACTTCGGCGTGGAATTCTAGAAAGTTACAAATGAGTTCGCTCATGTGGTATTTATAGTGTTGGTAGGTTCCCATATATGGACATGTACACATAAGCGAACCAAGTAGGTTCCCACATACGGACATGTACACATAAGCGGACCTGACACATAAGCGGACCTACATGTACGCATAAGCGGACCTGACACATAAGCGGACCTACATGTACACATAAGCGGGCCTGACACATAAGCGGACCTACATGTACACATAAGCGGACCTAACAGTTTAGACCTATATGCTATCCTATTTTCTCGTAAAACGTGCCCTGATCTAACAATCTAAAACTAAGACTCGATACAAGACGAAGTCGACAGATGTAGTGCACCAACAGACTCCCCCTCAGATGTTGACGAGTCAACTATCGAGTCACAACAATACTGTGTCTTCACATCTTCAGTCTTGATTAGTCTCTGGGCTTTTCTCTCTCTATCTTCTTCAACAGACTCTCTTTAACTTGAAAATCTTCAGACTCCCCCTAACGATTTGCTGGCATTTCTTTGTTCTTCAGCAACATCTACTTCAGGATCTTTGTCTGGCTTTCTTTGTCTTTAGAATCTTAAACCTGACACTCTATAGAATCTTCAATTTCCGGAATCGAAACTTGGCTATTCCTGCACATTCTTAACCCAGAAATGAATTTCTAAATTTAACAATTTGAATGCATTAACATTCTGATATAATCAGATAACTCCCTCTCATAAACATAAGCATCAACAATCACTCTCTCTCAGATCATACACATCTGATGAACCACTTGTTGATTTCCAAAACACATTTTGACATTTTAAAACACATTTCCCCTCACAACAATGTCATCAGTTTAGCACTCGGAACTTTGAAAATCAGCTTTCCAACATCAGTTGTCAAAAATCTTTTTGATTTTTTTAAAATTTTATGCTAAAACACACTGAAAATCTTTTTGAAATTTTTGAATGTAAAGAAATGCAATAAAGAAATATTTACAAACAATATTTTTGTGAGTTTTGTGTAAGATGATCATATCAGTTTATGACAAGTCACAAGTACCATTGAGCTTAGTTACACATTAAGAATTAAACAATTCACTTAGATTGCCAATATATTAATCCACTTAAATTTTCACCCAAATTTCAACCGATTCAGGATATGAATTAGATGTTTTAAGAACTTAAACTCATTCATGTGTCCCACCTCTTGAATATACTCCCGTATCCAGATCCCGATATTCAGTCTTACAGGTGAGTATACCACAGATGATATCTGTCAGGGGAATAAATTATAGTACGAGGGCCGTGAGAGCTCAGGTCGATCTTTCGATACGCAGAGAGATGACGGCTTCGACTTTTGATGGGTCCCCTTTAGAGGATCTTTTGTATTACAACAGCAATGACTATCAATTTTATTGTTTCATCAATTTGCTGAGGGCTGCGCTATATTTCAAGCATGCGGAAAGTATTCTCCGGGGACTAGGTCAGAAATTTCTTTCAGCAGAAGTCCCGGGATAATACCCCAGATATCACTAAGCATAAAGACCTAGTATCTCAGAAAGAGGGACCTTTCAAACGAGATTTCAGGGGTTACCTATATATCCAAGTAGTGTTCCCCACGAAATAAGCAAGTTTGAATTTAAGTTTATATCCCGAAAAAGCTTACTAAATGTGTAAAAACCTATTGGCACATCATCAGTGAGACCGTTTAACGCTATTTAAACAATACAATTCTTTAGCATACTGTGACCATCTACTGATGTACTATCATTTCCTCTTCTTTTGACACCAAAACTCATTTTTCATTTTATCATGTTTTTGGCTTTTTCAAATTTTCTAATGTTTTTTTTGGATTTTCTGAAATTTTCTACTTCCCCTAAAATGCAAACACATTAAAGGAAATTTGAAAATAAACCGTACAAGAAACTTGACAACCGATATCAAATCGCTTCAATTCGCCATCCACTTGGCATAAACAATCAGAACTCCCCCTTTCACAAAACTATTTTCTCATTATGATTTCAAAACACTTAAGTTTGTTTTAATCAAAATGATTTTTCCGGAAAATAAGTTTTGTTGAATTTAAACCATTTGTAAAGATAGGGGTTTGGTTCATCATTTTGTCCATTCAATCTCTTATATCAGAATTACATCAAGTTCAAACTAATGATCTTGAGTAATCACTTTGTAATAATCAACCTCTCACCACTTGTAAGAATATCCAAAACATTTAATCACATGTAGGAATAAATCATCTACACAAACCATTTAACCAATCAAGATATCGATTCATGCTTCACACTTACCAGCCTGGAAGCTCCGGCAAGTCACACTCATCCTGTAAAAATTATACACATTTAAAAATCTTTCACAAAATCTATCTTAACAAGAATGATGCTGATTCCTGATCCACGATTACAAACTTGGGATCTCCGGCATAGTCCTAAGACTTCAAGGGAAACAGACTTCCATCCAAGTCTTCTCAGACTTGATGGATTTTAGTTCTTGTGCAGTAGGGTTGTAAGTTGCCTTTTTAGTTGCATAAAAATCTTTAACCCCCTTAACTTTCCCATTCAATATTTTCCCAAAAATTTTCTTAACACTTCTATTGAATGTTTTCTCAACATCAAATTCAGTTTTCTTAGAATAAAACTGATCTGAGATCTCAACTTTACCAACTTTATGTTTAATTTCTTCAAATTTCAGTGATGGAAACTCATCATCATTCACTGAAATATTCACCTCAACCTGTGGCTCTTCTGGCTTTGTGGAACCAGATTCATCGCCGACTTTCTCATCAACTTTCTTAACAACCCACACTTGGTTGTCTTTCTCTTTCTTTTTATAAAAATTCTTTTTAGAACACTCACCAACCTCATAAGTTGAATTTGCAAAAATTTTAAGTCTATTGATTGGTGGTTCAACATCAACAACCTTTTCTTTCCATTTCTGAGAAACTCCCTGTTTTGTTTTGGCAATTTTCTGACAGTTCCATGCAATGTGACCAGTTTCATTGCACTTGTAACAAGTACGAGTCTCTCTTTGATAAAACACTTCAGTTCCATTCTTTTTCTTTTCAGCAAGAAATTCTTGATTTGACTGTCTCCAGAATGGTTTCTTCTGTTCCTCTTCTGCACTTCCACCTAATACAAATTCTGTTTTTGTTTTAGAATTTTTCAAATTTTTATGATTTTCTGGTGGAATAAATCCAAGACCTTTCTTTTTGTAGCTACGATTTTGGTTTGATTTCTTTTGAAAACCAGAACCAGAATTGTAACCCTTTTTCTTGTTTAGACGTTGTTGAACTCTTGAAGTGTACTTTTTAGGTTTTTCAATACGATTTAAATCTTTTATTTCAGAAATGTTAATTTCTGTCATTTTGAAAACCTTTTTGATCATATCAAAACGAACACTTCTTATTGGAAACTCTTTGTCAGAGTATAATTTGTCAGAATCATTTAAAGTGTATGCTACTTCAAATGTTTCATCATCCAAATTTGCTTTCGATAACAAAAATTCTTTACTATAAGACCGTTTAACCGACGACTTTGGACTGTTGACTGACGAATTTGACCCTCCAGACTCAGACTTTGACTCAGACTCCTCCTCAGTATCCAACACCTGATCGACCACCTTTTTGATTAACTTAGACTCATGATCAGTATCGGATGAAGTAAACGTGACATCAATGTTATCTGGTAAAACGTCAGTTGTGTCGGTTTTTAGCTTTATATTGACTGCTTTTTCAAGTTGCTCTTCGTTTGGTTTTCTAGGAGAATACCCTTCCCAAATTGGAGGCGGACACTTGTTATATCTAACAGTCGGTTTCTTACCAATATCTTTCTTCTTTGGCTTCTCATCTTGAAAAGCTTCCATACCTGCAACAGTTGGGTAAATACGATCAATGAGATAATCAGAACTAGAATAACTTTGCAATAAATGTCTAATTCTCTCATTCTCGATCTTTTCTGTCTCCAACTCTTGTTTCCATTTAGCACTCTCTTCGATGTAAAAATTGATGGCTTTCTGTTTTGTCATCATCACAGCATTCATCATCGTAAGTGCTTGTTCTCTTTCTGAATTTGTCTTTTGGAGACCAGTTACTGTTTTGTTCAAGACATCATAAGATTCTTTCACATTGTTAAGGTTGAACAGTAACTGCTCTTTCTTCTTTTCATACTCAGCAATTATCTCGTCTTTTGCTGCACAACCCTTGCATGCTTCCAAACACTTCTCGCAAGGCTTTACAACTTCAACAATCTTTTCAACTTCAATTGTTTTCACCACTTCAACCACCTTTTCTTCTTCAATCACCTTTTTGTCTTCATTCACTTGCTCAGTCTTTTCAGCAGCAACTTTAACTTCTTTAGTTTGAACAATTTCATCCTTTTTAGCATCACTTTCAGTCTTCATATCCTTTTGCTCTTTTGCAGCTCGTTTATCCTTCAGTTTCTCCATGAGATCTGCAAAATAGAAATGAAAACTTTCAGGAGAAAGATGAGATTTAGCAACATTAATATGTTTCTCTTCCTCATCATCACTGCTACTATCAACTGGTGACTGATCAAACTGTACAGATTTTTCAGAATCAGTATCTGATACAACAGAATCAGATGGTGTTTGATCAAATACAACTTCTTTTTCTGAAGTAACATCATTTTTAACACTCTCATCTGAACATAATGAATCTTCATCAGCACTTTCTGAGCTTTCTTCAGATGTAACAGACTGTTCCTTCACACTTTTCACTGTCTCACCGATAGATTTCATCCATGTGGCAAACATGTCTGGTTCTCTGACAATCTTAGCAATGAAAGCTTTGAAATTCCCATTCTCATCTGCAAACATATTCCAACTGAAGCCTTCAGGTAGCCTCTCATCATCTTGATCGACTATACAAGCTTTGCTATCAGGAGAGATATAATTGTTCCAGTCAAAATCCACCACACACGCTCTTTTTGAATCCTCGATTCTTCTACCATGAGCCGTTTGTGAGTCTTGTGATTGACCAGCTTGCTGATAAATGGCTTTCTGATAGTAATCGTCTTTTCCGAACGGATTCTGAGCGCCACTAGCTTCCCTGTTCTTGCACTCCCGCTTGAAATGGCCTTTCTCCCTGCAACGAAAACAAGTAACTTTAGATTTGTCAAAACCTAAAGTAGATACATGAGCATCAAGAAAGTCATTTCTCCCGGTAATTGTTTTGAACTTTTCAGCACGTCTAAGAACACTCGCAAGACACCATTTGATGTCCATCAGTTCCATCTCTTCGGCGTCTATCTGATCGTAATCCTCCTTTGTGAGCATAGGATTTCCGATTCGACCAGCCACTAGACCTTCATACGAGATAAGCACGGAACCAAGTAATGCCATATGATCTTTCGCAACCTCCTCAGAAAAACTTTGTCCATCTGGAAGATTCAAGGCAATATTGCATTGTATCACACAACCATTTCCCATTTTTGAGCTTTGATGCTGAAAACTTTCTGATGAACTCTTTGGATTGACACTCGGATATAATGAGAAACCACTGCTGCGTTTGTTTGAACTTTGATCAATCTTTTCTGTAGAATCCCCAGCACTAAATACAGTCTGGATTTTCGGACTTCTCTCAGCTTCTAGAACCGGAACACTTCCTTTGTAATACATTTTTACATCCTGTTGACCACTTTGACTGTTCATCCTCGCGATCTTCTGTTGTTCCAAATCTTGACCCTCAATCTTTTCGATAAACTCACCAATTGATAACCCATCATAAACCCCTGTGTTTTTCAGGATCATCAAATAAGTTCCCCACTCTTTTTGCGATAACGCATCAGCTAATTTGTCTACCCACTCTTTAGACTCCTTTTTTATACTAAGCATTGACATAGATCGCACAAGATGACAATATCTTTCAATCAGCTTCTTTGTGTCTTCACCCGGTAGACTGCTGAACAGATCAAACTCTTTCTTTAACAGTGCCTTCTTGCTTTTAATCATATTCTCGCTACCCTCAAATTTGACTTTAAGTGCATCCCAGATTGACTTCGCAGTTTTGTCATGCTGTAGCAGAATGAAAATGTCTTCCTTGATAGCTTGCTGAAGCAGACTAATCATCATCTTTTCAGCTCTATACATATCACGTTCTTCATTACTGAATTCAGATATCTTTTTGTCAACTTTCAAATCAGTCTGTGGCAAAACATATTTCTTCAGTATACATTCCCATGACCTAAGATGGTTTGCCTGAACCCAGTTCTCGAATCTGTCTTTCCACCCGTAGTATTCTTCAATACTCATCAATTTCGGGGGCTTTTGGGTGGTTCCCGTTTCGTTTTCCAAATTCATATTCTGAGCAATAGTGCTTGGACCAGACGGTGTTGCAAACGCGTTATAGAACTCGGTATCCATGACTTTTCAACACGTTTTTCAAAATGAGTGACTAATAAGCTAAATCAGAAGTTATGAATGCCTAATAAGCGAAATATGGTAGTTGACATAAAAACAAAACCACTAAGGACCGTTGGAGCGAAACTATCTGAAGGTCGTATAAGCAAAACTGCTGAGTTCGTAAAAGCGGAACCTTGATGTGTCTTTTGAGCGGAACCTTGATGTGTCTTTTGAGCGGAACCTGATGTTGTTCGAATAAGCGAATATGCTGATGTTCGAATAAACGAAACCACTGATGTTCGAATAAGCGGAACCACGATGTTCAAATAAGCGGAAGTCCTGATGTTCGAATAAGCGAACCAACTGAACTTTGTCACTAAAAGCGGACCAGGTTGACCAGATGAGCAGAACTACTGATAAAGTGACAAATGAGCGGACTTGAGCTTGTCAAATGAGCGGATCTACCAAATGTTCAAATAAGCGAACCTAAAAAGCGAACCTCCAATAATGACAGAAAAGCGGAACCTATTCACGAGCAGTTTTATGTCACTTTTAATCCGATTTTGTCTATGTTCAATTGCGCATTGTCTGTGAAATTTTGAACGAATTCCGACCGGTAAAATTTTCTGAAATGATGAAAGAAGGTGTAGAAGCAAGAAAACAAGATAAATTCCAGCTAATATCTGCAGAACTCCTCCTCCTGTGCTCTGATACCAATTGTAGGATTGTGTTTCAACCCGAATGAGTCGTTCAGAGGCGTTCACCTACGTTTCAGGTGCGGAATAACAAGAAACGAAAGTAGAGACAGCTTGCAATTCACTTAATCTACTGATTTTATTGATTTGACAATGTTTACAGCTCGTTCTTCACACCGGCAGCACTTCGGCATGGAATTCTAGAAAATTACAAATGAGTTCGCTCATGTGGTATTTATAGTGATGGTAGGTTCCCACATACGGACATGTACACATAAGCGGACCTCCTATGTCCATATAAGCGAATCTATCAGTTTAGACCTATATGCTATCCTATTTTCTCGTAAAATGTGCCCTGATCTAACAATCTAAAACTAAGACTCGATCCAAGACGAAGTCGACAGATGTAGTGCACCAACACCTACCACATTTGTCGCACCTTGGAATGCGACAAGCTCCTTCATGATGATACTTACATTTTTGGCATCTAGGCAAGGTGCCTTGGTATCCTTTGATAGTGTCACGCTTCTTGCTGTTGGAACCTTTGTTGTTGCTGAGGGTTGCTTGATTCAAATTCGAATGCTTTCTTTTCTTATCACCAGACGACTCAGCATGCGTCTCGGTCTTCTCAGTTGGGTTCAGTGATAGCTTCTTCATACGAACACAATCTTCAGTAAGGCTGACAGCCAGAGTTACAGCCTCGGTGATTGTTTATGGTTTGGCCGGCGTCACCATGCCACGAAACTCTGGGGCCAGTCCCCAAATGTAGCGTTCAATGCGCTTGAACTCGGGAGTCACCATGTAGGGAAGTACTCTAGACAGATCATGGAACCTTCGAGTATATCCATTAATGTCAGCACCTTCCATGGTCAAGTGCCAGCACTCCGTTTCCAGTCTTTGGAGTTCAGCACGAGAGCAATACTTCTCTCTTATTCTTTCCTTCAGTTCCTCCCAAGTTAGGCCATAAGCGGCATCATCACCCAAAGTTTGGGCTTGCAAGTTCCACCAAGTCAGAGCTTCATCGATAAACAATCCAGTAGCAAAAGTGACTTACTGATCCACGGTACACTTGCTCATGCGGATAGTAGCTTCAGTCTTCTCCGTCCAGCGCACAAATGCTACTGCACCTCCTGTGCCGTCATAGTTCATCGGCTTGCAGTCAAGGAACTGCTTGAAAGTGCAGCCTGGAGCTGCATTGCCTCCAGATGAATCTCCGTTCCCATTACGTCTAGCGTTGCTTGGTCCTCCACTGTCTTGAGTACGGTTTGCCTCGTATTGGGCAATAGCAGCGGAGATCCTTTCTTCCAGTAGAGCGTTCAGTTCTTCAGCAGTTCTTGGCAGTGGGGGAGGAGGAGGTTGATCATCATTGCGAGCATTCACAGCTCTCCTGGGTGCCATGTTCTGATAGACATAACACAACAGGGTCAGACATTTGTTTTATATCATCACATTAGACAGTAGTAGTATATATTCACATGCATATACCACATAAGTGACATCAAACAATTATTACTCTAGCAGAGTACTTAGTAGGCTTGCACTGAGGGAATCTATACGTGACAAGACTTGCTGTGGTTTCTGTGCACTGAATTCCATAATTATGTATGCATCCATAATTACGTAACTCCTTGCACAGTCCGCACAGTTCGTTTCATTCGCGTATTTCTTCCTTTAGACAGGCCATTGCTTTCAGGTAAAGTCACGTATACTCGTGACATTCTACTTCTAGTAAATGCTAATTGTCACACATATTTGCAAGTAATTTCTAGTCAATGACAAGTGCTACTCAAGTGCACTCTAAGTCTCGTAGTGTCTTTTCTAGACTCATGTAGACAGTTTCAGGTAGTGGATGTCGCGGGACGTTTTATGCAATGAAAACTCTTTGAAAAATTGTTGGTGTGAATTCATGCAGTTTTTGTATTTCACGTTTGTATACTTTGAATGAAAACATAGTTTGTGTCATGTATAAATCAAGTTTTCATATATAAATCAAGTATTCATGTGTACACCACGTACTCATGTATAATTCAGGTTTTTCTTGAGTACCCCACATACTCAAGTATAATTCCCGTTTTCTTGAGTACCCCACGTACTTCAAGTTATAAATCAAGTTTTTCTTGGGTACTCCACGTACTTCAAGTTATAAATCAAGTTTTTCTTAAGTACCCCACGTACTTCAAGTTATAAACCAAGTTTTTCTTGAGTACCCCACGTATTTCAAGTTATAAATCAAGTTTTTGTATGGTATGAATTTTATGTAAATAAAGTATTCCTGTAAGTATCAGGATTGTTAATGGGTTGCAGTTTCATTAACATGTGACACGACATAGGAAGTCACCAAACCTTAGGCATTTTTCTAGTTAGCATATTCTGAGACACAAAAGCACTACTCGATACTCGCCCTCATCGAGAGTGTGCCTGCCCGGCACCCGTTAGATCTAACCTTTTGTTCTGCGGTCTAGGTATATTGCTGATTAATGGTGCTTATGTAGCCTATTCGTGACACAATTTCTCGTATCATTTCTCATAACGCATCACACTTGGTACTCGTCCTCACCAAGTGCGCTTCTCGTATTCTTATATCTCATCACACTAGGTACTCGTTCTCACCAAGTGTGCTTCTTATTATCATACCATTTGTAAATATAGTAATATTTGTACATGTATTTCACCCCCGAAGTTATAAAACTGAAAACAGTTAAAAGAAAAGGCGGAGCATGAACTCACAACTTTGCGTTCCTTGCGTCGTAAACTTCACCGGATTTGCTTAATTAACGTCGTGACCTATACGCGTTTTCTTAACGTTAGTCACTAGACCTGCGTCGCACAAGTACAGTCACTCTCTCTTGTATTTGTATTGTTGTGTTAAAAATATTTTATATTTTTAACTAAGTATCTTACTTATATTATTTTCTCAAAAATTAATATAAGTATCTCGTGTTTTGCACCTTGCACCCGAATAATGTATCTTATATGTTGTATGTGTATTTTTTTGTGTTTATACTTCTCATGAGTATTTAGTGTATTTTTAAGTCTTAATACACTAGTACGTATAACACATACTATATACACTTAGCACAAAAGTTGGTGATCAAATAATATATATATTTTTCTCAAAAATATATACATACTTAATATCCATTTTTATTCTTGAAGAATTACTCATTTCTTATCACCAAAAATTAGGGAAACCGTGGTAATATTTTTTAAATACATTTTTAGGGTATAAGTTTCTCAAAAACTTATATTTTTCTAAGTGTCAAAATTTATAAAAATTTTGACAGAGTTTCCCATAAAAATGGAGGTTTCCCATGTTTTCAAAACATGTGTTTATTTTCTTTTAAGTCATCAACAATATTAACAACAAAAACTTTATTCACCAAACTTGTCAAAACAAGCATATATCACAAACTTATGAACTTGAAAGTTTGTAAAAATATGTAGTAAATCACTAGCGGATTTAGTAGGTTTTGTTATCTTTAAAAATAAAATTAGTTTCTTAAAAACTTTATTTTTAAAGAACATGAAGTTTCACAACTTCTAGTCAAGATTTACAAAACATTTCTTTGTTAAATTTTCTTGTTATAAAAGTGTTTACACACTTGTTTATTTGCCAAAAATACTTCTAGTTCATAAAATATCCGGGTTTTTACAAGACTTGCATCTTTCACTTGGTTCTTCCGAAAAACCACTTGTAGATCTTTAGATCTACTAGTTTAGAATCTTATTTTACAAGAAAAATTATATTTACACAAGTTCATGTTTCATGAGTGGAAGGGTTCATCATCTTTTATAATTTTAACACTAACATACTACTATTTCATGTTCTTGAACATGATCTAGTATGTCTAGATGATGATCCATCCCACTTTTAGTAACAAACAACATCAAATAATCACAACCATACAAGATCTACAAGATTTACACACATATCTTCTCTTTAACCACCATTAATCACTTATGTTCAAGACTTTAATGCAAGTTCTTTAGTGTTCTTAATTTTTAACCATTAAATCACCCATTAACCATCATAAACAAGATCAAGACGATGATTAGAAGCACTTACTACTAGCTCAAGGCTAGGGAAGTTCAAGAGTGCAAATGAGGTGGATAAAAGCAAATGGTGAAGGTCCTTCAAGATCCGCTTGCACCGAGCTTTGTTAGTGACCTCCTTACACCTTAACTCAAGCTTGGAATGGATGAACTTGCAACAAAAATGTGGTGGGTGTGTGGAAGGAGGGTCGGCCGAGAGTGGGAGTAGGCAAGGGAGAGGAGAAATTGTGTTGTGAAGAATGATGAAGGAAGTGTTTGTTCTTATAACCATGTTAATGTGTTGTCTAAGAGTCCATATGTTTCCTATAGTACCTCCAAATCTCATCAAATCCCATGAATGATCATGGGAGAGATCTTGTAAGATTTAGAAAAATCTTGTGTTGTGGGGGCCCCTAATGACCGTGAAAGACATGGGGGGGGGGGGGGTAAGTGTAATTTCCAATTCCTAATTACAAGTACTAGTTAAGTGTGTTAAGTAATATATAGTGTGTTAGGGTGTTCGGGGACCCTAACTAGCTTAGAAAAATAAAAACAATGCTTCTAGCATTTTTTTGGTGTTCCGGGTATTGTCCGGTTGTTCGGTTAGATACCGATTCGTTAAAGTGCTAAATCACACTTTTTAGTGTCTTTTAAGTACCTTTCTTGTACCCTTTCAATTCCCAACACTTGGGGAAGTATTCTGGATAATAAAACGTAATTTCTGCATAATATTCATATGTTTAAATGCTGATGAGAGCTGAATTTATAAAAATTCGGCACTTAAAGTGCGTTTCGGGTGCTTTTTAGTGCGTAATTTAGCTTCCGTAAGGTATATATGTAAACCCTTATATATATTCTTGGGTTTTAATGTATTCTTGTTGTTGGACCTACACCTAGGCTCAAATTTTAATATCTGACTGCTTTTTGCAGTTCTGTTGACACAGAGTGTGTTACCCGGTGAGTTTACTTAGTATTCCTGACGCAACGCTCTTGTTAATGCATAAAGCAATATTTTGTAGTATACAACGTGCATGAATTCACTTGTTTAGTATGTGTTCAGCCATTGTTAACAATTAAGCACATAATTGCAGTCATTAAATAATAATTAAAGTGTACGGAAATTACCGGTTTGGTGCCAGTTGTCACAGTCTCCCCCCGTTAAAAGAATTTCGTCTCGAAATTCAGGCTGAACTAACCTTCGCAGCAGTCTTCTTGAATAGGTGGGGATACTTTTCTTTGAACTGGTCTTCACGTTCCCATGTGTACTCGGGTTCGTGCTTAGAGCTCCAACGTACTTTGACAAGTTTCACACTACTCCTCCTGGTCTTGTTGACTTTCCAGTTGGTAACTTCAACGGGTTGTTCTGTAAATCGGAGGGCGTCATCAATATGCACTTCATCCACCGGGATGATCACGTTTTCTTGTGTTGGACTCTTCTTGAGATTGGATACATGAAACGTATCATGTACTCCATTAAGTTCTTCCGGTAACTTCAATTTGTATGCCACAGTACCATTTCTTTCCAAAATTTTGAATGGTCCGATGTATCGTGGATTCAGCTTCCCACGTTTTCCGAATCTTACTACGCCCTTCCAAGGTGAGACTTTTAACAAGACTTTGTCTCCAACCTCGAACTGTAAGGGTTTTCGTTTTTGATCAGCGTAGGTCTTTTGTCGATCTCGAGCCGCCTTAATGCGCTCTCGGATCTGCGCAATCTTGTCGGTTGTCTCTTGCACAAGTTCAGGACCAACCATACGTTTATCTCCAGCATCTGCCCAACATAAGGGTGATCGGCACTTGCGGCCATACAGAGCTTCGAACGGCGCGGCCTTTATGCTTGTATGATAACTGTTATTGTAGGAGAACTCAACTAAAGGTAGATGAGTATCCCAGCTGCCGCCTAGATCCTTGACACATGCGCGAAGCATATCTTCTAATGTTTATATAGTCCGTTCGCTCTGGCCGTCTGTTTGCGGATGGAACGCCGTGCTTAGATCTAACTGAGATCCAAAGGCTTCCTGAAAGGATTGCCAGATTCTTGAGACAAAGCATCCATCTCTGTCTGAAATGATTGAGATAGGCACTCCATGACGTGCCACAATTTCCTTTAAGTATATCTCAGCAAGCTTCCCAGTGCTGTCTTTTTCTCGGATCGGTAGGAAGTGCGCAGACTTCGTTAACCGATCGACTATCACCCATATCATATCGTGCCCTCTCGGGGTCCTGGGTAATTTCGTTATGAAATCCATCGAGATTTGTTCCCACTTCCACATGGGTATATCTGGTTGCTGTAGTAGGCCGGATGGTTTCTGATATTCAGCCTTAACCTTAGCGTAGGTTAGGCATTTTCCAACATAGACAGCAACATCGCTTTTGAGTCTCGGCCACCAATAGTATTCTTTCAAGTCTTGATACATTTTTTCCGATCCTGGATGGATCGAATATCTCGATTTGTGGGCTTCATCAAGGATGACTTCTCGTATGCCACCATAGAGTGGAACCTAAATACGCTTCTTAAAGTATAAGGCTCCCTCTTCATTTGGCACCATATATTTCAACATACCCCGGAGGTATTCAGCTTTAAGGTTCTCTCCTTTAAGAGCTTCTTGTTGTGCAACACGAATGCGTGTAGTGAGGTTCATTCGAATCATCATTTCCAATGCTCGAACCCTTAGGGTCTTAACCCTTTCTTTTCGACTTAGTGCGTCTGCTACGACGTTAGCCTTCCCAGGATGGTACTTAATCTCACAGTCATAGTCATTCAGCAGCTCGACCCATCGTCATTGTCGCATGTTTAATTCCTTCTGATCGAATATGTGTTGTAGACTTTTGTGATCTGTGAAGATTGTAAATCGAGTACCATATAGATAGTGTCGCCAGATCTTCAAGGCGAATACCACCGCGCCGAGATCCAAGTCATGTGTGGTATAATTCTTTTCATGTACCTTCAATTGTCTTGAAGCGTAAGCGATGACTTTTTGGCGCTGCATAAGCACGCAACCCAAGCCTTGTCGTGAAGCGTCACAGTATACCACGAAGTTTTCAATGCCTTCGGGTAATGATAGTATTGGTGCATCGCATAGCTTGTTTTTAAGTAACTGGAAGGCTTCTTCTTGTTTCTGACCCCAGTCGTATTTCTTGTCTTTCTGTGTAAGGGTCGTTAGCGGTTGAGCTATCCTTGAGAAATTCTCGATGAATCACCGATAATAACCCGCTAAGCCCAAAAATTGTTGAACTTCAGTTGGGGTCTTGGGAGCTTCCCAATTCTTTATTGCTTCTATCTTGGACGGGTCTACATGAATGCCCTTCTCATTCACAACGTGACCAAGAAATTGTACTTCGCGAATCCAGAATTCGAATTTCGAGAACTTTGCATAAAGCTTCTCTTTCTTCAGTAGTTCCAAGATGGTTCTGAGATGTTGCTCGTGCTCTTCTTTCGTTCGCGAGTAAATCAGAATATCATCGATGAATACAATCACGAATTTATCGAGATATGGTTTGCATACGCGGTTCATCAGATCCATAAAGACCGCTGGTGCATTCGTCAGCCTAAATGGCATCGCAAGGAACTCGTAGTGTCCATAACGTGTTCGGAATGCGGTCTTTGGAATGCTTTCTTCTTGGATTCTTAGCTGATGGTATCCAGATCGAAGGTCGATCTTGGAATAGTAGCTTGATCCTTGCAATTGAAATAAGTCATCAATCCTCGGTAGCGGGTACCGATTCTTGATAGTGAGCTTGTTCAGTTCCCTGTAATCGATACACATCTGTAGAGTTCCATCCTTCTTCTTCACGAACAATACTGGAGCTCCCCAGGGTGAGAAGCTTGGCCTTATGAATCCTTTATCCAACAACTCTTGGAGTTGTGTAGATAATTCTTGCATTTCGGATGGTGCAATCCGATAGGGAGCCTTGGCTACAGGAGCGGCTCCTGGAATCAAGTCTATGCGAAATTCGACTTGTCGTTGCGGAGGTAGTCCTGGCAGATCTTCGGGAAAAACATCAGGAAATTCCTTCACCACAGGAATGTCTTCGAGTTTCGGCTCCTCAGCCTTCTTATCTACAACGTGTGCTAGGAAAGCAACACATCCTTTCCTCAAGCACTTTTGTGCCTTCATACAACTGATGATTCGAAGAGGCGTGTCTCGCTTTTCTCCATGCACGATGAGAGTTTCACTATTCCCTAAAGGGATGCGAATGATTTTCTACTGACAAATAACTTCAGCTTTGTTCTTGGACAACCAGTCCATTCCGACTACTACATCGAAGCTACCCAATTGAATAGGTAAGAGGTCGATGCTAAAATTTCGTTCGCCAAGTTCTAATGAGCAGCCTTTAACGACTTCACCCGATTCAACAAGTTTACCATTGGCTAGTTCTATGGAGTAGGGAATTTCTAATCTACTAGATTCTACTCCAAGCATGCGTTTAAATTCCTCAGACAAGAAGCTATAATCGGCGCCAGTGTCAAATAATATGGATGCAAAGTGATTGTTAATGAGAAACGTACCGGTGACCACATCAGGGTCCTTGCGTGCGTTCTTTGCTCCAATCACAAATGCTCGAACCTGAGCATTGTTTCCCTTTGGGCAGTCCTTCATGAAATGATCATTGCTTCCACAAATGAAGCATCCTTGGTTCCGCCCTTTTCCGCTACCATTCTTGTTACCAGCACCATTTCCATTCTGGTTCTTTCCTTTTCCCCAATAGTCTTCTGCTTGATGACCCAAACTACCACATTTGTCGCACCTTGGAAGGCGACAAGCTCCTTCATGATGATACTTACATTTTTGGCATATAGGCATGGTGCCTTGGTATCCTTTGGTAGTGTCACGCTTCTTGCTGTTGGAACCTTTGTTGTTGCTGAGGGTTGCTTGATTCAAATTCGAATGCTTTCTCTTCTTATCACCAGACGACTCAGCATGCGTCTCGGTCTTCTCAGTTGGGTTCAGCGATAGCTTCTTCATACGAACACAATCTTCAGTAAGGCTGACAGCCAGAGTTACAGCCTCGGTGATTGTTTGTGGTTTGGCCGACGTCACCATGCCACGAAACTCTGGGGCCAGTCCCCAAATGTAGCGTTCAACGCGGTTGAACTCGGGAGTCACCATGTAGGGAAGTACTCTAGACAGATCATGGAACCTTCGAGTATATCCATTAATGTCAGCACCTTCCATGGTCAAGTGCCAGCACTCCGTTTCCATTCTTTGGAGTTCAGCACGAGAGCAATACTTCTCTCTCATTCTTTCCTTCAGTTCCTCCCAAGTTAGGCCATAAGCGGCATCATCACCCAAAGTTTGGGCTTGCAAGTTCCACCAAGTCAGAGCTTCATCGACAAACAATCCAGTAGCAAAAGTGACTTGCTGATCCGCGGTACACTTGCTCATGCGGATAGTGGCTTCAGTCTTCTCTGTCCAGCGCACAAATGCTACTGCACCTCCTGTGCCGTCATAGTTCATCGGCTTGCAGTCGAGGAACTGCTTGAAAGTGCAGCCTGGAGCTACATTGCCACCAGATGAATATCCGTTCCCATTACGTCTAGCGTTGCTTGGTCCTCCACTGTCTTTAGTACGGTTTGCCTCGTATTGGGCGATAGCAGCGGAGATCCTTTCTTCTAGTAGAGCGTTCAGTTCTTTAGCAGTTCTTGGCAGTGGGGGAGGAGGAGGTTGATCATCATTGCGAGCATTCCCAGCTCTCCTGGGTGCCATGTTCTGACAGAACATAACTCAACAGGGTCAGACATTTGTTTGATATCGTCACACTAGACAGTAGTAGTATATATTCACTGGCATATACCACATAAGTGACATCAAACAATTATTAGTCTAGCAGAGTACTTAGTAGGCTTGCACTGAGGGAATCTATACGTGACAAGACTTGCTGTGGTTTCTGTGCACTGAATTCCATAATTATGTATGCATCCATAATTACGTAACTCCTTGCATAGTCCGCACAGTTCGTTTCATCCGCATATTTCTTCCTTCAGACAGGCCATTGCTTTCAGGTAAAGTCACATATACTCATGACATTCTACTTCTAGTACATGCTAATTATCACACATAATTGCAAGTAATTTCTAGTCAATGACAAGTGCTACTCAAGTGCACTCTAAGTCTCGTAGTGTCTTTTCTAGACTCATGTAGACAGTTTCAGGTAGTGGATGTCGCGGGACGTTTTATGCAATGAAAACTCTTTGAAAAATTGTTTTCGTGAAAGTATCCTAGAGATTGTAGACTAGACTCGAGAAGGAATCCTGGTTCACTACAATCGCAGCTCTGATACCAATCTGTCGCACCCCTTTCTGCGGCGGAAGCACGAGGTGTGATCATGAAAGGTTCTCATTGCATATGAAAGGTAAACATACTACATGCTCAAAAATAACTTCACTCATTACATTACTGAAAACATATGTCAAGTGTTTACAACACGAGATAACATATTGTCTTAAAAGTCACAACTTTATTTAAAGATAAACAAAGCGACATCCACGAGCATGAGTAAGACCACGCGCACATCCATCCTAGTTACCTGAAATACATGTGAGTTTTGGAAAAAAAACGTCAACATAATGTTGGTGTGAAGTCATGCAGTTTTTGTATTTCACGTTTGTATACTTTGTATGAAAACATAGTTTGTGTCATGTATAAATCAAGTTTTCATATATAAATCAAGTATTCATGTGTACACCACGTCCTCATGTATAATTCAGGTTTTTCTTGAGTACCCCACGTACTCAAGTATAATTCCCGTTTTCTTGAGTACCCCACGTACTTCAAGTTATAAATCAAGTTTTTCTTGAGTACTCCACGTACTTCAAGTTATAAATCAAGTTTTTCTTGAGTACCCCGCGTACTTCAAGTTATAAATCAAGTTTTTCTTGAGTAACCCACGTACTTCAAGTTATAAATCAATTTTTTGTATGGTATGAATTTTATGTAAATAAAGTATTCCTGTAAGTATCAGGATTGTTAATGGGTTGCAAAGCCATTAACATGTGACACGACATAGGAAGTCACCAAACCTTAGGCATTTTTCTAGTTGGCATATTCTGAGACACAAAATCACTACTCGATACTCGCCCTCACCGAGAGTGTGGCTGCCCGGCACCCGTTAGATCTAACCTTTTGTTCTGCGGTCTTGGTATATTGTTGATTAATGGTGCTTATGTACCCTATTCGTGACACGATTTCTCGTATCATTTCTCATAACGCATCATACTTGGTACTCGTCCTCACCAAGTGCGTGACGGGTGGTCCGTAGGACAACCCTTAAAGCCTTTAAATAGAGTAAAATTTCATACTTTGCCCGGTTATTTGCTTGAACTTGGTAACCACTTGATGAATTGATGTGCAGGTATTAAAGTACCTAAGATGCAAGATTTTAAGAGAAGCAGCCGCCATTCATGTGATTGAGTGAAGGGCCTACATATGCATACAAGGAGACGGCAATATTATTTTAATCATCACGTGAACATTCAAGTGAAGACTTCTACGCAGACATTGAGGAGGATTATCATATGTAAAGCATCACAATCATCATCACATTCTCAAGACAAAATAAAAGAACAAACACATGCTGGTGGGCAGCCATGTTGGACGATTGTTATTGGAGAAGTTTGTAGACTCATGTGGACTCTTTTGAGAAGACACATATTGTCAGGTGCATTAGAGGTTATTGGGCCTACATATTGGAAGTTAAGAAATTCACATGGGCAGCACAACAACACATCATCATCTCGTAACACCATTGGAGCTTATAAAATTATCACCATCACGTGAGTTGGGCTGCACATGTTATTGATTGGGCAGCATATGTGTAAAGGAAACCTTGGACTTCTTGGCAATCATCACGTGACTTGGGCTTCGGTCACAAGACATTATCATCACCTCACGTGGATTATTTGGATTGGGCTGCCACACAATTAATCATCATCATCAGCACATATATGACACACACATGTGGGCTGGCATCTTAAGTCAATCACACGTGAGGGGGGCGGCTGACATAGGACACATCAACAAAGACATTGGGCCGCACATGGGAAACATCACATGGATTGGAGATGTTGAGCTGACATTATCAAAGAAAATAATGTGGAATGTGGCAGCCTAATTAAACACAACATTATCATCATCACATGATGGCAATTGAGAGGAGTCAACAATTCAACATTCATCTCTAACTCACATAATTTTTTTTTGGTGGCATTGGGGGCCCATCATTAATGGATAATACATAATTTAGATGGTACATTTACACGCATACAAAAGTGGCGGCAGATTTGATATACAAGTAACACGTGTACAGGAGGGCTTTCTGTGCACTTGAGAGTGGGCCGAGACTTCTTGGGGAACACATGCTGGACGCTCCTTGTTGGGAAAAGATGGATCGATCACTTTTGGGCCATGTTCACAGGAAGGATTGAAAGTCAACAACAATATTAACATCACGGTTTCTTGGTGGCAGCTTTAAGTCACGTGGGAGGCACTCAAAAAGTCAATCAATTCATTCTTACTTTAGACAAGGGGCACATCACGTGCACATGAAGACTTCTAAAAGACATCGTCCAACATCAAGCATATGTAACTGATGACATTTAATGTTTTTTTTATGATGTTGATGGTGTCTTATGATGGGTTTTTCGGTTACACACCACTTATCTTGGAACGACTATTGGACGGTTTTGTGAAGGAGATGGGGGAGTTCTCGGAAGATTGGAGACTTTAACGAGTGCCATGATCGGTTAACCCTCCAGTGAACACTCCGGGTGATGATTCTTGTATTTCACTTTTAATTTAGTTATGTTTGTTTGAGAATTAGATTGTAATTAGGTGTTAACCGAATTGCATTTACATATATACAATTTGTGTGACAGACAAATCCTGGTGATAACCAGAGACGTATTTATGTTGAATCTAATTGTGCCTTTGCTGATTGAATAGTTATTTATGCTTGCGGTTAATATCTCTCTGATCGATTGGTATTATGCTAGGATCTTGTATAAGTAATTGGTTTACCATTTAATCAGTGGCATCCAAATAAACAATAATTAGATTATTAGGTGTTTACAGAATCTGAATCCCGGAGTGGTCACGTTCCTATCATTGTTTTTTTTTTCATTTTCACAATACTTATTCATAAAAATTACAAAAATATATAAACTAGCAAATTTCATAAAGTAAGTTTAGATTAATTAAACGGTATTACACTGACCACATGCTCCTCTGGATTCGATACCTGACTTACCCTGTCTATAGGTAATTTTAGGTTTTTGCATAGACCCGACGACAGTCTATCAAAATGGCGCCGTTGCCGGGGAGCTAGTGCGCTTAGTGTTATATCGTTTATTTGATATAAAAAAAAAAAGAGAGAAAATTTTAAAATTTACAAAACCACAAAAAAATATATATATATTTTTTATTTTATTTATTTTCAATACTACTTTTAGTGTTTTCTATGTTTCAGGGCTATGGCAACATTCGAGTGTGGGGAAGATGTGCGGATATTTGTGTGAAGGTGGTGATAGGAAATTGGATCACTTACAATATATGTTGTGTCAAATTTCACCAGGTCAATGTACTCTTTCCTTAGTCTTGATATGCTCATTAGCTTTGAAATATTGGTAGTTAGTTTGTTTGCTTTTGTTTATAAAAAAAAATACAAAAAGAAATTTGGGGTTTGAGAGTATAAGCAATTGTTGATGTTCTTGGTTAAAGCGATCATTCCCTCAAAGCCATACATTGGGACAATGTATCCCAAGTGTGGGGATGGGGGAAATTTTTGATAGTTTTAAAAATTTTGTAAATCCGAGCGAAAATTGTTAAAATTTGAAAACTTGATATTATACCATTTGACACACCGACACCCATTCCTAGTCTTTTCTTGGTGAGGATTTGAGCCACACATGATTGTTATTGATATTTCATTGTTTGAGTGGCGGTGTGTGTTGTGTGTTAATAGAACTTGTGTGTGAATACTTGTTAAATCCTAGAGTTAGCATGCTTTTGGAAATGATAGGGGACTTTTAGGTAGCCTCGTCTAGACGTGTGAGAGTGTGGGATTGGTGGGGTGGACCTCATACGTTACATATATGAGCTTGGTATTGTGAGGGGTGGGGGTTTGGTCCTTAGAAAGCCATGTTGAGCTTTAGACCATTCGATTGTGACCCGAGCCTACTTCTTACAAAATTTTACCTATTGAGATGACCCGGTTTAGGAGATTTAGTATGTAGTATTGATGTTCTTGTATATATTGTTGAGTTTGATTTGTTATGAAAAGAAAAAAAATATCAAAAAAAAAAAAAAAAAAAAGAAGAATGTAGTTGCGTTGGTAGTTTAAAAGTTGATGAATTGTGTATATAGTTGTTGGTTGTTTTGCTTAGTAGTGAAAATAAAAACCGGGTCAAATCAAATTAGCTCTTATATATATGTTCTACCATTTTCCTACCTTTGCACCTAGCCCCGTTACAACCCGTAAGTTTCCCTTGATTCATAAGCATGCTAGATATTTGTTAGGATGAAACTTGATTTGTATACAAGCTTATTGTCGCACACACACACGCATTGAGTGGTTTAGCATATTGCTAATAATTCTTGTAACCGAGAGTTTTTGTGAGGGGTGTGTCTTGTGGTATGAATGAAGGTTAGTAAAATGACTATACATTTTAGCTTGGTTTGCATCTTGATCGCTTGTGATTTTGAAATAATTTTTGAATGGGTTACTTGGGACAAGCAACGGGTAAGTGTGGGGATGTGACGGGTGGTCCGTAGGACAACCCTTAAAGCCTTTAAATAGAGTAAAATTTCATACTTTGCCCGGTTATTTGCTTGAACTTGGTAACCACTTGATGAATTGATGTGCATGTATTAAAGTACCTAAGATGCAAGATTTTAAGAGAAGCAGCCGCCATTCATGTGATTGAGTGAAGGGCCTACATATGCATACAAGGAGACGGCAATATTATTTTAATCATCACGTGAACATTCAAGTGAAGACTTCTACGCAGACATTGAGGAGGATTATCATATGTAAAGCATCACAATCATCATCACATTCTCAAGACAAAATAAAAGAACAAACACATGCTGGTGGGCAGCCATGTTGGACGATTGTTATTGGAGAAGTTTGTAGACTCATGTGGACTCTTTTGAGAAGACACATATTGTCAGGTGCATTAGAGGTTATTGGGCCTACATATTGGAAGTTAAGAAATTCACATGGGCAGCACAACAACACATCATCATCTCGTAACACCATTGGAGCTTATAAAATTATCACCATCACGTGAGTTGGGCTGCACATGTTATTGATTGGGCAGCATATGTGTAAAGGAAACCTTGGACTTCTTGGCAATCATCACGTGACTTGGGCTTCGGTCACAAGACATTATCATCACCTCACGTGGATTATTTGGATTGGGCCGCCACACAATTAATCATCATCATCAGCACATATATGACACACACATGTGGGCTGGCATCTTAAGTCAATCACACGTGAGGGGGGCGGCTGACATAGGACACATCAACAAAGACATTGGGCCGCACATGGGAAACATCACATGGATTGGAGATGTTGAGCTGACATTATCAAAGAAAATAATGTGGAATGTGGCAGCCTAATTAAACACAACATTATCATCATCACATGATGGCAATTGAGAGGAGTCAACAATTCAACATTCATCTCTAACTCACATGATTTTTTTTTTGGTGGCATTGGGGGCCCATCATTAATGGATAATACATAATTTAGATGGTACATTTACACGCATACAAAAGTGGCGGCAGATTTGATATACAAGTAACACGTGTACAGGAGGGCTTTGTGTGCACTTGAGAGTGGGCCGAGACTTCTTGGGGAACACATGCTGGACGCTCCTTGTTGGGAAAAGATGGATCGATCACTTTTGGGCCATGTTCACAGGAAGGATTGAAAGTCAACAACAATATTAACATCACGGTTTCTTGGTGGCAGCTTTAAGTCACGTGGGAGGCACTCAAAAAGTCAATCAATTCATTCTTACTTTAGACAAGGGGCACATCACGTGCACATGAGGACTTCTAAAAGACATCGTCCAACATCAAGCATATGTAACTGATGACATTTAATGTTTTTTTATGATGTTGATGGTGTCTTATGATGGGTTTTTCGGTTACACACCACTTATCTTGGAACGACTATTGGACGGTTTTGTGAAGGAGATGGGGGAGTTCTCGGAAGATTGGAGACTTTAACGAGTGCCATGATCGGTTAACCCTCCAGTGAACACTCCGGGTGATGATTCTTGTATTTCACTTTTAATTTAGTTATGTTTGTTTGAGAATTAGATTGTAATTAGGTGTTAACCGAATTGCATTTACATATATACAATTTGTGTGACAGACAAATCCTGGTGATAACCAGAGACGTATTTATGTTGAATCTAATTGTGCCTTTGCTGATTGAATAGTTATTTATGCTTGCGGTTAATATCTCTCTGATCGATTGGTATTATGCTAGGATCTTGTATAAGTAATTGGTTTACCATTTAATCAGTGGCATCCAAATAAACAATAATTAGATTATTAGGTGTTTACAGAATCTGAATCCCGGAGTGGTCACGTTCCTATCATTGTTTTTTTTTCATTTTCACAATACTTATTCATAAAAATTACAAAAATATATAAACTAGCAAATTTCATAAAGTAAGTTTAGATTAATTAAACGGTATTACACTGACCACATGCTCCTCTAGATTCGATACCTGACTTACCCTGTCTATAGGTAATTTTAGGTTTTTGCATAGACCCGACGACAGTCTATCAGTGCGCTTCTCGTATTCTTATATCTCATCACACTAGGTACTCGTTCTCACCAAGTGTGCTTCTTATTATCATACCATTTGTAAATATAGTAATATTTGTACATGTATTTCACCCCCGAAGTTATAAAAATGAAAACAGTTAAAAGAAAAAGGGGGAGCATGAACTCACAACTTTGCGTTCCTTGCGTCGTAAACTTCACCGGATTTTCTTAATTAACGTCGTGACCTATACGCGTTTTCTTAACGTTAGTCACTAGACTTGCGTCGCACAAGTACAGTCACTCTCTCTTGTATTTGTATTGTTGTGTTAAAAATATTTTATATTTTTAACTAAGTATCTTACTTATATTATTTTCTCAAAAATTAATATAAGTATCTCGTGTTTTGCACTTTGCACCCGAATTATGTACCTTGTATGTTGTATGTGTATTTTTTTGTGTTTATACTTCTCATGAGTATTTAGTGTATTTTTAAGTCTTAATACACTAGCACGTATAACACATACTATATACACTTAGCACAAAAGTTGGTGATCAAATAATATATATATTTTTCTCAAAAATATTTACATACTTAATATCCATTTTTATTCTTGAAGAATTCCTCATTTCTTATCACCAAAAATTAGGGAAACCGTGGTAATATTTTTTAAACACATTTTTAGGGAATAAGTTTCTCAAAAACTTATATTTTTCTAAGTGTCAAAATTTATAAAAATTTTGACAGAGTTTCCCCTAAAAATGGAGGTTTCCCATGTTTTCAAAACATGTGTTTATTTTCTTTTAAATCATCAACAATATTAACAACACAATCTTTATTCACCAAACTTGTCAAAACAAGCATATATCACAAACTTATGAACTTGAAAGTTTGTAAAAATATGTAGTAAATCACTAGCGGATTTACTAGGTTTTGTTATCTTTAAAAATAAAATTAGTTTCTTAAAAAATTTATTTTTGAAGAACATGAAGTTTCACAACTTCTAGTCAAGATTTACAAAACATTTCTTTGTTAAATTTTCTTGTTATAAAAGTGTTTACACACTTGTTTATTTGCCAAAAATACTTCTAGTTCATAAAATATCCGGGTTTTAACAAGACTTGCATCTTTCACTTGGTTCTTCCGAAAAACCACTTGTAGATCTTTAGATCTACTAGTTTAGAATCTTATTTTACAAGAAAAATTATATTTACACAAGTTCATGTTTCATGAGTGGAAGGGTTCATCATCTTTTATAATTTTAACACTAACATACTACTAGTTCATGTTCTTGAACATGATCTAGTATGTCTAGATAATGATCCATCCCACTTTTAGTAACAAACAACATCAAATAATCACAACCATACAAGATCTACAAGATTTACACACATATCTTCTCTTTATCCACCATTAATCACTTATGTTCAAGACTTTAATGCAAGTTCTTTAGTGTTCTTAATTTTTAACCATTAAATCACCCATTAACCATCATAAACAAGATCAAGATGATGATTAGAAGCACTTACTACTAGCTCAAGGCTAGGGAAGTTCAAGAGTGCAAATGAGGTGGATAAAAGCAAATGGTGAAGGTCATTCAAGATCCGCTTGCACCGAGCTTTGTTAGTGACCTCCTTACACCTTAACTCAATCTTGGAATGGATGAACTTGCAACAAAAATGTGGTGGGTGTGTGGAAGGAGGGTCGGCCAAGAGTGGGAGTGGGCAAAGGAGAGGAGAAATTGTGTTGTGAAGAATGATGAAGGAAGTGTTTGTTCTTATAACCATGTTAATGTGTTGTCCAAGAGTCCATATGTTTGCTATAGTACCTCCAAATCTCATCAAATCCCATGAATGATCATGGGAGAGATCTTGTAAGATTTAGCTTAGAAAAATAAAAAAAATGCTTCTAGCATTTTTTTTGTGTTCCGGGTATTGTCCGGTTGTTTGGTTAGATACCGATTCGTTAAAGTGCTAAATCACACATTTTAGTGTCTTTTAAGTACCTTTCTTGTACCCTTTCAATTCCCAACACTTGGGGAAGTATTCTGGATAATAAAACGTAATTTCTGCATAATATTCATATGTTTAAATGCTGATTAGAGCTGAATTTATAAAAATTCGGCACTTAAAGTGCGTTTCGGGTGCTTTTTAGTGCGTAGTTTAGCTTCCGTAAGGTATATATGTAAACCCTTATATATATTCTTGGGTTTTAATGTATTCTTGTTGTTGGACCTATACCTAGGCTCCAATTTTAATATCTGACGGCTTTTTGCAGTTCTGTTGACACAGAGTGTGTTACCGGTGAGTTTACTTAGTATTCCTGACGCAACGCTCTTGTTAATGCATAAAGCAATATTTTGTAGTATACAACGTTCATGAATTCACTTGTTTAGTATGTGTTCAGCCATTG
This sequence comes from Helianthus tuberosus, assembly GCA_030545235.1. Lineage (NCBI taxonomy): Eukaryota > Viridiplantae > Streptophyta > Magnoliopsida > Asterales > Asteraceae > Helianthus > Helianthus tuberosus. The sequence continues at coordinate 123,993,901 of CM060406.1, forward strand.
TTGACAATTAAGCACATAATTGCAGTCATTAAATAATAATTAAAGTGTACAGAAATTACCGGTTTGGTGCCAGTTGTCACAGTACGAGGCCACTGTCGCGGGATTCCGGCTTCCAAATCCAACCACATTAGATGCCCCTCTGCCGCAAAGGCGAGGTAATATACCAATGTTTGTTATAATTTTATCCTTGCAACCTGATATCTTAGAAAGAATCGTGTTTGCCGCATGTAAGTTTGGGGCCTTAGGAGAGCCTTCTTGCAAGGCTGTGAAAACCGCACCTGCGGTAGTGGTTATGGCTGGGAAGGACAAGAAAACAAAGAAACCTGTCACCGCCCTGGTAAAACAGGTTGCGTTAGGTACCTTCCACCCTCAAATACGCAAATCTGAAGATTACATCATACTGTTTAACACTCTTGAGGGATTGGGTGTACCAGGTTCTTATTCTGGCGTAGGAGGCGCGGGTGCTGTTACGGGGCCCCTTATTGGGCAGAAGAGGAAAGGTGATACCTCAACTATTGGTGGGTCGAATAAGGTGTCTTTGTGTCGGCCTAGGCGGCGGCGCTTAGCACGCGTATGCCCACGGCATCTGTAGGTAATTTCTTACGTACTTGTGGAAAAAAGTATTTTTGTTGTTAGAACTTTCCTTACAAGTGTTTATGTATTGCAGAAGCTGCAAAGCCACCTACCCTCACTCCTACTCCACCATCTTCTCCACCGAAGGATGCGGGTGAAGAAGAGAAGAAGACTGAAGGTGGGCCTGAAGTTCAGGTCTTGAGTAGTGAAGGGACCTCTCCTGCTCATAACACAGAGGGGTTGTTTGAGAATCCCATGGCTGAGACTGTTGTTGATGATACTCTGGATTCATCAGATAATCTGATCAATCTTACCAGGCCACGGGTGGTGGTGAAGTTGAGGCGGACAAAAAACAGAAGTCCCCCATTCAAGAGAATATATTCAGCTCTGGTGCTTCTACAGGCTAGGGTGGTTCTGACCAGCCTCTAATTCAGCCAAATGAGACGGAGTTGGGTTATTATTTCCGCAACTACACTGGAGTGCGTGGTCTGGTCGATCATTCCCCCCTTGGAATATTATGCAGGGGGTTGTGATGACAGACCCTTCCCCTTGCAGGGGAATGTTGAAGGGTATGGGGACCCTTGAGGAACTGAGATGGTTAAGGGCAGGTGGTCATGAAAATTTATATCAGCAACTTGCCCGTCACCTGATTGGGGGTTCCCTAGCCGGAAATGTCATTCTCCATGACTGGTACTCCCTTTCCCAAAAGGAAGAGGAGTGCGAGTGCCTAACTGCTGAAGCTGCCGCAGGCATGGAGAAGGTACGAGCGGCTGAAGAGTGCTTTGGCAAACAAAGGGCCGACTTTGAGGCCTATAATAGAATGGAGCAGTCGGCCGTAGCCGTGGACCATCAACAAGTTCGTTCTCTAACTCATCTTCTATCCAAAGAGTGCAATATCTGGAAAGAGGCATGCGCTAGAGAGAATGAAAAGCTTTTCCGTCTTCTTTAGGAAAATGCCAAGCTGAAGGCGGTGAATGCCGCCCTCTTAAAGGAGAAGGTTGCGGCTGATACGGCGGTGATGGAAGCAGAGGCAGGCCATGAGGCCACGATGAAGGACCTCAAGGATGCCAATGTTGGTGTGACATTTGTGTCTTTCAATCACTGTACAACTCCAGACAATTCAATAATCAATGAAACATTTTTGTTTTATTTCCGGGATTGTATAATTACATGTGACAATTGCACGTTTTAGTCCTTCGATTTCAAACTCTCAAACCTTGTCAGGTAGTGAAAACGTAAACTGTTACTCAAAACATAATCAGTTTAACGTGACGTACACTCCGGAACAATTACATAAGCTAAACATACCTTTAGTACTCTTTACATAACCTAGAAATAAGTTTTGAGGGGTTCGGTATGGCAAAAACATGCTTATTCGATCTTAGGGACAATTTGTGACAAACTGCGAAAGTCTACCAATTCTCATATTTCTTAATACGAACCACGTATGCACATCCAAAAATTTTTGTAATCATTAAAATCTTGTATTTTAATGATAAGAATGAAAAAATATCATTCATTATGCAATTTCGATCGTTTTCGTGTTCGTTAAAGCGTTCGTCATAATTACGCGAAAAACGCGACCGTACGACCAAATGAACCGACATCCACGACATCTCCGGGCATAATTCAAGTCCCATATGCTTTAATGTCCTTATAAAGCCTAAAATTTGGGTTAACGGGTGTTAAAATCGTAAAAAATCAACAAAATAAGGTGCAGGGACCTGTTTTGCCAAAACATGAAACTGAGCCATAAAGGGGTGGCGGGGCATGACAGGTAAGACCCTCCCCGGTCGAGGGGCGCGAGGGATTGGTCTGGACATAAAGTTTATTCAGCTGCACCACTTATTTTGCAGCCATGGTTTTCCATTCTTGATGGCCAAGTTGTGTGATGATCAAGCCTTTTAAGTAGATTACAACACTTGTAATGATCTCCCATCATCCTGGCTACCTATTAGGACACTTGGCATGATCTAAACACCTCTCAATTACGATAAAGAGCAAGCCACTTTGTCTACAATCCTTGGTAATTTCATTTCTTCATCTCTACCTGCTCTAATTGGAGTTTGCTTCCCACTGGAGGCGTCCTACTTAGTTTCCTTGACATCCTAGAACACAAGTAAGTGTTCAATCCTAGTCTTGTTCATTTATTTTAGCTATTTTGAGCTAAAAGTCAAACAGTTGACTTTTTGTTTAACTTTCGGTTCTGGCCATATTGGTCAAGTTAAAGTTCAATTGAACTTTGCAACGTGATCGTAATCATGAAGGTTATAATCCCTTGCGATTATACCTACTGATTACCACGTTTACTAGTCGAAGTGACGAGTCAAAGTTTCGGTGAAAAAATGCACATTAAGTGCATTTTACGACAGAACTATTTTCGGGTATCAAAACACTAAGTTTTGATACCAAATCAGTTTTGCAACTTAGTTAAACATATTTTGACATGTTTAACTCATCAATTCTAGTTTAGTGCTTATTTAGGGTCGTAAGTTGAGCGGTCTTGACCACCGCTTTGACTTTCGAATCCGACCCGTTTGGTCGATCTTAGGATCCAACCAAACACATGTAGGTGACCATAGTTGTATAGGGAATAACCTCCTGAGGTTATCCCTTATGTTCACGTTGTTTGGTTAGTGTTATGATATGTCGATTGTTATATGCCTAATAATGACCAAAATGCCCTTTTTGCGCATAAATCCATTTTAAGCATATGTAACCAACTTTTTGACATACAAACTGATGTTGTAACTTCATGAAACATGTTTTGGCATATAAGACTTATCATAGGACTTGTTTGAGCATCCGACCATACTTTTACGCAAATGACACGTTAAAGTAGCGTAAACTAGCTTAACGGGTCATAACAGGTCAAAAGCACTTAGGATTCATTCCAAATCAGAATGTTGAGTTTTATAAATCATATCATATGAGTTTCAACACTCATTTGGTTTATAAGACCTCATTCTATCTGATTCCCCGATTTATGTCCCGTTACACTAACATAGTATACGACACATTAGGACACGTTTGAAGCTTTGTTATTTCAGTTAATTCAAGGATACATTGCAATCCAAAGTGAGTACATAGTTCCCCTATTTTACGCTTTCAATTTTCAAGTTTTCAAAAACAAAGTCTATGGTTTATATAAAACACGACAATTTCAATAATGTGACGAACTTGTTGGTGCGTTATCCATAACACAAATGACATTCATTAGCTTTGGCCAAGCCAACCAGTAGCATTTTATGGTACCATAGGACTGACAATCCCGTTACTAGACTATTCACTAGATTTCGTAGGTAGTTTGGGGAACGACAGAAACTGTTATTTTAACAAACCCTTTGGTGGTTTGTTAGTCGATTTAAAGATACCCCTTGGTGGTATAGTCGAGTCACACAGGTTTGAACGTATTCAATAAGAACGACCAAAAGTTTTCACAATTAAAACAGGGATGATTGACGATTGGTTGATAACACGGACGAATGACGAATGGTTTATAACACGGACGATTTGGACGATTGGTTTTTATAACACAAATGATTGATAACACGGACGATTGGTTTACGGTAAGTGATTAGATAACGAGACGGGTGTAATGTGATAAAAGCATGGTGGATACGCCGCTGGTACTTCCTATATATAAGTGTTTTTACCCTATTACATGTCGTGGCATTATCTAGATCACTTTGACAAATGTTTTCAAATGACGTCACACAACGATGTTTACTTAAAGATATAAACCATACGAAGATTTCTTTTAAGACGATTTACTACTCGGTTTCACAAAGGAAATGTTTTAGTCAAGATTCATGGCAACAATGTTTTCATAAACTTTAACCAACATATTTTAGATGGTTAATTTTATTGCGATACCAAACACTTCTGATACAAGGTTTTCCCTTATCGACTCTAGTAGTCATACGAGGTATTGCAATATATATACAAGCCATGAATTTGACACACTTACAAAACCTATGTACTTGCTAGCTTTTTATGCTGACTCTCTTTTCACATATGTTTCAGGAGATGTTGTTTGATGTTATGATCATGCTTCACGTAGGATTGGACGCGAGCCTTAGTGATTATAAAATATCAAAGAGAATTGTAGTGTTTATTTGTTTCTATTTCCAAGAAAATGTAACATATTTAATCAATAAAATGAAACTTCAAATGCCATGTGTTGTGACACAATTTATCCTATGACGTGACTCCCTAACGTTTCCGCCGTAGTTTGTTATTTTACGCGGTCGGGGTGTTATACTTGGTCGTTCCAGGATGGCCAAAATAATAGAGGGGCTCAAGGTATGTACTATCCTTTTTAATTTGTTTGTTCTTGAACAAAATATGGGAATGCCTTCTCATATTTGAAAGTTTTTTGCAAACAGGAAGAGTCTCGCAAGGAGGTGGAGACTCGCGAGACGATTCTTGGTGATGTGAACCGGTGCTTGGTGGAGGCCGAAGCACGGGCAACTAAGGTTGCAGAAGAAAGAGATGACTTGGCAACAACGAATACCAACCTTGTTGCTGACCGCACTTGGATGCGGAACTTCGGTGTTCAGCATGTAAGTGTCCTATTGTTTTCTCTGTTCTTTATAAGCCTTAGTATTGATCTGTTATGCAATTATTGTCGCAGATTGTGAATGCAATCCTTGATGCGCCGGAGAATACAGATGCGGTTGCTGTTGCGGTGAACTGTGCACGGGAAGCTGGGTACAAGGCTGGTTACGCTGAGTGTCTCGCTCAAGTGAACGCCGTATCTGTGAAGAAGTTCACTGATAAGCGTAGTGCCCTCCACGGAATTGATACCGAAGCAGCCCTATCCGCCGCAACCGAAGCATATGATGGTCTTATCGTTCCTGCCCTTGCTCAAATTGAAGAATGCTTGGATGCAGATGATTATGTTGACTGTATGCGCACACTATTTGAGCCTAAAAAGAATGTTGAAAGCGACGTCGAGGCAGTTTAGATTAGGCTGGGCATGCGTGCCTTTTTTCTTTTTCCTATTCACTTGTATAGTTATTGGAACTTATTTGTAACAGTTTCCCCTTATGCATCACGTTGGTGCATAAGTGTGATGAATATATGATGTTTTCGGCTCAAAGTGTATAAGTAAATTTTCACTATTTGCCTTATATGAGCGTGAGTGTGTCAAACACTTTTTCATTTAAGGCCAATTTGTAAGGCATATGAAAAATAATAAGTATATTGTACGCCACCGCCGTGGTGTAAGTAATGGTCATCTTCTAGTTTTGCCCCCTAAGGGCGTAGGAAATGTGTTAGGTTTTGAAAACCTGAAGTATTTTGTTGCGCGCGCCCATCCTGGTGCATGGCATCACTTATACTTATAATTATTACAATATTTACGTGTAATAGCCACTTTGTATGGGTATTGCAAATGAAGATTAGCCAATCTGTTTTTGTATATATCGTAAAGTGTAACATGCATTTGTAATAGACCGATAGTATAAACAACGCGTTATGGAAACTATTGTTTATTAATAATCAGATGGCGCGTGTGCCATTAAGTACATATGAAAAATCAAAGTACATGCTTACATATAGCGACGCCTAAGCTGTTGTGCATTCCATGTCCTTAGGATAAGGTAGCCCGCTAACGTTTGTAGTTTGTACGCTCCTTTGCCCAAGACCTCATGGATGAGGTAGGGGCCTTCCCATTTGGGGGCAAGTTTGCCTGGGCGCTCTGCATTAGAGCCTTCATTATCGTGTAGGACATAGTCTCCTGGGTTAAACGTGTAAATTCGTATGCGCGCATTGTAGTATTTCTAGCTTGGATTTATATTTAGCTTCGTTGACGGCTGCGTTTTCGCGCCTTCCTTCCAAGAGGTCCAAGTCTAGTCTGCGCTCCCTGCTGTTGTCAATTTTGTCGACAGCCAGCATTCTTGGGGAAGGGATACCAATTTCAGCCGGGATCACCGCTTCAGAGCCATAGACTAGGCTGAAAGGTGTCTCGCCATTGCTTTTCTTTGGATTTTTCCTATGCGCCCATAGGATGCTCGGGAGTTTATCGACCCAGCATCTCCTTGCTGTTCCCAACCTTGCCTTTATGCCTTTGACTGAACTTTTGTTGATGCTTTCCACCTAGCCATTCCCTTTGGGATGCGCCACGGAAGAAAAGATATGCTCGATGTTTAGTTCTTTCAGCCAGTTTTGGAAGTCTTCAGAGGCAAAGTTGGTGTCGGTGTCAGTTACGATGCACATTGGTAGACCGAAACGGCAGATGATGTGTTCCCATACAAACTTTCGTGTTATCATAGAAGTGGTAGAAGCCAAGGGTTTTGCTTCAACCCATTTGGTGAAGTAATCAACTGCCACTGTTATAAATTTAACCGCACCTGGTGCATCCGGGAAAGGTCCTACAACATCTATGGCCCATTTTTGAAAATGCCATGTGGTGGTGACGGGGACCAGGTTGTTCTTTGGAAGCAAGGTTTTTGGTGCGTGTCGTTGACAGTTTATACACTTGCGCAAGACTTTAACAGCATCCAGGTGCATGCCAGGCCAGTAGTACCCAGCATTCATGATTTTGGCCACCACCATGCGTGGTCCTGCATGGATGCCACATATTCTTTTGTGAATTTCAAGGATTGGGTATGTGGCATCTTGAGGATCGACGCATCATAATAGTGGCCCTAAGTATGACTTGCGGTATAAGATACCATCTCCCATTTGATAATGGCACGCTTTGCATTGTAGTTTGCATGCATCTGCTTTGTTTTCTGGGGAAATGCGTGATTGCAGGTACCTGATAATGGGTGTCATCCAGGATGGTATCCCATATTGGATGACATTGACCTGGTGCAAGGGTACTCAAGGAATTTTAAGTACCTCAATACATATATCCTTAGCCAGGTGTTGGAAACTAGTTGATGCCAATGTGGAAAGTGTATCAGCAGGTTTGTTTTCACTCCTGTTAATATGCACGATTTTGAAGGAGCTGAATTGTGATATTAGTTTCTTGGCTTGTTCGAGGTAGAGGATCATGATGTCCCCTTTGGCAGTGTATTCACCACTTATCTGCCCCGCCACTAATAATGAATCGACATGTGCTTCCAGGTGTCGCACGTCGAGTTTGACTGCTAACCTTAACCCTATGAGTAATGCTTCATATTCGGCCGCGTTGTTTGTAATTTTGAAATTGAGGCGTATAGCGTAAGTAAGTTCTTGATTATCAGGGCTGACGAGTCGCAGACCTGTGCGTGCGCCGTCCTCGTTGAACGCACCATCTGTATATAGTGCCCAGATGTCTTTCAGGGATGGCAGAGGTGTAGGGGTCTGTTCTTCCTCACATTCTTGGATGCGGTTCGTCGGCACTTCTGTGGCGAAATCAGCTAAGACTTGCCCTTTGATTGCTGGTCTTGGCTTATAAAGTAGGTTGGGCCCACCTAGTTCGATAGCCCATTTGGCAAGTCAACCGAGATCTAGGGCTTTGATAGGATTTGCCCGATTCTGTAGTTGGTCAAGATAGTGATAACATGCCCTGCAAAGTACCGTCACAGTCGGCTGGAGGCATGTACCAATGTTAAGACCAACTTCTCCATGATGGAGTATCTTGTTTCCGGCTGGAGGCTCAATTACTAGATTGGTGTTTGAACCCCCTCTCGGTCCACTATGAGTACCACACCTATAGCCTTGTTCGAGGAGGATAGGTACATGGTGAGTGGTTCGTTTTTGCGTGGTGCAGTGAGAGTGGGTAACTGAATCAAACACTCCTTCATTTCCTGGGAAGCACGTTCTGCCTCAGCTGTCCATTGGAACTGGTCTTTCTTTAAGCAGTTGCGCAAGGTGCTGATAAAAGGAAAAAAATTGGCCGGCGTGGTTGGCCAGAAATCTATTAAGCGCGGCAAGCCGGCCCGCTAATATTTGCATCTCTTTTATTGTAGATGGCGATGGTATGCGCTCGCTTGCCTACACCTTTTTCGAGTTGACCTTGAATCCATCCTTTGTGACGAGGAACCCAAACGAGCATTTATCCGGGTTGAGCTTCATATTAATGCTTCGTAGAGTTTGGAATGTTCCCTGAATATCTTGAAGCATGGTGTCTCCCTCCATGCTCATGACGACGTGCTCGTCCACATAAATTTTGATACTTTTGCTGACTTGTTCACCAAAAGTGTCTATCAACTTTTGATAGGTTGTGCCCGCATTGCGCAACCCAAACGGCATTTTCGTGTAGCAAAAGTTTCCCATAGGTGTGCGAAAAGCCATTTTGTCTTCATCCTCTAATGTCATCTGTACCTGTTGGTACCCTTTATAGCAATCGAGGAAGCACTTCCATCTGCATGGTGTGAGATTGTCCACTTTTTCGTCAATCTCTGGAAGTGAGTAGCAATTTTTGGGGCAGGCCTTGTTAAGGTCTTTGTAATCAACGCACATGCGCCAGCCCCCACTCGCTTTTTCTACCATAACTGGGTTTGCCAACCAGGTTTGGTATTTGACTACCCGCAGAATCCCTGCGGCGAGCAGTTCCTTGACCTTCTCGAACCAGGCCCTTGCGGTTCCCGTAAGGGTCTGGATAAACTGATGGCACCATAAAGGGTGCGACCAGCCGCCGACGAGACCGGCGTTGATGAAAACAGCCATCTGGTCGTCCGAATCCAACGAACCATTGTATTTGCCCTCATGAGGGGGGCCAAGGCAATCTCCTTAATTAATTTGGAGTTACCAGCTGCTGACTTCGGCCTGTAGACCGATCCGTGATCATGCTTTGCGAAACGATCATATGTTGTGAGGGGTGGCGCTGGGATGTGGTAGTCTTGGTCCCAGACTGGCTGTAAGCTGTTTGGGAATCTCTGCCATACGTATAGTTGTCTGGCTCGGTTCTCGCCTATATTATCTGGGTGGGCCAAAGCGCTCATGCGCTGAGGCTCTGGCCCGGGATCCATAAGTGGAATACCCTTTATCTATCGTATGGACACTCACATATGAGGGCCCATGCGGTCCGCGCCTATCTCTAGATGCGGGATGTGTTGGCGCCCGCTCCTCGTATTGTAGAGTACGAGGTGCTGGTGTGAATGGGCCTGGTGTAGGCCCTCCGGGTATCTGCATGCTGGCGTAGGCTGCGTTTAAGAGATCATGTTGTTGACGTACCAGGAGTGAAGATCGACTTCTTGTGGCAATATTGATGAAAACTGGGAAAAATCTGGCATATTTGCCGAGAGATTAACCACATGTGTGGATGTGCCAATGTGGCTTATTGGTTGGCTAGGGGGAGTATTCCCCGTTTTCCCCACATTTGGTGGGGCAAAGGTTTCCCCCGTGGTAGGGATCTGATGATCCGACATGATCTTTAAAAAGCATAGAGAATAAAGTGCTAATAGAAGTAGTGGCGAGCGCCAATGATGAAACAGTGGTTAACCGGGATGGTTAATTCACTTGTCTCGTCAAGTAGGGATAATCCCTTCTTTCCTCGATCAATGGCCAAACCGTCCTCTAACTTGTCTCCTGCACAAGGAAACACACCGTGACTCATAACAATGAGGATGGGGGTGGGGGTGCTCCTTATTACCACTCTCTGGCGTGAGGATAAGTATTTGCTTGAGAGCAAAGCGTGTGTTTAAGTTGTATGTGTGAGAGAGGAGATTAGCGTTACCTCAAACCTGGTTTGGGATGGGTATCTATAGCCGAAGAGTGAAAGAGAAGGCCGCTTAGTCAGGCCTAGGATCCGACTGACAACGCGTAGCCTTTTTGTAAGTATGTGAGGAGTGCCGGTCACGGGAGCGTCGGATGCATCCGGAGGTGGTGCCACGTCCTGTTGCGGCTGTCAGTCCATCTGCTAGCTTTTCATGCATGTGGGCTGGGTAGCTGACCGCTGTCAGAGCCCCGACAGACCTCTTGCTAGCTTGGTTACTGAAGTCAAAGTGGCAGTGGCCACTTGTGAGACAACAGGATACGGTTTTGGGCCGCATTGCTATGTGCGGTAACCGTAGTGGTTACCTCATCCCTTGTAGTGACGAAAACCCATTTTCATACACAAGGTGAGTCTTCTCATCCTTTCCTGAGTGGGAAAGCAAACCGGGTTCACGCGTGGCCGTCTGAACACGGGTGAATCCTTGTCGATAGGGGTAATTAGTCCGGTGATGGTCACTTGTGGCCAAGCCTGGTGCGAGATTTGGGACCATACCCCTTCAGAATTAAAAAAAAGATAACCTAAATTCTAATTACAAATTTTCCAAACGTTTATTTACTGACATATTGTATATGTATATACTCGTCGCATTTTCACATATAACTTTAATAAAAATTGAAATTGTTTCATGTCACACCCCGACCACGTAAAACAACAAACCATGGCGGAAACGTCGGGGAGTGTTGTAACAGAATTATTGTTTCGAAACCATGGATACAAAGAGTTTCGTTTTATTGAATATTAAACATTGTCTTAAAGTTAAACAAGCAAGTCAAACATAGTTTATCATCGTTATTAGATCACTAAGGCCTCGTCCAGTCCTAAGTGAGCATGCATCCTACTCGCAATCAACACTAAGCAACTTCACCTGAAACATATGTAAAAACAAAGTCAGCAAAGAAATGTTGGCGAGTACATAGTTTTTGTGTGAGTATCAGATTCATGGCTCGTTTGTATGTTGAAACAACTTGTACAACTTCGTTAATTGATATTAGAAAACCTTGTTTTGTAAAATGTTTGTATTGTAAATGAATAACCAAGTCAAAATAGATTGGTCATAATTTATAAACCTCGATGCCATGAATCTTAACCCAAAACATTTGTTTATGTAAACCAAATCATAAATCGTTCTTGTAATAAAACTCGTATGGTTTATATAATTTTTTAAACATCGTTGTGTATTATTGTTTAACTCGTTCTCGTTATAGAACATCGTTCATTCGTTTAAATCGTTCAAATCGTTCCAAATCGTTCAATTCATTCTCTCATTCAAATCGTTCTTGTTTTAATTGTGAAAACTACTTTTGGTCGTCTCGCTAATAACATTCAAACCTTTGTGACTCGTTCATCGTTTAACTCGTTCTTGCATTAACAAACCTCCAAAGGGTGAGTTAACAATCATCATGTTCAGTCGTTACCCACCTAACCCACACATAACCATGGGTCCTGTCTGATAACGGGATTTGTCGGATCCTATGGTACCATAACCTAATACTGGTCGGCTTGATCAATGCTAATGAATGTCATTTGTTATGTAACTACCACCAACAAGTTCGTTCACATTATCGAAATCGTTATTAGTTTGTATAAACCATCTCAATCGTTTTGAAACCATCGTTAGAATATTGAAATCGTTTTGATACATATGAATCACCCCAAAACAATCGAAAACAGTAAAAAGAGGGGATCTATGTACTCACCTTTGGGTGCGTTTTTATACACAATCCCTCAAATTGTTTATTCGTCCTAAATTAAATAAAAATGATTTAATAATCAACAACCCACAAAAATAACAAAGTTTCTCCGATACTTAGAATTTTCACCTAACTTTGAGATTTCTAGAAAAGTTATTATTTTTGATTATTTTGGTGTATTTGTATATATGTACTCGAGCGTAACACACATAATCTTGTCAACACTAACACATGATCATACACATATTGCAAAACACATAGCACATTATAACACATAAAATAACCCATGAACAACCCATTCTAGTGTATGTTGAAAAACACTTATTTTAGCGTTTCGGTAACATTTTTGGGCGTCGGAAGTCACGTATGACTAACCAAACACCAAGTAAACTTAATATAAGTTAAATTACTTATTTTTATAGCAAAAATATCAGTTTGGTTACTGATCTAAAACAGTTTTGTAAAAGTCCTCCGAAAAGGCGATTTTTGACCGTTTTACCGCATAGTTTTGCATCAAACGTTACCCGAACCATCCCAAATCGAAACGACTTGAAATTTTAACACAACCCATGTTATTTACTGAATAAAATAATGGTTATACTCATGATAGTGAAGGTCTTAAACAAAGCATATAAATCAAGCAAATTTCACATAATTTACCACTTTTTAAGCTATATGTACAACATGCAAAGCTATCAAACCTATGTCAAAGTTTCATGCTACTATAATACATCAAATAATATTATTTTTAGTGTTTATAACCAGATCTAAAACAGTTTTTGTCATTTAACCATTTTTCATCATCTCTTGAGCTTTACATCATCATATTTTCACATGTACAAGTGCCTAAAGCATACCATCATAGCAACATCATTTTTTTATGAGTTTAAAAGCATCAAATATGAGATTTATTCAGATTTATTTGCTGAAGTAATTTACATTTAACATATCACCCATAAATCACCATTTTTTACATACATATATACATCACCATTTTTATTTGTAACAAGACCCATTTCATTTAGATTTCAAGTTTAGTGAAAATCCCAAGATTCAAGAGAAACTTCAAATCATCAAGAACAACCAAGAATCTAAAGTATGATTTAAAAATAAGTGTTATACCTTCAAGATTCAAGTAGGTTGTAGGGTGAGATTTTGATGATAGGAAGCTTGTAATCACTTGACAACACTTGGAAACACCTTTGATTCTTCACAACTACGTGAAATATTGTTGAAAGGGAACTTGAATCTTGATGAATAAAGTTGCAAGGGATGAAGATGGATGAGAGAGGAGAGGGGACGGTTTTAGAGAGAGGAGAGAAGGAGAGATGTTGAGTGTTCTTGGATTGCTTGATTTTGTAGGATTATGTAAGAGATTGCAAGATATGGAAATATTTCAAGAAGCAACACTTGTCCAAGTTGAATGAGAAGTGGAAAGAATGTAATGTGCACTTGTCTTTCATACATATACATGCGACACATACATATATGTATACATTTTTTTATATAAATATGTTATATGTAGGCTAAAACGGGTGTCTAACTGGATACCGGGTATTATATCTAGCGTTTAAATCCTGGTTTATGGCGTTCTAAATTATTTTTATTATTCTATAAAAATAAACTCGCCAAAATATTACTGAAATAAATTTAAGTTGCCAAGACTGGCTGCATTGTCTGCGTTTTGCCGTAGAAGCACTATGTCGCGCAGAAACACACGGTACGCGCTTAAACTTGAAAAATAACGTTTTTAAGCGTTTTAATTTATTTTTCAACACGGACCTGATTAAAAATAAAATTTTAATCATAACAGATTATTTTCGGGATTTAAATATTATCCGGGCGGTCACCAGTGTTCGTTTCGCAGTTTTTGTCGTAAATAGCTCTTTAGTTCAAATAAACATGTTTTTTCCATACCGATTCCTTCGAAACTTATTTCTAAGTTATCTAAAGGATATTTAGGGTATATTTGGCTTATGTCACAGTTCCGGAGTGTACGTCGCGTTAAGCTGATTGCGTTTATGCACCGGTTTGCGTATAACCTTCCAGAAAGTGACTTAAAGCTTGCAATCAGAATCGAATCAAATTGTAAAATTATTAAACACAATTGCACATATAATAACACCAAAACACATATAACAACACCAAAGCACATTGTTTTATTGATAACTGACACTGTTTTACATTATACGATGATTACAGAACACAGTTGTCACAATCTCCTCTACTTTAGGAAATTTCGTCCCGAAATTTTATTTAGAGGAAACTTGTGAAAACAAATGCGGATATTTCATCTTCATCTGGTCCTTACGTTCCCAAGTAAACTCGGGGCCACGTTTGGATTCCCAGCGAACTTTGACCAAATGAATCCGTTTGTTTTTCAACTGTTTGTATGTACGGTCCACTATCTCCACAGGTTTCTTGACAAAGTGCATTGTTTCATCGATTTGAATCTCGTCGAGAGGAATGTGAAGATCAGCATTAGCTATACACTTACGCAGATTGGACACGTGAAAAGTCGGATGAATATTTCCAAGCTCTGGAGGTAGTTCTAGTCGATAGGCAACATTTCCAATTCTTTCAACAATCTTAAATGGTCCAACATATCGTGGTGCAAGTTGTCCTTTCTTTCCAAATCTCACCACTCCCTTCCAAGGTGACACCTTGAGTAGGACACGGTCTCCGATTTAAATTCTAAGGGCTTACGTCCCAAATCCGCATAACTCTTTTGACGGCTTCTAGCTATCACAAGATTATCGCGAATTTTCTTGATTTTGTCTGTTGTTTCCAGAATGAGCTCAGGTCCAGTAAGCTGAGCTTCACCAGTCTCATTCCAACATACAGGTGAACGACATTTTCGACTGTAGAGAGCTTCGAATGGTGCCATATTAATACTAGCATGATAACTGTTGTTGTAAGAGAACTCGATAAATGGAAGATGAGAATCCCAATTACCACCAAAGTCTATCACGCATGCTCTAAGCATATCCACCAAAGTTTGAATCATTCTCTCAGATTGACCATCTGTTTGGGGATGATAAGCAGTGCTTAGATTTAGTTGAGTTCCCAAAGCCGATTGCATGGTCTTCCAGAAATGAGATGAAAATCGAGCATCACGATCGGAAATGATATCCAAAGGAACACCATGTCGTGATACAATCTCGTCTATGTAGATCTTGGCAAGCTTTTCAGCAGAGAAATCCTCATGGATTGGTAAGAAGTGAGCAGATTTCGTTAATCGATCGATAACAACCCAAATGGCATCGTGACTTTTAGATGTACGCGGTAACTTAGTGATGAGATCCATGGCAATGTTCTCCCACTTCCAAACCGATATCTCTGGTTGTACAAGCAAACTAGAAGGTCGTTGATGTTCGCCCTTGACATTGAGACAAGTTAGGCATTTCGATACATATAAGGCAACATCTTTCTTCATACCAAGCCACCAGAACTAAGTACGAAGATCCTTGTACATTTTATCAGCACCTGGATGAATAGAATATCGAGACTTGTGAGATTCGTCCATTACCAAGGTGCGAAGATCGTCTTGTTTCGGGATCCACAAACGATCCATGAAATAGAGTAAACCATCGTCTTTCCTTTCGAGTTTAAGCTCAAGTTGAAGTGGTAGCTCATATTTCAATAAATCTTTGATCACACAAGATCGTTGAGTTTGAAGAACACGAGATTGAATATCAGATAGAGTTCGAACAGAATGAAGCTTGACTCATTCCTTTCGACTAAGCGCATCTGCTACGACATTCGCCTTACCAGGATGGTAGCGGATCTTGCAATCATAATTGTTTAAGAGTTCAACCCATCGTTGTTGCCTCATGTTCAGCTCCTTCTGATTGAGAATATGCTGGAAACTTTTGTGGTCTGTGAAAACCACACACTTCGTTCCATAGAGATAGTCTCTCCAGATTTTAAGTGCGAAAACCACAGCTCCTAATTCAAGATAATGAGTCGTATAGTTCTTCTCATGAATTTTCAGCTGTCTAGACGCATAAGCTATGACTTTACCACGTTGCATAAGTACACAACCAAGTCCTAGATTCAACGCGTCACAATAGACAACAAAATCATCGTTTCCCTCAGGTAGAGATAAAACAGGAGCATCACAGAGCTTCGTTTCAGCGTTTGGAATGCTTCTTCTTGCTTAGGTCCCCACTCAAAAGGCTTATTTTTCTGAGTCAAAGCAGTGAGTGGAACCGCGATCTTTGAAAAGTTAGAAATAAACCGTCGATAATAACCAGCAAGACCAAGAAAAGAACGGACTTCTGTAGGTATCGTCGGTGTATTCCAATCCTTAATTGCAACAATCTTGGATGGATCTACGTGACTACCCTGCTCATTGACAATATGACCCAAGAACTGAACCTCTTTAAGCCAGAATTCACACTTGGAGAATTTAGCAAAAAGTTGTTCCATCTTTAGGAGTTCCAATGTCAAACGAAGGTGTTGCTCGTGCTCTGCTTGAGACTTTGAATAAATGAGGATATTGTCGATGAACACAATGATGAACTTATCTAAATAAGGTTTACAAACCCTATTCATTGTGTCATACCCCGACCACGTGAGACAACAAAACGTGGCGGAAATGTCGGGGAGTGTTGTAACAGAATTAATTGTTTCAAATCCATGGCAATTGAAGTTTCGTTTTATTAATCAAACATGATAGTTTACATTGTTTTAAACAAGAAACAAAGAGTACATAACATAAATTAACTAGTTCTTGTCTCGTTTTAAGTCACTAAGGCACAGGTCCGCCTAAGTATGTCTTGATAAGTCCTATGCATCATCTCCTGAAAACACATGTGAAAATAGGTACGTCAGCATAAAAATTCCTGTGAGATACATAGGTTTTGTGAAAATAGAATTCATGACTTATGTTTGAGAAAAATGTTTAGTCATGAACCTTGTAATTTGCTTTGTCTTGTAAATCATTTGAAAAAACGATAAGATCAGATGATATGTATAAATAAATGTAAGGTTAAATGAATAACCATGTAAGATGAGTTTGTATAAGATAAGTTGTTTGTAAGACAATGTCTTGTGAAAAGTATGTTATTTGTATAAAATGTTATATGTCTCAAACTGAAATGATTCAAATAACGCTACGATATGTAATACCATACAATCACTTATATATAGGAAGTACCAGCGGCGTATCCACCATGCTTGTATCATAGTACACACACCTCGTTACTTAATCACTTACTCAAACCAAACTACCAAAGTAAAATGTGTGACAACCCGTGAATTACGGCACCTAATTACGTGATTATCAGGTGATTAACGCGATAATAAATAGCGATTAAAACGATGATTGACTTAACTAGGCCTTTGGAGTGCCCAGGAACGTTCATTCAGCTTTACAGTGCGCGAACGGTGGTTTACAGAGAAGCTTGTGAAACGTTAAACGGCAACGGATTGAAACCGTACAAGATACTGACGACGCCGACAAATATTAAAATTTTACGATATATTTTAGCTTCGTAATTTAATTTTAGTGACTACGGTCGAAACCGGATCAAAAAACGGATTAAAGACGGCAACGATACAATTTTTCGCGATTATTACCGCAATCGACGAACGGGCGTGCAAACAACGACTACCGACCGTATTTTTGTGTATTTTAATTGTCGACGTTAAACAGAGTTCTGGATTTGACAACGGGTCTCGTAGGAACTACGGGCCACTTACACATGAGATGGGCTTGTGGGCCCTGGACCCAAGCCCAAAACCCACAAGCCTAAACCTGCACACAATATATTAGAGATCTTCATACAAAATCTGTACAATCTCTATGAAATCTTATAAAAGATTTTCAAATCTTCACAAGATATACAAAATCCAAGCAAATCAACATTAATCTTCACAAAAGATCTTTAGCTCTAAGAACAAAACAACGGACCTGAAGGCAAATTGTATACTCATAAGGCAATGAATTTGTATACACAAAAGGCAATGGATTTTAGCTCTATTAATACACACTCATCAAACACAGAGAAATCACACTCACACTTCAAACAAGCAAAACCCTTACTATCCACCTCCATCTCGATCTATATACAGCAACATATACTACACCATCTTCTCAAAAGCAAACAACCAAACACATAACTTCTGCTCGCCCCCCCCCCCTTCTCGATTATCTTACAGGCAACACGCACAAACTTCATGTCTACACATCCAAGCCGATACCCCCCCCTTGGTTGCACGACGATTGACGGCCAGCCACCACCGGATGGTGGTGGCTTACGGCGGCGATGAGCTCGGAGAAACGGAGAGAGAACATGATCGAGAGTAAGAGAGAAAGAGAGAGACTGAGAGAGATAGAGAACTGGCAGTCGGAGTCTCGGACCGCCGGTCGATGCATTTATCCGGTAGGCGACAACAAAGTCCGGCGGTTCTTGTTCGGTCCGTCGGGTTTCACAGCGATGGCGGCAACGACGGTGGCTCCGGCGACGCTCCTTACCTCTGACCGACATCAGAGTAAGACCCCTCTCCGATTATCTTCATTTTGTTTCTTTTTCTTAAGATTTGCTGCAGATGATTGTGACAACTCGTATTTCCAAACCAATCTTTGTACTTCGATGTAATGTATGTGTACGATATGTGACTTTATGAAAGTGAATGTTTATGTGAATGCTATGTTATTACGTGCTTGTGTAATGTATGTATGATATAAGCGCACAACACACACTCGACCGCACAAGCCATTCGGGCTACACAACTGTACTCGGACTCTTGGAGCAGCCCAAGTGTGGGTTCGGCCCATCCCCTTAGTCGATTAACACATCGGGGTGTTAGCACCGTCTCACACTTTATCAAAACAAACAAACCTACAAACCCTAGTGCTCTCCTCTCTCTCTCTCTCTCTAAGCCGACGGCTATCCGGATCCTCTCGAAGTCCTTGTGATTCCTACCTTGCTTTCGGTTAGTATATGATCATTATCGTTATATGATTATTATTGTTTGACTTTGATTACTGTTATAACTTGATCGAATGACAATATGGCTAAGTGTTTGATCTTGAATTGTTTGATGTAGAATAGGTTAGTAATCGGTTATATTTATGATCTTTGGATTGATATCATTGACTAATTTTTGACACCATGAATATTATTTGTTAGTGGGTGATGATTGTGGACATATGATTGAATCGATGTGTATGGCTTTCTTGAAATCATGTGAATGTCAGTATGCATGGGTTGTTTAAAAGTCAATTCCATTAAATATATATGCATCAGTACATGTGTTCATACATTTTAACAAGGGTCCAATCATCTTATGGCATTCAAGACTTGATGTCATCATGGGTAAGACCTTATGAATGGAAATCAGATTGTGTGTGTGTCGATTAATTGAGTTGTCGGCTAGTATGCATGTATCGGCCATGTGATCTCTGTTTTAGATCCACTATCAAGTTAGGAAATTAGTAAATTACTACATATCATAGTTTGGTCCAATAATCTTTGAGATGATTAAATGGTGGTCGGCCATTGTAGGTTATTTCGATAATGATCATGTGTGGTTGTTGTTCATCATTATGATGTTAGAGTTATGTGAAACATTCGTTAAAAGTAATGATTTGATCGATATGGTTTGATTAGAATCATTAATCCTGTTGATTGATTTTTATGCAAATTATGGAAACTATTATAATGGTCAAATGATTAATTGGAATAGATGTAACTGATTGCTAGAATCACGAAAGTTTGTTAACCAATCGTACAAGACCCTTAGTCGCATAAGGAGACCATTCGCACAAGCCTTGTCAGTCGTACAAGACACCTCCAGTCGCACAAGAGTTACTGGACCGCACAAATTGAATTGTTGTTTAACTGTTGGGCCTGGTATGTTTGGGCCAGATTAATTCAACCGCACAAGAGTACTTGACTCGCACAAGATGATTTGTTTATTGTTTTTGGGCCGTAAGTTATATGCATTGGGCTGGGTTTTAATGGGCTTTAATGGACGACTCGCACAAGGCCATTTAAGCTTGTGCGAGCCCAATCTTGAATACGCTATTAACTGTTGAACGTGTTGATGTATGTTGCCATGACCCGTACGTGTTTCTTATTTGCTATCTATGTGATACTTATGTGCTTAACTCGAACGTGAACCTGACTTGTATAATAACCATGATAGGACGTGGTTGACCACTAGCATTTACACTTGACCTTTCGTTTACCTACCGAGCAATCCAAGGTGAGTTCACACTCTACAAAGCATGGGATTCCCAGGGGTTGGGAATGGGGTTAAGGAATAAGGATTCCTCGTCCTTTCTTGGGTAGGATAGTAATGGTTCAGGAATGTAATTCCTCGTCCTCACGGACAGATAACTATACTAGACCAAAACTCTCTATCACGAAGTCCCTCCTTTTTATATCGACTTAATCGCCGGGCCAATGGCGAGCGGGTCATTAGTTAGATAGCGCTATTTAGGTCTGACAAGCCTCACACCGTGCCGCAGAGGACGGGCGTGAACTAATGGATCTTGGGCACGTCAATGCTGATAGATATTGACAGTTTCAGGGCACTTAAACATGACTTCAGTCAGTAGTCGATATGGTAACGAGTCTAGTGGATACATGGGGTAGCCCCCACGGCCGAAATGCCAGATAACTATCATGGGGTAGCCCCCACGGCAGGATTGCCAGAGTAAATGGGTTAAACAAAGGGTTAAACAAATCACGTTTTCAACTATGGGGTAACCCCCACGGCAGGAACGCCAGTTAAAGGAAACTGTTTTTGGAACAACTTAAAACGAACACCCAACCGTGAACTCACTCAACTTGTTGTTGACTCGTTACTACATGCTTTGCAGGTCTATAGGTACTTAGCTGGAGCTTGCACAAGGGAGAGTCGTTGTGGGACATGGACAACTATGTGTCATGTTAAACATTTGGATATTTGAACTCTTGATTTGGTTTTAAACATTATGCTTCCGCTCATAACTTAACTATGTTTGTTTTGGACACTAATCACGTTGGTTGGACTTTTACAGTTAATTATATACTTGTTCGATATGATTAGTGGTTTGATCCTGGTCAGTCACGCCTCCAAGCGGTGATACTCCGCATGTGGATTTTGGGGGTGTGACAGATTGGTATCAGAGCCATTGGTTATAAGGAACTTGGTTTTAATAAAGGAAAACGTTTTTGTTAAAACCAGACTATAACCTGTACAGTGCTCTACGATCCACAACGACGCTTCACCCCACGTGCAAGGCTCGACATTCTAGGTGATATAATTTATGCTTACATTGCCTTCTTGCTAGAGTACGTAGAACTTTGCTCATGATATGCTTAGCTAGTATAGCTACTCTTGCTTAAACACGTGTGTGCTTACTCTCCTCTGTCATCGCACTTTCGCGAACCCCTCTCACCTATGTTTCCTTTATATGAAGATCATGTCTGGACGCATTAACATGACTCAAGCCCAATTGACGGCTCTGATCAACGAACAGGTTGCTGCGGCACTTGCAGCAGCACAGGCAGGAGGTATACCCTGCAGTTTAAAACTCATTCTAGGATCTTTAGATCCTACTCTCGTGAATCTATCCTTGTGTTAAACTTTGCCCTTTCTTACACCCACAACAGGTCAACATGCTCAGCCACCTGTGTGCAACTTCAAAACTTTCATGGACTGCCGACCCACTACTTTTAGTGGCACTGAAGGAGCAGTAGGTCTCCTCCACTGGTTTGAGAAGCTAGAATCTGTGTTTGAAATGTGTGAATGCCCTGAGGCACGCAGGGTGAAATATGCTACCGGCACTCTCGAGGGTTTAGCCCTCACATGGTGGAACGCTCAGGTCCAAATGCTGGGGTTGGTTGCTGCTAACGCCACCCCATGGAACAATTTTAAGGAGATGATCAAGGAGGAATACTGCAGTCGTGATGACATTCATAAGCTGGAAGTCGAATTCCTCAACCTCAAGATGACGGGGTCAGAAATTGAGGCGTATACGAAGAGATCGAATGAGCTTGCATTGCTGTGTCCAACCATGGTGGACCCCCCCAATTAAGCGTATTGAACTTTATCTTAAGGGCCTAGTGCCAGCAATCCAAAGTCATGTGACATCAGCAAACCTCGCCACCTACCAGCAGGTTGTTCAATTGGCTCACCGTCTCACTGATCAGGTGGTGGAGCAAAACAAGTTACCAAAACGTATTAGTGCTACAGCTACCTCTGAACCTTCCAGTGATAACAAACGTAAATGGGATGGAGCTTCAAGCAGAGGTTCGACTTCTGTTCAATCCCAGTCGCAGCAGAGAAGAACTGAAGAGTATAGGAGTCCTAGTCAGCAATCGTCAGGTAGCCAAAGTCAGGGTGGATACAAAGGAAATCATCCCAAATGTAATCGTTGCAACTTGCATCACCGCGGGCCATGCACCAGGGGTAACTGTCATCGGTGCAACACGCCAGGCCACGCGGCAAAGGATTGTAGAAGCTTATACCCAGCCAACCAAAATCGTCAGCAATCGCAAGATCAACAGAATCAACGCCAGCAACAGCAGCCGCAGGGTAACAACAAAGGGTGCTTTCAGTGTGGAGCTGAAGGCCACTTCAAGAGAGATTGTCCCCAGCTGAACAGGAACCAGAACAACAATAACAACAACAATCAGGGGAATGGGAACAACGGAGGTAACAATGGCAATGGAGCAAGGGGTCGTGCGTTCGTTATTGGTAATGGAGAAGCAAGGAACGATCCCAATGTTGTGACGGGTAAGTTCCTTCTCGACGACTTTTACGTTACTGTCTTATTTGATTCGGGTGCTGATACTAGTTATGTGTCCCAAAAAGTTAGTCAACTGCTTAAGTGTACCCCAACACCTTTGAACCTCAAACACGCTGTAGAGTTAGCTAATGGTAAAAGTATAGAGGTCACACACGTAGTTAAAGGTTGTAACCTAGTACTTGCTGATCACACTTTCTCGATCGACCTTCTTCCTATCACTCTGGGTAGTTTTGACGTTGTCATTGGGATGGACTGCTAATCCCAACACCAAGCTGAGATTCTTTGCAACGAAAAGATTGTCCGTATTCCGCGCCCCGGTGGGGAACCTCTTATAATTCGTGGCGACAAGAGTGGTGCTGTCGTGAGCATCATTTCTTCTCTTAAGGCCCAAAAGTGTTTGCGCAAGGGCCACACCGCCTTTCTGGCTCTCGTTACTGACACATCGAAGAAAGAGAAAAAGATAGAAGACTTTCCGGTTGTACGCGACTATCCTGAAGTATTTCCTGAGGAACTACCTGGCCTTCCGCCTCATCGTCAGGTCGAGTTTCAAATCGAGTTAGCTCCTGGAGCGGCACCCATAGCTCGTGCACCGTATCGTTTAGCTCCATCAGAGTTGAAAGAGCTATCTACGCAACTACAAGAACTCCTAGATAAGGGTTTTATTCGTCCTAGCTCTTCGCCCTGGGGAGCTCCAGTGCTATTTGTGAAGAAGAAAGACGGTACGTTCAGAATGTGCATCGACTACCGTGAATTGAACAAGGTGACTGTGAAGAACCGCTACCCTCTTCCACGCATTGACGATTTGTTCGACCAGCTACAAGGGTCGAGCTACTATTCAAAGATCGATTTGAGATCAGGATATCACCAGCTGAGAGTCCGAGAAGAGGACGTCTCTAAAACAGCCTTTAGAACCCGTTATGGACACTATGAGTTTTTGGTCATGCCTTTTGGGATGACAAACGCACCGGCGGTCTTCATGGACTTGATGAATCGAGTGTGCAAGCCTTACTTAGACAAGTTCGTTATTGTCTTCATCGATGACATCCTGATCTATTCGAATAGTCAGGAGGAACACGAGCAACATTTACGACTTATTTTGGAACTTCTTCGAAAGGAACAGCTGTACGCCAAGTTTTGAAAATGTGACTTCTGGCTTCATGAAGTCCACTTCTTAGGCCATGTAGTGAACAAGGATGGGATTCACGTTGATCCATCCAAGGTGGAGTCAAACAAGAGCTGGCCTGCACCCCGTACGCCAACGGAAATTCGCCAATTCTTGGGATTGGCAGGTTACTACAGGAGGTTTATTAAGGATTTTTCCAAGATTGCACAACCTCTTACTTCACTAACGCAGAAGGGCTTTGTTTATCGTTGGGGAAACGCACAGGAGTTAGCGTTTCAGCACTTAAAGGATAGACTTTGCAGTGCACCTATTCTTTCATTGCCAGAGGGCACAGACGACTTCGTGGTTTACTGCGACGCATCCATTCAGGGTCTTGGCTGTGTATTGATGCAGCGGGATAAGGTTATAGCCTACGCCTCACATCAACTCAAAGTTCATGAAAAGAATTACACTACACACGATCTAGAGCTGGGAGCGGTTATTATTGCACTTAAGATATGGCGACACTACTTGTATGGCACCAAGTGTGCTATCTACACTGATCACAGAAGCCTCGAGCACATCTTCAAACAGAAGGAACTCAACATGCGACAGCGACGATGGGTCGAACTGCTGAATGACTACGAATGCTCGATCAGGTACCACCCGGGCAAAGCCAATGTTGTGGCTGACGCCCTCAGTCGAAAGGACACTGCGCCTAAGCGCGTACGAGCTTTACAACTTACTATACAATCTAACCTTCCTTCTCAAATATGAAATGCTCAAGTAGAAGCATTGAAACCAGAGAACGTCAGGGATGAAGCCCTACGCGGTTCAAGGCAACGCTTAGAACAGAAGGAGGATGGTGCTTACTACGTAACAGGACGCATTTGGGTCCCACTTTATGGCAACCTACGAGAACTTGTGATGGATGAGGCACACAAGTCTCGCTACTCAGTGCACCCTGGTTCGGATAAAATGTACCACGATATCAAAACCACGTATTGGTGGCCTAGTATGAAGGCCCACATAGCAACGTACGTTAGCAAGTGCTTGACTTGTGCGAGAGTCAAGGCGGAATACCAGAAACCTTCAGGCCCCCTTCAACAACCAGAGATACCACAATGGAAATGGGAGCAAATTTCCATGGATTTTGTTACTGGCCTGCCTAGATCTCAACGTGGTAATGATACTATTTGGGTGATCATGGATCGACTCACAAAGTCTGCACACTTCCTGGCTATCAAAGAAACGGATAAGTTCTCCACTCTAGCAGAAGTATACCTCAAGGAAGTTGTCTCGAGGCACGGGGTGCCCATCTCTATCATCTCGGATCGAGATGCACGTTTTACATCAGAACTATGGCAAGCAATGCACAAGTCCTTTGGCTCAAGGCTAGATATGAGCACAGCTTATCACCCGCAAACGGATGGGCAGTCGGAACGTACCATCCAGACTCTCGAAGACATGCTTAGGGCATGTGTAATTGATTTTGGCAATAGCTGGGAAAAGCATCTGCCACTTGTGGAATTTTCGTACAACAATAGCTACCACACCAGCATTAAAGCTGCTCCGTTTGAGGCATTGTACGGGCGTAAATTCCGGTCACCTCTTTGTTGGGCAGAGGTGGGGGATAGTCAGATTACTGGTCCAGAACATGTAGTGGACACAACAGAGAAAATTGCTCAGATACGACAACGAATGGCGGCAGCTCGTGACCGTCAGAAAATCTACGCCGATAAGGGCAGGAAACCACTAGAGCTCCAGGTTGGGGAGCGTGTACTACTCAAAGTTTCACCCTGGAAGGGTGTGGTTCGTTTTGGGAAACGGGGCAAGCTTAACCCACGATACGTTGGACCTTTCGAAGTTATTGAGAAAATAGGAAAGGTGGCCTACAGACTGAACTTACCAGCAGAACTCAGTGCAGTTCACGATGTTTTCCACGTGTCGAATCTGAAGAAATGTCTGTCAGAAGAGACCCACGTAGTTCCTTTGAAGGAGCTCACGATCGACGAGCAGTTACGATTCATCGAGGAACCTGTTGAAATCACGGACCGGGATGTTAAGGTCCTCAAGCGTACTAGGATACCCCTCGTTCGAGTTCGTTGGAACTCACGTCGCGGCCCAGAGTTCACCTGGGAACGCGAAGATCAGATGAAACAAAAGTATCCCCAACTGTTCGCAACCGGTACAACTACTACTGAGACTGAAGCTACGGAATTTCAGGACGAAATTACAGATCAACGGGGGGAGGATGTGACACCCCAGGAAAACCAGGAAAACCGTGCAACTTAACTAGCTTCCTTAGTGAGTACGTGCTAAATTTCGGGACGAAATTTCTTTCAACTTGGGGATAATGTGACAACTCGTATTTCCAAACCAATCTTTGTACTTTGATGTAATGTATGTGTACGATATGTGACTTTATGAAAGTGAATGTTTATGTGAATGCTATGTTATTACGTGCTTGTGTAATGTATGTATGATATAAGCGCACAACACACACTCGACCGCACAAGCCATTCGGGCTACACAACTGTACTCGGACTCTTGGAGCAGCCCAAGTGTGGGTTCGGCCCATCCCCTTAGTCGATTAACACATCGGGGTGTTAGCACCGTCTCACACTTTATCAAAACAAACAAACCTACAAACCCTAGTGCTCTCCTCTCTCTCTCTCTCTAAGCCGACGGCTATCCGGATCCTCTCGAAGTCCTTGTGATTCCTACCTTACTTTCGGTTAGTATATGATCATTATCGTTATATGATTATTATTGTTTGACTTTGATTACTGTTATAACTTGATCGAATGACAATATGGCTAAGTGTTTGATCTTGAATTGTTTGATGTAGAATAGGTTAGTAATCGGTTATATTTATGATCTTTGGATTGATATCATTGACTAATTTTTGACACCATGAATATTATTTGTTAGTGGGTGATGATTGTGGACATATGATTGAATCGATGTGTATGGCTTTCTTGAAATCATGTGAATGTCAGTATGCATGGGTTGTTTAAAAGTCAATTCCATTAAATATATATGCATCAGTACATGTGTTCATACATTTTAACAAGGGTCCAATCATCTTATGGCATTCAAGACTTGATGTCATCATGGGTAAGACCTTATGAATGGAAATCAGATTGTGTGTGTGTCGATTAATTGAGTTGTCGGCTAGTATGCATGTATCGGCCATGTGATCTCTGTTTTAGTTCCATTATCAAGTTAGGAAATTAGTAAATTACTACATATCATAGTTTGGTCCAATAATCTTTGAGATGATTAAATGGTGGTCGGCCATTGTAGGTTATTTCGATAATGATCATGTGTGGTTGTTGTTCATCATTATGATGTTAGAGTTATGTGAAACATTCGTTAAAAGTAATGATTTGATCGATATGGTTTGATTAGAATCATTAATCCTGTTGATTGATTTTTATGCAAATTATGGAAACTATTATAATGGTCAAATGATTAATTGGAATAGATGTAACTGATTGCTAGAATCACGAAAGTTTGTTAACCAATCGTACAAGACCCTTAGTCGCATAAGGAGACCATTCGCACAAGCCTTGTCAGTCGTACAAGACACCTCCAGTCGCACAAGAGTTACTGGACCGCACAAATTGAATTGTTGTTTAACTGTTGGGCCGGGTATGTTTGGGCCAGATTAATTCAACCGCACAAGAGTACTTGACTCGCACAAGATGATTTGTTTATTGTTTTTGGGCCGTAAGTTATATGCATTGGGCTGGGTTTTAATGGGCTTTAATGGACGACTCGCACAAGGCCATTTAAGCTTGTGCGAGCCCAATCTTGAATACGCTATTAACTGTTGAACGTGTTGATGTATGTTGCCATGACCCGTACGTGTTTCTTATTTGCTATCTATGTGATACTTATGTGCTTAACTCGAACGTGAACCTGACTTGTATAATAACCATGATAGGACGTGGTTGACCACTAGCATTTACACTTGGCCTTTCGTTTACCTACCGAGCAATCCAAGGTGAGTTCACACTCTACAAAGCATGGGATTCCTAGGGGTTGGGAATGGGGTTAAGGAATAAGGATTCCTCGTCCTTTCTTGGGTAGGACAGTAATGGTTCAGGAATGTAATTCCTCGTCCTCACGGACAGATAACTATACTAGACCAAAACTCTCTATCACGAAGTCCCTCCTTTTTATATCGACTTAATCGCCGGGCCAATGGCGAGCGGGTCATTAGTTAGATAGCGCTATTTAGGTCTGACAAGCCTCACACCGTGCCGCAGAGGACGGGCGTGAACTAATGGATCTTGGGCACGTCAATGCTGATAGACATTGACAGTTTCAGGGCACTTAAACATGACTTCAGTCAGTAGTCGATATGGTAACGAGTCTAGTGGATACATGGGGTAGCCCCCACGGCCGAAATGCCAGATAACTATCATGGGGTAGCCCCCACGGCAGGATTGCCAGAGTAAATGGGTTAAACAAAGGGTTAAACAAATCACGTTTTCAACTATGGGGTAACCCCCACGGCAGGAACGCCAGTTAAAGGAAACTGTTTTTGGAACAACTTAAAACGAACACCCAACCGTGAACTCACTCAACTTGTTGTTGACTCGTTACTACATGCTTTGCAGGTCTATAGGTACTTAGCTGGAGCTTGCACAAGGGAGAGTCGTTGTGGGACATGGACAACTATGTGCCATGTTAAACATTTGGATATTTGAACTCTTGATTTGGTTTTAAACATTATGCTTCCGCTCATAACTTAACTATGTTTGTTTTGGACACTAATCACGTTGGTTGGACTTTTACAGTTAATTATATACTTGTTCGATATGATTAGTGGTTTGATCCTGGTCAGTCACGCCTCCAAGCGGTGATACTCCGCATGTGGATTTTGGGGGTGTGTCAATGATGATTTTTCCCGGTAACAGTTCGCCGACGACGGTGGAGCCGCTGCAGTGGTGGTGATATTCGGGTCAAACCCGGTTGATTCGGTCAACACCTGAGTCAACTCGGGTCAACAGCAGGTCAACACAGTCAAAGCAGTCAACAGTTTTGGTTCGGGTCTTTCAGGAGGCTCGGATCAGGTGCAAGATGTTCGGTTCAAAGCAACTCGGTCAAACCGAGCGAGTTAACTCGGTCAACTCAGTCAACTCAGAAGGTTCGGGTCGGACGGTTCGAAGCAACTTATGAAACGGATCGGATCGACTCAGTCAAACTGAGTCAACCCAGTCAACTCAGCGAGTCAACTCGGTCGGCACATTCAAAACGAGTCAACTCAGTTGAAAACAACTTACGGACATTCCGAAGGAACGGACATTCCGAAGGATCGGACACAACTTATGGTCAAATCGGACGACGGACGAATACATAAACAAATCGCCAATCCGAGGAATTACTACGACGTTTAGACGATATTTCGACACGAAATATAAATGTGCTATCGATAACAAATTTCGGATGTTTATAAACTTATAAAAACTAGTATGTTTTTATTTACCAAAAAGTATACTTAGTAAATTTTTATAAAAAGGTTTTTATAAAAATGAAAGGCTTACTTTTACTAGTGGGCTATATTATATAAATGGGCTACTTACACTTAATGGGCTACTTACACTTAATGGGCTTAGTTTTCTTAATGGGCTTAACTTCATTATGGGCTTAACATAAATTCATGGGCTAAGCCCAAACACCAAACATATGGGCCAAAGCCCAACACTATTCAAGCCCAACACTATTCAAGCCCAACACTATTCAAGCCCAACACTATTCAAGCCCAACACTATTCAAGCCCAACACTATTTAAGGCCCAACACTATTTGAGGCCCAACACTATTTGAGGCCCAACACTATTTGAGGCCCAGCACTATTTAAGCCCAACACTATTTGAGGCCCAGCACTATTTAAGCCCAATAACTTGAAAACATAGGCTTGGCCCAATGATACTATTATTGGAAACACAACTATACAAGTGATACATACAAGACACGAGATTCAGCGGACGAGATCCGACTATACAAACTCATTCATCGAATACACAGTTAACGAACATTTGAATAACTCATTCATCGAATACACAGTTAACAAACATTTGAACAACTCATTCATCGAATACACAGTTAACGAACATTTGAACAACTCATTCATCGAATACACAGTTAACAAACATTTGAACAACTCATTCATCGAATACACAGTTAACGAACATTTGAACAACTCATTCATCGAATACACAGTTAACGAACATTTGAACAACTCATACATCGAATACACCGTTCAACGAACAGTATAGACATACAAGTCTTACACACAAATAAGACACAAGACTTGTACTCAAGTTATTACAAAGACCGAAGTGTCTAACAAAAATAAGAACATTTGTAGGTCGCCACGCTATTCAGGACGACCGCACGTGAGATCTTATTTTCATCTATTCACAAGACGCGATACTGTGAGTTCATGTTCCCCTATTCATTTAAATGTTTTACAACTTTACAACTATCGGGGAAGATACATGTTCAGAGTATGTTAAAGTTAGGTAATGAAACACCATAGATCATGTGCGAATTAGGGCCATACTATAAGCACCATTAATCCAGTTTGGACCAAGGAACAAAGGACTAGATCTATTGGGTTTTGGCGAGCCCCACTCTTGGTCGTGGACCCATACAGAAGAGTGCGTTTGTGTCCCAGTCGATAGGAATCGGCATAAAATCGTCTAGGGTTGGTTTGCTTCCTATTTCGACACACATATTAATGTCCTTGCAAAACATTAATGATCAACGATTTCATTGACGCTTTACATACTACAACTCACATTTTTCATACATCGTTTACAACTAAATTGCATGAATTCACCAACTTTTGTTGATGTTTTCAAACTTAACATGTATTTCAGGAAATTAGTGGACCTGGCAGACATTTCAGTCAAGGAAAGCAAGTATCAAGACTCCATGCCACCATTTGAAAGGTTTGCCCGTTATATACCGCCTCTTTGCGATGATATAGTGGTCAAAGCCTTGACATTTTAAGACTTACATTTTGATGTATAGAACGATGAAAACGCATTTTCATTTGATGGTTTGTAACAAATACATTTAACTTATGTTGCGTTCTTTCGAAACAATTATGACAATGGCATTGGAGCTTGTTTTTATTCATTTAGTATTGTTCACTTATATTGTTATGCAATGAGAACCGATCAGATCACACCTCGTGTTTCCGCTATGAGCGGGTGTGACATCCAGTTTGCACGTGTTCACATTATTTAGACCCAAACTTCGACGAGATTTTAAAAACTCAAAAGGCACTAAGCCAAAAATGAGTCAAACTGGAAGGGTTCAAAACCTTATAACAGAGGGTTCAAAACCTAGTAATCAATCATCTTAGAAGAGATTTTATTATATCGAGTCTTGGTTGCGTTGCGGATCTGATCAAGTGTGACATCATCAAAAATGTCATCATGTGACATCAATGATGACATCACAACATTCTTGATGATGTAAATCAGTTCTAGAAAGTCAATACATTCACAAAAGACAAAATTTAGTTAGGTTCGCTTGAAATTGTAAACTTGATAGTTCGCTTGAGTGGTCCGCTTGAAGCTGACATGTATATTTCAAGCGAGACCATGAGTACTATAT
Source organism: Helianthus tuberosus (assembly GCA_030545235.1). NCBI lineage: Eukaryota > Viridiplantae > Streptophyta > Magnoliopsida > Asterales > Asteraceae > Helianthus > Helianthus tuberosus. The sequence goes on from CM060406.1 coordinate 124,025,312, forward strand.
ATAGGATAGTGATATTGTCATTTGTAACGATTTTTCAGATTTGATACCGAAGTGATGCCGGTATTTCTCGTGAATGTAATAGCTGTTAAATCATTATACAAGAGGTTTAAAGTGATAACCAAGCTGTTTCAAAGTCCGTTTCTTATTTTCCGCATCTGAAACTGATAAAATCTCTTCTGAACGACTCGTTTGGGTCTCAAATCGATCCTACAAGTGGTATCAGAGCTCAGGAGGAAGAGATCTTGCCAAAACAGCTTGTTTTCGTCATTTTTTTTATTTCTACACCATTCTTTTTCAAATTTAAAAATGTTTCACGGTTAAAATCGGCTCAAACTTTCACATATAGTGCGTAATCATGTTTAAACGAATCCTGGAAAGTTTCATCATTAAAATCGATCTAAAACTTGATTTTTTCGGTATTCTCGCTTGAAATCTGTTCGGTTTTGCTGACGTCATTGACTGTTCAAGCGAACATAACACCGTGAGTCCGCTTGAAAAGGACATCTCGCTTGAAAATACACCGTGTCCGCTTGAAAAAGACTGTTCGCTTGAAAATAAATTGATCTTTTGCTTGAAAATACCCTTTGGTCTGATTCGCTTGAAAAATCTTTCTGAGTCTGCTTGAAAACAATGACCGCTTGAAAAAGTGTATCGAGATCATGTGAAAGAATATTGTATTGAGTCCGCTTGAAAACAATGACCGCTTGTCAGTCAGTTGGAAAAGGAAATCCCATGACTTGTGTCAGTCTACATTGTGAATGCATGTGATTTTATTAGAGATATCATTGAATTGATCGGTCTCTTAGTCAATTTTTCCAGAAGTATCAGATTGCATGTGATTCTCGTAATTTGTCATAGCCCATTCAGATTTCTTGAACAATTAAAATTGTCGGTTTAGTGGATTTAACGGCCCAATGAAAGAGTCTTGAAAGTTGGTGAAATTTGAGCATGTGAAAATATGATATTGTAGTAAATGTTGTCGGTTCATGTGAATGGTTATTAATACATCTCGGTCCAAGTGTTTTAATCATCAGAGTTGTCGGCTAGAGTTGATCCGGCCCATGTGATTCATATAGTGACCCAATCAAAATTAAATTGAAAGTCAAAGTTTGTCAGGCCCATTTATCAATTGGTTAAAGAGATGAAGCCCATGTGAAAAACTATCCGGTCCATTCATTCAGTTTGCGGAATACATTAAACAAGTGCACAAATCTTCGACACGAGTCCTAGATAGATTCAATCATCACACACTTTTACGTATTCAGTTCATTTAAACTGATCGTTTGCTTGTTTGTTTCAGGTGTTTTACGAGGTGAACCAGTTCGTTTGAAAGCTTGTTTGAGAAATTCTTCGATACCGAAACATGGATTCTGAATTCTACAACGCATTTGCTTCAACCCTGATTACTCCGACTACCATTGCTCGGAACATGAACTCAGAAAATGAGACTGGAACTACACAAAAACCCCCCGAAACTTATGGGAATTGAAGAGTATCATGGATGGAAAAATTGTTTTGAGAATTGGGTTCAGGCAAACCATTTAAAAGCATGGGAAAGTATTGAAACCAAGTATGTTAGACCACAGTCTGCATTGAATGTTGACAAAATCATCTCAGAATTTTCAAACCAAGAAAGAGATAGTTATAAAGGAGAGAAATTGATGATAAGTCTCTTACAACAAGCAGTTAAAGAGGATATATTTGTTTTGCTTCAGCATGATGGTAGTGCATATTCAATCTGGGAAGCACTCAAAAAGAAATTCGAAGGAAGTATAGAAATGCTCAGAAGTAAAGCATCTCTGATGAAGAAGGAGTTTGAGTTGTTTACGAGTATGCCCGGTGAAACTACAAAGACTCTCATTGAGAGATATTGTCATCTTGTGCGTACCATGTCTCAGTTGAAGATTACTAAAACTCCAGCAGAATGGGTGGAAAAGCTAGCTGACGCTTTACCGCAGAAAGAATGGGGTACCTATCTCATGATCTTAAAGAATTCTGGAGAGTTTAGCAGGTTGTCAATCGGACAGTTTATTGAAAAACTTGAGGCACAGGATCTAGAACAGCAGAAGATTGCAAGAATGAACAGCTCAAGTCAAGATATCAAACTGTACTACAAGGGAAATGTTCAAACTGTTGAAGCAAGTCCAAAGATCCAAACTTCGTTTAGTGTAGGAAATCAATCTGGAACAGGCATTCAAAGTTCAGTTAACACTAGTGGGTTTTCAAGTGTTAATCCTCCAAGTGTTCAAAGTGCGAGTGTTGGTCATGGGCATATGATTCAGTGCAATGTGGCATTGCATCTTCAAAATGGTCAAAACTTTTCTGAAGAAGTTGTGAAAAATCATATGGGCCTATTGGTTACTGCTTTGGAATCTTATGAAGGTTTGATAGCCGGAAAGATTGGTAACCCGATGTTAACAAAGGAAGATTATGACCAAATAGATGCAGAAGAGTTGGAACTTATGGATATAAAATGGGCTTTGGCGAGTGTTCTGAGAAGAGCTGAAAAGTTTAAAATGATTACAGGACGAAATGACTTTTTGGATGCTCATCTTTCAGCTTTAGGTTTTGAAAAATCTAAAGTTACTTGTTTTAAATGCAGGGAGAAAGGTTATTTCAAGAGAGAGTGCAAGAACCAAGAAGCAAGTGGAGCAAAGAATCCTTTTGGAAAAGATTATTACTATAGGAAGTCTATATATCAACAAATCACTGTTCAACCGCATCAACACAAGGAATCTCAAACTGCACATGGAAAAATGATCGAGGATGCAAACAAGAAAGCTTACTATGGCATCATTGATCAAGATGATGAGATAGTGGCAGATGGTTTTAGCTGGAACATGTTTATTCCAGCTGATCCCAATGTTAAAGCTTTTATTGCTCAGATTGTACAAAAGCCAGAGTTGATGAAGGAGTGGATGGCTGTGATATCGGATGATGAGGAGAGTCAAGATGGAAAATCTGTTTCTTCTAAAAGCAATGATGGTGATGAAGAAATTGAACAGATAAACTTTGGAAAAACTCATTTATCTTCTGACAGATTTGATTTCTATTTTGCAGATAAATTGAAGAAACTTAAAGAGAGCAAAGCTGCAAAAGATTTGAAAGAAGTCAAAGTGATTGAGAAGATAGTTGAAGTGGAGAAAATAGTGGAAGTTGAGAAGATGGTGGAGATAGAAAAAATACTTGAAGTCACAAAACCTTGTCTTACTTGTTTAGAGTCATGTAAACAATGTATAGAAAAAGATGAGAGGTTTAGTGAGTTAGAAAAGTTGAAAGAACAGTTGTTGTTTGATGTAAAAAATTTGAAAGAGTCATACGATGTATTGAACAGAACTGTGAATAGTCTGGAAAAGACTAACTCTGAAAGAGAGAAAGCTTTGAAGATGTTGAATGCTACCATGATGTCAAAGCAGAAAGAGATAAATTTTTACATTGAAGAATGTGCAAAATGGAAGCAAGAGTTGGAAACTGAGAAAGCTGAGAATGAAAGAATCAGAAAATTGCTGCGAAGTTATACAAGTTGTGATTACATTATTGATAGAATTTATCCAACGGTTGAAGGTTTTGAAGCGTTTGACGACAAGAAGCCGAAGAAAAAGGATACTGGTAAGAAACAGAGTGTTAGTTATAACAAGTGTCCGCCTCCAATTTAGGAAGGGTATTCGCCTAGAAAACCGAATGAGGAACAAGTAAAAAAGGCGGTCAATATAAAGTTAGAGTCCGAGTTAACTGATGTATTACCAGACAACATTGACATCACATTCACGGCATCCGACACAGATCATGAGTCCGAATTAATAAAAAGAGTGGTCGATCAGGTGTTGGATAGGGATGAGGAGTCAGAGTTAAAATCCGAGTCTGAAAGTTCGTGTCAGTCTGTCGGAAGTTCGAGTTCGTCCGAAAAGAGTTCAAAATCATCGGGAAAACGGGTTTATAGTAAAGAATTTTTGTTGTCAAAATCAAATTTGTATGATGAAACATTTGAAGTTGCTTATACTTTGAAAGATTCTGACAAATTATATTTTGATAAAGAGTTTCCAATAAGAAGTGTTAGTTTTGACATGATCAAAAAGGTTTTTAAAATGATAGAAATTAATATTTCTGAAATGAAATATTTAAATCTTACTGAAAAACCTAAAAAATACACTTCAAGAGTTCAACAACGATTAAACAAGAAAAAGAGTTACAATTCTGATTCTGGTTTTCAAAAGAAACCAAACCATAATGGCAATTTCAAAAGGAAAGGTCTTGGTTTTATTCCTCCAGAAAATTATAAAAATGAAAAATTTTCTAAAAATTCAAAATTTGTTTCAGGTCCATCTGCTGAAGAAGAGAAGAAGAGCTCTTTTTGGAGACAATCAAATCAAGAATTTCTTGCTGAGAAGAAGAATAGTGAAATTCATCTGAGAAGAGAAACAAGAACCTGTTTTAGATGCAATGAAGTTGGTCATATTGCATGGAACTGTCCCAAAGCAACCAACACGAAATAGGGAGTCTCAGATAAACTCAAAGATATTGTTGTTAATAAAACAGAACCACCAACTGAGAAATTTAAAGTGTTTAAAAATTCAACATATGAAGTTGGTGAGTGTTCGAAAAAGTTTTACAAGAAAAGAGGAAATCTTGACAACCAAGCTTGGGTTGTTAAGAAATCAGATGTAAAATCTGGCAATGAATCTGATTCCACAAAGTCAGATGAGCCACAGTCTGAGATTAAAATTGATGAAAACTCGATACCTCAAATGGATTATGAGAATTTTCCACCATTGAGAGCTGAAAATTTTAAATCAAAGATTGGAAAAGTTGAAATCTCAAATCAATTTTATTCTGAAAAGAATGAATTTGATGTTGAAAAAGTTTTTAGTGGAAATGTTAAAAAGATTTTTGGGAAAATGGTCGAGGGAAAGGCAAAAGGGGTAAAGGAATTTTACGAATCAAAGAAGGCAACTTACAGCCCAACCCCCAATGAAGTTGAGAAAGTTACACCCAAAGCAGGATAGGCTTGGGTGTCTGTGTTCTTTACTTGAAAAGCCTGACTTGCCGAAGCTCCCAGGTTGGTAAGAGTGGAGCAGGAATCGGCATCATTCTTGAATTGATTGGTTGGTAAATCTACATGTGATATCTTTATATTGTTATATGTTGTTTTACAAGTGGTTATGGTTGGTAAGTGAACCTGCAAGTGGTTGAAGAAGGTTTTCGACTTACAAGTGGTAAATCAGGGACATTAAGTTGTACTTGATTTTCTACAAATGATTGAGGAACGATATGATGAATCCCTAATTTTACAAGTGGTAAAATCAACAAAACTTATTTTCCAGAAAAATCATTTTGATTAAAACAAACTTAAGTGTTTTGAAATCATAATGAGAAAATAGTTTTGTGTAAGGGGGAGTTCTGATTGTTTATGCCAAGTGGATGGCGAAGTGAAGTGATTCGATATCGGTTGTCAATTTTCTTGTATAGTTTGTGTTCAAATTTCATAAAATGTGTTTGCATTTTAGGGGGAGTAAAAATTTTCAGAAAATCCAAAAACATTAGAAAATTTGAAAAAGTAAAAAACATGATAAAATCCAAAAACGAGTTTTGTTGTCAAAAAGAGGAAATGATAGTACATCAGTGGACTATCACAACATGCTAAAGAAATGGAAAGTTAAATAGTGATAAACGGTCTCACTGATGATGTGCCAGTAGGTTTTTGCATATTTAGTAGATTGTGACGAGATATAAACCTAAATTCAAACTTGCTTAATTCGTGGGTAACATCTCTCGGATATATGGGTAACCCCCGAAATCTTGTTTGAAGGACCCCTCTTTCTGAGATACTAGGTCTTTATGCTTAGTGATATCTGGGGTATTATCCCGGGACTTCTGATTTTGCGGAAGCAATGGCCTAGTCCCCGGAGAATACTTTTCGCTTGCTTGAAACATAACGCCGCCCTCAGCAAATTGATGAAACAATAAAATTGATAGTCATTGCTGTTGTAAAAAAGATCCTCTAAAGGGGACACACCAAAAGTCGAAGCCGTCATCTCTCTGCTGAACGGAAGTTCTGACCTGAGCTCTCACGGTCCTCGCAATTTAACCCCTTTACAGATATCATCTAGGTATACTCACCTGTAAGACTGAATATTGGGATCTGGATACGAGAGTATATTCTGAGGTGGGACACACGAATAAGTTTAAGTATCTTAAGACATAAATCTCGTATCTTGAAACAGTTGAACTTTGTGTGAAAATTTAAGTGGATCAGTATACTGACAATCTAAGTGAATCGTTTAGAACTTAAAATGTTTAAAGCTTAACGGTGTTGGTGATTTGTCTCATAAACTGATATGATCCTCTTACACAAACTCACAAAAATAGTGTCTGTAAATATTTCTTTACTACATTTTTTTATATATTCAAAAATTCCAAAAAGATTTTTAGTGTGTTTTAGCATAAATTTTGAAAAATCCAAAAAGATTTTCGACAACTGGTATTGGAGAGCTGATTTTCAACTGGTATTTGAAAAATCCAAGTGCTAAACATGATGACAAATTGGTTTGGGAGAGTGTGTTTAAATGAGAAAAGTTTTTTTTATATGTGTATACAAGTGGTCATCTGAGATTTCTATTAATGATAAATCAATCTGGATAAATTTGAGAGGGAATCTGAATTTATAAATTTGTCAAATGTTAAAATTTGTGAAATTTATTTCTGGGTTAAGAATGTGCAGGTTATTTGATTTATAGAGAGCCAGGTTCCGATACCTGAGGACTTTGTAATTTTAACAATGCCAGACTGCGATCCCAGTATATCGAAAGGGGGAGTCTGAAGACATCTGAGTAGAGATTGTTCGTGGGGAGTCTGTTGATGCTACTAGAGAGAGAAGGATTTAGAGTGAGACAAGAATCAGGACAAGATTTTGAAAGCACAAATACTGATAAAGACTGAAGATTGCGAAGACTCGACACTTAAGACTCGTCAACATCTGAGGGGGAGTCTGTTGGTGCATTCATCTGTCGACTTCGTCTTATATCGAGTCTTGGTTGCGTTGCAGATCTGATCAAGTGTGACATCATAAAAAATGTCATCATGTGACATCAATGATGACATCACAACATTCTTGATGATGTAAATCAGTTCTAGAAAGTCAATACATTCACAAAAGACAAAATTTAGTTAGGTTCGCTTGAAATTGTAAACTTGATTGTTCGCTTGAGTTGTCCGCTTGAAGCTGACATGTATATTTCAAGCGAGACCATGAGTACTATATATAGGATAGTGATATTGTCATTTGTAGCGATTTTTCAGATTTGATACCGAAGTGCTGCCGGTATTTCTCGTGAATGTAATAACTGTTAAATCATTATACAAGAGGTTTAAAGTGATAACCAAGCTGTTTCAAAGTCCGTTTCTTATTTTCCGCATCTGAAACTGATAAAATCTCTTCTGAACGACTCGTTTGGGGCTCAAATCGATCCTACAAGAACGGATGATTAATTTTCGAAGCAGATTTGGATTTTGTTTTTAAAATTCTAAACGCAAATCAACTAGCGTTGGGGTCCTAGAAAGTTATAGTCTAGGTCAAAATTTTACTAATAACCTAATTCCCTATAACCTGGCTCTGATACCAACTCTTTTGTCACACCCCGACCACGTAAAACAACAAACCGTGGCGGAAACATCGGGGAGTGTTGTAACAGAATTATTGTTTCGAAACCATGGATACAAAGAGTTTCGTTTTATTGAATATTAAACATTGTCTTAAAGTTAAACAAGCAAGTCAAACATAGTTTATCATCGTTATTAGATCACTAAGGCCTCGTCCAGTCCTAAGTGAGCATGCATCCTACTCGCAATCAACACTAAGCAACTTCACCTGAAACATATGTAAAAACAAAGTCAGCAAAGAAATGCTGGCGAGTACATAGTTTTTGTGTGAGTATCAGATTCATGGCTCGTTTGTATGTTGAAACAACTTGTACAACTTCGTTAATTGATATTGGAAAACCTTGTTTTGTAAAATGTTTGTATTGTAAATGAATAACCAAGTCAAAATAGATTGGTCATAATTTATAAACCTCGATTCCATGAATCTTAACCCAAAACATTTGTTTATGTAAACCAAATCATAAATCGTTCTTGTAATAAAACTCGTATGGTTTATATAATTTCATAAACATCGTTGTATAATATTGTTTAACTCGTTCTCGTTATAGAACATCGTTCATTCGTTTAAATCGTTCAAATCATTCCAAATCGTTCAATTCATTCTCTCATTCAAATCGTTCTTGTTTTAATTGTGAAAACTACTTTTGGTCGTCTCGCTAATAACATTCAAACCTTTGTGACTCGTTCATCGTTCAACTCGTTCTTGCATTAACAAACCTCCAAAGGGTAAGTTAACAATCATCAGATTCAGTCGTTACCCACCTAACCCACACATAACCATGGGTCCGGTCTGATAACTGGATTTGTCAGATCCTATGGTACCATAACCTAATACTGGTCGGCTTGATCAATGCTAATGAATGTCATTTGTTAAGTAACTACCACCAACAAGTTCATTCACATTATCGAAATCATTATTAGTTTTGTATAAACCATCTCAATCGTTTTGAAACCATCGTTAGAATATTGAAATCGTTTTGATACATATGAATCACCCTAAAACAATCGAAAACAGTAAAAAGAGGGGATCTATGTACTCACCTTTGGGTGCGTTTTTATACACAATCCCTCAAATTGTTTATTCATCATAAATTAAATAATAATGATGTAAAAATCAAAAACCCACAAAAATACCGAAGTTTCTCCGATACTTAGAATTTTCACCTAACTTTGAGATTTCTCGAAAAGTTATTATTTTTGATTATTTTGGTGTATTTGTATATATGTACTCGAGCGTAACACACATAATCTTGTCAAAACTAACACATGATCATACACATATTGCAAAACACATAGCACATTATAACACATAAAATAACCCATGAACAACCCATTCTAGTGTATGTTGAAAAACACTTATTTTAGCATTTCGGTAACATTTTTGGGCGTCGGAAGTCACGTATGACTAACCAAACACCAAGTAAACTTAATATAAGTTAAATTACTTACTTTTATAGCAAAAATATCATTTTGGTTACTGATCTAAAACAGTTTTGTTAAAGTCCTCCGAAAAGGCGATTTTTGACCGTTTTACCGCATAGTTTCGCATCAAACGTTACCCGGACCATCCCAAATCGAAACGACTTGAAATTTTAACATAACCCATGTTATTTAATGAATAAAATAATGGTTATACTCATGATAGTGCAGGTCTTAAACAAAGCATATAAATCATGCAAATTTCACATAATTTACCACTTTTTAAGCTATATGTACAACATGCAAAGCTATCAAACCTATGTCAAAGTTTCATGCCACTATAATACATCAAATAATATTATTTTTAGTGTTTATAACCAGATCTAAAACATTTTTTGTCATTTAACCATTTTTCATCATCTCTTGAGCTTTACATCATCATATTTTCACATGTACAAGTGCCTAAAGCATACCATCACAGCAACATCATTTTTTTATGAGTTTAAAAGCATCAAATATGAGATTTATTTGCCGAAGTAATTTACATTTAACATATCACCCATAAATCACCAAATACTTGCATTTTTACCACCATTCAAGAACATGTAACAACATAGACAAGTATTTAACAAGAAATCAAACTTCAAGACTCACACACACATATTTATGTACGGTTTATACATACATATATACATCACCGTTTTTATTTGTAACAAGACCCATTTCATTTAGATTTCAAGTTTAGTGAAAATCCCAAGATTCAAGAGAAACTTCAAATCATCAAGAACAACCAAGAATCTAAAGTATGATTTAAAAATAAGAGTTATACCTTCAAGATTCAAGTAGGTTGTAGGGTGAGATTTTGATGATAGGAAGCTTGTAATCACTTGACAACACTTGGAAACACCTTTGATTCTTTACAACTACTTGAAATATTGTTGAAAGGGAACTTGAATCTTGATGAATAAAGTTGCAAGGGATGAAGATGGATGAGAGAGGAGAGGGGACGGTTTTAGAGAGAGGATAGAAGGAGAGATGTTGAGTGTTCTTGGATTGCTTGATTTTGTAGGATTATGTAAGAGATTGCAAGATATGGAAAGATTTCAAGAAGCAACACTTGTCCAAGTTGAATGAGAAGTGGCAAGAATGTAATGTGCACTTGTCTTTCATACATATACATGCGACACATACATATATGTATAAATTTTTTTATATAAATATGTTATATGTAGGCTAAAACGGGTGTCTAACTGGATACCGGGTATTTTATCTAGCGTTTAAATCCCGGTTTATGGCGTTCTAAATTATTTTTATTATTCTATAAAAATAAACTCGCCAAAATATTACTGAAATAAATTTCAGTTGCCAAGACTGGCTGCGTTGTCTGCGTTTTGCCGTAGAAGCACTGTGTCGCGCAGAAACACACGGTACGCGCTTAAACTTGAAAAATAACGTTTTTAAGCGTTTTAATTTATTTTTCAACACGGACCTGATTAAAAATAAAATTTTAATCATAACAGATTATTTTCAGGATTTAAATATTATCCGGGCGGTCACCAGTGTTCGTTTCGCAGTTTTTGTCGTAAATAGCTCTTTAGTTCAAATAAACATGTTTTTGCCATACCGAATCCTTTGAAACTTATTTCTAAGTTATGTAAAGGATATTTAGGGTATGTTTGGCTTATGTCACAGTTCCGGAGTGTACGTCACGTTAAACTGATTGCATTTATGCACCAGTTTGCGAATAAACTTCCAGAAAGTGACTTAAAGCTTGCAATCGGAATCGAATCAAATTGTAAAATTATTAAACAAAATTGCACATATAATAACACCAAAACACATATAATAACACCAAAGCACATTTTTTTATTGATAACTGACATTGTTTTACATTATACGATGATTACAGAACACAGTTGTCACATTTCGGGTGTCATTTAATATAGCAAGGTAGTAATTAAATATAATTAAATCGTTAATCTATTATAAATAATAAACATGATAAATAAGGGCTTATGTGACATTAGATGAGGGCTTGGAAAATGATGTGGCACTATCTAAGACAACCTAAAATTTGGTTTTGGCTCCAAATGTTCCGTGTGATTTCCCCTTATTTCGCGAGATCCGAATGGCAAAAACCGACCCGATTTATTGGATCATATATATACTCTATTATTTTCGATAATATACACAAAATCTCAGTTGGTTTCTCTCTCATCAAACCGCTCATCACGGAAACTAAGAAACCGTTGGATCTTCAAGAAGTTCATCCTATCTTCATCAATATCGTCTTTGTTAATCTCACAGGTATTGATAAATAATCTCTTTTTTGGTGTAGTTTGTTCATGTTTTTATGTTTAAGTGTTGAATTCCATCTCCAATTTTTGTTCGGAACCCATTTATGCAACAATATTCTTAACGTTGTTAGTGTATTCATCTATGTCTTTTATGTTTTCAATGAATCGTTGATTTTTATTGAGTTTTTGTTGCCACCTATACCAGAAGGACTTGTGATACTCGGCAGTGTATGTTCTTTTTTTGAGCCGATTAATGTTTAGTTATAATGCATGTTATGAGATTCATCTATAAGTTTATAAGTTTAAAAAAAACTGATCGGGAAATCCTAACGTTTGGTTTACGAACCCTCATTCTATCCGATCCTCCGGTTTAGGTCCGGTTTATTAACATAGTTACCTATGTTAGGTGCCGTTTGATTCCGAGATCTCTAGCATTACTTGGTGGTTATCTTAGGACTTCTGAGCAATCTCAAGTGAGTACATAGAACCCCTCTTTTACTGTTTTCCAAACATTTTGGGGTGAAACACATGTGCCTACTTGTTACTTTCATGCTTTCCATGTTTTCACATCATATACCTGCTATGTTCGTTAGTACATTATAGTACGTGATTTCATTACATTACATGCTATGTATGCTCATCCAGCATATGAACACATTATACTACATTTTGAACCGTTGTAACTATTTGACTATGTGAACCGTCGTAACCCTTTGATTATATGAACTGTCACACCCCCAAAATCCACTCGCGGAGTACCACCGCTTGGAGGCGTGACATGACCAGGATCAAGCCACCAATCATATTGAACATAAGTAATTATATCAAAAGTCATTCATCAATACGATAGGTGTTTACAAAACCAAATATAAACAAGTGTGTAGCGGAAGCATTACTGTAAAACCCATCATAAGTTTAAGTACAAAAAGTTATAATGTTTGACAACACATTCACGATCCAGGTCCACAACGACTGTGCCTCCCGTGCAAGCTCCAAAAGCACCTATGGTCCTGCAAGGCATGTAACAGAGAGTCAACAACTAGTTGAGCGAGTTCACAGTGGGTTGTTTAGTAATAATGTTCGTTTCATAAATCGTTTGTTTGTTTAGTAACCCATGTATCGTTATCAATTACATCGCGGCCCTCCAGGCATGTTTGCGAAGATTAGTGGGGGTTTCCCATGTATTGTAGACTAGTTTTATTTGTATCGCGGCCCTCCAGGCATGTGTGCGAAGATTAGTATAAGTATCGCGGCCCTTACAGGCATGTTTGTGAAGAACAGTTTCAGTATCGCGGCCCTTACAGGCATGTTTGCGAAGAGTAGTTTCAGTATCGCGGCCCTTACAGGCATGTTTGCGAAGAGTAGTTTCAGTATCGCGGCCCTTACAGGCATGTTTGCGAAGAGTAGTTTCAGTATCGCGGCCCTTACAGGCATGTTTGCGAAGAGTAGTTTCAGTATCGCGGCCCTTACAGGCATGTTTGCGAAGAGTAGTTTCAGTATCGCGGCCCTTACAGGCATGTTTGCGAAGAGTAGTTTCAGTATCGCGGCCCTTACAGGCATGTTTGCGAAGAGTAGTTTCAGTATCGCGGCCCTTACAGGCATGTTTGCGAAGAGTAGTTTCAGTATCGCGGCCCTTACAGGCATGTTTGCGAAGAGTAGTTTCAGTATCGCGGCCCTTACAGGCATGTTTGCGAAGAGTAGTGGGGGCTTCCCCATGTATCACTAGTCTAGCAGTATCTATATGTGACCTTTCCCAACCGAGGCCAGTAATCCATAATTCCCAATAATAACGTAAGTACAGATAATCATCCAGTCCCATTCCCTACCCCGGGAATCCCATGCCTTGGTAAGAGTGTGAACTCACCTTGTTTTGCTCGGTATGCTAAGTATGTGCTCAAAGTGAATCAATCACGTCCTAGAGTATGCACGTATACATAATCAGTTTGTGTTCAAGTTGTGCATGTATAAACATGGAGCACGTAATCACAATCATATACAAGATGGTTACACTTAACAGCAGTTAAATATTCCAGTTAACACTTAACAGAATTAACCCAAGTTACTGTGCAGATTAACTGTTCGGCGAAACACACATAATGGCGAAACATAACAGTTGGCGAAACACAATAGTTGGCGAAACACATTCAGTTTCGTCGTGGCCTTGTTTGGCGAAACAGGATTCTAATTCGTCGATGACTCTTGGCGAAACACATTCTGTTTCGCCGAGAGTCCTGTTTCGCCGGACAGTTCAGTTTCGCAGACATCAGTTACAGCAGATGCGAATAACACATAAACCCTAATCATTCTAGCAGCCGTCATCAATAACAGAAATCATATGAAGATCAATGTGCATATCGAATCATCATAAATCAACCATCCAAGAATCATTGTCTAGCATAAACCCTAGTTTATGTGTATAGCATATCAAATAACATACAACATCATCACATCAATCCCTATCAAGATACTAATGTAATCAGAATTAAGCCATATAAACAACATTCAGAACCGAGCATTCGATTGTGTCAAGTTTCGCATAACATTTATATATATCCTACTACATCATACATAATCGAAATCTATATCATCACCATCATACTCTCATCACAGTAGTAACACACATCAATCATATGCACCAGCAAGAATCTATATAATACAGAAACATAGAATCGATTAACAAACACACACTAACCGATTCGAGATGAAGGAACAAGGATTTGAGAGCTAGGGATGATGGTGAACGATGGTTGTGGCCGTATCGCGCAGAAGAGAGTTCTAGGGTTTCTTATTCGCCAAAAGTGTGAAGACAGAAGTCGGTTCACGTTTTAAAATACAGATTTACTTACTGGGCCCGTAGTGGGCCTCGGCGAATCAATGGGCCAGCGAAACAGCCTGTTTCGTCGAGATTATGTTGACGAAATGGATCCTGTTTCGTCGGGGTGTTCTCGGCGAATCAACTTCTGTTTCGTCGGGTTCACCTATGTGTTAACAGTTTAAGTTTTCTAAACAGTCTCATGATATACAACCAAGCACAATTTCATGCAAACACAATGCGTTTTATCATATCATAACATGTACAGTTACAAGTCAAATAAGTCAAACAACTAACAGTCAAAGTCAACGTGCATTTAATGCGAAAGTGAAAGTCGAAAACTCGAGTTGTCACATTATCCCCAATTTGAAAGAAATTTCGTCCCGAAATTTAGCATGCGGTTACTGAGGAAGCTAGTAGTGTGACGTTGTTTACCTGTATCGTATCGCGGCTCCCCGAGCAGGTTTGCGAAGATTACTGTTTTTCTTGGGGTGTCACATTATCCCCCCGTTGATTTGGAATTTCGTCTCGAAATTCTGCATTGGTAGCTTCAGCCGCAGTAGTAGTTACATTGGTTCCGAATAACTGGGGATATTTGAGTTCCATTTGATCTTCACGCTCCCAGGTGAACTCTGGGCCGTGGCGGGAGTTCCAACGAACTCGTACAAGAGGGATTCTCGTGTTCTTGAGGACCTTAACATCCCGGTCCGTGATTTCAACTGGTTCCTCGACGAATCGCAACTGTTCGTCGATAGTGAGCTCCTTCAAAGGAACTATGAGGGTCTCATCTGACAGACACTTCTTCAGATTCGACACGTGAAAGACGTTGTGAACTGCGCTGAGTTCAGCTGGTAAGTTCAATCTGTAGGCCACCTTGCCTATTATCTCAATGATTTCGAATGGTCCAACGTATCGGGGGTTGAGCTTGCCTCGTTTTCCAAAATGAACCACACCCTTCCAGGGTGAAACTTTAAGTAGCACTCGATCCCCCAACCTGGAACTCGAGTGGTTTCCTGTCTTTATCGGTGTATACTTTCTGACGGTCACGAGCTGCCGCCATGCGTTGTCGTATCTGAGAAATCTTTTCTGTAGTATTAACTACGAGTTCTGGACCTGTGATTTGACTATCACCCACCTCTGTCCAACAAAGAGGTGACCGGCATTTACGTCCGTACAATGCCTCAAATGGAGCGGCTTTAATGCTGGTGTGGTCGCTGTTGTTGTACGAGAATTCCACAAGTGGCAGATGCTTTTCCCAGCCCTTGCCAAAGTCAATTACGCACGCCCGAAGCATGTCTTCTAGAGTTTGAATAGTGCGCTCAGACTGCCCATCTGTCTGAGGGTGGTAAGCTGTGCTCATGTCTAAACGAGAGCCAAAAGATTTGTGCATTGCTTGCCACAGTTCTGAAGTAAAACGTGCATCACGATCAGAGATAATAGAGGTGGGCACCTTGTGCCTCGAGACCACTTCTTTTAAGTAAATGTCTGCTAAGGTAGAGAACTTGTCTGTTTCTTTGGTAGCCAGGAAGTGTGCAGACTTTGTGAGTCGATCCACGATCACCCAAATAGTATCGTCTCCGCGCTGAGATCTAGGTAAGCCAGTAACAAAATCCATGGAAATTTGTTCCCATTTCCATTGAGGTATCTCAGGTTGTTGAAGTGGTTCTGACGGTTTCTGATATTCTGCCTTGACTCTCGCACAAGTCAAGCACTTGCTGACGTAAGTAGTTATGTGGGCCTTCATGCTAGGCCACCAATATGTAGTTTTGATATCGTGGTACATTTTATCTGAACCTGGATGTACCGAGTAGCGAGACTTATTAGCTTCATCCATTACAAGCTCGCGTAAGTTGCCATAGAGTGGGACCCAAATGCGTCCTGTTACATAGTAGGCTCCGTCTGCCTTTTGTTCCAACCGTTGTCTTGAGCCGCGTAGGGCTTCAGCCCTGACGTTTTCTGATTTCAATGCTTCTACCTGAGCATCTCATATCTGTGTAGGAAGACCAGACTGAATAGTGAGTTGCAATGCTCGTACACGCCTAGATGTAGTATCCTTTCGACTGAGGGCGTCGGCCACCACATTGGCTTTGCCCGGATGGTACTTTATAGCACATTCGTAATCGTTCAGTAGTTCAACCCATCTACGTTGTCGCATGTTCAATTCTTTCTGCTTGAATATATACTCAAGACTCCTGTGATCGGTGTAGATAGTGCACTTAGTGCCATACAGGTAATGTCGCCATATCTTGAGCGCAAAAACAACAGCTCCCAGCTCTAAATCGTGTATGGTGTAATTCCGTTCGTGAATCTTAAGTTGGCGCGAAGCATAAGCAATAACTTTATCCCGTTGCATCAACACACATCCAAGACCTTGGATGGATGCGTCACAGTAGACTACAAAATCGTCCGTGCCTTCAGGCAATGAGAGGATAGGTGCGCTACAAAGTTTGTCCTTTAAGTGCTGAAACGCTGTTTCCTGTGTATTACCCCAACGGTAAGCAACACCTTTCTGTGTCAGTAATGTAAGCGGCTGTGCAATCTTTGAGAAGTCTTTGATGAACCTTCTGTAATAACCCGCCAAACCCAAGAATTGGCGTATTTCTGTTGGTGTGCGAGGTGCAGGCCAGTTCTTGATCGAATCCACCTTGGATGGATCGACATGAATCCCATCCTTGGTTACCACGTGGCCTAGAAAGTGGACTTCACGAAGCCAGAAGTCGCATTTTGAAAACTTAGCATACAGCTGTTCCGTTCGAAAGAGTTCCAAAATAAGTCGTAAATGCTGCTCATGTTCCTCCCGATTCTTCGAATAGATCAGGATGTCATCGATGAAAACAATAACAACTTGTCAAGAGAAGGTTTGCACACCCTGTTCATAAGATCCATGAAGACCGTAGGCGCGTTCGTTAGCCCGAATGGCATGACCAAAAACTCGTAGTGACCGTAGCGAGTTCTAATTGCTGTTTTGGAGACGTCCTCATCCCGGACTCTCAGCTGGTGATATCCTGACCTTAAGTCTATCTTGGAGTAGTAGCTCGACCCTTGCAGCTGGTCGAATAAATCATCTATGCGCGGAAGAGGATAACGATTCTTCACCGTCACCTTGTTCAGTTCGCGGTAATCTATGCACATACGAAAGGTACCGTCTTTCTTCTTCACAAATAATACTGGAGCTCCCCAGGGCGAAGAGCTAGGACGTATGAAACCCTTTTCCAAGAGTTCCTGCAATTGCTTAGACAGTTCTTCCAGTTCAGTTGGAGCTAAACGATAAGGTGCTCGAGCTATGGGTGCTGCTCCTGGAGCGAGCTCGATCTGAAATTCAACTTGACGATGAGGCGGTAACCCAGGTAACTCTTCAGGAAACACTTGAGGAAAATCG
Source organism: Helianthus tuberosus (assembly GCA_030545235.1). Taxonomy (NCBI): domain Eukaryota; kingdom Viridiplantae; phylum Streptophyta; class Magnoliopsida; order Asterales; family Asteraceae; genus Helianthus; species Helianthus tuberosus. The sequence goes on from CM060406.1 coordinate 124,042,875, forward strand.
CGTACTACAGGAATATCCTCAATCTTTTTCTCTTTCTTCGATGTATCCGTAACGAGTGCTAAAACAGCTGCGTGGCCCTTTCGTAAACACTTCTGAGCCTTCAAGAAAGAAATGATGCCACTCACGACACCACTCTTGTCGCCTTGAACTTCGAGAGGTTCTTTACCAGAACGGGGAATACGAATGATCTTTTCCTTGCATAGGATCTCTGCTTGTTGTTGGGATAACCAATCCATACCAATGACGATGTCGTAACTATCGCAACGTTGAGGTCATTACTAGTATCACCCTGACCAATCACGAACACTCGACCCCTGGCACCATTGCCGTCGTTATTACCCCCGTTGTCTTCCCTAGTCCCCGTTTCCTTGGTTGTGGTTCTGATTCTGGTTCTGATTCAAACGTGGGCAGTGTCTTTTGAAGTGACCTTCAGCACCATCTGATAACATCCCTTGTTACCATGCTGTTGTCGCCGATTCTATAGATCTTGTGGCTGTTGTTGTTGGTTCTGGTTTGCAGGACGTGAGTTTCTACCATCTTTGGCTCCATGGCCAAGCTTGTCGCATCATTGACAATGAATTCGGTTGCGTCGCCCGCTGTGGTGCAAGTTACATCGTTTGCGCTTAGGGTGGTTTCCCTTGTATCCACCCTGCCCTTGAATACTAAATGTTGCTGATCAGGACTTTAGTTGTCATCGACCTTTCACTGCTGTGCCTGGGACGGAATTGTAGTCGAACCCTTGCTAGAGGTTCCATCCCACTTTCATCCATTGTTACTGAGGGTAGCAGAAGTAGTTGAAGTAGTAGTGGTAGTAGTATCGCTGATACGTTGAGGCAGCTTGTTCTGTCCCACTGCCTGGTCTGTGAGACGATGAGCAAGATGAGTAACATCTTGAATAGTAGCAAGTTTAGCCGTCTTCACATGGTTTTGAATTCCTGGTACTAAGCCTTTGAGGTACAGCTCAAAGCTCTTTATGGGAGGATCCACCATAGTTGGACACAAAATTGTCAGTTTGTTGGATCGTTATCGTGCACGCTTCTATCTCTGACCCCGTCATCTTCATGTTAAAGGACTCCACTTCCAACTTGTGGATGGCATCATAACTACTGTATTCACGTTTGATAGGTTCCTTAAAATCATTCCATGGGGTGGCATTAGCAGCCGCCAGCTCCAACATCGTAACTTGCGCGTTCCACCAAGTTTGCGCAGTGCCTTCGAGAATATCAGTGGCATATTTCACCTTACGAGCCTCGGGTCATTCACACATTCGAAGACCGATTCGAGTTCCTCGAACTAATGGAGGAGTCCAGCAGCTCCTTCAGTGTCGCTGAAAGTAGTAGGACGACAGTCCATAAAAGTCGTGTATGTGCACACAGGTGGCTGAGCGTGTTGACTTGTCGTGTGCGTAAGAGTAATCAAAATTAAGCACAAGTGTTGAGTTACAAGAGTAGGATCTAAAAATCCTGGAGTAAGTGGTGATGGCAGGTTACACCTCCTGTCTGGGCAGCTGCGAGTGCTGCAGTAACTTGTTCAGTGACCGAAGCCGCCAACTGGGCTTGAGTTAGGTTAACGCGTCCACTCATGATCTTGACATCAAGGAGGACATGTGTAAGAGAGGTTCGCGAATAGTGCGAAGAGAGTGAGCACACAAGTATTCTCAAGCAATAACGTATAGTAGGTTCTGTAATCTGAGCATACCACGAGCAAAGTTCTATGTAATTCTAGCAAGTAGGTAAAGTAACATGAATAGTAGTACCTATGATGTTGAGCCTTGCACGTGGAGCGAGGTGTCGTTGTGGATCGTTGAGCACTGTACTGGTTATAGTCTGGTTTCAATAAAAACGTTTTTCCCTTATTAAAACCGAGTTCTCTATAACCAATGGCTCTGATACCAATCTGTCACACCCCCAAAATCCACTCGCGGAGTACCACCGCTTGGAGGCGTGACATGACCAGGATCAAGCCACCAATCATATTGAACATAAGTAATTATATCAAAAGTCATTCATCAATACGATAGGTGTTTACAAAACCAAATATAAACAAGTGTGTAGCGGAAGCATTACTGTAAAACCCATCATAAGTTTAAGTACAAAAAGTTATAATGTTTGACAACACATTCACGATCCAGGTCCACAACGACTGTGCCTCCCGTGCAAGCTCCAAAAGCACCTATGGTCCTGCAAGGCATGTAACAGAGAGTCAACAACTAGTTGAGCGAGTTCACAGTGGGTTGTTTAGTAATAATGTTCGTTTCATAAATCGTTTGTTTGTTTAGTAACCCATGTATCGTTATCAATTACATCGCGGCCCTCCAGGCATGTTTGCGAAGATTAGTGGGGGTTTCCCATGTATTGTAGACTAGTTTTATTTGTATCGCGGCCCTCCAGGCATGTGTGCGAAGATTAGTATAAGTATCGCGGCCCTTACAGGCATGTTTGCGAAGAACAGTTTCAGTATCGCGGCCCTTACAGGCATGTTTGCGAAGAGTAGTTTCAGTATCGCGGCCCTTACAGGCATGTTTGCGAAGAGTAGTTTCAGTATCGCGGCCCTTACAGGCATGTTTGCGAAGAGTAGTTTCAGTATCGCGGCCCTTACAGGCATGTTTGCGAAGAGTAGTTTCAGTATCGCGGCCCTTACAGGCATGTTTGCGAAGAGTAGTTTCAGTATCGCGGCCCTTACAGGCATGTTTGCGAAGAGTAGTTTCAGTATCGCGGCCCTTACAGGCATGTTTGCGAAGAGTAGTTTCAGTATCGCGGCCCTTACAGGCATGTTTGCGAAGAGTAGTTTCAGTATCGCGGCCCTTACAGGCATGTTTGCGAAGAGTAGTTTCAGTATCGCGGCCCTTACAGGCATGTTTGCGAAGAGTAGTTTCAGTATCGCGGCCCTTACAGGCATGTTTGCGAAGAGTAGTTTCAGTATCGCGGCCCTTACAGGCATGTTTGCGAAGAGTAGTTTCAGTATCGCGGCCCTTACAGGCATGTTTGCGAAGAGTAGTGGGGGCTTCCCCATGTATCACTAGTCTAGCAGTATCTATATGTGACCTTTCCCAACCGAGGCCAGTAATCCATAATTCCCAATAATAACGTAAGTACAGATAATCATCCAGTCCCATTCCCTACCCCGGGAATCCCATGCCTTGGTAAGAGTGTGAACTCACCTTGTTTTGCTCGGTATGCTAAGTATGTGCTCAAAGTGAATCAATCACGTCCTAGAGTATGCACGTATACATAATCAGTTTGTGTTCAAGTTGTGCATGTATAAACATGGAGCACGTAATCACAATCATATACAAGATGGTTACACTTAACAGCAGTTAAATATTCCAGTTAACACTTAACAGAATTAACCCAAGTTACTGTGCAGATTAACTGTTCGGCGAAACACACATAATGGCGAAACATAACAGTTGGCGAAACACAATAGTTGGCGAAACACATTCAGTTTCGTCGTGGCCTTGTTTGGCGAAACAGGATTCTAATTCGTCGATGACTCTTGGCGAAACACATTCTGTTTCGCCGAGAGTCCTGTTTCGCCGGACAGTTCAGTTTCGCAGACATCAGTTACAGCAGATGCGAATAACACATAAACCCTAATCATTCTAGCAGCCGTCATCAATAACAGAAATCATATGAAGATCAATGTGCATATCGAATCATCATAAATCAACCATCCAAGAATCATTGTCTAGCATAAACCCTAGTTTATGTGTATAGCATATCAAATAACATACAACATCATCACATCAATCCCTATCAAGATACTAATGTAATCAGAATTAAGCCATATAAACAACATTCAGAACCGAGCATTCGATTGTGTCAAGTTTCGCATAACATTTATATATATCCTACTACATCATACATAATCGAAATCTATATCATCACCATCATACTCTCATCACAGTAGTAACACACATCAATCATATGCACCAGCAAGAATCTATATAATACAGAAACATAGAATCGATTAACAAACACACACTAACCGATTCGAGATGAAGGAACAAGGATTTGAGAGCTAGGGATGATGGTGAACGATGGTTGTGGCCGTATCGCGCAGAAGAGAGTTCTAGGGTTTCTTATTCGCCAAAAGTGTGAAGACAGAAGTCGGTTCACGTTTTAAAATACAGATTTACTTACTGGGCCCGTAGTGGGCCTCGGCGAATCAATGGGCCGGCGAAACAGCCTGTTTCGTCGAGATTATGTTGACGAAATGGATCCTGTTTCGTCGGGGTGTTCTCGGCGAATCAACTTCTGTTTCGTCGGGTTCACCTATGTGTTAACAGTTTAAGTTTTCTAAACAGTCTCATGATATACAACCAAGCACAATTTCATGCAAACACAATGCGTTTTATCATATCATAACATGTACAGTTACAAGTCAAATAAGTCAAACAACTAACAGTAAAAGTCAACGTGCATTTAATGCGAAAGTGAAAGTCGAAAACTCGAGTTGTCACATGAACCGTTTGTAACTGTTGAACCGTGTGAACCAGTTGTATCTGTTGACATGATTTACATTTGACAATAGACATTTGACTATACATAAACATTTCTACAATTGTTAAACATTACATCTTGGTGGTTTGGTTTGAGTAAGTGATTTAAGTAACGATGCGTGTGTAATATGATACAAGCATGGTGGATACGCCGCTGGTACTTCCTATATATAAGTGTCTGTATGGTATTACATATCGTAGCGTTATTTGAACCATTTCAATTTGAGACATATAAAATTTTATACAAATAACATACTTTTCACAAGACATTGATTTACAAACAACTTATCTTATACAAACTCATTTTACATGGTTATTCATTTAACCATACATTATTCTCTTATTTATACATATCATCTGATCTTATCGTTTTTCAAATGATTTACAAGACAAAGCAAATTACAAGGTTCATGACTAAACATTTTCTCAAACATAAGTCATGAATTCTGTTTTCACAAAACCTATGTATCTCACAGGCATTTTTATGCTGACGTACCTATTTTCACATGTGTTTTCAGGAGATGATGCATAGGACTTATCAAGACATACTTAGGCGGACCTGTGCCTTAGTGACATAAAAAGATGCAAGACTAGTTAATTATGTTGTACTTCTTTATTTGTTAAGACATTGTAACACTTTTAATCAATAAAACAATATTTCAATTTCCATGTGTTATGAAACAATGATTCTGTTACAACACTCCCCGACGTTTCCGCCACGTTTGGTTGTTCCACGTGGTCGGGGTGTGACAGAAAATGACTTAGGATTAATCCTAATCTTAATTGTTTTCTTTTTGTTTGTTTCTTTTGTTTGTTTTGACAGGATCAAAGACATTATGCCGCCGCGTGTTATAGGCCAAGGTGGAAGAGGAAATGCCCTAGTCTTGACAAGAAATGACCATGAAGCCGGGCCATCCCATCGGCGAACACCATCAACGAACCTTAGCTCTAGTCCTCATGAGGATTGGGGAACTTATTTAGAGCCTACGAGACGCTCTGTCTCGCTCAGTTCCTCACCATCCTCTCATGATTCATTCGGGCTGCATCAGAACAACGAGTCCGACCACTCTCACCATTCCTTCATCCCATTGCAGCGTTCGGGTTCTCACCGTGCCTTCCAAGACCCGACCCCATATTTTTAAAGCCGGTTCAAACCAATAAACCAGGTACAAGAACCAGAGGGTCCAAACCCTTTGGGACCAGTTGACCACTATCCTGAGATGTAGGACATGGAGATGGACGAAGATCCCGATCCGGAAATGCCACCATCTATGACGCCCACGCATCCCATTGAGATATCCAACGGATCATCCTTTCATGGTTCGCCTTACAGGGGCCCAGACATTTTTGCTGAAAGGTGGGCTACATACAATTCAGAGTATACTCCCCCTCACCACAACTCACCACAACACCAACAGGTCCCTTCAGAGGACCCACATTTTCAGGCGGTCACGGCACCGCCACTGCCACCACTAGAGCAGCAACTGCCTCCAGAACCACCGAGGCGTAGAAGAGGTGCACGGATGTCCGTGCATGGGGGATTTCATTTCAGCACCCCCCCAACACTCCAGCAACAGCAACTACCCGCCGTTGTATGAAGACCCGCAAATGGGTGGGCCTTCAAACCCAGTTTCTGAAGTCGACTCAGCACCAGTCGAACCAGCACCACAAATGGGTTATGATAACCCAATTCCTTCTTACCCAGGTGCAGCTGCCTTTTGAGCAGCCAGCCATTGACCCGTAACTCGAGGCAGCCAACTACAATGCTCTCTACCCTGGACCCTTTCCAGCTACGTACCCAACTCGGTACCCCGCATATGGGTATCAATACCCACCACCTCCTCAGCCACAACATCAGCAGCCGCCGCAGCCGCCACAAATCCAACCACCGCAGCAGTAGGAAATCCTTCAGCGGCTGCACAAGGTGGAGCAAAAGGTAGACGAGGAGCGTAGGAGCCGCTGCGGTCTACTAAAGGGTTTGGCAAGCCTTATAAAGGGGAAAAAGATGAGGGATTATTAAAATCCTCATTTATTTGTTTTGTAATTTTTAAATTTCAATCAAGTCCCTGCGTGGACATTTTTATTTATGTAATTGGTCCCTGCGAGGACTTGTATTTCTTATTTTAGTCCCTGTGTGGACAAGTTATTTATTTAAAAGTCCCGTTTAGGGCAGCTATGTACTTCTTTCAATTTATGGAATGTTTTAATTTATAATTTCATTTGTCATTATATGTATGAATATATTATATAAAACAAATCAAAATATCATTCCAATTTACAATTGATCTGCCATTATATATTAAAAGAAAATCTTAAAGGTATAACCTAGCCTATATGTCATTTTAGACATGGCCCTGATGGTAAAACCTTTTTAAGATTCAAATCCTTGTTAACATCTGAAAACATGTTAGCACTCCTGACAAATGCGATTCGATAAAATCACACTAGTCATCCTTGTATTGGATTTTTCCAATTCCTTATCCTTACCTAATTTAAATATCCATTAGTGACGAAATGCCTACGGGCCATATTCATTGTCCAATAAGACAAAAGACAGTTGTAGTCTACGACTCCCTGTCAAGAAAAGGTGATGAACTATGTTCAAACCTTAATGCCTCGATCTTATAAGATCATGGCTTATAACTTAAAACTGTCCTTATGACTAGGCCTTTTGTGCCGCTCTAATATCTTTAATGATTTTTTTAACTGAGGATAAATTATAATGAAAATACTAAATAAATATGACTAACAAATTAACCAATATGGATTATAGTTACCATGGTTAATGAATCTTCAAAAATGATGATTCCATAATAACCTCTGAATAAATTATTGTCAATTATTTTATAGCAATCAAGCTTCAGCATGTCTAAATCAGAAGAGGTTAACAGTCATCCGAGGGAGAGAAATGATACCACCATAATGAATGTAGCTGGTGCAGATTTACAAGCAATGATAGATAATGCTGTCACTCGAGCCATGGACAGACAGTTCAAAGAATCAAGTGGTACTCGTAGTAGGACCCAATCCGTACCTCATACAAAACAACCTTCCAAGACACACGTATCTCATAAGGACGATTCTCATCATTCATCAAATCAGAGAAGTGTTCCATCCAAATGAATTGTGCTCAATCAGGAGCCACGTGTTAAGACATGCTCTTACAAATACTTCGTCTCTTGCAAGCCAAGGGACTTTACAGGAGAAAAAGGAGCCATTGATTGTATGACTTGGCTCGATGAGATGGATACTATGGTTGATATCAGTGGTTGTGCAGAATAGCATATTGTGAAGTTTGTTTCACAATCATTTAAAGCTGAAGCTTTAGCTTGGTGGAGGTCGTTAATTCAAGCTACAAGGAAGATTTCATTGTATAACTTATCCTGGAATCAGTTTGTTGCATTGATCAAGGAAAACTTATGTCCTCAACATGAGGTAGAGAAAATCGAGACTTCTTGACTCTGGTCATGAAGAATTTAGACTATCAAGCCTATGTTACAAGCTTCAACACCATGTCCCGATTGGTTCCTTATTTGGTCACACCGGAACCGAAATGTATAGCACATTTTATTGGAGGTCTAGCTCCAGAAATCAAGGGAATTGTGAAAGCATCCAGACCTACCACATACATGTCAGTGGTAGACCTGTCTCTATCTCTCACACTTGATGCTATCAGAAACCTGTCTGTCAAAGTTTCTGATGAAGGAAAGCGAAAGCGGGAGGATGAGAGTTCTCATCGCTCCTAAGAAATGAAAAGGGAACTCTGAGCATAAGAAGGGTTCTGGGTTTAAGAAGGATACCCAACAGACAAGTGAGAAGCCCAAACGCAAAACCTACCAGAAACATCATTTTGGGAAGTGTAGATTTGAGTCGAAATCGCAGTCGCAGTCAAAGCCTAATGGATGTGGGATCTGCAAGTCCAAAGAGCATAAGACTTTGGATTGCAAGAAAATGAAAGATGCAACCTGTTATGGTTGCAACGAAAAGGGGCATATTAAGACTAACTGCCCTAAGAATCCAACAAAGCCTGAAGAGGCTAAGAAGACCAATGCTTGGGTCTTCCAAATGAATGCCCAGGTGGCTGTGTAAAATGATAATGTTATAACAGGTACATTCCTTATCAATGATGTATATGCTTGAGTTTTGTTTGATTCGGGTGTAGATAAGTCGTTTGTAGACAATAAATTTTGTAAACGGTTAATCTGCCTGTTAAAACCCTAAGCATAAAATATGAAGTAGAATTGGCCGATGGTACCATAGAGACTGCTTCGACAATCTTAGATGGATGTTTCGTATCCATTAGGAACCACTCTTTTCCACTGTCTTTACTTCCGTTGAAATTGGCAGGATTCGATATAGGGATAGGTATGGATTGGTTATCTTCTAACCAAGCCCAAATTGTTTGTGATAAGAAGCAAGTGGTTATCAAGCCTCCTTTTGGTGAACCACTTATAATACAAGGAGATATACAGTATGGGTTGCCTAAACAAGTGTCTATGCTTAAGGCATCGAAGTGTTTGAAGAAAGGTTGTGTCATTTACATGGCACAGGTAACCATTGATGAACCAAAGCCCAAGATCGAAGACATCCCTATTATTTCCGAATATCCAGACATTTTTCCTGAAGAGCTACCTGGGTTACCTCCAGATAGGCAAGTGGAATTCAGGATCGATATCATTCCTGGAGCAGCACCAGTTGCAAGAACACCCTATCGATTGGCACCAACTGAGATGAAAGAATTGAGAACATAGTTGGATGATTTGTTGGAGAAAGGTTTTATTCGACCTAGCTCGTCTCCTTGGGGAGCGCCAATTCTGTTTGTGAAGAAGAAAGACGGTTCAATGCGTTTATGTAGTGATTATCGCGAGTTAAACAAAGTTACAATCAAGAACCGATATCCATTACCCAGGATCGACGATCTGTTCGATCAACTTCAAGGAGCAAGCTACTTTTCCAAGATCGATTTGAGGTCAGGATATCATCAGCTGAAGGTCAGAACCGAAGATGTGCATAAGACTGCATTCAGAACTCGATATGGTCACTACGAGTTCTTGGTGATGCCTTTCGGGCTCACTAATGCACCTGCAACATTCATGGATCTCATGAATCGCGTTTGCAAGCCATATTTGGACAAGTTTGTCATTGTTTTTATTGATGACATACTTATATATTCAAAGAATCAAACCGGTCATGAAAAAATCTCTGATGTATTCTTGAACTCTGTCACACCCCGACCACGTGAGACAACGAAACGTGGCGGAAACGTTGGGGAGTGTTGTAACAGAATTAATTGTTTCAAATCCATGGCAATTGAAGTTTCGTTTTATTAATCAAACATGAAAGTTTACACTGTTTTAAACAAGAACCAAAGAGTACATATCATAAATTAACTAGTTCTTGTCTCGTTTTAAGTCATTAAGGCACATGTCCGCCTAAGTATGTCTTGATAAGTCCTATGCATCATCTCCTGAAAACACATGTGAAAATAGATACGCCAGCATAAAAATGCCTGTGAGATACATAGGTTTTGAGAAAATAGGATTCATGACTTATGTTTGAGAAAATGTTTAGTCATGAACCTTGTAATTTGCTTTGTCTTGTAAATCATTTGAAAAACGATAAGATCGGATGATATGTATAAATAAGAGAATAATGTATGGTTAAATGAATAACCATGTAAGATGAGTTTGTATAAGATAAGTTGTTTGTAAATCAATGTCTTGTGAAAAGTATGTTATTTGTATAAAATGTTATATGTCTCAAACTGAAATGATTCAAATAACGCTACGATATGTAATACCATACAAACACTTATATATAGGAAGTACCAGCGGCGTATCCACCATGCTTGTATCATATTACACACGCCTCGTTACTTAATCACTTACTCAAACCAAACTACCAAAGTAAAATGTTCATGTCTAATGTAAATCATGTAATGTGTATCCAAAATGTAAGCATATGATGAATAACAATGTACTAAGTATGCAACAAAGGACATACATAGCATATAGTGTAATGTATAACAATGTACTAAGTACGCACACAATGGGCATACATAGCATAAAATGTAATGTAAAACAATGTACTAAGTACGCACACAATGAGCATACATAGCATGTAATGTAAGGCAATGTACTAAGTACGCACACAATGGGCATACATAGCATGTAATGTAAGGCAATGTACTAAGTACGCACACAATGGGCATACATAGCATGTAATGTAAGGCAATGTACTAAGTACGCACACAATGGGCATACATACCATAAAATGTAATGAAATCATGTACTATAAATGTACTAATGAACATAGCAGGTATATGATGTGAAAGCATGAAAGTAACAAGTAGGCACATGTGTTCCACCCTAAAATGTTTGGAAAACAGTAAAAGAGGAGTCTATGTACTCACTTGAGATTGCTCAGAAGTCCTAAGATAACCACCAAGCAATGCTAGAGATCACAGAATCAAACGGCACCTAATATAGGTAACTATGTTAATAAACCGGACCTATATCGGAGGATCGGATAGAATGAGGGTTCGTAAACCAAACGAGTATGGGAACTCATGTAGTATGGTTTAACAAAGCCTACATACTAAATGAAACCTAACATAAGTGCTTACGACCCATTTCGACCCGTTTAGGTAGCTTATGCTACTTTAACGCGTCGTTCGCGTGAAACGCGTTTGGACCGCCTAACTAGTCCTATGACAAGTAACATATGCCTTAACATGTCTAATATTGTTTTCAAATCAGTTTAGATGTCAAAAGTTATGTTACATGTGTTTAAAATGAATTTTGGCATCAAAGGGGTATTTTGGTAATTTACCTAAGGCATATAAACTACCTATCATACAACTACTTAAACGAAGCGACCATAAGGTATAACCTCGGAAGGTTATTCCCTATATACTATGGTCACCTAATGTGTTTGGTCAAATCCTAATGATCGACCAAATGGGTCGGGTTCGAAGGTATAAGCGATTGATTAGATCGCTTACCCTTACGACCCTAAGCACAAAACTAAAAGTGACGAGCTAAGCTTGTTGAAACATGCTTAACTAAACAAGTTTGGTATCAAAACAAACGGTTTTGATACCTAAGAGTAGTTTGGTTACAAAATACGCAAGAATACGTATTCTGGCCGAAACTACGGCTCGTCACTGAGCCTAGATAACGTGGTAATCAGTAGGTATAGTCACTAGGGACTATAACCATCGTGATCACGCTCACATTATGAAGTTCAAACGAACTTCGCATCGATAATTTGTTTATCTAGATCTTTAATTTATTGATTTGTTTTGTTGATTGCGTACAAGTATTTGAAGCACACTAGGAATCCATTCCGTGGATTTTAATTGGTACTTTAAACATTAGCAAGAATCTATCTATAAAGATAGAATTATCTACCAAAAGTTCGATTTCGTTTTCAAGAAAACGCAATATTCGAATTAAGGTACAATAAATTTTAGGATATACGGAAATACCCTTAGGTACCCTATTAAGAATTTATAGTGGTACTTTGGGTATTCGTACAGAGTTGTAACTTACGCCTTGTACTTCGTTTCTTTGGAAGAAACGGGTACTTAGGATTTTTGTGGGAAATCGCAAGAGATTATAAAATGGGAAGATTTTGGGGGGGAAATCTGTTCTTCAAGGAATACGGCTCCTTGATTGTCGGTTTTGTAGGGGATACGTTGTTTATACATGCCATCACATTTGTACATTGCAATGTAAAATAAAAAGATTTATTTCTAAACAACAACAACTGTTTCATGGACCTTGACAACAAAAGAAAATAATACATAAGGTTTGATTATTTCTAAACAACATTGTCTTCTAGTTGATCCGATGCTCATCCCTGCGCTGGATTCGCATTAGCAAATCTTTGGGCAATTTCTTCGGAAATGGCCCATCTCGCCATAGTTGAAGCAAGGACCTGGTGGACAACGAGCTTGAGTAGGATTTACTTGAGGTTGGTTTGGACCACCTTGGTTTGGGGTAAATCGACAAGCATTTGCCAGGTAACCGAGTCGCCCACATGATGCACATAAACGACACTGTAGGTGAGCTAAGTGGTGTGCATTACATTTATTACATATCGGTGCAGTACCGGCATAAGGTTTCCTTGCAGGAGGTTGAGTTGGTTGGTTGCGGGTGTTTTGGTTGGGTTGAGCAGCAATCGCAAAATTCGGCGAAGCCTTACGCTTCTTAGAAGGTTCTGTTTTGCTTTCCTTGGTTTCCTCCTGAACATTTGCTGCTTGTTTCTTGTCGCCTTTCCGAAAAAGTTTGTTCTTTCTGATCTGAGATTCAGTCAAGGTTGCAGCTAGCTCAATGGCCTGCCTAACCGTAGTGGGGTTACTACCAGTAACAATGTCCTGACTGAGTCAGGGAGACCATCAATGTATTTTTCGATCGCCTTATCCAAAGGCGTAACCATAGTAGGACACAACAGGCTCAGCTCCTCATATCAATCAGTGTAGGCTCGATGTTCACCGCTGTCTTGCTTAAGATCGTCGAATTCCCTTTCCAAGGCCCTGAGTTCATGACGAGGACAGAACTCCTTCATCATCGGAGCTCGAAGCTCTTCCCATGTTTGAGCCAGTGTGTTGATGCATTAATGTCTATCGCCTCCGTCAATTCAAACCATAGCTGAAACTGTAGAAATCTAGGATTTTATTGTAATATTTAGATAGAATTAGCAAGGTGGCATTTTGGTAATTAATGAGAAATCTCATTAATTCCAAGGCCTATAAATAGGAGCTTTAGTTGTAAAGTGTAAGACTTTTTGCTCATTTTGGTGATTTAGGAGTTTGGAGCTTAGAGAGAGAAAGTCTAGAGAGAGAAAGTACTCTCTACGTGATTCTTGTATCGTACACGTCATATCTTTCAATAGATTCACGATTCTAGTACGTTATTGTGTGTTCGGTCACGCACGTTCACGGATTACGCACGTCGAACGTTCGTTACGCAATCGAACGGTATCAAAACCGGTCCTACAAGTGGTATCAGAGCTAGGAGCTCGATTGCACTGATCAAACACATTGATTCGTACCAGATTTCAGCAATTTCAGATCCGAAATTCATCTATTTCTTCATTTTTTCATATTTTTCACGTTTTTCACTAAAAATCATCAAATTGAACGAGTTTTTACAGTTCGAATCAGCTGATTTTTTGATATGTTGTGCGAAAACACCTGATCTATAACTCTACCAAATTTCAGATTCAAACTCCTAGCCGTTTAGGAGATATTCGAGTTTTTAGGTCCGACTTCGTCTGAAAAGTTGTGACCGTTTGAATCTGACTGACCGTTTGAAACTGACACTACCGTTTGAGGGAGTGACCGTTTGAGGGTATGACAGTTTGAGGGTGTGACAGTTTGAGGGAGTGACCGTTTGAGAGTATGACAGTTTGAAATTGGTGTGACCGTTTGAGGATACTGTTTGAAACACGAGGTCCGTCTGAAAGTGGTTCAGTTGTTCATGTGAATTGTTTTTGCAGAATCTTGAGATATATAGTCAGCCATTATTGTTGCGGTCCAATTAAAATCCATATCATAAAATTGTTTAGAACTTGATATATGTTCTCGTGAATCAAAATTGGCAGAAACCCATTTGATTGAATCAGAGAACCATGTGAAACTGAATTGTATTTTGATTGTCTGCCATTTTTAATTGACGACATAAGTAATTCACGTGATGTCATTTAATGTTTTTGAAATGAAATATCAATCAGATTTAGTGTGCAATTACAGTTTGTCGGCCACCTAGTCAACTTTATCATCGAAATAAACTTTAAACAAAAGGTCCAATGAAATCTGAATTGAGATTTAATATTGTCGGATATTATTAAAGAATATACATTGATTGAATTCATGTGATTGTCAGAGAGTGTCGGCTCATTTAATTGAAGTCATTTTCATTGTTATTGTCGGCCAAATAGAATTAAGGAGCTGATTAAAAGTTTTCAGCCCAAGATTGCATGTGATATTGAAACGGCCCAATCAAAATTTGTGTGTAAAAAATGTTGTGTGCAGCCCATGTGATGATATCTCGAATCATGTGATTCATTAAATCAAAAGTTTGTGTGTTTGAATTGATTTGTGGTTTGTGTCAGTAGTTATCATGTTGTGTGTGTATGAAATTTGCATGAGATTCATTTTTTGTCGTGTAGTGTTATTAGTCAAGTGGTGAGTCAGAAAGTTGTTATTGTTTAGCTCACTTATCGAATCCCAATTTGATTCAAAGGATATTGTTTTGTTCAAGATTAAAGTGCAACAAATCGAGCGAAAATACAAACGAGTTGTCAACCGATTCTAATTAGTTCTACTTGTTTGTGTTTCAGGTAATTTGTCAAGCATCGGATACTCGCACGAGCGAATTCCCACCTGATCCGTTGTTGTCGGATTTTTGTCACTCAATCGGATATTCATCTGATTCAATAACGAAACATGGATTGTGAGTCGTATCGTGTTCAGAATCCAGCAGATATTGCACAGAAGAAATTTGATAGTTTTACGGGTATCAAGGGAGAGTCTATAAAAGAATTGTTTGACAGGTATTGCCTTCTAGTTGTGGAGATGAGGAGATTGAAGATAACCAAGGCTAATGAGGTGTGGATTGACAAGGTGGCAAATGCTTTACCAAAGGATGAGTGGGGTACTTACCTGATGAAGTTGAAAAACACTCCAGGCTTTGATAATCTGAACCTTAGTGGATTCATTGAAAAGATTGAAGCTCAAGAACTTGAGTTCCAAAAGATTAGAAAATTGAGGTCTGATTCAAGAAAGAAGAGTAAAGTAGCAACAGAATCAGAAACCTACACATCTCAACCTCTCGTACGACAAAAATAATTTTAACTCTAAAAGAACTCACTCAAAATTCTCAAACATATAAAACACAATATTATGATTCAAATTAATGAATCAACTAAACATTTGAGGATTATCTTCCAACTTCTCATCATCTTAACCAAACCAATTGTTCATCTTGTTTAGCCTTTGAGATTTTGAATACCAGCTTTTCAACATCAGTTGTCGAAAATCTTTTTGGATTTTTCAAAAATTAGGATAAAACACACTAAAATCCTTTTGGATTTTGTAATAAGAGAAATGTAATGAAGAAATGAAATATGTACAAACATATTTTTGTGAGTTTGCAAAAGAGGATCATATCAGTTTTTGAGACACATCACAAGCACCGTTAAGCTTTTAATCGTTTTAAGTTCTAAACGATTCATGTTGATTGACGATATAATTGACCTCTTAAGCTCAATCTAAAAACTTTCGAAATGCTTACCGATACGTTAAGGTATATTAATTTTGCACTAAATTCTTATGGACCCCACGATCTCAGCATATCCCCTCATCATGCAATACACTAACTCAACTAATGCCTTTAAACTTTTATCAACTGTGATTTGTGCGAAAAACAAAGCAGAATGTTTAAACATTAACAATCAGGTCGATACTTCCGTATACGCAGAGAAAGTCCAATGTTTAAACAAATAAGAAAAATAAAATAAGTTGAAGTTGTTTAGGCTTTAACCACCAGGTCGATACTCCCGTATACGCAGAGGTGATCCAAAGCTTAAACGAAACACCAAAGAAAATAAAGCAGAACGTTTAGGCAATAACATCCAGGTCGATACTCACATATACGCAGAGGATGTCCAATGCTTAAACAAAATAAAGAAATAAAACAAGTTTAAATCTTTGCAAAATGAAATGCACAATCACAGCGACTTTTCAGCAAAGTTGTGAAAGTTCACAGACTTAACCAGTTTTATGTCTTTCGACAATCAGCTATTACTGAGTAGGCACACAATCAAGAAGGACAAAACTAAGTACTATGCTTTCGACCATGTTTCCCACTAGAACTAGGCTTTTTCATTTAAGTTTGTATCGTTATCGCAAATCTACTAGTCTAGCTGAGCCTATCGTCACATCTTTGGTGAGACCGTTTATCACATTTGACATTTCATTTCTTTAGCATGCTGTGATAGTCCAACCGATTTACTATCATTTCCTCTTTTTCACAACAAAACTCATTTTTACTTTTTCAAATGTTTTTGGCAATTTCAAATTTTCAAATTTTTAAAATTTTTCTCCCCCTAAAATCAAAATTATATTTCAAATTTTGATTTTCTAGGAAAATTTGAAAACAAACTGTACAAAGTAAAATGACAAACTTGATGAGAAGTTGGAAGATAATCCTCAAATGTTTAGTTGATTCATTAATTTGAATCACACTATTATGTTTTATATGTTTGAGAATTTTGAATGAATTCTTTTAGAGTCAAAATTATTTTTGTCTTACGAGAGGTTGAGATGTGTAGGTTTCTGATTCTGTTGCTACGGAAAGCCAGCCGTTGATCCTAAAAGCACAGAAGCTTGACGAAAGGGGGAGCCTGAAGAAAGAGACTACCAAGGAGGGGAGCAACTAAAGCTTGAAAACAAATCCACGGGGATTCTGTTCGAAAAACAGAAAGACAAATCGCTACGAGTTTAACTACGGATTGACTGTGGCAATATCCAAGGGGGAGTTTGTTGATGCATTAATGTCTATCGCCTCCGTCAATTCAAACCGTAGCTGAAACTGTAGAAATCTAGGATTTTATTGTAATATTTAGATAGAATTAGCAAGGTGGCATTTTGGTAATTAATGAGAAATCTCATTAATTCCAAGGCCTATAAATAGGAGCTTTAGTTGTAAAGTGTAAGACTTTTTGCTCATTTTGGTGATTTAGGAGTTTGAAGCTTAGAGAGAGAAAGTCTAGAGAGAGAAAGTACTCTCTACGTGATTCTTGTATCGTACACGTCATATCTTTCAATAGATTCACGATTCTAGTACGTTATTGTGTGTTCGGTCACGCACGTTCACGGATTCCGCACGTCGAACGTTCGTTACGCAATCGAACGGTATCAAAACCGGTCCTACACAGTGCCACATCGGCACCCCTATCTCTCACCACACCGTTCCACCACGTCAAAGCTCGTTTCTCAAAGACACTAGATGCGAAATCTACCTTTCGCTTGTTTGGACATTGAACATGCCTGAAGGTGCTCTCTAGACTCTTGAACCATTGCAGAAGTGCAGTCATTCCTTGAGACCCAGAAAACTTTGATGGCTTAGCCGAGTTGAACGTCTTGAAGTTGCAGAGGGCATTATTGTTGTTGAGAGCTTGGTGACATTTAGCAACGATGTTCGGGATTGCAGCAGTCATTTGCTATGTAATGACAGCTGCCAGCTCTTCAATAGATACCAGATTTTCGCGTCGTGGAGGCATTCTAAAAGGGGAAACAAGAGAGAAAACAAATGAAATGGCATTGGGTAAGAATAGGATGTTACAATTACCGACCAAAACCATGGGTGATGGTCATTTGTTTGAACCACGACGCAAACAAATAACACAAAGGCTGAGTCAAAGCAAATAGATCCTCATAATGTATCGCGAAGACATGCTCGCCTATAAGTGGACACTCACCCCAAGAGTTCCCAGGTAAGAGTGACTGGTCCGATTATGTGGATTTGTACGAACACTCTAGCCTTAGATAGAAAACCCAGGGTACAGGCATCCACTCTTCCAGTTTGCACGTGTTCACACTATTTAGGACCCAAAACTTTGACGAGAGTTTTGAAAACTCAACGGGGTTCAAAACCTAGTAATCAATCATCCTAGAGCAGATGATGAGTTTTCAAAGCGGTTTTGAAATTTTATGTTCTTGTTGTGGTCGTCGCCTAAGGATAGGTGACAGTATTGTTTTATTACTAAACGCAAGTAAACTCGCGTTAGGGTCCTAGGAAGGTTATAGACTAGGTCAAAGTATTACTAATAACCTAATTCCCTTTAACCATTGGCTCTGATACCAACTTTTATGTCACACCCCGACCACGTGAGACAACGAAACGTGGCGGAAACGTCAGGGAGTGTTGTAACAGAATTAGTTGTTTCAAATCCATGGCAATTGAAGTTTCGTTTTATTAATCAAACATGAAAGTTTACATTGTTTTAAACAAGAACCAAAGACTACATATCATAAATTAACTAGTTCTTGTCTCGTTTTAAGTCATTAAGGCACAGGTCCGCCTAAGTATGTCTTGATAAGTCCTATGCATCATCTCCTGAAAACACATGTGAAAATAGATACGTCAGCATAAAAATGCCTGTGAGATACATAGGTTTTGAGAAAATAGGATTCATGACTTATGTTTGAGAAAATGTTTAGTCATGAACCTTGTAATTTGCTTTGTCTTGTAAATCATTTGAAAAACGATAAGATCGGATGATATGTATAAATAAGAGAATAATGTATGGTTAAATGAATAACCATGTAAGATGAGTTTGTATAAGATAAGTTGTTTGTAAATCAATGTCCTGTGAAAAGTATGTTATTTGTATAAAATGTTATATGTCTCAAACTGAAATGATTCAAATAACGCTACGATATGTAATACCATACAAACACTTATATATAGGAAGTACCAGCGGCGTATCCACCATGCTTGTATCATATTACACACGCCTCGTTACTTAATCACTTACTCAAACCAAACTACCAAAGTAAAATGTTCATGTCTAATGTAAATCATGTAATGTGTATCCAAAATGTAAGCATATGATGAATAACAATGTACTAAGTATGCAACAAAGGACATACATAGCATATAGTGTAATGTATAACAATGTACTAAGTACGCACACAATGGGCATACATAGCATAAAATGTAATGTAAAACAATGTACTAAGTACGCACACAATGGGCATACATAGCATGTAATGTAAGGCAATGTACTAAGTACGCACATAATGGGCATACATAGCATGTAATGTAAGGCAATGTACTAAGTACGCACACAATGGGCATACATAGCATGTTGTGACAACCCTCACTAAACCAGGTATCCGTACGACTTAATTAATAATTAATTACTGCTTAATTACTGTGCTTGTTTGAAATTACTGATGAACTGCTACTTGATTTCTGATACATGCATACACCTGCATCATACTTTACTTACCGTCACTACATTATTTACATGCTGAACCTTAGTGACAAACATGATGCACAAAAAGCACAGTAGCACTATAAACGGATAACCTATTGAACATGCTGATAAAGCCAGCATCAGGCAGACACTGCCTCTAAGGCCTGTATGAGCCAGAAATATTTTGCTACACTAGTGGTGAGTGTACGGATATAAGGGTTGTAGAACTGCGTCTCTAGGAATAAGTTACAATGACTGGATGTGCCTAAAACGTACTCTAAGCACAAAATTCAGCACTTTAATAAACAATCCAGCTTTTAGCTAACTAATAAAGTGCCAAAACATGAGGAAAATATTCCTGACACATTGGAAGAATAAGTTGTGTCACTAAAAATAACAATAACGACACTTTAAAGCTTCGTTAGGCACTTTAACGGATTACTATCCAACCGAACAACCGGACTATACCCGGAACATGAAAATATTGTCATCAACATTATTTATCCTTTACTGAGCCAGTTAGGGTCCCTGAATACCCTAACCCACGCCATAACGCACAACACACTAGTAACCGGTTTAATCACTTAACTAACTAGATTAACCTAACTTTACACTAACTATTTTGGTTGGATTTAAACTAGACACCCCCCCCCCCTCCAACGAAACCGTCCCCAAGGGGGGACACCTCTTGTACTTGATGATTAAATTAATCACCCATGCTTAAGATCTTGAAGACATAGGGACCAATGGTTAATGGTGTAGAAGTTTGTCTATAAGATCATGTCATAACACAACATAACATTCACCACACATTACACAAATCACACACTCTCTCCCTCTCTCTTTGGCTCTCGGCCGAGAACAACAACAACCATCCATCCATCCTTCGATCTTGATCAACCAATTCCAAGTGCATACAAGTGTTAAGGATCACGGATAAGAAGGCTTGGTGCATTCGGAAGGCGAAGGACCTCACTCTATTGCTTTTATCCTCTCATTTTGCGCATAGATTCTTCCCTAGCCTCGAGCTAGTAGTAAGTTGCTATAATCACCCTCTCGGACTATTTTGAAGTGGTTAATATGATATGTAACGGTTAAAAGTCGCGAAAATACAAGATGAAGCATAAAAGTCTACTAAAAACACTAAAAGTGATGGTTAAAAACTCATATGTTGTGTAAAACTTGTAGTAATTGATTTGTGTGATTATTTGGACCCGATCTATGTTGTGGTAGCTCGGATCATCATTTAACCCGGGTTGGTCATGATCATGGATCATGACATAAGGTTGTTTTGGAAGTAACAAGGGTTAAAGGATGAAACTCTACCACACACGAATCATGAACTTGTGTAAAAGCGATTTTCCTTGTGAAATAGTGTTTAAAACTAGTAGATCTACGTATCTACAAACGGTATTTTCAAAGAACCAAGTATCAAAGAAATCATGTTTTCTAAAGGCGGATCTTACACTAAAACGAATGATTTTTAGAACACACAAGTGTGTAAACACTTGTGTAGCACACACTTTCGACAAAATAACTATTTTTGAAAAAGATGACGAGAAGTTGTAAAGACAGAATTTCCCTAAAAATGAGGTTTTTACGAAATCGGATTGCTTTATATAAAAATCCGCTAAAAGTATTGGGATTTACATCATAGTGTTGGGAAAACTACAAGTTCATGAGGTTCTTGCGAATTACATGTTTATTAACTAGTTTGATGCGTTGAATATTGTTTTGGTTAAATAAGAAAAATGGTTGATTTGATTTATAAAAGAAAATGATACGCTTGAAAGCGTGGCCACCTCCAGTTACAAAGGAAACTCTGGCGAAATTTTTCCAAAAACCTAACACTTAGAAATATTTTCACTATAAGTGTTAGAAATACTTTTCGACTTGTTTTCAAATTATAGATTTCGCCACGACTTATTTACAAAACATCGGAGGTGGGATTTCACAAAATAAAACTTGGTAAATATATATTTAGTATATATTTCACTTGATATGTGTTTATGATTATTTTGTGAAAATACTAGTATTATTTTTAGGGAAAAATAATACTATCGAATGTTAATGGATCCAAAATAATGCGAACGTCTCTACGATAAATATATAAGTTACACCAGTAATTATTATTACCACTCGATCATTAAAACGTAACTTACGCATTTTGGGAAAATATGACTTAACGCGTATTTTAGTCAAGGTATTATTTTGGGAAAATTATGTAATAGAAAATATAATATTTTTGAGAAGAATATTTATATTTTGGGAGTTAGAAATAAAATATATTTTAAGTAAGACTTAATAATATATTTCGAACACACATGTATTAAATCCCCCATCCTTGGGAAGGAAAATGACTACCAAGTATATACAGAATGTAAACACGAAATAGTTACCTAACTATTTCCCAAAAACTTAAACCTTAAAGCTAAGGCACGGCCGTCCGTCTAATAGAATTAGTACGTGTAGGTCGTCATACAGCTGCTTGATCAGGAGACATACTTGGTAGAGACGCACCACTGTGAGTTCATGTCCCCCTTTTCTCTTAACTGTTTTCAGTTTTTAAACTGCGGGGGTGAAATACATGTTACTATGATTACGAGTACTTTTTACATGGTATGGTTAGCGTAAGGAGGGTTACTACTTAGATCATGTGAGTGGGTAGGCGGGAACTGGAGGCCATTAATCCTCATTGTAGGACCGAGGGACGTAAGCGGTAGATCTATCTGGGTGTAGCGAGCCCAACTCCAGGTCCAACAGTACGGACCTCGGGGTGACTTTGTGCCCAACGCAAAATCTGCTAGGTTTGAGTCTTCCTACTTGCACTTCACACATATCAATGGCCTTGCAAATCATTGGTGATCTCTTTTTCCTTATTTGCTACATACCAGGATTTTTATACATACAAAGGTTTATTTACTCACTTACACATGAACTCGCTCAACATTATTGTTGATTTTTCAACTTACATGTATTTCAGGGAATTAAAGGATCTGGCGCGGTATGACACGATTTCCCGCTGCACTAGTTACGAGGTCATCCGGGTTTGGGGAATGTGACTCTTTCCTGGATAAGTCACAGTCCTTAAACTGTGTTTATGTCATGTTGATGTTTGTGTTTGTTGAACAATGTCGTTAGGATGTGTTTTCGTTAAGACAATGTTATTGTATTTGGTTTTTAAAACTTAATCGAATGGATGATCTTGCATGGTTTTATTTCATATAGCTGTGTTATGGTTAAGCTATGGTATTAAGAAGTCACACCAAATTAACCACGCTTCCGCAAAGCCAGGGTGTGACACATGTAATGTAAGGCAATGTACTAAGTACGCACTCAATGGGCATACATAGCATAAAATGTAATGAAATTATGTACTATAAATGTACTAATGAACATAGCAGGTATATGATGTGAAAGCATGAAAGTAACAAGTAGGCACATGTGTTCCACCCCAAAATGTTTGGAAAACAGTAAAAGAGGGGTCTATGTACTCACTTGATATTGCTCAGAAGTCCTAAGATAACCACCAAGCAATGCTAGAGATCACGGAATCAAACGGCACCTAATATAGGTAACTATGTTAATAAACCAGACCTATATCGGAGGATCGGATAGAATGAGGGCTCGTAAACCAAACGAGTATGGGAACTCATGTAGTATGGTTTAACAAAGCCTACATACTAAATGAAACCTAACATAAGTGCTTACGACCCATTACGACCCGTTTAGGTAGCTTATGCTACTTTAACGCGTCGTTCGCGTGAAACGCGTTCGGACCGCCTAACTAGTCCTTTGACAAGTAACATATGCCTTAACATGTCTAATATTGTTGTCAAATCAGTTTAGATGTCAAAAGTTATGTTACATATGTTTAAAATGAATTTTGGCATCAAAGGGGTATTTTGGTAATTTACCTAAGGCATACAAACTACCTATAATACAACTACTTAAACGAAGCGACCATAAGGTATAACCTCGGAAGGTTATTCCCTATATACTATGGTCACCTAATGTGTTTGGTTGAATCCTAATGATCGACCAAATGGGTCGGGTTCGAAGGTATAAGCGATTGATTAGATCGCTTACCCTTACGACCCTAAGCACAAAACTAAAAGTGACGAGCTAAGCATGTTGAAACATGCTTAACTAAACAAGTTTGGTATCAAAACAAACGGTTTTGATACCTAAGAGTAGTTTGGTTACAAAATACGCAAGAATACGTCTTCTGGCCGAAACTACGGCTCGTCACTGAGCCTAGATAACGTGGTAATCAGTAGGTATAGTCACTAGGGACTATAACCATCGTGATCACGCAGAAAGTCAAACTAGGGACTATAACCATCGTAATCAGTAGGTATAGTCACTAGGGACTATAACCAACGTGGTAATCAAACGAACTTCGCATCGACCATAAACTGGTCAATGCAGAAAGTCAAACAAAGTTTGACTTCCAGACTCGAAAAGCAATAAAAGAATGAAGGAACACTTACAAAGGGTCCCCGAATGCTAATCTTGATTCAAGTAGCTCAGGTATGAAACAAAGGTTTCAACTTAGAGCTTCTCAAATCAGATTCTAGTGAGTTATGATTGAAAATGTGATGGGTATTTATAGTAAAACCAAGACCGTTAGGATCATTTCTTGAAAAACGTGCTTCGATCTAGGCCGTCCAAGTGTTGAAATGTTGTGGTAACTCAATTTGCCCACCACAAGAGATTGACATGTGGCTTTGCCCTTTGGGGAGTGTTTAAGGGCTGTTAACAGCTGAGAAAAACGAGTTGCTGCATCTGGCCCCTGCTTGCACACCGCAACACTCACATTGTTGAGGTGCGCAAGGACCTAGTTTGGCAGATTTACAGTTTTGGTCCCTGTTGTGTTATAAGGTCATTTCTGACGCGTTTAAGGCCCGTTAACCCCATTTCAAAGCTCTAAAATGAAGTTAAAGTATAGGGAACTTAAAATGTGCTCAAAAATATCTCGGATGTCGGTTCGTTTAGCCATACGGTTGCGATGTTCGCTTAATTACGACGGAATGCGCATAAGCGCGAAAAACGATCCAAATGACGCGACGAATGGATTTTTCTTATGCTAAACACTAAAATAAAATGTTTTAGTGCTTACATAAATTTTTGGATGTCCGGATGTATTCAGAACGTAAGTTATGCGCGAAAATGCAAACTTGTGCACTTTTTGACGCTTTTAGTCCCTAAATGACCCAGAAGTTTATTTTAGCACACCGAACACCTCAATGCCTATTTCTAAGCTATGTAAAGGATATTTATGGTATGTTTAACTTATGGTCATGTTTCGGAATGTCTGTTACAGTTCAAATTGGCATACTTTCGCAGTTTGTCAACTTTAGTCCCTGTAAGCGATTTAACTCGATTTTGCCATACCAAAGCCTTCAAAACTTATTTCTAAGTTATGTAAAGGTTATTTAAGGTATGTTAAGCCTATTTCACTATTCCGGAGTGTTCGTTGCATTAAACTGGTTATATCTACGCATCAGAGCGCGTATAACCCTCCAGAAAGCGATTTAAAGCTTGAAATCGAACAAGAGTTGATATGTGCAAACGATACACATATTTTTTTTACAAATCCCAAGTATGAGATACAATATTTCATTGGTTTGGCATTTGTTTGATGGTTGAAGTGACACAGGTGTCACAAACTTCTGCAACAAGAGAAGCTTTATGCTAAGTTCTCTAAATATGAATTCTGGCTCCGAGAAGTCCAATTTCTGGGGCATGTAGTGAGTGAGCGTGGTATCCAGGTGGATCCCGCAAAGATTGAAGCAATTATGAATTGGCAAGCACCAAAAACACCTACAGAGATTCGCAGCTTCTTGGGTCTAGCAGGATACTACAGGCGTTTCATTGAAATTTTTTCAAGGATTGCTGCACCTTTGACTTCGTTAACTCACAAGAATGTAAAGTTTGACTGGGGTCCCAAGCGACAAGAATCTTTTGAGATCCTCAAGCAGAAATTAAGCAATGCTCATGTGTTGACGTTACAAGAAGGGATTGAAGAGTTTGTTGTGTACTGCGACGCATCACACACCGGTATGGGTTGTGTGCTTATGCAGAGAGGCAAGGTTATTGCCTATGCTTCACGACATCTAAAAGTGCACAAAAAGACCTACACCACCCATGATCTGGAATTGGGTGTCGTTGTATTTGCACTGAAACTTTAGAGGCATTATTTATACGGAACCAAGTGTGTGATTTATTCCGATCATAAAAGCCTTCAACACTTGTTCAATCAGAAAGATCTTAACATGTGGCAGCGTCGTTGGATGGAGACATTAAATGATTATGATTGCGAAATTCGCTACCATCCAAGCAAAGCGAATGTTGTAGCTGACGCTCTAAGCAGGAAGGAAAGGGTTAAGCCTATTAGAATCAATGCCAAAAGCATCTAACTAAAGAACAGCTTGAATGAAAAGTTGTTAGCTGCTCAGAAGGAAGTTGTGTTGGAAACTAACTTTTCGAATGAAAAGTTAGGCGTCATTACTGATCAATTGTCATATGTCAAGGATGGAATCCTTAGATTAAATGGACGAATCTGGGTTCCAATCCATGGAGGGCTTAGAGATGTGATTCTTCAGGAAGCTCATAGTTCGAAATATCCAGTCAATCCTGGCAGTGATAAGATGTACCAGGATTTAAAGGTAAATTATTGGTGGATAGGTTTGAAGAAATCTATAGCCACTTATGTGGCTAAATGTCTGACGTGTGCACAGGTTATAGCCGAACATCAAAAGCCGTCAGGTTTGTTGCAAAAGGCTGAACTTCCCATCTGGAAGTGGGAAATGGTAACTATTGATTTTATCACTAAGTTACCAAGGACAAAGCACGGGAATGATATTATTTGGGTTATAGTCGACATGCTAACCAAGTCAGCTCACTTCTTGCCTATTAAAGAAACACACAGCTCCGATAAGCTAGCTCACCTGTACGTGGATGAGATAGTGTCTCTCCATGGAGTGCCACTATCTATTATCTCTGATAGGAATACTAGGTACACGTCTCACTTTTGGAAAATCTTTTAGCAATCTTTAGGCACTCGTTTAAACTTCAGCACCACTTATCATCCTCAGACAGATGGCCAAAGCGAGCGTATGATTCAAACGCTTGAGGATATGCTCAGGGCTTGTGTTATTAATTTAGGTGGAAGTTGGGATGACCATCTTCCTTTTATTGAATTTTCAAACAATAATAGCTATCATTCAAGCATCCAAGCAGCGCCTTTTGAGGCCTTGTACGGAAGGAGGTGTAGAACGCCAGTTTGTTGGGTAGAAGTTAGAGAAACCCAACTGTCAGGATCTGATATAGTCCTCGAGAAGACGGATAAGATTGTCCAAATCCGTGATCGTCTCAAAGCTGCCAGGGATAGGCAGAAGAGCTACGCGGATAAAAGGCGTAAACCTCTGAAATTCGAGGTAGGTGACAAAGTGCTACTCAAGGTATCACCCTGGAAAGGGGTGATGCATTTTGGCAAAAAGGGCAAGCTAAGCCCAAGATACATAGGACCATTCGAGATCATCGAATGTGTCGGAACTGTGGCCTACAAGCTAAATCTACCTGAGGAGCTTAGTGGAATACATAATGTATTCCACATCTGCAACTTAAAGAAATGTCTAGCGGATGAGTCGCTAGTAATGTCCCATAAAGACGTGCAGATAGATGAGAGCTTAAATTTCGTTGAAAAACCTTTGTCAATCGAGGATCGACAGGTCAAGAAGCTTCGAAGAAAGCATGTGCTGATTGTGAAGGTAAAATAGTATGCCCGAAGAGGCCCATAATGCACGTGGGAGGTTGAATCCACAATGAAACAGAAATACCCTCATTTATTACAGTAAATCTCGAGGTCATGATTTCTTTTAAGGGGTGAGGATGTAACACCTCGCAAAATCTTGTCCAATATAATAAAGACACGTGTCATGAACTCTAATTGTTTAACGAATTGTTTTCGAGGGACTAAAGTTGACAAACAATGTAAAGATGTGTGTGGAAGGACTAAAAATGTCAACATACTAATCTTGTGCCTCCGATTGACCTCACACGACGTTCGTATTCTTTAACGAATAAATTGTCGGACATAGAAAGCCGTTTGTGCTTAAATTGAAAATTTTACAAAGCATAGGGGTTAAATGTGTCAACATGTTAAATGTTACCTCTGAGTGACCTTTTAACAATCCCAAAAGCATTGTAATATTTTTATAATTGCTCTCACAAATATCGGATAGTAATTTCATGAAGTTTCGGTGAAAACAAGACTTTTCGGTGATATCACAACTAACCGGGAGCTTAACGGAGTTAATTTGTGACCCAATGCACTTGAAAGTTAACTATGGGGGTTAATAGTGCAATAAAAGAAAGTTATTAAAACTTAAAATGGACCAGGGACTGAAATTGCAAAGCTGGGAAACTTTTTACCGGATTACCAGGTCCTCGCGGGCCGCGTAGACTCCCTCTAAGGTCTACGCGAGCCGCGACAGAGTCACCAGCGTCAGAAAAAGCACAGCTGCATGTTGCATCCTATTACACCGCCATTGCATGCTTGTTTTTTTATACCAGGGACTGTGCAACTTGTTTTTACTGCCCTAGGGACACTTGTGAACATCTGATAACCTCCTAGGCACTGCTGCAACGATCTTAAGGCACTCAAACTTCTTATATAAAGGCCATGTCTTGTGTTCTTCAATTGCATACTTTCAAATTTCATTCATACTCACCCTCTGAAGCATCCTGGTGTTCAAGGAAGCTTTCTCCAGTTGAATATTCATGCTAAGGACTCTTGTAAGTGTTCTTAGCTTCTATAGTTAAGGTTTTATTAGCTTACTGTCCGAAAGTCAAAGATAACGTAATTACGCTTTGACTTTGTGATTAATCACTAACGGTCCAGCCATTTTTCAAATTGAAAGCGGCTATGTGTTGGTATTTATGTAGGTGTTAAACCCTTAAAGGGACACCTTCTAATTATCACGTTATCTCAGTAAATTGTCGGGTCAAAGTTATGAACAAAAAGTCAAACGAGTCAGTTTTTACAAAATAATTCATAACTGATAATGCAGAAGTTATGAAACATGTTTTAATACATAAATAACTTGGTAAATAATATAAGAACATGTTTAGGCTTGTTCAACCCGACAATTCTGAGTTTAGGCTCGGTTCGCAACTGAAAGTCACAAAAGTAGACTTTAGTTTAGTTATGCCTTAGGGTTCCTTTGGCATTTTTCTAATTGAAAGTGGCTATGTGTTGGTATATATGTAAGTGTTAAACCCTTAAAAGGGCACCTTCTAATTATCATGTTACCCAGTAAATTGTCGGGTCAAAGTTATGAACAAAAAGTTAAACGAGTCAGTTTTTACAAAATAATTCATAATTGATAATGCAGAAGTTATGAAACATGTTTTAATACATAAATAACTTGGTAAATAATATAAGAACATGTTTAGGCATGTTCAACCCGACAATTCTGAGTTTAGGCTCGGTTCGCAACCGAAAGTCGCAAAAGTAGACTTTTGCTTTGACTTTCAGTTCTGACCCGATTTAGCTTAGTTTAGTTATGCCTTAGGGTTCCTTTGGGACCAAAATATATGTTAGTATAACCCTCTGAGATTATATTATACGTTTCCATAGAAATCTGATTCATTTGCAAGTTCCTGTTAAATGCTTAAAAATGGACCATTAAGCCCTTTTATCATTAAAATGAGATTTTTGAAAATGTGAGAGGACATAAAGTTGTATTACTGATATATAAATATGTCCAAAAAACTTTGACATCTGTTTCTGGTCTGAAATAAGAGTTATGCAAGATATCGTAAAACAAAAGCTTTTTGTTAATTAAATGGTATTTTTGGCATAAATCATATTTAAACCCAATTTTTAACACCAAACTTGCTACCCACTATTATCATATAATATTTAGGGATTTTGGGAAATTTTTGTCAAATTTTATACTGACCATAACATAGAGTTCTAGCATAAATTCGGTAAATGACGGTAATACCCTTTTTGTTAATAAAATGAGTTTAACATATGATTTAATACCAAACTTTTTCCTACTGATATCATATGTTAAATAAAATATTTTAAGCTTTAAAAACTAATCAAAACTTCAGAATTTTATAAACATCTTGAATACCGTCAATTACCGACTTTTACGCTTATTAAGCGCATAGTATGGTTTAAAACCACATTTAACGCTAAAGACTTGTTACCTACTGATTTTAAAAATAAATTTTTATACTTTAACAGTAAGTATAAGTCTTGAACTCATATTTCCAAATTTGACCCTTAAAGCATATGTGAAATGACCAAAATGCCCCTACAGTGCATAGTTTGGCCATAAATGATAAATTTCACATATATATGATATCTTAGTGATGTAACTTGTTGAAATAAATATTTTTACTGATTTTTTTAGACCAGAACCTCATATTTCTATTTAACCTCTTTTATAAACTTTAAAATGCCCAAAATACCCCTACGGGGCTTAAATTGATTTTAAATTCATTTTGGGCATAATGGAAGATATTCTACTGATATCACAACATAATTTAAGCATAATAACTTATGGAACTTGTACATGACTCATTCGGTTACCCGTTATGCATATACGTGTTCGGTACGGTTTATGTAACTAGTTTGCATAAATTAACCGAAACGGGTTAAACCTTATCATTTTTACTTCAAAATCCAGAATGTATTTAGTTTACTCATTTTATACAAGTCTTCATACTTGTTTAGCCTAAATCACATTCTAATCCGGTCTTCGCTTAATCTTGCGTTTTGAACCGTAAACCTTTCTTTAAAACTAACCGGTCTAAGTTAAAACTTAAATAAGACCCGTTAGGAATCTAATAGGTTAATAAAACCGTCGTTCCGGATTAGGAGTGTCACACCCCGACCACGTAAAACAACAAACAGTGGCGGAATCGTCGGGGAGTGTTGTAACAGAATCATCGTTTCACAACCATGGAAATTAAAAGTTTCGTTTTATTGATTCAGTTAATAAATTACATTGTCTTAATACCAAACAAACAAATTAAACATCGTCTATTATCGTTATTAAGTCACTAAGGCCTCGTCTAGATCCTATGTGACTCATGCATCCTAGCAATCGATATCACGCAACACCACCTGAAACATATGTAAAAACAAAGTCAGCAAAGAAATGCTGGCGAGCACATAGGTTTTGTGAGAGTATCGGATTCATGGCTCGTTTATATGTTGCAGTACCCCATTACACTATAAGAGTCAAAAGTACAAATCTCGTTTTGAAAAGTGTATTGCAACATAATTAACCAACTCAAATCAAGATGGTTATAGTTTACAAAGTCTCGTAGCCATGATTATTAACCCCAAAACATTTGTTTTAGTAAACCAATTCGTAAAACATCTCGTAAAAACTCGTTAATAAAACTCGTATGGTTTATATCATTTCGAAAACCTTGTTGTGTGTCATCGTTTCAAAATCGCTTCCCAAGTGAACTAAATAATGACACGGAATATAATATGATAAAAGCACTTATATATAAGATGTACCAGCGGCGTGTCTACCATGCTTTTATCATGCTACACCCGGCCCATTATCTAATCACTACCCAAAACCAATCGTTTATCCAATTCGTTTATCTCGTTTAAGTCGAATCAAATCGTTTAATTAGTCCCAAAATCGTATTCGTTTTAAATTGTGAAACTACTTTTGGTCATCTCGCTAATAACATTCAAACCTTCGTGACTCGACTATCTCGTTTCTCGTATTAACAAACCACCAAAGGGTAAGTTAATAATCAGATTCAGTCATTACCCACCTAACCCACACATAACCATGGGTACAGTATGATAATGGGATTTGTCAGATCCTATGGTACCATAACCTAATACTGGTCGGCTTGATGAATGCTAATGAATGTCATTCGTTATGTAACTACGTCCAACAAGTTTGTTCAGATTATCGAAATCGTTATTAGTTTAATATAAACCATCTTAATCGTTTTTGAAACCATCGTTTAAATATAGAAATCATTTAAATACATATGAATCCCCTCAAAACAATTGAAAACAGTAAAATAGGGGAACTATGTACTCACATTGAATAAAAGGGTATCCTTAATCTAAAGAACTTAACGAAGCTCAGACAAGCCAAGGAAATTCAAGTAGTACCTAATAATCGGATCACTAGTAAATAAATCGACACCTAAATAGGAAGATTGGACAGAATGAGGTCTTGTAAACCAAATGAGTGTAGGAACTCATGTGATATGGTTTAACAAAGCCTACATTCTAAAATTGGAACCTAACCTAAGTGCTTTTGACTCGTTACGACCCATTAAGGTAGCTTACGCTACTTTAACGCGTCGTTCGCGAAAAACGCGCGTTCGAGACGTCTAACTAGTCCTATGACAAGTATTATATGCCTAATCATGTTTAAATATGTTGCATAATCAGTTAAGTGACAAATGTTTAGGTTACATATGCTTAAAGTCCAATTATGCATAAAAGGGCATTTTGGTAAATTTACCTAAGGCATATAATCTACCTATCATACAACTACTTAAACTAGGTGACCATAAGGTACAAACTCGGAAGGTTATTCCCTATGAAACTATGGTCACTAAACATGCTTGGTCGGATCCTAATGATCTACCAAATGGGTCGAGTTCGAAAGTCTAAGCGGTGGGTTAGACCGCTTGACTTACGACTCTAAACAAGCACTAAACTGAACATGCTTAACTAAGTTAGAAAACAAGTTTTGATATCAAAACAAAGGGTTTTGATACTAAGAGTAGTTTGGTTGCAAAATACGCTTAAATGCGCATTTTGACCGAAACT
Source organism: Helianthus tuberosus (assembly GCA_030545235.1). Lineage (NCBI taxonomy): Eukaryota > Viridiplantae > Streptophyta > Magnoliopsida > Asterales > Asteraceae > Helianthus > Helianthus tuberosus. The sequence goes on from CM060406.1 coordinate 124,075,211, forward strand.
ACGACTCGTCACTACGCCTAGTCAACGTGGTAATCAGTAGGTATAGTCACTAAGGACTATAACCATCGTGATTACGCTCACGTTGCGAAGTTCAAACAAACTTCTCGTTGACCATTGACTGGTCAAAGCTGAGAGTCAAACACTGTTTGACTTTTAAGCTAGGAAAGCAATAAAAGAATGAAAGAGGACTTACAAAGGGTCCAAATAGATTTGATTCTAAGTATTCTCAGGTAGGTTGTGAATAACCACAACCACTTAGAGAAAATCTAAGATCAAATGTGAGGAAAATGGAATGAGGGCCATGCTATATATAGTTTTCGCAAAACCGTTAGGATCATTTCTTGGTAAAGAGGGAATGATCTTGGCCTTACAATTGTTGGGGTATGATTGGGGGACTTGTTCACCACACATACCAGCCCATAGCATGAAAAACCAGGGATCAAAACCATTGGAACAAGTGGGAATGACCAGATTCAATGTTTCTGCATTTCTGATATGATGGGCATTGCTTACAGACCGCAAGGACTCTTGCATACGGTCCGTAAGGCTTCATACAGACCAGCACTTTTAGAAAATGACAATTTAGCCCCTGAAGTCCCAAAACATGGTTTTCAATGCATTTTTGACAAGTTTAAGCCCCGTTAACCCCATTTCAAAGCTCTAAAATGAAGTTAAAGTATAGGGAACTTAAAATATGCTCAAAAACATCTTGGATGTCGGCTCGTTTGGTCGTACGGTTGCGTTGTTCGGTTAATTACGACGGATGTCGTAACGGACGCAAAAACGATCCAAATTAAGCGACGAATGGAATTTTAACAAGCCAATCACTAAAATAAAATATTTTAATGATTACATAAATTTTTGGATGTCCGGGTATATTCAGAACGTAAGTTATGCGCGAAAATGCAAACTTATGCACTTTTTGACGCTTTTAGTCCCTGTAAGATCAAATAAGCATCTTTTCGCACACCGAACCCCTCAAAGCTTATTTCTAAGCTATGTTTAGGTTATTTATGGTATGTTTAGCTTATGATCAAGTTTTGGACTGTTCGATACCATACAAATCAGTATAGTTTCGCAGTTTGACACAAATAGTCCCTGCGATCGAATAAACTTGTTTTCGACACACCAAACCATCCAAAACTTAATTCTAAGTTATGTGAAGGTTATTTAAGGTATCTTAAGCCTATCTCTCTATTCCGGAGTGTTTGTAGCGTTAAACTGACTGTGTTTACGCACCAGTTTGCGTATAACCTTCCAAAAAGCGATTTAAAGCTTGAAATCGGAGTCGAATCGAATCGTAAAATCATCAAACACAATTACACACATAATAACACCAAAACACATTGTTTTATTGATAATTAACATTGTTCTACATTGTTCATCGATTACAGAGCATAGTTGTCAAAAGGAGTCCAGTAAAAGCTACTTGTACTTGCTGATTTGATATACGACTGAGAATAAAAATTTACATTTTAGCTCAGGTAAATACTTTTAACTTATTTTCCGTTATGCGGGCTTAGGATACGGTATTATATTAATACCGCTTGGTCGGGTATGAAATCATTTAATCGGATTGTGATTAATAAATTTACATAACCCGTTTTAATCTGTTTTGTTTGATACAATGCCTTTGGGGGGTTAATGACCGTGTCCTGGATATCCTTGGCTCATTCATTTGAAATGGCCACGGCTTAAGCATGGGGTGTAGGCATACACCTGACAGTTGTGTATGTATAAACGGTATCTCACTCGTGAGGAAACTCCTTGTGGGCCTATACTTGTGGCGTGTCTATTAATCTTGTACCGGCTCTTCTATTCCGGTCCTGAATGGACGACAAACATATAAATCTGTATACAAGATTATTTTTAAATAATTATCCCAAGTTATAAAATATTTTATGCCTTGTGCATCTAAACCAATTTTATAAATACATTTCAAAAGAGTCAGTTAATTGTATTTACCAGTGTAAACTGACGTATTTTTCAAAAAAAGATTAAGTGTAGGTACTACGCGTAATGGGCTGGAAACTCCTGAGTATTAAATAAAGAGTCTTGCAAGCTTTTAATACTTAATGTCTGTTGAACAATATTTTCTATCTGTTTTAGATCCGCCTATGGATCCACTTATAACCGTTGTGTAATATTTTATTATACTTTCAATTCAGTTTGTAATATTACTTTAGACTTTCACTGAGCATTAAACTGTGATTATTTGACGATGATGATATCAACTACGTCATGATACTCCCCACCGGGCCCACCGGTAATACGTGGAAATATCGGGGTGTGACAGATCTTTAGTGCTGTATTCTGATGTGTTTTTGTAAAATGGAGTTTATTTTGATTAGTAATACAGATAGTGTCTTATTTGAGCTGCTATCTTTTCAATGTTATGTTTTGTTGGTTTATTGATCCTAATTAAATCTCAATTTTATGCTATCTTGTACCGGTCATACGTTTTAAGGCGAAATGGTTTACGGATTTGCTGCATGTGTCCGGAACAACGACAAGAAATCCTTGGTGAGTATTGATCTTATAAGAATGTGAGGCCATAATATTTTTTTGTAATAAATCCTCTGTGAGTATTGATCTTATAATCGCCATTAACATTGCTTATTGTGTCCGTTTACAGAAACTTCCGGCTGCATATGGGGAGTGGATTAAGACGTTCAGCTACCCGGAGAAGAATGCTGTCATCCGGACTCTCGATGGGAGGATTTTCAAAGTGAAATTTATTAACATTGCGGGCGACTACTTTCTTTTTAACGAATGGTTGGATTTGGTCACCTCTTTGAAGTTACCATCCAATTCCTTGGTGGTTTTCCAGATCGAAGAAGCTTTATCTTCATTTCGACTCTTCTACTTTTATCAAGACATCTCTCTTGCGCCATCTGAGTATTTCTAGTACAAACCAGGAAATGTTAAAGACTGAGATAATTGCATGGTACTGGAACATATAATGTTTAAAATTATTAATTCGTTACATTCATAAATTGTTTTGCATAACAATTTAACATTTGAACTGATATATGGTTTTCTACTACGTGTAGTATGTGAATAGGTATTTTGTTCATCACAAGATGCTGAATATGTGTCCGTCATATCCTGTTGTGGTACGGTTGTCAGGAAATTGTAAATGGTTTGTCCATATGGATGTGTTTGACGATGAGCTGTATATTACAACAGGGTGGGGTCGAATCAAAAAAGAGATGTCTATTACTGATGAGCATTTGGTGGTTTTTGAAATGGTTGATTGGTTTGAGATGGTGTTTTTAGTTGCAAACCTGCCCTTTTAACTTTCCCACCTAAACTCTGTGTTACCAAAAAAAAACCTACAGATGAGTTTATTGAAGTATCCGATGATGAAATGCCTAATCCGATTGCTGAACTTGGTGTTGAACAGAATCAGGATGACGAAGTACCGGTTACTTTTCGTGTGGACAATCATTATGTAAGTTTCTGTTATTTACTTTGTGATACTATTAATGTATGTTTTCTTTTATATTCCTTCTAATTGGATGACCACTGTGTAACCACTTTAATTATTAAAATTTTGTATTGCTATTCGTAGCGTCTGAAAAAGAAGTGGGCACAAACGCACGGTTTGGATCAAAAGATGGATTTGATGATCAAGGACAGCGTTGTTGGGACTTGGGACGTGGCGATTGGTGTGGAGCACTCGGAAAGTTGTCCGCGCTACAATGTGCTTGGTATGAAATAGTTTGGTAGAGACAAACAGTTGGTCAAGGATTCCAAGTTTCATTTGATTTATGTGAAAAGTAAAGGTATGTTGCTTTACAACTGAGGTGGTGAAGGTATAGGGTATGTGTTGATGGATATAAACAGTATAATGATCTTTCCGTTTGGTGGTTATAAAGAGTCGAATGATCTTATGGATTTTTGTTATGGTATTACCAATAACTGTTTTTGTTGGTCCGCTACTTTATAATCAGTAACGATATGTTAGGTTACCAACTTTTGCATGTTCTGTACATGTTTTAACATTACTAGATGTTTGCGTATCATGTTTTGTAAATCTTTTAATATTACTAATTGTTATATTTGAATCATGATCGTATGTATTATAACTGTTTCGTAATTGCTAGGTTGTCAAACTTTATATAGTATATATAAAGTTCATTACAAACTTTCTTTCTATAATTCTAATTTTACTAACTTTTAAGTTTATAGTATGATATTCGAATTAATTCTCTCTCAATCAAAGCGAATGTATTTAATTTATGAAACATCCATTCTTAAACTAAGCCCACAATGATTGCCGAGTAAATTGCAAGTTTAAAATTAATTTTAAATATTATTTCCAACTTTTATTGTGTTCATTAATAATGGACATTAAATATGGTCATAATGATATAGTTTGCTATATTTGTGCCGCCTTTTTATTAAAAAATTAAGCTTATTAAAATTTTCATTAAATGACGAATTCAAGTTATACGTAATAATATATTCAGTTTTTTTTAGAAAGTATATTATTCTGAGCTCCCTATATTTAGGAGTTTTCTGTAACTATCATTCAAAACTTTAATTTTATAAATCAATTTTTTTTGTAACTGCCAAATTTAAGAATTTTTATTTACATATTATGCTCAATAACTGACAAATTTAACTATTATTCAAAAGTTATTGTACAGATTTTTCGTATTTATAAATTTCAAAAAGTTAGTTGTCTTATTGAGGGAAATTGATTATGCTCAACCTAATCAAGATTTTTTAAAATGGTCAATGTAATCAACAATTTTTTTTTACGTTTAATTAAGGGAATAAAGATTGTTTCAAAATTTCCAAATATATTTATCAATATTCTTTATTCTGATGCATATAATAGTTATATATGTAATTGAAAGTCTATAAAGGAAATTGATATTTTTCAACCAATTCAAGATTTTATATTACATTTAAATTTCATACACTTTCTTAAAATAAATAGTCTATAGTTTTATTATATATACATCTTTCATTATCACCATAGTTTACAATTTTTCTTCCCTATATCGATTCACTGCTATCGAAATGGAACCTCACAACATAATGATGTTGTCTAATGTGAATGCTCTGTCAAATAACTATACTCTGAAGTTGAAGATAGTTTCGTTATGGAGGAAGATGATGCACGGACGTAACAATGAAACATACCGTGTTGATATGATTTGTATGGATGAAGAGGTATTGATTGAATTATGTTTATTCTATAGAAATAACTTGATATATTATGTATTTCTGCTGCTCTTATTAATATGTTTGGACATAGAATTTAATTATTATTTTTTGTTATAGGGTCATATGATTCTAGCAAATTGTCTTCATAGGATATTGCCAAGATTTGATCATCACTTCAAACTCGATGAATGTCTTCTAATCAGTAGGCCATCTATTGCACCAAACAATGCAAGTATCAACTACACGAAGAATAAGCAGAAGTTAACATTTAATCTTTTCACCCAGATTCGAAAAAGTGTTGATTGGTGTGGGCCTAAATATTGCTTCTCTTTTGTCAACTTCAAGGATGTTGTCCAAAATAAAGTCAAAGTTGGTACAACTGTTGGTAAGTGATTTAAATTAACTTGTGACGATCCATTTGAAGTATGTTTCATTTTGTTTTTGGTATTAATTTATGACTTTTTTTCGTTTATAGACTTCATAGGATATGTTGAAGTTTGCTTCAATCTAGAGGACACAAATAAAAAGGATGGAACGAAAGGGAAGAGATTGAATATCAAACTTAAAGATCTTGAGTGAGTTTTTTACTAAATACTTATAACCTCCCTATTATATACTTTTCATAAAGTTTATGTATATAACATTCGGAGTCTACATGTAGGGGTCATCAAGTTATTGCCACAATGTGGGATTCATTTGCCATTGAAATGCATGCCTACTTTAATGATCCAAATCGAGAGAAGCATGTCGTTGTGGTGATTCACTTTGGTGTCATGAATCTTTACAGAGGTATGAATGTTGTGAAATGTATTCATTTCTAATATAAAACTTTCAAATATTATTTTAGTTAGCATCAAATTTAATAACTTTTTGTTGTATTTATTCATTTGCTTATTTGTAGATAAACAAGGTTTGTCAAGCTCATTTGATATCAGTAGGATGTTCATCAACTCTGAATTGGATGATATAACATCTTTCAAGAAGTGGTACTTAAGAATATTTTATTTTACCTTCAAGAAACATTACTATAAAATTGTTATATTTTTTCCTACTTTTTTTTAACAATACTATGAACTACATAATACCTTTACATATTGGAAATAATATAGTTATATTGAGAAGTTTGCATCAACACCATCTTCAAGTGACAACGTTGGCTCTTATATGATATCAACTGCTGAGGGTGAGTTTCTGAACAACACTGGTTTTATATTGTCGGCTTATCTTAGTTCCATAACGAAGGTTAATTTTTTTTTTAATAATTCTATTTATCGTGATAACAAATAGAACTTTCATAAAATGTATTTGTGAATGCTTTTTTCTTTAAATAGCCGAAGAAGGTTATCTTGGTTGGTATAGTAATCGCCATCTGCTCCGATAAAATCTGGTACTATAATGCTTGCAACCATTGCAAATCTCGTGTTGAAGAAACCTTTGTTACTGTTGACAAAGAGGATAGTTCCGGTGGTTTTGAAGACAAGAGGACTGTAGTGTGTACCAACGCTGATTGTAAAGCAGTGGATATTGTCTCCTTTCCTCGGTTTGTTTTTTTTAAATATCAACAATAAAACTGTTGTCTAAATATATAAATTTACAACATTCAAACATTTATATTCGGTTGTGTTTATAATAAAATAGATACAAGATTCCTATTCGAGTGCAAGACTCATATGGTACCATTACACTGACACCGTTTGATTTCGAGGCTTTTAAGATTTTCAAAAAACCTGCAAAAGAGTTGGTTGAAGCGCAGGATGAGGTATGTTAAAATAACAAATTATTTGTTAGTATTAATTTGTATGAATACTGTATTTTGTTGCCCTAATTCTTTAAAATGCCTTTTTTTTGCTTGATAGGAGTTGGCTTCTGGTGGCGTTCCTAAACCATATCCTGATTTGTTTGACATTTTGGTTGGTCAGAAATTTGCTTTTATCATCAGTGTGTCAGGGTTTAACATTAAGTATCAAGTCGAGAACTACGGAATTTCAATGCTCACGTTTGATCCAGATATTCTTTTTGCCCTCTACGGTAAATTTAAAATTCATGAGGTATAAAATCTGGTATCATTACTAGAAGTCGTTTTTTTAAATGTTTTATATTGTATTACACGTGCAAGTGATATTTCTTTTGTATTGATATAGTATGAGAAATCCATTCATCTAGCGTTCAACCATCTGAAATTCAATCTATTCCTTGTGATGTTTCATAGGTTTCTTTTTTTAAAAAAACATATGATTTTTAAATTTTCTTATACTTAAATAGATGAACTTGTATCATATTTGTTTTTTCATGATCATTTATTAATAATATTTTTTTTGAGGATGAGGTTTCGTTCACCGGTGATAATGAAACACCTTTGTCTAAATGATTGGAGAGTAATCCCAAGACATCTTCTTCTGGTGAGGTGAAACGTAATCTACACGAGGTGTATGATGTTGATGACACACTTGGATGTTCATCAACCAAACGTCGTGTTGATGATGCGAATGATGAAGCCCCAGATTCTTAAGGCGCTAATCTTCTGATTCCAAAAATCGAGAAGTAGTGTGTGTCGTTAGATGTATGGTTTGATGGTGTTGAACTTAAGACAATTGGTTATTATTTTTGTTCGTGTTGAGGGTGGTTTTTTTGAGGTTTCTAATGTTTTTTAATGGTTTTAAGACAATATGATATTAATAATTTTGTTTAATTAAAGATATCTATCGTTGGCATTTATTTGACGTTAATGTTATTATTGAATTTATGGTTTTTCGTTTGTATCAATTTTGTGCTTGGTTATATTATTTTGTTTACTAACATTGCATGTGAGAACACTTTGAGCCCATTTGTATGTTGTATTATTAATGGGTTTAAATTTTAAATGTATATTGGGCTTATATATGTATTATGTCTGTAAACTGTTTATTTTAAGTTGTAACACAATTTTTTTGTTTTTTTTGTTTACTATTTTTTTCATAACATTCTATTCAATCTTTAACCTACCATAATATTTGTTCGTTCATACAAAGTTTACAAAAAATATATTGTTAGTAATTTGTGTATAAATAATTCGGATTTTAAACCATCCTTTCTTCCTTTTCATGCAATTACATTTAATTACAAATTTACAATATAGAATATTATACTTTATTGATTATAGCCGAAATCTTAGCTAACTTATTTTATCATTCAAATCTAAAAAATCGCCTATTTTTAGTATTGTTAATCATTTGTACTGATATGGTTCAGATAATACATATATTTAATTCATTCTAAAAATTTAAACTACAGTATATTCGTACAGAAGTGGGCTGTTTATTTGCAATTAAATTATTTAAGTTATGCCATTCCAACTTTTTTATATAGTTCAAAGTTATAAAAATTGTTTGGATGATAAATTAATAGTCAACTCTTATAAAATGTTGCTACCGGAAAGAAAAAGTTGAACCAAGCAAACATTCCCGCCAAAAAATAAATGAAGGATTGTATAAAATCATTCCTAATCACTGCCCAAATCCTTTCCTTTATTAAGATTTGATAGACGGTAGATTTTATTACAACCAAAACTTCAATCCCATATTTACAAATGTTTTAAATCTTATACTATATTGTCATTGTTTCCGAAAATTCTTATATCTTCCTCTATAAATACTCTTATGATTTGTTTTCATTTTCATCAGAAGTTGGTTGGTTTTAGTCACACCCTGACTTTTAAGGAAGTGTATGATGTGTGACTTGTTCAATATCATTGCATTCAATAATAATAAACAACTATATGATTAAAACATGATGTTCATCCATTCATAAGTTTAAAATGTTACAAACACAAGTCATTAAGTTTCAACCAATTTATCCTCAGGTTATGTTACAAATCAAAAGTGTATGACATCAAAACTTGAAATTTATGTCTTGAAAACAACACCAGCGCCCAAGATCCATCTTGTTTCCTGAAATACATGTAATTTTGAAAATATCAACAAAAGTTGAGCGAGTTCATGTGTTTCTGTGTAAACATCTGTAAGTATGCCTTTTGTAAACACGTATGAAAGCGTCTATGAACAGATCAATTAATGAGTAGCTAATACATTAATATGTGTGTAACGGTGTAGGAAGGCTCAACCCATTTGCGTATTTCGTACCGGGCCATCCGGCGGGAACGACATAGTCACAACATCGTCTAACCCGCGGGCTCATGGGTGGGGCTCGCAACACCCAAATAGATCTATCACTCATGCCCCTCGGTCCTTATACAAGAATTAATGGTCTTAAGTTAACGCCTACCCATTCACATGATCTAACAGTTCATTCCTTAGCTAACCATACCAATTGAAACATTTGAACATTTGAAACACTGAAACATGTATTTCACCCCCGAATGTCACACCCCCAAATACCACACGCGGAATCACCGCGGGGCGTATGACATACCAGGATCTTAGCCACCAATCACATTGAACTTGTAAATATAATTAAATAAAACTTTCATATATTATTGATAGAAGTGTTACAAAACATTATTTAACGTTCGGTAGAAGCATAATACATTAATTGAGAAATTCATAAACCAAGTATGCGATAGCCATTAAGTTCGTCTCGCGTTTCCATGTATCTCGACCCATGACCACTCCAGCCTCCCAGACAGCAAGTTCCAATTAATATGCACCTAAAGGCCTGCAAGGCATGTAACAACGAATCAACAACAAAGTTGAGCGAGTTCACAGTTGAGCGTTCGTTTTAAAGTTATTCTAAAAACCATGTGTTTGTTTGTAAACCATAAGTTAAACAGTATCTTTGTTTCCCAAACCATATCCATAATCAGTGGGGGCTTCCCCATGTGAACCACTAGACCCGTTTACTATATCGACCACTGACTAAAGTAAGTTGGTGCCCTGACGTCAATGTCTATCATCATTGACTAGTGCCCAGATCCATTAGTTCACGCCCGTCCTCTACGGCACGGTGTGAGGCTTGTCAAACCTAAATAACGCTATCTAACTAACGACCCGCTCGCCATTGGCCCGGCGATTAAGTCGATATAAAAGGCCGGACTTCATGATAGAGAGTTTTGGTCTAGTATCCGTGTTGTCACCCTTCAGTAAAGAAGGTGTGTACGTAATCCCCACACCAGGAGATTATGCAGGTTCCGATTATATTCTTATCACGTGTTGTCACCCTTCAATAAAGAGGGTGTGTACGTGTCCCAAACCAGGAGATCACGTAGTTTCAGTATAAATCCTTTACCCATTCCCAATCTTTGGGAATCCCATGCCTTGTGGAAAGTGTGAACTCACCTCGGTTTGCTCGGTAAGATTAATTTCTTGTTCACAGTTGGTCAACCAACTCCTATTAGGGTTACCAGTGACAGTCAGTTTCGCAATTACACAAGTTACAATCCCCTAGGTACACATTGTCCAAGTAGCAACAAGTATAACACATATTATCTCACAAGTCATAGTAAATATTCTGCATTACCCCTACACACATTGCTAGTTATTTCCACACATGCCTATTTCATTTTATCACTTTACAACTAATTCACCATTCTCATGAGATTACGACTCAAACATTTAATATTTAACCCATGTGTTTAACCATTCATCCTACCCGGCCCATATATATATATTAAACCCACACCCACTGTGATCCAGTCTCACCCGTGGGCCACTGACCGGCGTGTGGCCCAATTTACAACTGCAATCCGAGTCGTACGAGAGGCCCAAACAATGTAAGGGGACTTCCGTTTGTGCGGTTTGGGCCTGGTGAATCCTGTTTAGTGGGTCGCCCAAATTCATAACAATTTCAAGTAACCGGCCCAATTCACACATCAATTCTAATATAAATCCAATTAACGAAACTGTGTAGTCTAGTCCATGTATGCATGGCCCATGTATTGTTCTCTTGACCCATTGCTTTCCTTCCCATAAATCCTCAAACCTCTCAATAATTTCGATCAGTTTGGTTATACAATGAATAACAATTTTGAGTTCTAGTATCATCAGGTCCATTAATCCCACTACCCATTACCTACTCTTATTTAACAACAAACACTTAATGTGATTAACGATCAATTACCTAGATCCTTTTTATAATTTAATTCACAACCAAATACTAACAAGCCAATTGATTAAACAAATAAATTGTAATCATATTCATACGCAGAATCCCTTTTAGGAGATACCAAACATGGATTTATAGTTGCAAGCCTAGCTTGGTTCGAATACAATTGCCCTAATGATCTTACCACAGTTGGTTCATTATTAATTTAAAGGATTCCTCAATTGCTAACATACACCTAATTTCCACATCGTAAATTAAGGTTGTAATCATTCATAAAATCAAACCGTGACCCACAGAGCTTTTAGTGGTCTTTGATCATAAATAACATCTCATAATAACTTTCAAATAATTCTACCCATCACACATAAACATGGCCATACACAGAAGATATGCCACACAAGTCAATGCATTAAATGCTAACCTTGCATGAAAGATAATGTAAAATAGTGGAGAAGGCAGATTGCAATCATGGAAGAAAGGGGCGATTATTTTCTTGTTGCCGCCCATATGGGGGCCTACTGCCATCGCAATTCAAGGGAAAGAAGTGAAGCTATTATGGTTTGATTCATCATGTGTTAAATTATACAATATGCATGGAACTAATCCCATACACAATCGGTATAGAGTGGGCCGAACCCACTTAATTCATGTTTTGGTATACCACATGTTTGGGCCGAGTACACAAGTCAAACGGGTTAGATAATGGGCCAAAAGTATAATAAAAGAATGATGGCAGCCCAAGTGTTATAGCGGTAGGTGCGGCCCAGTCTACTTGACACATTACGAAGCCCACTTACATCCCACGTTAAGCGATACATTAAAAGCACGTTAAGTGTTATAGCGTTAATCAGACTCTCTAAAATGAGAGACGTGTGAAGAAGAAGTATTGAGGGATCACAAATTGAAAGATACTAATCTGGAAAGTTCGGGTTGTCACATCATCCCCAACTTAAAAGAAATTTCGTCCCTGAATTTGACAAGTAAACGATAAACCAAAAAAACAAGATGTTAACTTAGGATGACTGTGGAATTTCTGCGGGTACCACATCATCCCCAACTTGAAAGGGAATTTCGTCCCGAAATTCACCAGTTGCTTCTGTGACACCTGTGTCACTTCAACCATCAAACAAATGCCAAACCAATGAAATATTGTATTTCATACTTGGGATTTGTAAAAATATGTGTATCGTTTGCACATATCAACTCTTGTTCAATTCTAAGCTTTAAATCGCTTTCTGGAGGGTTATACGCGCTCTGATGCGTAAATATAACCAGATTAATCCAACGAACACTCCGGAATAGTGAAATAGGCTTAACATATCTTAAATAACCTTTACATAACTTAGAAATAAGTTTTAAAGGCTTTGGTATGGCAAAAACAAGTTAATTCGCTTACAGGGACTAAACTTGACAAACTGTGAAAGTATGCCAATTTAAACTGTAACGGACATTCTGGAACATGACCATAAGTTAAACACACCTTAAATATCCTTTATATATCTTAGAAATAGGCTTTGAGGGGTTCGGTGTGCTAAAATAAACTTTTGGGTCATTCAGGGACTAAAAGTGTCAAAAAGTGCACAAGTTTGCATTTTCGCGCATAACTCACGTTCTGAATGCATCTGGACATCCAAAAATTTATGTAAGCACTAAAATATTTTATTTTAGTGTTTGGAATATAAGAGAAATCCATTCGTCACGCCATTTGGATCGTTTTTCGCGCTTATGCGCATTCCGTCGTAATTAACCGAACAACGCAATCGTACGGCCAAACGAACCGACATCCAAGATATTTTTGAGCATATTTTGAGTTTCCTATACTTTAACTTCATTTTAGAGCCTTGAAATGAGGTTAACGGGGTTCAAACGCATCGAAAATAGCTTAAACGGGCTGCAGGGACCATTTCTGCCATTTTTGAAACTTTTCTGAATCTGGTGCATGGTGGCGTAGCGCGAGCCCTAAGGCCTACGCAGTCACGCTACGCGAACGCCTTGTCTGGGCAGAAACATCATTTTTTCACTTTCAGGACCAGATTCAGTGTATTAACAGCTACAAACAGCCTTTCAAACACTCCAAAGGCCAAGGCCAAGTGTCAAACTCTTATGGTGGATGGCAAAATGAGTTACCACAACATTTCGACAAGTGTACGGGCTAGATCATTCCCTCTTCTCCAAGAAACGATCCTAACGGTGAACCGAAATCTATAAATACCCATCACATTTTCACTCATTCCTCACAAGAATCTGATCTAATGTGCTCTAAGTTGAAACCTTTGTTTCATACCTGAGCTATTTTGATCTAGATTAGCATTCGGGGACCCTTTGTAAGTGTTCCTTCGTTCTTTTATTTCTTTTCGAGTCCGAAAGTCAAACTTTGTTTGACTTTCTGCATTGACCAGTTTATGGTCAATGCGAAGTTCGTTTGAACTTCGCAACGTGATTGTAATCACGATGGTTATAGTCCTTTGTGACTATACCTACTGATTACCACGTTGTCTAGGGTCGTAAGGGTAAGCGATCTAATAAATCGCTTATACCTTCGAACCCGACCCATTTGGTCGATCATTAGGATCCGACCAAACACATTAGGTGACCATAGCATATAGGGAATAACCTTCCGAGGTTATACCTTATGGTCGCTTCGTTTAAGTAGTTGTATGATAGGTAGTTTATATGCCTAAGGTAAATTACCAAAATACCCCTTTGATGCCAGAATTCATTTTAAACATATGTAACATAACTTTTGACATCTAAACTGATTTGACAACAATATTAGACATGTTAAGGCATATGTTACTTGTCAAAGGACTAGTTAGGCGGTCCAAATGCGTTTTACGCGAACGACGCGTTAAAGTAGCATAAGCTTCCTAAACGGGTCGTAAGCACTTAGGTTAGGTTTCATTTAGTATGTAGGCTTTGTTAAACCATATGACACGAGTCTCCATACTCGTTTGGTTTACGAACCCTCATTCTATCTAAATCTTCCGATTTAGGTCCGGTTTATTAACATAGTTACCTGTATTAGGTGCCGTTTGATTCTGTGATCTCTAGCATTGCTTGGTGGTTATCTTAGGACTTCTGAGCAATCACATGTGAGTACATAGTTCCCCTATTTTACTGTTCTCCAAACTGTTTCGGGGTGAAGCATGTGTACCTATGTGTTATTTTCATGATTTTAAAGTATGATTGATTATACATGTTATTACTTATCATTTGTCAAACTAAATGACTATCTATGGTTTAAACACTGATTTCTCAATGAACATAAAATAAAATGTTGAATTGTACTTATTTTATGTTCACCAGACCGATTGGTAGTATGATATAGCGCTATAGGATTAGACACCCCATTCCTGTTGTCATGGAATGTCTGAAACCAATTTGTTTCTCCATCCAAATAGGGATTGCCTTTGTGGTATCCTTATAGTCTCAAAGGTGTAGTTTGATGCACTAGGTCTGAATGAATTCTTAAATCACACCTTTAAAGTATATTTTGATATACTCCCAAAAGTATATTTTGATATACTCTCATGTGTGGTATTGTACAGAACCAACATATATATTTTATCAACAAACCAAAACATATTTTTATATGTTATTTATGAAACCCAATGCATATTTTGATATGTTATTTATGCAACCAAAACATAGTTTAATATATTATTTGCAAATCCAAAGTATACTTTTAATATGCTACTATAAGGTTATTCGTTTAACCTTACATTATTTTACAAAGCATAACTTTTGATTTATTCAAACACTTTGTTTTGTACATTTTTACTTGTGGTTTAAGAAATCTCATTTTACTTACCATACATAACTCTTGTTTACACATTACATGGTTTACATTAACTTGAGTTATACAATAACATTGGACTATTGGTTTAAACATGAACATTCTATATTGGTGGTTTGGTTTGAGTAAGTGACTTAAGTAACGAGGCGTGTGTAATATGATACAAGCATGGTGGATACGCCGCTGGTACTTCCTATATATAAGTGTTTGTATGGTATTACATATCGTAGCGTTATTTGAATCATTTCAATTTGAGACATATAACATTTTATACAAATAACATATTTTTCACAAGACATTGACTTACAAACAACTTATCTTATACAAACTCATTTTACATGGTTATTCATTTAACCATACATTATTCTCTTATTTATACATATCATCTGAACTTATTGTTTTTCAAACGATTTACAAAACAAATCAATTTACAAGGTTCATGACTGACTTTTGCTAAACAACATTTTCTGAACTTGCAAGTCATGAATCCTATTTTCACAAAACCTATGTATCTCACAGGCATTTTTATGCTGACGTACCTATTTTTACACATGTTTCAGGTACTGCTTTGCAATGATTGTTGATACATGCTACATTTAGGATGGACTCGTGCCTTAGCAACTTTAAAACTTGGAAGATCATAGTTGTACTTATTTGATTGTATTAAAACAATGAGTTCATTTATTCAATAAAACAGAATTTATTTATTCCATGGTTACGAAACAATGATTCTGTTACAACACTCCCCGACGTTTCCGCCACGTCTGGTTGTTCTACGTGGTCGGGGTGTGACAGCATCCGAAAAAGATTGGTCAATTGGGAATAGATGAGGATACTATTGCTTCGTCTGTTCTTTGCGTTCCTACGTGAACTCCGGTCCACGTCTTGAGTTCCAACGAAATTCGACTGTGCTTTGAACCTGGACTCCCTCGTCCACGTTTTCGGTAGACCCCTTGACAACTGCAACTTGTCTAATGAAGGTATCACAAATGTTTCCTCGGACAAACGCTTCCATAGATTTGAGTCATAATGACACCGTGAACGTTACCCAATCCGTCGGGTAACTCGGGTTTGTGAGCCATGTCACCGATTCGATCCAGATATCCAAATGTCCCAACGTATCGTAAACTAAGTTTGCCATGTTTTTCATAGTGTACCGCACCCTTCCAGTGTGAGACTTTCGATTATGATACGTCCGCCTACAACGAACTCCTAGTGTTTCCCAAGCTTATCAACTTTCCTATCAGTCACTCGTTGCCGCCAAATGATTTCCGATCCGAGCAATCTTCCCAAAAGTTTCGACTACAAGTCCTAGATCTGTGATTAGGTTTTCATCCACCCTAATCCAACAAAGAGATTAATGTTACTGCCCATGCAATGCCTCAAACAGAGTTGTCCGAATACTAGAATAGTAACTGCTGCCGTAGAACTCAAGCAAAGATAAATGTTCTTCTAATTCTTAATAAAGTCAATCACACACATGCTCGTCGTATGTCTTTGAGTTTGAAGATGGTTCGTTTACTTAGATCGTTTGTCCTACAGTGACAAGTAATGCTCATGTGTAGACGTGGGCCCAGGGTATCGTGTATTTCCTATCATAAATCAGGTATAGCTCAAAATCAAAAGTAACGGGAGTTGGCACCTCGTGCCTAAAAGTCGCCTATCTCAGAGGAACATTCACAGCTGCGAAGACTCGTCAGTTTCCTTGGTTACAAGAAAACGTGCTGGTAACGTGAGACAATCAACGATCACCCAGGTGTTATTGTTTCTGTTTCGACACTTCTGGTTACTGATACTCCACCTTGACTGTGACAACCCGCACCAAACCAGGTATCCGTACGACTTAACTAATGATTAATTACTGCTTAATTACTGTGCTGGTTTGAACTAGCTGATGAACTGTTACTTGAATACTGATACATGTACTTACCTGCATCATACTTTACTTATCGTCACTACATTATTTACATGTTGAACCCTAGTGACAAACATGATGCACAAAAGCACAGTAGCACATGAACGAATAACCTATTGAACATGCTGATAAAGCCAGCATCAGGCAAACACTGCCTCTAAGGCCTGTACGAGCCAGAAACGTTTTGCTACACTAGTAGTGAGTGTAGGGATATAAGGGTTGTGGAACTGCGTCTCTAGGAATAAGTCACTATGACTGGATGTGCCTAAAACGTACTCTAAGTACAAAACTCAGCACTTTACAAAATAATTCAGCTTTTAGCTAGCTAATAAAGTGCCAAAACATGAGAAAAATATTACTAGACACTTTCCAAAGTGTCGGAAATAAGTTGTGTCACTAAATGTAATTATAACGACACTTTAAAGCTTTGTTAAGCACTTTAACGGATTACTATCCAACCGAACAACCGGACTATACCCGGAACATGAAAATATTGTTATTTTCATTATTTATCTTTTTCTGAGCCAGTTAGGGTCCCTGAATACCCTAACACCAATTGTAACACGTGACACACAACTAACCGGGTTAACTATACTTAACCTAACCAATTAACCTAACTACTAGTTGGTTTCGGACTAGAACCCCCCCCCCCCCTTTAACCAACCGTCCCCATCTAGGGGACATACATGGTACAATATTGAATATTTTATTTCCACATGTTTAATATCTAGGAAGCATAGTGACCATTGGGTAATTAACATTAGAATTGTCCATAAGTATGAGACTTGATCCACTAATCACTTTCACCACTTAAACTCACCAAAGAACTCTCTCTTTCTCTCTAAATAAGTCACGGCCAAACATCCCCTTGTGCCTCCATCCATTTTCGAGTTTGATCTTCATATTCCAAGGTTATTCAAGCATCAAGGGTCTCGTATTAGGAAGCTTGGTGCAAGCGGAACGCGAAGGACCTCTCTACTTAGCTTTTATCCACCTCTTTTGCGCATAGATTCTTCCCTAGCCTCGAGCTAGAGGTATAATGCTTAAAACACCTTCTTGAACTAATCTAAAGTGGTTAAAAGGATTTTTATCGGTTAAAACTCGGAATCTTGCATTTTGAAGCATTAAAGTTTACTAAAAACACTAATAATAGTGGTTAAAAGCTTATATGTTGTGTAAATGATGTAGTATTTGAAATGTATGATTATTTGGACCCGATCTATGTTGTGGTAGCTCGGATCACCGTTTAACCCGGTGTAGTCATGTTCATGGATCATGACATAAGACTATTTTAGAAGTAACAAGTGTTAAAAGGTGAAACTCCACCACACATGAAACTTGAACTTGTGTAAAAGCATTTTTACTTGTGAAATAGTGTTTAAAACTAGTAGATCTACGTATCTACAAGTGGTATTTTCAAAGGACCACGTGTTAAAGAAATCATACTTTAAAAGACGGATCTTACACTAACAAGAATGGTTTTTAGAACACACAAGTGTGTAAACACTTGTGTAACACCAAGTTTCGACAAAATAACTATTTTTGTAAAAGATGACGAAAAGTTGTGAAAACGGGTTTCTCTAAAAACGAGGTTTTTACCAAATCGGATTGTTTTATATAAAGATCCACTAAAAGTAATGAGATTTACTTCACAGTTTGGATAAACCACAAGTTCATGAAATTTATGCGATTTATATACATATTTTGACTAGTTTGTGATTGAACATTGTTTTGGTTGAATGAGAAAATTGTTGAGTTGATTTATTAAAGTAAATGATACGCTTGAAAGCGTGGCCACCTCCAGTTACAGAGGAAACTCTGGCGAAATTTTTCTAAAAACTTAACACTTAGAACTATTTACACTACAAGTGTTAGAATTATTTTAACATGTTTTCGAAATATGAATTTCGCCATGACTTTATTTATTAAATATTCGGAGGTGGGATTTTCACAAAATTTAACGTAATAAATATATATTTTTCACACACTGTTTATGATTATTTTGTGAAAATACATAAATATTATTTTTAGAGTAAAAATAATATTTACGAACGTTAACGAATCCAAAATAATACGAACGCTTTCACCATAAATATATAAGTTACACCGGTAAGTATATTACCACTCGACTGTTAAAACGTAACTTACGCACTTACGAAAATATTTATGAACGCGTATTTTAACAACGTATTATTGGAGAAAAATTATGTGTAGTGAAAATATATATATATATTAAGTGAGACTTAATGATTTAATTTGAACGCACATGTATTGAATCCCCCATCCTTGGGAAGGAGATTAACTACCAAGTATATACAGAACGTAAACACGAAATAGTTGTCTAACTATTTCCCAAAGACTTAAACCATAAAGCTAAGGCATGGCCGTCCGTCTAATAGAGTTAGCACGTGTAGGTCGTCATACAGCTGATCGATTTGGAAGCATACTTGGTAGAGACGCACCGACTGTGAGTTCATGTCCCCCTTTTCTCTTAACTGTTTTCAGTTTTACTGCGGGGGTGAAATACATGTTACTATAATTACGAATGTTTCATACATGGTATGGTCAGCTAAGGAAGGAACTGTTAGGTTATGTGATTGGGTAGGTGAAACCTTAAGAACATTAGTCCTCATAGTGCGATCGAGGGATACGAGTGATAGGCCTATTTGAGCATAACAAACACCACCCATGCGCCCGCAGGTTGGACCATGTGGTGACCTTGTCTTAACACCACCCATGCGCCCGCAGGTTGGACCATGTGGTGACCCCGTCTTAACACCACCCATGCGCCCGAAGGTTGGACCATGTGGTGACCTTGTCCTATCCCCTCCCATGCGCCTGCAGGTTGGACCATGTGGATACACAATAACTGATATGTTTCCTTATTTGCTTTCATACCAGAGTTTACAAAACATTCATACTTGCAATGATTACAAAGGTTTATTCGCGCGCACATACTAAACACATGAACTCGCTCAACATTATTGTTGTTTTTTCAACTTACATGTATTTCAGGGAATTAAAGGATCTGGCGCGGTATGACACGTTTTCCCGCTGCACTAGTTACGAGGTCATCCGGGTTTGGGGAAATGTGACTCTTTCCTGGACAAGTCACAATCCTTAAACTGTGTTTATGTCATGTTGATGTTTGTGATTGTTAAGACAATGATGTTGTATTTGGTTTTCAAAACTTAATTAAATGGATGATCTTGCATGGTTTTATTTCATATAGCTTTGTTATGGTTAAGCTATGGTATTAAGAAGTCACACCAAATTAACCACGCTTCCGCAAAGCCAGGGTGTGACAGCTTGGTATCAGAGCTCTGATCATAGCGAACTAGGATTCCTTCTCGAGTCTAGACTATGATCACTAGGGCTCTCACGAAAACATTTTACTGTATACCACTTAAGTCCAGATCCAAAACTTTTTACAAACAAATGTTGAGCACATTTTATTATTTATAGGCTCAGCCTGGAGGGCTGAGGCTCGGTCTGGAGGATCGAGGCTCGGTCTAGGTGACCGAGGTAGTTGAGCACGTTGATTTATTATAGGCTCAGCCTGGAGGGCTGAGGCTCGGTCTGGAGGATCGAGGCTCGGTCTAGGTGACCGAGGTAGTGGGCTAGCAAGGCTAGGAAGAGTAGGCTCAGTCATGACTAACATGTTTATATGATTATATGATTGATTATTATACGTATATGTGTCTGTGTTACAAACGTCATGCTTTCATCAAGTACTAGAAAGATGGACACTACGAATCCCATGGCCATAGTATCAGACGACATAGTTTCATCGAAGCACAAGGTGTACATTTCCGATACTACCGGCACAGACAATGACGACTTTCAGCCCTTTTGCGCTGCCTGAAGTCGTAGCAGAGCCTACTGATGGCCATCTTGTTGGGAATTTGCCCCCTTGCTGCTTATCCTGTTGTTGATATGCCCCCCCTCCCGACGTGGCCTCTGACGACGATAACGATCTACTGGAGGAGGACCCATTCGAGGGCAGGGCCC
Source organism: Helianthus tuberosus (assembly GCA_030545235.1). NCBI lineage: Eukaryota > Viridiplantae > Streptophyta > Magnoliopsida > Asterales > Asteraceae > Helianthus > Helianthus tuberosus. The sequence continues at coordinate 124,096,150 of CM060406.1, forward strand.
TATTGCTGCGGGTATTAGACTACTGCATGCGGACGCTTCTGCAGGGGAAACTCATGCCAATTCCCCTATCCCAGACTCATTTGAGTTTCTGACATCCGCATCTTTGCACATACAGGGAGTGCAGCACCACTCACACGACGCCGACCCTGATATGGCGTCATCAGCTGCCCCAGTTCTCGCACACAGATTTGAGTTTGATCGCGATATTGAGGACGATTCTGTTTTTCCACCTGGTTTTGATCCAGACCATGACATTGAGTTCATGCACTTAGACCAGCCTTTGGAGGATCCTGTAACCCCTGTGTTTGTTGATCCAGCTGATCTTGAGATGGAGTTTTTGATCCGGAGCCGGCCGTGGCCCCTGAGCCAGGCGCTGCTCCTGACCCCGCATTGGAGCATGACCCTGTTCATGCCAATGCACCTACTGTTGCTCCTTGATTGATCATCTGCTTGGACGAGAGAAAATTTGGGGTAACTGTGCAAGACAATTTATTATTACGGGGGCCCACGTAATAACGATTTGTAGTGCACAGGAATCCTGGTGGACTCTGCGGGTCAAGCTAATGATAACCAATGCAGCAGGAAATAACTTAAACACGAATGACCAAGGCGATGTAGCCTCGAGTTCATTCTATTACAAGCAACAAGCCAAATTGGCAAGCCTATGTGAAGGCTCAGAAATTTATTTCCCCACTCATACATTGAGTATATTTGCGTGTGAAGTTGGGTGATTACATGATGGCTTATGTTGCTATATTGTTGGGATTGAACCCTATCAGAGGAACAGATAATGTAAAGCCAAAACTGGATCAAAGCAGTGGATCCATAATAAGCAGACGTTTACAGTTGTTTCATGCAAATCTCTCCCCTTGAAAGTGGTTTCATATCTGCTGACCTCCTATCTGCTGATCATACTAAGTGCTGATCTACAACTGCTGCTTTATATCTACCGATCAAAGTCAAAGACTGATGGAAGACCAAAGCTCTGTTGACTCTATCTACTGCCTTGGGTCAAGTACTGCTGATCCGGACAAGCACTGCTGGGTTCACAGCAGTGGAAGGATGCAGCAGCAGTTTAAGTGTCTTTTATGTAATGTATTGTAATATCAGTAGTTTAGTACATCAGTGTTTATAGATCAGTAGTTAGAGTTTGTTAGGAGGTTAGATGTCACTTTCATGGTGACGTCAGCTAAGATGCTTAGTGGTTTGCAAGTGCTTATAAATAGTTCAGTACTTTGTACTGTTCTATTAGCTCTTTTGATCAATCGTCTTCTTTGCACGAACAAACTACTGAGCTCTGGCTGAGGGGGAGTTTGCATTCTTACATCAATCATTGTAATCGTTGTTGAAACAAATTCAATCATTCGGTTCTTTGTGAAAAGATGTTTGATAAAAGTATTACTCTCGTTTGATTGTATGCAAAGTTTGCTTTCATCTTATTTCCGCTGCACAACTCTTTCATTTTCATCTTAATTACAAACGTAAAATACAATAAAAAAGAAACTCAGATCCAACAATTGGTATCAGAGCTTGGACAGTCAAATTTGATTTAACAATCATTTTGACGTAAATAGTTCAGCTCATAATAGTTGATACTGATCGTTTGTTCGTCCGTTGAAAAACAGAGCAAGGATAAATCACCATTAAAGTTGATTTCTCAGTGTCTGTAAAACAACAAGAATGACGTCACAATCTCAGGATGATAAAAACAACATCGGCTCACTGTTTAAACCACCTATGCTAAAAAGAAATGAGTACAACATCTGGCAGAGGAGGATGGGTCACATCCTCGCTCAACAAAGCACAGGTTGTTGGAGGTCTGTCACCTTTGGTCCTCATGTTCCTTCAGTGCCTAGCGCTGAAGATGATAAAAAGTTCGTTCCAAAACCAGTTGAAAATTACACCGAAACTGATTTTCAAAAGATCGAACTAGATGCTAAAGCGTTTAGCATCATAGCATCAGCGCTGCCCAATGAAATATATGCTGGACTGTTACACTGTAACAGTGCCAAAGAATTGTGGGACGCACTTAAGGAACAGTTTGGAGGTACTGAAGAAGTCATAGAAAACAATAGGGAAATCCTGAGCCAACAGTACGAAACGTTTTGTCATGTTAGAGGTGAATCACTGACTCAACAATTTGAGCGGTTTAGTTGTCTCATCAGTGAACTGAGGCTTGTTAATACCACTTTTACAAACTCAACTCAAAACAGCAGGTTCCTCAGGTCACTGCCCGAAAAATGGGACACTATAGCCTTTGTCACCAGAAATTCACCTGAGTTCAAGGATCTGACCTTGACCCAACTCCATGGTCGACTTCTGACCTACGAAAGGGAGTTGAACCAGAAAAGGAAGTTACAAGAGTCAGGAAAAGCCGTTGATGATTATACATTCGGTAACACTGCTCTTTTGGGTCAAGAAGAATCTGGGAGCAGTGGTAAGGACCAGGGTTATGACCATTTCATTGACATAACTGCTGGAGCTAACTTTAACAACCCTGATCCTCACTCTGCAAGTTATGCATTCACTGCAAACGAAAACCAGATGTCAGATAATTTAAGCTTTGAACTAAATGATTTGCAACATTTTGACCCCACTGATTTAGAGGAAATGGACATCCTGCACCAACTGGCTTTGCTAAGTGTTAGAACTAGCAAGTTCTACAAAAGAACAGGGAGAAAATTCCCAGGTTTGCATGGGAATCTAAGGGTTGGGTTGGATAAATCGAAAATCAAGTGCTACAAGTGTAATAGGTTGGGACATTTTGCTAGGGAATGTAGGAGTCAAAATACTGGTCCCATAATTACTCATCCTAGCTCAAATCCTAGACCTCAGAACCAAAACACTGTGCATTATGCCCAATATGCCCCAGCAGCACAAGTGAACACTGCTCACTATGCTGCTGCCCCTGTGCCAGTACATTATGTCCAAACTGCTGTTCCACAAATCCAATATGTTCAAACCCCTGTTCCACAGGTACAAGTGCAACCTGTTGCACCTCAAACCACTGTTCCAGCAGCAACACAACCAGATCAACAAAGTTTTTTCACTCAAGGATTTGTTGACTGGAGCAGTATGCCTGATGATCTTTGTGATGAAAATTTTGCACTCTATGCTTCTAATGATTCTTCACATGATGAGTTTTGTTTGATGGCACTAGAGTCAATACAGGAGGGGGTTGAAGCTGAGGAGGAACAGCAGTACTCTGAAACAGTGGAAGAGGTGATTGAAGCAGTGATTACTGCTGTGGCTGATGAAGTACTGTTGGAAGAAAGTTCAGGTACTCTGATTGAACCAATGATAGATCCATGGTCCATAGAGGACAAAGAAGAAGAGAAAGAAGAAAAGGCTGGTGAAACGAAGGTAAGAGCTGATGATGATAAAGATCATCAATGTGATTGTGCAATGATGGCAACTGCCAAGGTATCTCCTCAAGTTCTTGAAAAACTGTGTTCAGACAATTGCATAATTGCTTTTGCTAACATCAAAGAGGTGAATGAAAACCTTCGGGATAAAATCTTAACTGATGAGGTCAAATTTGAAAGCTCTTTAAAAGAACTTAAAAACAAATTGACTGAAAAAGAAAAAGAAATCAGCTGTTTGAAAGAAGAGCAAAGTATAACCAAAACCCAACTTCAAACTATGGTAGAAAAATACCAAGTTTGCAAAAAGGAGTTGGAGTCTGCCCAGATTACTTGTGAAAGATGGGTGGAATCCTGCAAAGGATATGAGGTTATGCTTGAAAAACAGAGAAAAAGCAATGTGAAGTTTGGGGTTGGGTATAGAAAATATGATGATGAAAACACTGCTTTTGAAAACTCTGTTCAAACCACTGATGAAGCTACTGTGCTTATCCCCACAAACAAGGATGGCCAAGAAGTGAAAATCACTGACAAACTTGGAAACAAAATCACACTTAACAGACCAATGGGTTCCTCCACTTTCAAGGAGCTTGAAGATCATCAGTTTAAACCAAAATGGTCTGATGAGTGTGATATTCTTGAAAATTTCAAGCCTATGGACTTTACATCAATTGATGGTGCTAAAGCTCCAAAAGCTAAAGTCATACCTCTCAAAGATATCCCAGCAGTGGTTAAAACCTCTGCTGCAAAGGAATCTGAAAAGAGAAAGAAGAAAGAAAAAATTGATAACTTGTTTTGTGAATTCTGTGAGAAAAGGAATCATCTAACAAAAGATTGTTTCCACTTAAAAGCTTATGATCTAAACAAAACAAGTGTCATTGTTTCAGCAGAAAGCTGCATTGTTTGTGGGAAAACAAACCACAAAACTCAAGCATGTGTGTACCTCAAAAATTTTGATGTGAAAAAGAATGAGTACATGGCTAAAACATCCTTGAGTCCACCATCATCCTCATCATCTGTCAAATTCACCAAGAAACAACCACTGTTTGTGCCAGTACAAACAGCTGTCACAAAACAGCTGAACCAAACATCTGTCAAAAGAGATGTTCAGGTTACTGATGCACCCCCTGCCAATCAGTTCAAAAAGGGCAGAGAAAAACAGTCTTACCAAAGGATTCCACACGTTTATGAGGCCTACAAAAGGCCCTCTAAACCCAAAGTGAACAGGCATCCTTTTGGTTACCAGCAGATGATAGGTCAGGACCCACAACAGTGGTTAGAGAAACACTGTCCTAAAACAGTTCAAACCCCTGACCTAACCACTGTCCATCATCTTGCATCCATTCCAGACACTGTTGAGACCCCATCCAAAGCCTTGTTGGCTTTGGAGACCTTAATGAACTAATCCTTTTACTTCATGTGCAGGGAGCTTCTGCATGCTTTGATAGTCTTTGGTATGTAGATAGTGGAGGCTCCAGGCACATGACAGGATGTAAAGCCCTCCTCAAAGACTTTAAAATCCATGGTGGGGGTGATATATCCTTTGGGAATAATAGTAAAGGGAAGGTTCTGGGGTCTGGTACAGTGCAATCTGGAAATGTAAAGTTTGAAAATGTCAATCTAATAGACAATCTAAAATTCAACCTTCTGAGTGTGTCCCAAATGAGTGACAAGGGATTTGGGTCATTCTTCACAAAAGACTGTTGTAGGATTGTTGGACCAGAAATGGTCAAAAAGATTGAAGCAATAATTAAATCTGGTCATACTAAACTTGTTGCTCAAAGAAGTGGCAATGTTTATGTTGTTGACATGTCAAAAGAGTGTCCCAGAGCTGATGCCTGTCTGTTCTCAGCTGCCTCTAACAAAGAGACAGAGCTTTGGCACAGAAGACTGGGACACACAAATCTTAAGACAATCACAGAAATTTCAAAAAATGGTTTGGTGAGAGGCCTACCACAAAAATTGTTTTCATGTCCTGAACATTGCATTTCCTGTTTAAAAGGAAAACAACATAAAAGTTCCTATAAGTCCATTGAAGAGTCCAAAACAACCCAGTGTCTGCAAATGCTACACATGGATTTGTTTGGCCCAGTTCAAGTCATGAGCCTTAAAAAGAAAAGATATTGTTTGGTTATTGTTGATGACTTTTCTAGGTTCACATGGACTTTCTTCTTGCACTCAAAAGATGAAACTGCAGGCATTTTGCAAGACTTTGTAATACAGGTTGAAAAGCAATTTGACCTTCCAGTAAAAAGCTTCAGGAGTGACAATGGCACAGAATTCAAAAATAGGGAGTTGGATGCCTTCTGTGTGAAGAAAGGGATTGTAAGGCAGTACAGCATCCCAAGAACACCAGAGCAGAATGGGGTAGTGGAAAGGAAGAACAGAACTCTGATTGAGGCTGCCAGAACCATGCTTGCAGATTCAGGTTTGCCTTTAACTTTCTAGGCAGAGGCAGTAAACACTGCTTGCTATGTTCAGAACAGAGTTTTAATAAACCCCAGGCACAAAAAGACTGCCTATGAAATTCTGTATAAAATTAAACCACTGATCTCATATTTCAAAGTGTTTGGCTGCCCATGCTTTATTTTGAATTTAAAAGATTCCATTTCAAAATTTGCAGCCAAAGTTGATTGTGGTTATCATCTGGGATACTCAACCACTGCCAAGGCCTACAAAGTGTTTAATACACGGACCAAGGCAGTGGAAGAGACTTTGAATGTTAAGTTCAATGAACTTTCATCAATGAAAATCCCAGCAAATCCTGCAGATCTGTTTGATCTTGAAAAATTTACTTTTGAAAATACTGCTGTCAAGACTAACAGTGCAGGTCCATCAGAGGATACAACACCAGACTATGGGTATGAAATCATCATCCCTCAAAAGTCTGCCACAAAGGGAAAAGCATCAGCTGTTCAAAACAGTTGTCAAAGCTCTACCACTGCTACCTCAACAATTGTTGACCAAAGTAGCCCATCAACCACTGCTTCCACATCCTCAAACACTGCTGACAAAAGTCCTCAAACAGTGGATAAAAGCCAGCAGTTGTCCACCTCATTACCTCCTATTCCACCACCTTTTGAAACCACTGCTGGATCATCAAAGTCCCCAGCAGTGGTTAGCTCAGATGATACACATTTGCAGCCTTCACCAACCAATGCCATCATACCATACCAAGGAGATTTAATCTTCTTGAGATCTCATCCACCTGATCAAATCATTGGCAACATAAATGAAGGGGTGCTCACAAGAAGCCAAACCCAAAACATTTGTCTTTTTGCTGGTTTTCTATCACTCCATCAGCCAGTCAAGTACCAAGAGGCACTGAAAGACAACAGCTGGGTAGAAGCTATGCAAGAGGAGCTCCAACAGTTTAAAAGACAACAAGTATGGGAGCTTGTACCACTGCCAGAAGAGGTTAGTCCCATTGGCACAAAGTGGGTCTTCAAGAACAAAACTGATGAAAGGGGTATTGTTGTCAAGAATAAAGCCAGGCTTGTGGTTCAAGGTTACAGACAGGAAGATGGGATTGATTATGATGAAACATTTGCCCCTGTTGCAAGATTAGAAGCAATTAGACTGTTCCTGGCCTTTGCTGTCAACCACAATATGAAGGTGTTTCAAATGGATATCAAAAGTGCTTTCCTCTATGGTACAATTCAAGAAGAGGTGTATGTTTGTCAACCTCCAGGTTTTGAGGATCCATTTTATCCAGATCATGTCTACAGGCTAAACAAAGCTTTGTATGGCTTGAAACAAGCACCAAGAGCCTGGTATGAAACTCTTTCCAACTTCCTACTCTCAAATGGTTTCAAAAGAGGTACCATTGATAAAACACTGTTTTTAAAATGGAGAGGGAAGGATTTAATGATTGTCCAGATTTATGTGGATGACATTATTTTTGGAAACACATGTAACTCAATGTGTGAAGAGTTTAGAGAACTCATGACAGCTGAGTTTGAAATGAGTGCAATGGGTGAGCTGCAATGCTTTCTTGGTCTCCAAGTACAGCAATTGCAAAATGGAACTTTCATTCATCAAAGCAAATATGCTAAAGAACTTTTAACCAAATTTGATATGAATGATTGTAAACCATGCAGCACACCCATGGCAACAAATAAGCTGGTCATGTCTGATGAAAAAGATGAGCTGATTGACCAAACACTTTATAGAAGCATGATTGGGTCTTTATTGTACCTAACTGCATCTAGACCAGACATCATGTTTGCAACATGTGTCTGTGCAAGAAGTCAATCAGCTCCCAGAAAATCAAATCTCATTGCTGTAAAAAGGATCTTCAGATACATAAAAGGTGCTCCCACACTTGGTATCTGGTATCCAGCTAATGGGAACATCAAGCTTTCAGGTTTCTCAGACAGTGACTTTGCTGGATGTCACACCACAAGGAAGTCCACATCAGGAGGGTGCCAGTTTCTAGGTGATTGCTTAGTTTCTTGGCAAAGCAAAAAGCAAGCAGCTGTTTCGACATCCACTGCTGAAGCTGAATACATTGCTGCTGCAAGCTGTACAGCCCAACTCCTGTGGCTTCAAAATCAATTGCTGGATTTTGGTATCACTGCCTTAAAGACACCACTCATGTTGGACAGTCAGGCAGCAGAAAATATCATCAAAAATCCAGTTTCCCACTCAACCACCAAACATATCGACATCAGACATCACTTTGTGAGGGACTGCTATGAAAAAGGTTTGATTTCTCTGCATCATGTCCCAACTAAAGACCAGCTGGCTGATGTGCTCACAAAATCACTTGATACAGCCACTTTTGAAAGTCTGGTCTCTAGGATTGGGATGCTGAACATGGAATAACAAGCAACATCTTGTTTTTCTATGAATAAAAGCAACAAAATGTTTTCAGAAAATCAAAACTCCATCCTAAAAAATAGTTAAAAATGAAGTTTTTTTTCATTATGTCCTTAAAAGTCTGCCACTAACCACTGATTGTTCAAAAGTCTGCTATACTTCAAAAGTCTGTCCACTGCTGAAAGTTAACCCCTGCTCTTTCATTATTTTGATAAACTCTGTTGTTCAAAAGCAGTGTCTTATCTACTGATATGCTATCCACTGCTTTCATACCTCTGCCTTCATCAGTCATTTTCAACAAAAGTACTGTCCTTCACTTTCAACAGGGGTTGTCACGTGGACAGTACATATTGGTCAGACCTTTTGTAACGGCTGCCACCTCAGCATTCACTTTCTTTCCTATAAAATCCCCCACTCACCACCAAAACAGGGTTTTACTGTCGAATTGAATTCTTAAAAATTCTCTTCTCAAAGCAGTTTTTCTTCACATTTCTTCACAAATTTCTTCGATCATTCATCCTCAAAATGACAAAATCAAAGAAATCTTCAAAACCCTCATCCAAATCTTCATCGCAAACAGCCTCTCAAAAGGCAATCTCCACTAAAATTCCACACAAACCATCTCACAATCTCCTGGGTATTCTCACAAAACCAGGAACCACAAGAGATTTCGATTCCATCATTGATCTCATGGCAAAATCAAAGTACAAAACATTGATTACTGCCGATGCACCAATCTATTTGGCGACCCAAAGGGAGTTCTGGAAAAATGCAACCCTTGAAAAACAAGGCGACACTGCAACCACCATAAACTCTTTTATAAAGGGTAAAGCTGTCCAAATCACGCCACAATCCATTTCAGAGGTCTTTCAACTCGGTGATCAGGAAGGTAAAATTTCTTTCACTAAACACGAGTTAAAAATTGACTTCATTGAGCGAGGGTATGAAGCCACAATGATGAAGAAAATAACCTTAGAAAAAGGTTATTTTCCTTCTGCAACCAGATTTTTATTTCATACCCTCCTACTATGTGTTTCAAATAAAACCACTTCTTTTAATGAAATCCCTTTAAAGATTCAAAATCTAGGATATGCTATTCTTCAAGGAGAAAATCTTAACTATTCTCGGGAAATTTTTAAAGATTTGGTTAATAATGTTGAAACAAAATCATTCTTATTGTTTCCAAGGTTTTTAAGTTACTATTTTTCAAAGAAATTCAGTAAGGATGATTTAACTATAATAAATCAGGGTGCTCCTACTCAAATAAACAGTTTAACTACTGAAACTTTTTCAAGGATGTTAGCACCCTGCAAAACACAAGCAGAGGTACCTGAGCAGATTTTAGTAGTTACAACTGCTCCTCAGGTATCTGCTGCTGAGCCCACTGCTCAAGGTGATCAGAGCAGCAGCACAACTGCTTTGAAACCCACACCTACAACCACCAAAAAGCCAACAAACAGAAAAACACAAAAACCCCCCAAAACCCTCAAAAAGGCATCTCTGGAGGATGAGATACCAGAGCTTCTGCCAGTGACAACACAAAAGTCACAAGAAACCACTGCTGCTTCTTCCTCACAGCAGTTGGTACAAATATCTCCACCCATAACCAAAACTCCTCCTGTTTCTTCACAAAAAGAACAGGTTGTACAAACAGGGTCTCCACATCCTGATGCTCTGGAAACACTCGTTTCTATCATCCACAGTCCAATGCCCGGGACACATCCTAGTTCTACACCAACCATCACATCCACATTTCCCTCACCAATAAAACCACTGTTGGATGCAATTGATTTGAACCAGGCATTATCCAGTCCTTCTCAATCACCTATTAATGAGAATATACCTCAACAATTGACTGGGTCTGATGTATCATTCTTTGCTAACCCACCAACACAACCTGAGGAGGTTACACCCCTTGAGTTACAAGTAACTCTTGGTGGTAATCCAAGTGAAGCAGCCACTACAACTGTTACACCCACTGGGTTACATTTGGACAGTGGTTACATTCATAAGACTTCCTTGGAGGCAATTCCTTTTATAGCACCTCTGTCAACCACCAGTGGATTTATTTATCCTACTGGCAACATCAAAAGGTTGTCAAGTGTTGAAGGAAGAAGACCCCAGTACCAAGAAAAAGGGGCATCAGTGGTTAATGTTTGGAGTATATTTCCTACATCTACCACTGATAAAACCACTGCTAGTGGGAAATCAGATGATCCCATTAATTTGGGTGATGGTTTAAAGTACCAGAAATTGACGGATCGTATTGCAAAGCTTGATAACTCTGTTGCAGAACTCAAAGATATGCTACAACAGGTGTTACAAGTTCAGAAGGTACAAACAACTGCTGTTCCACCTCAAGCACATGCTCCACAAAGGACACCTGCTACAAATGAGCTCTGGAATCTATTTCAATCTTTTCTCCACCAACAAGCACAATTAGCAGATCAGCAACATGAAAAACATGTCCAACAGCTGAGAAATGCAATGGAGTCAAGATTCAAGAACACTCAGGCTGACTTAAAGGCTCTCAAAACTCAGATCTTGCACACCACTGGCACTGCTCCTCCAAACATACGTTTCATTTATGACCTCCCAGAAGATAATGCCAAAAAGGGGGAGAAAATTAAGGAGTGGAAAAGGAAGGGTATAGAAGATGGTCTTTATCTTGAACCAGAGAATTCAAACATGACCAAAAAGATCCCTTTGCCAGATGATAGCAAGAAGATTGATGTGACAACAAATGCACTAGCAGAAGCAATTGCAAGTGTAAAGAAAGATAGAGAGGCCAAAAGGAAAGCCAGGGTGGACAGAATGGATCATCCAGATCAGGGTACTTCTGGGTCAAGGGATCATGAAAATCCTGTTGAGGAAAAGAAGAGGCCTACTAGAAAAGTAAGGCAACCCAAATCCATTCCAACCAGACGTTCAAAGTCTGCTCAAAAACCACCGTACAAAACAGCTGATGCAGCAGGAGTTACAAAAACCACTGCTTGCCAAACAGTTGTTCCATCAACACACACCACTTCAACACACACAACATTTACTGCTCTACCATCACCACCACCAAAAACAACACCTGCTGACATACAGCAGAAGACAGCAGATGTTACAACATCTGTTGTAATGACAACAGTGGTTGAAACACCAGTTGTTTCAACAGCTGTTAGTCAATCACAATCCACTGCCTATACATCTACCGCCACTGTTCCATCCAAAGCATCATCAGTCCCTCCTACAAAAAGGAGAAGACTAGTTCTCAAAGATGATGACAATTCACCATCACCAACATCTTCAAAATCTTTAGCTCTTGTCACAATACCAAAACCTGTTCCTCTCTCTTCAGTTCCAATGTACAAGCCCTTACCTCCTGCAGGTGTTCAATTTCCTCTTGAACTAGCAGCTGTTAGAGATGAAATAAAATCCTTCTACTATGAGGATGACCCTGCCAAAAGGAGGTTGCCATCAATAAAAGGATATCCTTGGCCTAAAAATGTTGATGAATACTTGGAAATCAAAGCCAAGCAAGCAGAGGATATTTCAAAAAGAAACACACAAGGGAAGTCTGACAAAGAAATCTCAAGAAATTATCAATATTTGCTCACACAAGTCAGATCCCTGGAGCAATTTGCAAAAAATGTTAGTCAACAAATTTCTGAAAGAGCAGCTGAATCTCTGAAGAAAGACTACATTGAAAGCATCATGGCTCACAAAAAGTACAAAGGAGAGAGATATATGTACAAAGAGTGGACTGTTCCTGAGCTTGAAGATGAAGCTGCAAGAATTCAAGACATGATAAAAAGGAAGGTCACTCACACTCCTCCTAACTGGGCAAAATTTAGAAAGAATGTACCTGACAAACAGGAAGAGCTGAAGAGGATGAAAGTGGAATTGGTAGCAGCTGATTATGGTAACAAAAGACAAGTTGCTAGATGGAAAGAAGATATGGTCAGGGCTACTTACAAAAGGTTGGAACAATTAAGAAAGAAAGATCCCACAGTTCCTCAAAAGCCTGACTATCCTGAAGCAGCTGGTTCAAAAAGAATTTCAAAGCTGCAAATCAGGAGATCCATAGCTCCAGTTGGTGCTTCCATCTACAAAAGAAGGCCACATAAACAACTGATTGCTGAAACCATCAAAGAGTTAATGGAAGGTGAAGACCTTGGAAAAGAGGGTATAAAGAAAATGATCATGGAAACTCTTGGTTTGGATCAAACTGCAAGTACTGCTCAGCCAGTCATGAATAGGCCAGCCTCTCCAAATACTTCTGCAAATAAACATCTCCCAAGAAACCCACCAGGCTCAAAAATACAAAAGCGGGAAACTGACAAACAGACCTGCGTATTGACCTTGCTCAGGTCTGGTGGAGGAGTGGAGAAAATATCAAGGGAACAAGCTCTTGGCCTGAGTCTTGAAGATTTGCAGGATCTCCTTGATCTTCCGCTCAGCAGGGATGATGAAGATACAGATGCCCTTGACTTTGAACTACAATTCAAAGGTCAGATAAGGGAGCTGTTGTTGAGGCAATAAAGATTTCCACAAATAATGAAGAGTTTTGGCATTATCTGTTCCAGGGGGAGATTGTTGGGATTGAACCCTATCAGAGGAACAGATAATGTAAAGCCAAAACTGGATCAAAGCAGTGGATCCAGAATAAGCAGACGTTTACAGTTGTTTCATGCAAATCTCTCCCCTTGAAAGTGGTTTCATATCTGCTGACCTCCTATCTGCTGATCATACTAAGTGCTGATCTACAACTGCTGCTTTATATCTACTGATCAAAGTCAAAGACTGATGGAAGACCAAAGCTCTGTTGACTCTATCTACTGCCTTGGGTCAAGTACTGCTAATCCGGACAAGCACTGCTGGGTTCACAGCAGTGGAAGGATGCAGCAGCAGTTTAAGTGTCTTTTATGTAATGTATTGTAATATCAGTAGTTTAGTACATCAGTGTTTATAGATCAGTAGTTAGAGTTTGTTAGGAGCTTAGATGTCACTTTCATGGTGACGTCAGCTAAGATGCTCAGTGGTTTGCAAGTGCTTATAAATAGTTCAGTACTTTGTACTGTTCTATTAGCTCTTTTGATCAATCGTCTTCTTTGCACGAACAAACTACTGAGCTCTGGCTGAGGGGGAGTTTGCATTCTTACATCAATCATTGTAATCGTTGTTGAAACAAATTCAATCATTCGGTTCTTTGTGAAAAGATGTTTGATAAAAGTATTACTCTCGTTTGATTGTATGCAAAGTTTGCTTTCATCTTATTTCCGCTGCACAACTCTTTCATTTTCATCTTAATTACAAACGTAAAATACAATCAAAAAGAAACTCAGATCCAACATATATACACCTCATAGACAATTGAAACGTTGTCTAACCCGCTTCACACCACTTCGACAAAAGGGAATGTCACCCAGACGTGACACAAACACCAGTACGTTGCCAAGGACAGAAGCCAAGCTGCAAGAACGCATCTCACAGATAAATGCACGACATAAAGCCCTCCGCTCTAAGTACAACAATGACATTACTAGAGATAACCCTCCAAACTGGCTGCACCTATAAACAGTTCCTGAACTGCAAGCCTTTGAACTTTGACGGAACAGGAGGCGCCGTTGCATTTGTTCGTTGGTCCGAAAGGACCGACTCCATTCTAAGAATGAGTAACTGTTCGCCCCAACAGAGTGTTACCTATATCTCGGGGATATTTCTAGATGGCACACTCTCTTAATGGAACCTCCAGGTTCAGACCCTAGGCACAGACGCTGCTTATGCACTGAGCTGGGACGAGCTCAAGGAAACGATTGAGAAGAAATGTTGTTTTAGGACTGGAATTTAGAAGCTTGAGGTGGGGTTCAGGAATTTGAAAATGGACGAACCAAAAATTCCTGAACTTGTCCAGCGATCGCACGACTTATCTAGGGTCGCCCCCCTACTTAGTCAAACCGGAGTTCAAAAGGATTGAACGATTCATTTGGACACTTGCACCCCAGATCAGGGGTATGGTTACTACCTCGAAGCCCTCGCCCATTTTATTTGCGATAACCTGACCTACGTGAAACATCTTTTAGAAAATGCCTCCAAAACGGGGTGTACGCATACCCACCAACGAGGCGGAACTTCAGGGAATCATTGCTGCAGTCATCGCACAATGCGAGGCCCATCGCTCCGAGCACAACGGAGATACCTCAGGAAGTAACCCACCCAACGGCTGCACCTACAAACAGTTCTTGGGCTGCCAGCCCCTGCATTTCAATGGCACTGGGGGTGCCGTAGCCTTCGTACGCTGGATTGAGAAGACTGACACTGTTTTGCGTGCGAGCAAATGCGCCCCAAGAGATCAGGTCACGTACATTTCCGGGCTGTTCCGAGATGGGGCTCTGTCATGGTGGAAACTTCAGGTTCAGACAATGGGCGAGGCTGCTGCGTATGCTTTATCATGGGACGAGCTGAAAGAGCTAATGCATAAAAAGTACTGTTCGAGAACAGAAAGCCAGAAGGTAGAAACTGAGTTCTGGAACTTGAAGATGGAAGGTCCAAAAATAGTTGAGTATGTGGAGAAGTTCCAAGTTCTATCGCGTATCGTTCCTTACATGGTTACACCAGAATACAAGCGAATCGAGCGCTTCATTTGGGGTTTAGCTCCTCAAATCATAAGTATGGTAACCTCCTCCAAGCCTGCGACAATCACTGAGGCCATCAATCTAAGTATAGCTTTGACGGAAGAGGCAATCAGGATGAACAAATTTTCAACCTCTAAGAAGAAGAAGGAGACTCATGTAGAGTCACCCGGGGACAACGAGAGAAAGTTGGCGAATTTCAAATAGGGTACCCAGTCCAGTAACAACAACAAGCTCAAAAAGAGAAAAGAGTACACGGGTATCCTACCAAAGTGCGACAACTGTCGACGTCACCATAACGGGCGGTGTAGATATGGAAACTGTGGTAACTGTGGCAAGGTGGGACATGTCAAGGAAACGTGTCGACAGGGCACTAAACATGGAAATAGAGGTCAAGATAATAGCGGAAATCGCGGAGGAAATAACGACGACAACAACTATCAGGACAGGGATGGTGACGATCAAGGCTGAGGCCAAGCATGTTTTAATTGCGGTGATGTGGGGCATTTCAGGAAGTATTGCCCTAAGAACACTTAGGCAAGTGGATGAAAGCTCAATAGCGGGGATAGAATCCAAGCGTGGATATCGGTACGTCTCATAATAGTTAATATTATGCTCTATTTGACAGTATTGTCAAATTTTAGCTTCAGAAAATACAGTTGTTTTAGTAGTAAGTAACCTAGATACCCAGTTCTCGATAGAATAAGCCTAACGGAAGCTTCGACGTGATAATTGGGACGGACTGGTTGTCGAATGACCATGCGGAGATTGACGTCCACGCCCCGACGACGAACGGAGGAATGATCGTGATTCGTGGAGCAGGATACGCTCCTACGGATTATCAGGCAAAGAAGACACGAAGATTTTCACACAAAGGATGTGTTGCATTCTTGGCTCATGTCGTGGAAAAAGAAGTCGAAGAATCAAAACTCGAAGATATCCCTGTAAATGGAGAATACCCTGAAGTCTTCCTCGAAGACTTGCCGGAATCGTCTCCTCAACGATTAGTCGAATCCCGCATCGATCTAATTCCAGGCACTACACCCGTAGTCGTTGCATCGTAGCGACTTACATTTTCGGAGATGCAAGGATTGACAGAGAAGTTTTAGAAATGGGCAGAGAAGGAAGATAACAGACCAAAATTCCCTTTTGGGGTAACCCCATTTCTACTCGTCAAAAAGAAGGATGATGATTTTCAAATAAACATCAACTACCGGGAGCTGAACAAGCTGACAATCAAGAATAGATATCCTCTGTCACACCCCGACCACGTAGAACATACAAAACGTGGCGGAAATGTCGGGGAGTGTTGTAACATAATTAATTGTTTCAAATCCATGGCAATTGAAGTTTCGTTTTATTGATTAAAAGTGTTACAATGTCTTAACAAACAAAGAAATACAACATAATTAACTAGTCTTGCATCTTTTATTGTCACTAAAGCCCAAGTCTGCCTATGTGTATCTTGATCATCTTATGCAACAGCTCCTGAAAAACACATGTGAAAATAGGTACGTCAGCATAAAAATGCCTGTGAGATACATAGGTTTTATGAAAATAGGCTTCATGACTTATGTTTGAGAAAATGTTTAGCCATGAACCTTGTAATTTGCTTTGTCTTGTAAATCATTTGAAAAACAATGAGTTCAGATGATATGTATAAATAAGTGAATAATGTATGGTTAAATGAATAACCAAGTTAAATGAGTTTGTAAAAGATAAGTTGTTTTGTAAAACAATGTCTTGTGAAAAGTATGTTATTTGTATAAAATGTTATATGTATCAAACTGAAATGATTCAAATAACGCTACAATATGTAATACCTTACAAACACTTATATATAGGAAGTACCAGCGGCGTATCCACCATGCTTGTATCATATTACACACGTATCATTATTAATCATTTAATCAAACCAAACCACCAAAGTAATGTTTAACAATAGAAGAAATGTTTATGTATGTTCAAATATGGTTCACAGATACAAACGGTTCACAGATACAAACGGTTCACAGATACAAACGGTTCACAGATATAAACGGTTCACAGATACAAACGGTTCATAGATACAAACGGTTCACAGATACAAACGGTTCACAGATACAAACGTTTCACAGATACAAACGGTTCACAGATACAAATGATTACAACGGTTCACATAGTCAAATAGTTATAAACGGTTCAAAATGTAATATAATGTGTTCATATACTGGATGAGCATATGCAACAAAATGTAATGTAAAACAATGTACTAAGTATGCACACAATGGACATACATAGCATAAAATGTAATGAAATCATGTACTATAATGTACTAACGAACATAGTAGGTATATGATGTGAAAACGGGAAAGCATGAATGTAATAAGTAGGCACATGTGTTTCACCCCAAAACAGTTTGGAAAACAGTAAAAGAGGGGTCTATGTACTCACTTGAGATTGCTCAGAAGTCCTAGGATAACCACCAAGCAAAGCTAGAGATCACGGAATCAAACGGCACCTACTATAGGTAACTACATTAATAAACCGGACCTAAATCGGAAGATCGGGTAGCATTAGGGTTGGTAAACCAAACGAGTGTAGAGACTCGTGTCATTTGGTTTAACAAAGCCTACATACTAAATGAAACTTAACCTAAGTGTTTTCGACCCATTACGACCCGTTTAGGTAGCTTATGCTACTTTAACGCGTCGTTCGCGTGAAACGCGTTCGGACCGCCTAACTAGCCCTATGACAAGTGTTATATGCCTAAACATATTACATAATCAGTTATGTGACAAAGATTTAGGTTACATATGCTTAATTACCAATTATACATGAAAAGGGTATTCTGGTAATTTACCTAAGGCATATAAACTACCTATCATACAACTACTTAAACGATGTGACCATAGGGTATAACCTCGGAAGGTTATTCCCTACCTACTATGGTCACCTAATGTATTTGGTCGGATCCTAATGATCGACCAAACTGGGTCGGGTTCGAGGGTATAGGCGATTTATTAGATCGCCTACCCTACGACCCTAGACAACGTGGTAATCAGTGGGCATAGTCCCAAGGGACTATGACCAACGTGATTACACTCACGTTGCGAAGTTCAAACGAACTTCGCATTGACCATTACTGGTCAACGCTGAAAGTCAAACAAAGTTTGACTTTCTGACTCGAAAAGCAATAAAATAAGGAAAAGAACGAAAGAATACTTACGAAGGGTCCCCGAATGCTAATCTCGATCCAAGAATCTCAGGTATGAAACAATGGTTTCAACTTAAAGTTCCTAAGATCAAGATTCTAGTGATTTTAGCAATGGGGGTGGATGGGTATTTATAGGAATACCCGAACCGTTAAGATCGCTTGTCGAATATCGTGCCTTAATCGTATCCGTACAAGTGTCGGAAAGTTATGGTGCCTAAATTCCATCCTTATCAGCTGACTAAGCATGTTAGAATGTGTGGTTGTGAATTAAACAGCTGTTTATACATCGAATCTGGTCCCGAAAATGCAAAACTGAAGTTTCTGCCCAGATAAGGTGCGCGCGTAGCGCGACGGTAAAGGCCCTATGCAGTCGCGCTACGCCACCATGCACCAGCTTCAGAAAAGTTTCAAAATTGACAGTTTTGGTCCCTGTGGTGTTTTAAGGCCTTTTTCGATGCGTTTGAACCCCGTTAACCTCATTTCAAGGCTCTAAAATGAAGTTAAAGTATAGGGGACTCAAAACATGCTCGAAAATATCTCGGATGTCGTTTCGTTTGGTCGTACGAACGCGATGTTCGCTTAATTATGACGGAATGCGCACAAGCGCGAAAAACGATCCAAATGACGAAACGAATGGATTTTTCTTATGCCGAACACTAAAATAAAATATTTTAGTGCTTACATAAATTTTTGGATGTCCGGATGTATTCAGAACGTAAGTTATGCGCGAAAATGCAAACTTGTGCACTTTTTGACACTTTTAGTCCCTGAATGACACAAAAGTTTATTTTAGCACACCGAACCCCTCAAAGCCTATTTATAAGCTATTTAAAGGATATTTATGGTATGTTTAACTTATGGCCATGCTCCGGAATGTCTGTTACAGTTCAAATTGGCATACTTTCGCAGTTTGTCAAATTTAGTCCCTGTAAGCGAATAAACTTTGATTTCACCACACCAAACCTTCCAAAACTTATATCTAAGTTATGTAAAGGTTATTTAAGGTATGTTAAACCTATTTCACTATTCCAGAGTGTTTGTTGCATTAAAATGGTTATATTTACGCATTGGTGCGCGTATAACCTTCCAGAAAGCGATTTAGAGTTTGAAATCGAACAAGAGTTGATATGTGCAAAAGATACACATATTTATACAAGTCCAAAGTATGAAATATAATATTTCATTGGTTTGGCATTTGTTTGATGGTTGAAATGACACAGGTGTTACAGTCTCACCTACTTTAGGAAATTTCGTCCCGAAATTTAATTTTAGGAGAAACTTATGGGGACGACGGTGATGTTTTTGCTTTGAATGAAACCCTTGAACCCTAAGTAGAACTCTGGGCCATGTTAGGATTCTTAGCGAAAATGTCAACCCTCAAAGTGAAGTCCTTGTAGTAACAAAACATGGAGTTTTGAACTACGGACAGAAGAACATTTCTTATGAAGACTCATCATAGGAAATTGTGTGTGTGATTGAGATCAGAATTGGGTAGTGTGAGAATAAATGACATTGGTCAAAGTCCAAGACTTCTCCCGTATCATTACTCTTGCCACTGTTGGTCTTAACACATGACAAAACTTCCTGTGGTTCCTATGCACTGAATTCCATAATTATGTAGGCCTCCATAATTACGTAGTTCCTTGCACAGTCCGCACGGTTCATTTCATAATGCGTATGGGGAAGGAAAAAAAAAATCAAACGAAAAAAAAACTCTTGATTTAGACCACCCGAGGGCCTATTTAACTAAATAAACACATGATATATTTAACTAAATTGTCGAACCAATCTATTTAACTTAGATCGACGTAGGATCTCTTTAACTAAACTACCTACGGGGAAATTTTAACTACATCGACGTAGGATGCATTTAACTAGATTGTCGGACCAATCTATTTAACTTAGATCGACGTAGGATCTCTTTAACTAAACTACCTACGGAGAAATTTTAACTACACCGACGTAGGATGTATTTAACTTTAGATCGACGTAGGATCTCTTTAACTCATCTATCTAAGAGAAACATTTGACTACACCGACGTAGGATGTATTTAACTTTAGATCGACGGAGGATCTATTTAACTTTAGATCGACGTAGGATCTATTTAACTCAACTACCTAAGAGAAACATTTAACTACACCGACGTAGGATGTATTTAACTTTAGATCGACGGAGGATCTATTTAACTTTAGATCGACGTAGGATCAATTTAACTTTAGATCAACGTAGGATCTATTTAACTCAACTACCTAAGAGAAACATTTAACTAATCAACACATGTTGCCCTTAAACTTTGGAATAGTACTTTATAATCCAAGGGACTTAACTACAACGTGGAAGTCCATTAAGGATTTAAGATAGTACCTTTTTGAATATCCTACTACGAATCCTTCATATGAAGGTAAGAAAGATTCTATGAGGATTTGGATAACGAATATCTAGAGTATACAAAAACACAAAAATGCATAAACACATAGTCACATAACCACAAAATTGTTTATCTAGATCTTTAATTTGTAAGTTTTGTTTTGTTAATTACGTACATGCATTTAAAGCACACTAGGAATCCATTTCATGGATTTCATTTGGTACTTTAAACATTAGCAAGAATCTAACTATGAAGATAGGAAGATCTTAATAAGAATTCGGCTTTGTCCTTTATTGAATTGTAATGTACGTATTAAGGTATACGAATAATTCAATTAAGAGCTCCGATTTGAGTGATATTCATCCACAAGGATCTGATTATGAGGATAGAAAGATCCTTCATGGATTGTGGAATTTGTGTAACGAGAGGTGCTTCGACACCTTGCACTAGGCGTGCTTAAGTCGATACACAAGGTAGAAAGTTCATGAGGTTGAGGCGCTAGATATGCCAAGGCGACATATGAAGCAGAACTTGAAGGTTAAGTAGCAACAGGGTTTGCAACTGCTTTGCTTTGAACAGCAAAGCAACACATGTTAACCAAATGTCTCCATCGTACACCGTGGGTACATTTGTAACAGGGTATTTGATTTGGATGATGACGGTTGCATTGATTTCTCCAAGGAGCGGTTCCCTTGCACGGCTTCATCCCTGAGATGAGTCATGGTGATAGCTAAATCAACGGTCTTCTGGAGTACGACGCCTATTTGTTGGGCAATTGTAGCACCTGGTCCGGACACTCGAGTCTTGTTGCGATGAAGACGCAAAATGAAGAAAATGGAAGACATAGAAGGAAACAAGCAAAAGATAATCAAAAGAGAATAACAACACATGAAGATTGTGACCATTTGTTTGTTACCAAAGGCAAACAAATGAGATGGTGACTAATCAAAGTAAATGGGTCAATATAATGTATCGCGAAGACATGCTCGCCTATAAGTGAACACTCATACCAAGAATTCCCAGGTAAGCACAACTGGTCTCGCGTCTGATGAGATGTATACGAAGTGCTTGCCTAGACAGAAAACCCAGAATACAGGCATTCACCCTTCCAGTTTGCACATGTTCACATTATTTAAAACCCAAAACTTTGACGAGATTTTGAAATTTCAAAGGGGTTCAAAACCTTAGAACTGAGGGTTCAAAACCTAGTAATTAATCATCCTAGAACAGATGATTAGTTTTCAAAGTGGTTTTGAAATTTATGTTCTTGTTGTGGTTGTCACCTAAGGATAGGTGACAGTATTGTTTTATGACTAAACGCAAGTAAACTCGCGTTAGGGTCCTAAGAAGGTTATAGACTAGGTCAAAGCATTACTAATAACCTAATTCCCTATAACCATTGGCTCTGATACCATCTTTTCTGTCACACCCCGACCACGTAGAACATACAAAACGTGGCGGAAATGTCGGGGAGTGTTGTAACAGAATTAATTGTTTCAAATCCATGGCAATTGAAGTTTCGTTTTATTGATTAAAAGTGTTACAATGTCTTAACAAACAAAGAAATACAACATAATTAACTAGTCTTGCATCTTTTATTGTCACTAAAGCCCAAGTCTGCCTATGTGTATCTTGATCATCTTATGCAACAGCTCCTGAAAAACACATGTGAAAATAGGTACATCAGCATAAAAATGCCTGTGAGATACATAGGTTTTGTGAAAATAGGCTTCATGACTTATGTTTGAGAAAATGTTTAGCCATGAACCTTGTAATTTGCTTTGTCTTGTAAATCATTTGAAAAACAATGAGTTCAGATGATATGTATAAATAAGTGAATAATGTATGGTTAAATGAATAACCAAGTTAAATGAGTTTGTAAAAGATAAGTTGTTTTGTAAAACAATGTCTTGTGAAAAGTATGTTATTTGTATAAAATGTTATATGTATCAAACTGAAATGATTCAAATAACGCTACAATATGTAATACCATACAAACACTTATATATAGGAAGTACTAGCGGCGTATCCACCATGCTTGTATCATATTACACACGTATCGTTACTTAATCATTTAATCAAACCAAACCACCAAAGTAATGTTTAACAATAGAAGAAATGTTTATGTATGGTCAAATACGGTTCACATATACAAACGGTTCACAGATACAAACGGTTCACAGATACAAACGGTTCACAGATACAAACGGTTCACAGATATAAACGGTTCACAGATACAAACGGTTCACAGATACAAACGGTTCACAGATACAAACGGTTCACAGATACAAACGGTTCTCAGATACAAACGGTTCACAGATACAAATGATTACAACGGTTCACATAGTCAAATAGTTATAAACGGTTCAAAATGTAATATAATGTGTTCATATACTGGATGAGCATATGCAACAAAATGTAATGTAAAACAATGTACTAAGTATGCACACAATGGACATACATAGCATAAAATGTAATGAAATCATGTACTATAATGTACTAACGAACATAGCAGGTATATGATGTGAAAACGGGAAAGCATGAATGTAATAAGTAGGCACATGTGTTTCACCCCAAAACAGTTTGGAAAACAGTAAAAGAGGGGTCTATGTACTCACTTGAGATTGCTCAGAAGTCCTAGGATAACCACCAAGCAAAGCTAGAGATCACGGAATCAAACGGCACCTACTATAGGTAACTACATTAATAAACCGGACCTAAATCGGAAGATCGGGTAGCATTAGGGTTGGTAAACCAAACGAGTGTAGAGACTCGTGTCATTTGGTTTAACAAAGCCTACATACTAAATGAAACTTAACCTAAGTGTTTTCGACCCATTACGACCCGTTTAGGTAGCTTATGCTACTTTAACGCGTCGTTCGCGTGAAACGCGTTCGGACCGCCTAACTAGCCCTATGACAAGTGTTATATGCCTAAACATATTACATAATCAGTTATGTGACAAAGGTTTAGGTTACATATGCTTAATTACCAATTATACATGAAAAGGGTATTCTGGTAATTTACCTAAGGCATATAAACTACCTATCATACAACTACTTAAACGATGTGACCATAGGGTATAACCTCGGAAGGTTATTCCCTACCTACTATGGTCACCTAATGTATTTGGTCGGATCCTAATGATCGACCAAACTGGGTCGGGTTCGAGGGTATAGGTGATTTATTAGATCGCCTACCCTACGACCCTAGACAACGTGGTAATCAGTGGGCATAGTCCCAAGGGACTATGACCAACGTGATTACACTCACGTTGCGAAGTTCAAACGAACTTCGCATTGACCATTACTGGTCAACGCTGAAAGTCAAACAAAGTTTGACTTTCTGACTCGAAAAGCAATAAAATAAGGAAAAGAACGAAAGAATACTTACGAAGGGTCCCCGAATGCTAATCTCGATCCAAGAATCTCAGGTATGAAACAATGGTTTCAACTTAGAGTTCCTAAGATCAAGATTCTAGTGATTTTAGCAATTGTGGTGGATGGGTATTTATAGGAATACCTGAACCGTTAAGATCGCTTGTCGAATATCGTGCCTTAATCGTATCCGTACAAGTGTCGGAAAGTTATGGTGCCTAAATTCCATCCTTATCAGCTGACTAAGCATGTTAGAATGTGTGGTTGTGAATTAAACAGCAGTTTATACATCGAATCTGATCCCGAAAATGCAAAACTGAAGTTTCTGCCCAGATAAGGTGCTCGCGTAGCGCGACGGTAAAGGCCCTATGCAGTCGCGCTACGCCACCATGCACCAGCTTCAGAAAAGTTTCAAAATTGATAGTTTTGGTCCCTGTGGTGTTTTAAGGCCTTTTTCGATGCGTTTGAACCCCGTTAACATCATTTCAAGGCTCTAAAATGAAGTTAAAGTATAGGGGACTCAAAATATGCTCGAAAATATCTCGGATGTCGGTTCGTTTGGTCGTACGAACGCGATGTTCGCTTAATTACGACGGAATGCGCACAAGCGCGAAAAACGATCCAAATGACGAAACGAATGGATTTTTCTTATGCCGAACACTAAAATAAAATATTTTAGTGCTTACATAAATTTTTGGATGTCCGGATGTATTCAGAACGTAAGTTATGCGCGAAAATGCAAACTTGTGCACTTTTTGACACTTTTAGTCCCTGAATGACACAAAAGTTTATTTTAGCACACTGAACCCCTCAAAGCCTATTTCTAAGCTATTTAAAGGATATTTATGGTATTTTTAACTTATGGCCATGCTCCGGAATGTCTGTTACAGTTCAAATTGGCATACTTTCGCAGTTTGTCAAATTTAGTCCCTGTAAGCGAATAAACTTTGATTTCACCACACCAAACCTTCCAAAACTTATATCTAAGTTATGTAAAGGTTATTTAAGGTATGTTAAACCTATTTCACTATTCCAGAGTGTTTGTTGCATTAAACTAGTTATATTTACGCATTGGTGCGCGTATAACCTTCCAGAAAGCGATTTAGAGTTTGAAATCGAACAAGAGTTGATATGTGCAAAAGATACACATATTTATACAAGTCCAAAGTATGAAATATAATATTTCATTGGTTTGGCATTTGTTTGATGGTTGAAATGACACAGGTGTTACATCCTCTGCCAAGGATTGATGATCTATTCGACCAACTGCAAGGTTCAAGCTTTTATTCAAAGATCGACCTTCGATCTGGATACCATCAGTTAAGGATACAAGGGGAGAGTATCCCAAAGACAGCCTTCAGAACTCGTTATGGACACTACGAGTTCCTTGTTATGACGTATGGTTTGACAAACGCACCTGCAGTCTTTATGGACTTGACGAATAGAGTTTGCAAGTCGCACTTGGACAAGTTCGTGATTGTGTTTATCGACGACATCTTGATTTATTCAAAGACAAAGGCTGAGCACGAGCCGCATCTAAGAGCTATTTTGGAGCTGCTAAAGAAAGAACAGCTGTATGCCAAACCCTCTAAGTGCGAATTTTGGCTACATGAGGTCCAATTTCTTGGACATGTGGTAAATGGAGATGGAATCCATGTGGATCCAACCAAGATCGAAGCGATTAAGAATTGAGAAACGCCAAAGACGCCAACCGAGATTCGACAATTCTTGGATTTGGCTGGCTACTATTGAAGGTTCATTGGGGATTTTTCAAAAATCGCTCAACCTTTGACACCCCTCATGCAGAAAGATAAGAAGTTTGATTGGGGAATCAAACAGGAAGAAGCATTCCAGGTACTGAAGGATGAGCTCTGCAATGCGCCAATCTTAGCACTACCGGAAGGTACAGATGATTTTGTGGCATACTGTGACGCTTCGCGTCAAGGATTAGGTTGTGTGTTGATGCAACGCCAAAAGGTTATTGCTTACGCATCGCGACAACTGAAAGTGCACGAAAAGAACTATACCACACACGATTTGGAGCTTGGCGCAGTGGTATTTGCACTAAAGATCTGGAGACACTACCTTTACGGTACAAAGTGTACAATTTTTACAGATCACAAGAGCCTACAGCACATATTCAACCAGAAGGAGCTGAATATGAGGCAAAGACGATGGGTTGAGTTGCTGAACGATTACGACTGCGAGATAAAGTATCATCCAGGGAAGGCGAACGTGGTCGCCGATGCCCTAAGTCGTAAGGAGAGGATCAAACCCATAAGGGTTAGAGCTTTAGAAATGATTATCCAAACCAGTCTTTCCTTGCGCATTCGTGCCGCGCAAAAGGAAGCTCTCAAGGAAGGAAACCTTGAAGAAGAATATCTCCATGGGATGGAGAAGCTACTGGTACCAAACGAGGAAGGAACGTTATGCTTCAAGAAAAGGATTTGGGTTCCTCTGTTTGGTTGTTTAAGGAAATATATTTTTGATGAAGCTCACAAATCACGGTACTCTATCCATCCTGGAGCGGATAAGATGTGCCAGGATCTCAGAAATTATTATTGGTGGCCTAGGATGAAAGGCGATGTTGCTGTTTACGTGAGCAAATGTTTAACGTGCGCTAAGGTTAAAGCGGAATACCAGAAGCCTTCAGGACTTCTGCAACAACCTGAGATTCCCAAGTGGAAATGGGAACAAATCTCCATGGATTTTGTTACAAGATTGCCAAGAACGCCAAGAGGCCATGACACTATCTGGGTGATAGTGGATCGATTAACGAAGTCAGCACACTTCTTACCTATCAGAGAGAAGGATAATACGAGCAAATTGGCTGAAATTTACATGAGAGAGATCGTCGCGCGCCATGGAGTGCCTCTCTCAATCATTTCTGATAGAGACGGAAGGTTTGTGTCAAGGATATGGCAATCCTTCCAAGAAGCTTTTGGCTCACAATCAAATCTGAGCACTGCGCTTCATCCGCAAACTGACGGGCAAAGCGAGCGGACGATACAGACTTTGGAAGACATGCTGAGAGCGTGTGTTATGGATTGAGCGGTAGCTGGGATAAGCATTTGCCTTTGGTCGATTTTTTGTACAACAACAGCTACCACACCAGTATTGGTGCCGCGCCATTCGAAGCTCTTTATGGACGCAAGTGCCGATCACCCCTATGCTGAGCTGACGCAGGAGATAGGCAGCTTGCTGGTCCCGAAATCGTCCGAGAGACGACAGACAAGATTGCGCAGATTCTAAAACGCATCGAAGTAGCTCGCCACAGACAGAAAGCCTATGCGGATCCAAACCAGAAACACTTGGAATTTCAAGTGGGGGAAATGGTTTTATTGAAGGTTTCACCCTGGAAGGGTGTGGCACGCTTCGGAAAGCGTGGGAAGTTAAATCCGCGCTACATTGGTCCTTTCAGAATTTTGGAAAGAATAGGACTGGTAGCATACAAGTTGGACTTACCTACTGAACTCCACTCAGTTCACGATACATTTCATGTATCCAACCTGAAGAAAAGTCCAACTCAAGATACCATTGCTGTTCCCATCGACGAGATTCATGTTGACGACACGCTCCATTTCGTTGTAGAACCGGTTGAGGTTACGGATTGGAAAGTAAACAAGACCCGCCGGAGCAGTGTCAAGCTCGTCAAAGTTCGTTGGAATGCTAGACATGGTCCTGAATACACCTGGGAACGTGAGGACTGGATGAAAGAGAAATACCCCCACCTTTTTCCTAAGAACCCTGCATCTTCAAGCAGAACTTAAATTTCGGGATTAAATTTATTTAACGGGCGGAGAATGTGACAACCCGCACTAAACCAGGTATCCGTACGACTTAACTAATGATTAATTACTGCTTAATTACTGTGCTGGTTTGAACTAGCTGATGAACTGCTACTTGAATACTGATACATGTACTTACCTGCATCATACTTTACTTATCGTCACTACATTATTTACATGTTGAACCCTAGTGACAAACATGATGCACAAAAGCACAGTAGCACATGAACGGATAACCTATTGAACATGCTGATAAAGCCAGCATCAGGCAAACACTGCCTCTAAGGCCTGTACGAGCCAGAAACGTTTTGCTACACTAGTAGTGAGTGTAGGGATATAAGGGTTGTGGAACTGCGTCTCTAGGAATAAGTCACTATGACTGGATGTGCCTAAAACGTACTCTAAGTACAAAACTCAGCACTTTACAAAATAATTCAGCTTTTAGCTAGCTAATAAAGTGCCAAAACATGAGAAAAATATTACTAGACACTTTCCAAAGTGTCGGAAATAAGTTGTGTCACTAAATGTAATTATAACGACACTTTAAAGCTTTGTTAAGCACTTTAACGGATTACTATCCAACCGAACAACCGGACTATACCCGGAACATGAAAATATTGTTATTTTCATTATTTATCTTTTTCTGAGCCAGTTAGGGTCCCTGAATACCCTAACAACAATTGTAACACGTGACACACAACTAACCGGGTTAACTATACTTAACCTAACCAATTAACCTAACTACTAGTTGGTTTCGGACTAGAACCCCCCCCCCCTTTAACCAACCGTCCCCATCTAGGGGACATACATGGTACAATATTGAATATTTTATTTCCACATGTTTAATATCTAGGAAGCATAGTGACCATTGGGTAATTAACATTAGAATTGTCCATAAGTATGAGACTTGATCCACTAATCACTTTCACCACTTAAACTCACCAAAGAACTCTCTCTTTCTCTCTAAATAAGTCACGGCCAAACATCCCCTTGTGCCTCCATCCATTTTCGAGTTTGATCTTCATATTCCAAGGTTATTTGTAGGTCCCCTATTCGTATGGATCTTTCACAGAATTGTCTTTCCAATCAAGAGTGCGGAATCCTCTTGATCAGAATATCACAGAAACAAGTAGAAAACAGAAACAACAAATCACTTTCAAACTGGATCTTTATTGATTATCTATCAAACTGATTACAATCAATCAAGATCCCTAACCAACACAGAATTTCGTCCAAACCCTAAAGCTCTCACGAATTTGCTCTCAAACAATGTACTGGCTGATTAACTGATCAACCTTAACCCTAAAGCCTAACCTTGTTTATATAACACAAGGTTTGCTACTTGGGCCAAGGCTTCCAACATGGACTGCGAATTGGACAAGCCCAATTCGTCTCCACACACCCATAAGTATGGGTTTAGTTAGCCCAAACATTACAACTAACTATTACAAAGCTAAACACGCTAACTGTTTAACTAATTACAAGATATCCAAAGACCAAATCTAAGCTGTTGTCACAAACATGCACCAACAAACTCCCCCTTGACAATAGCTTCATAAAGTAACTTTATCTTCAGTCATCTTGCAATCTTCATGTAATCGTGCACTGTCTTTGGTCTTTGGATAGCGTCAGCTTCAACAGCTTCTGTCAGCAACAGACTCCCCCTAAGCTGATGCATCCAATCACCAAATCTTCAAAAACTTTAGCGTGTGAGTAAACTCCAGTTCAGCATTTGTAAAGCACTCTTCAATCTCTTCAACTTTGTCTGCAATATAGAAAGGAGGTTCTACCATGCATCCAGTCAAACTCTGATCTCTTCACAGCAACTCATCACTTTAACTTCTCAGCAGCACAATGCTTCAATCTGTATACTATAATACAAACATCTCGAGAAACCATAAGAATTTTTCAACAAAGTTAAATAAATTATTATTATTCAAGAGATAGTTAAACTGTATAACAGATTAAGCATTTTCAATTTATCACCAACACGCAAAACTTTTTAATCACACACCCTATAACCCGCATGATTTAAGATTTTGAACTCACTTTCTAACACTGTCTCCCCCTATCAGTAACAATTCCTCCAAGAATAACAGTTTTCCGTACGTTAAGAATTTCAAACAGAAAAAGACACTATTTTTGGATTTTTGTATTTTCTGAAAGCAAATAAATACGAAAAGCAATAAACACTCTATTTTTGTGAGAATCACTGGTAAGAAGATCATATCAGCACAATCAAACTGTTTTCACACTATTAGATAATTCTCTATTTAATTTTTCGAGAAAAGCAGTTCAAGACTATTACCGGTATGTTTGTCCTTTTAAACAAAATGCATGAACATTTCAAGTACCATTACCGTATGATACGTTAAGGTAATTTTAATTACTGAAATATTAGCATGTCCCACTTCAGGATATACCCCCACGATCAAGGTATGCACAAAGATTCATCGTAGTAGGTGAGTATACTGAAATCATTCTTTAAGATATCCTGACAGTGTCTAGGTCTGCATATAATCTGTTTTATCATGTTTTTATTGCTTAACAATGAACACCCAAATAAATACAAATCAAATCCTGGAAATATAAACAACACACTCTATCATGCAAGTATCTTCCCTACCACATATTTCACAAGTCCAATCCAGATTTCTGAAATCTTAACTGGGAATAGGTTGAGAAGAGAACAGAATAGATCTTTAGGAGAGATGGTATAATATACAGATCAAATGAGATTTCTCAGTTTGATATAGGTTTATTGGGTTTCTTTTGGGCACTAGAGGGCCTCTTTCGGGTGTAATAGATCTATAGCGCGACAACGTACAGCTAGGTCAGCATGTATCTGGATGCAGCAGAAGCTGTCGTTGTCTAGCACCTCCAGGTCAGCATATATCTGGATGCAGCAGAGGAGGTACACGATTTTTTTCAGAGAAGATTTCAGAATCAGATCAAAATTGTGTGTATCGGGACAACATACAGACATTCAAATAGAAATGTGCTAATTCCAAGTGACTTTCTTTCCTGGGTTCATGTACAAGTTTAGTTCTAAACAGAAAGACAGTCAAGATATCCCCAGATGAAATAACAGTATAAAGACCCAAAACTTCAGATTTTGGCAATCTATCAACGCAAGATTTAAGGTCATTAAACCATACACCACTGATGTGTTCCCCACTCACACACAGTTTATTTAAGTTTATATCACATTGGTAAGTTGATTATTTCATGCTTTTTGCCTACTGGTACATCGTATGATGAAGCTGCTATCACACTTAAGCATTTTAATTTCAGTTTCAGTGTGACAGTCTAACTTGCTGATGTACTATCATTTCTTCTTTTTCACACAGTGATAACTCATTTTTGATTTTCGATTTTTTTTTTAAGTTTTTGATTTTTCCAATTTTTTTTATTTTTAATGTTTAAGAAAAGCAGTAAACTATTTACAAAATTCTTATGAAAAACCAGTTATTCAGGATTCCTCATCCCGTTGAGTTCAACTAAGTGTTCAAAGCGAGCCCTGTCAAAAGCTTTAGTATAAAGATCTGCCAGGTTATCTAGTGTGTCAACTTAGCACTTTGAACTTCAATTTAAATCAATTAATATATATATATCAACAATCTCACATCCCCCTTCACATGCCTAGAGCAGCCATTATCAACATAAGTTGATAATCCTCCTTAGCAGCTCCTGCACACAACAACTAAGAAATTAGTTAGATTGGGGGACCCAAGCCTTAATGGTCTTGGGTCGTCCAAATTCACCAACCACTGGAACATCCATCCAATATCCATTACTCCTAACTGGAGTCTTGGATCTCAGACCTGTTGATGGAATTTGATTTTGATTTCCATAAGGTCTTTGGTCCTGAGGGTTCCTATATACATTTGGACTATTTGACCTTTGAAAATTTTGATTTTGATACCTTGAATTTTGATTCCAAGAAGCATTATTGTTGTAATTTCTAAAGCCATTGTTATAAAAAGTTCGACCACCATTATGTTGGTATCGATTTTGATATTGACCTCGACTTCTGAAATTATTAGCATTAAAATTGTTCATTCTAGGTGAACTGCTTCTAGGTCTCTCAAATCTGCCTGGTGGAGATCTAGGCTGAAATCTTGGTTGATTTCTTTGAAAACGAGGAACTTGTGGAGTTCCTTTTTCAGCCTTATCTTCACCAACAGCAACATTTTCTGGTTGCTTAGGAGCAGATTTCTTTGGAGAGTTGGACTCCTTCTCCTGTTTATCACCACTCTTCTCTGGTGACTTCTCTCTCTTCTCCTCACTCACTTGTGCTTCACTCTTTTTGTTAGGACAGCAACTAGCTACATGTCCCTTGGTGTGACATTTGAAGCACGATTTCTTTTTCGAAGACTTCTTTTCTGAAGCCTTAGAACTAGATTCGGGTTTTTCTTCTGATGATGCCTTAGAAGGATTTGGTTCAGTTTGCTTAATTTCAGAATTTTCTATGTTCTTGTTTTTAGCAAACTCTATATTAGATTCTTTTTCAATAACAGCTGTTTCGTTTTTCATGTCACTTCCTTGAACAAAATTAACCTTTTTAACAAAAGTTGGATTGTTATTTTTAGGATGTGATGTATTCTTTTTCAAAACAGGTTTGCTGTTATTATCCTTCTTAGCATCAGCATTCTCAAACACATTTCCTTGACGTGACGTGGAACTACTTGGCAATGTTGACCCAAAGTCCATGAGCTCATCTTCATTAGGCAAGAAAGAATAGTCATGACTAACAGGAGGTGGAACTTCATTGAAACCATGAAATCCCACACTGGTTTTGTCATTACTTTTCTTCAAGCCACCCATCATATGTTTCATAACAAAAGTAGAATCCCTGAATTGACCTAATTTCTTTTCAAGTTCAACAATTCTTAGTTGTGCATCTGACAACTCTTTGCATTTATCAGAAATCTCTTTTGTTTTCTCAGCCATCATGTCATGAGCTAAGTTTATGACTTGAAGTTTTTCATTTAGTTTACAGGTTACAGCTTCAATTTTAGTTTCATAACCTTGTATTTTCTTCAAGTATGACGATTCGTTTCTTTTAGCAAAAAAGTTTGCTTCTTTTATGGTAGACATCTCGCCCACCAGACTTTGGTTTTGTGTGGACAACCTATTAACTTCACCCTGTAATTCACGACATTTTAAACACACAGAATTAGACTTTACCTCTCCTGTTTGTTTATCAAGGTTGGCCATGAGAGCGGCAAGCTGATCTTTCACTCTTTTGTATTCAGCTTCCTTTTCTTCAGCTTCCCGTTCCTGGTCAGACTTTTGCTTTTTCTCCTCAGCATCTGATGTCTGATCAGCCTTCTTTTCTTCAGCTTTACTCTCTGCCTTCACCTCTGCCTCAGCATCACTTTTCTTCTCAACTTTAACATCATCTACTGTAGCTTCACCATCATCAATTTGCGTTATCTCTGCCATGAACGCCTGAGTGACATTCTCATCATTCTCCAAGTGAACACTCCAGTCATATGAACCTTCTCTAGCAGTAGAGATCAGCGCTCTCGAGTTAGAGTTGTTTGAAGCATTTCTGTTGTTTGAACTCTGACTCGAAGTATCCTGCTTTTATTTTTGACATTCCCTGGCGAAATGCCCATAACTTTGACAGTTGAAGCATCTCACTTTGGTCTTATCAAAACCAACAGTCTTTCCTATAAACTTTCTTCCAGTTCGGTTCATAAACCTCTTCACTCTTCTAGTAATCATGGCCATTTGCCACTGCAAATCCATATCTTCAAGATCATCAGGGTCAATCTGATCGTAATCTTCATCTAAAGTGGCAGGATCAGATATCTTCCCCTGAATGTAGTTTTCATATGAAGCAACAAATGAAGCAAGTAGAGCAAGATGCTCTTCAGCAGACTTCACACTCATTGGCATCGACTTAACACCACTACTCTGCTTAGAACCAGATGTTCTGTTAGCTCCTGTTGATCCACCTGAAGCAGCTACAAAACACACATCACCATCATCATTTACTGTGACCTGCTCATTTTCATGCGAGAGAAAAGCAGTGGCTGAGTCGCTAGAAGCATCATGAGATGAAGAAGATGTAAGCCCATTGTAGATCCCTGGATCTTGAACCTGATCATATCCAGTGTCCTTCTTCTTCATGTTGAGCTCATAAGCTCTTAGCTTTCCAACCACTTCTTCTAGCTCCTTTGTGTCATAATCTGCTTCTCCTTTTATCATGAGAGTGTAGATATCCCATTTAGCAGGTAGAGCATCCAGCAGCTTGTCATTTTTCTCTATGTCAGTATAGCAATCTATGTCATAATTGTCCAATTCTGACATCAAATGATAGTATCGAGTGATGACGTCCTCAAGAGACTCGTTTTTCATGTACTTAAACACAGCAAACTGCTTCTTCAGTAAATCAACTTTGTTCTTCTTGACATCAGGATTTCCTTCATATCTCTTTTCTAGTGCATCCCACATTGCCTTTGAAGTAGTGTACTTCTTAAAGGTATGCTTGATGCCATCAGGTAAAGACATTTTAATGGCTGCCAAGGCTCTCTTTTCAGCCTCATACATTTTCTTCTGTTCAGCATCCATATCAACATAAGCAGTTACACGTTGTCTTCCCTCAAAGTCATGAGTTGGGTTCGCATACCCATCCTCTATACATATCCACATACGAGTGTCCTGGTACTCAACAAAGGATTGAAACCGATCCTTCCATGTCAAGTAGTTCTCCACCTTCATCATCTTAGGTGGTTTGTTCGTTGTGCCTACCTCATGTTCCATTCTTAAGAGTTCGTTCAATTTAGACGTGTTCGACATTTTAACGTAACAGACTGTTAAAACCGTACAAAATTTTCCGAAAACAGTGGTTACCAAATTACACCGTTAGAATCGTATCGAAAAGACGAGTCTAATGATATCTAATGTTAAAAACCGAAATCGGAATTTTCCAGAGTCCAAACAGTTCTGTCAAACGAGCTACGGATCAATTTCTATTTTCGAAACACTGAAACTTTATCGACGCTTGCCAACTGAAATTCCACCACTTAATTCCTGTTAATTTCGTTGGTTTTGATGTTAATTTCGCTAGCCTGCTTCGCTGACAAGTCAAATTCGCTGGTCTAGTTCGCTGGCAAGTCTGTTAATTTCGCTCAGTCACAATTTCGCCGGGTAACCAGTTCGCTATTACGACGACTGGTAAGTCGCTGAAAACCGTAATATTTTCGCTGTGGAAAATTTCACGGTTACCAAAGTCGCCTTTGGATTTAACTTCGCCGATAACTATGCTGGTTAAATTCGCAGATCAGTCAAATTCGCCAGAACAGTCAATTTCGCCACCCAGTAAATTTGGAAACTTAATCTTTTCGAAAATTCTGATTATTTTCTGGATTCTCCTAACAACTTCTGCAGAATCGAAGCAGCAAAAACAGCAACCTTTTCACCCAAATTCGATGAACTTGATGAAGAAACCAAGAACAATCTTCGAATTTCAGCCAAACCTGCAAATCAGCAAACCTGCAAACCTGCAAATCAGCAAACAAACAAAGCAGAATATCAAAACAGCCAATAAATCTCGAAAATTTTTATCAAAACAGCCAAGAATTTCGAAAATTTTTATCAAACAAACAGAAAAATTTCGAAAATTTCAAAACCCTAGTTTTCAAAGATTCGAAAAACTCCCTGTTTCTGCAGCAACCAATTCTGAACCGAGCCTTCAAGAGCCTAATGCTCTGATACCAATTGTAGGTCCCCTATTCGTATGGATCTTTCACAGAATTGTCTTTCCTATCAAGAGTGCGGAATCCTCTTGATCAGAATATCACAGAAACAAGTAGAAAACAGAAACAGCAAATCACTTTCAAACTGGATCTTTATTGATTATCTATCAAACTGATTACAATCAATCAAGATCCCTAACCAACACAGAATTTCGTCCAAACCCTAAAGCTCTCACGAATTTGCTCTCAAACAATGTACTGGCTGATTAACTGATCAACCTTAACCCTAAAGCCTAACCTTGTTTATATAACACAAGGTTTGCTACTTGGGCCAAGGCTTCCAACATGGACTGCGAATTGGACAAGCCCAATTCGTCTCCACACACCCATAAGTATGGGTTTAGTTAGCCCAAACATTACAACTAACTATTACAAAGCTAAACCCGCTAACTGTTTAACTAATTACAAGATATCCAAAGACCAAATCTAAGCTGTTGTCACAAACATGCACCAACATTATTCAAGCATCAAGGGTCTCGTATTAGGAAGCTTGGTGCAAGCGGAACGCGAAGGACCTCTCTACTTAGCTTTTATCCACCTCTTTTGCGCATAGATTCTTCCCTAGCCTCGAGCTAGAGGTATAATGCTTAAAACACCTTCTTGAACTAATCTAAAGTGGTTAAAAGGATTTTTATCGGTTAAAACTCGGAATCTTGCATTTTGAAGCATTAAAGTTTATTAAAAACACTAATAATAGTGGTTAAAAGCTTATATGTTGTGTAAATGATGTAGTATTTGAAATGTATGATTATTTGGACCCGATCTATGTTGTGGTAGCTCGGATCACCGTTTAACCCGGTGTAGTCATGTTCATGGATCATGACATAAGACTATTTTAGAAGTAACAAGGGTTAAAAGGTGAAACTCCACCACACATGAAACTTGAACTTGTGTAAAAGCATTTTTACTTGTGAAATAGTGTTTAAAACTAGTAGATCTACGTATCTACAAGTGGTATTTTCAAAGGACCGCGTGTTAAAGAAATCATACTTTAAAAGACGGATCTTACACTAACAAGAATGGTTTTTAGAACACACAAGTGTGTAAACACTTGTGTAACACCAAGTTTCGACAAAATAACTATTTTTGTAAAAGATGACGAAAAGTTGTGAAAACGGGATTTCTCTAAAAATGAGGTTTTTACCAAATCGGATTGTTTTATATAAAGATCCACTAAAAGTAATGAGATTTACTTCACAGTTTGGATAAACCACAAGTTCATGAAATTTATGCGATTTATATACATATTTTGACTAGTTTGTGATTGAACATTGTTTTGGTTGAATGAGAAAATTGTTGAGTTGATTTATTAAAGAAAATGATACGCTTGAAAGCGTGCCCACCTCCAGTTACAGAGGAAACTCTGGCGAAATTTTTCTAAAAACCTAACACTTAGAACTATTTACACTACAAGTGTTAGAATTATTTTAACATGTTTTCGAAATATGAATTTCGCCATGACTTTATTTATTAAATATTCGGAGGTGGGATTTTCACAAAATTTAACGTAATAAATATATATTTTTCACACACTGTTTATGATTATTTTGTGAAAATACATAAATATTATTTTTAGAGTAAAAATAATATTTACGAACGTTAACGAATCCAAAATAATACGAACGCTTTCACCATAAATATATAAGTTACACCGGTAAGTATATTACCACTCGACTGTTAAAACGTAACTTACGCACTTACGGAAATATTTATGAACGCGTATTTTAACAACGTATTATTGGAGAAAAATTATGTGTAGTGAAAATATAATATTTTTGAGAAAAATACTTATATTTTGGAATCGGAAATATATATATATATATTAAGTGAGACTTAATGATTTAATTTGAACGCACATGTATTGAATCCCCCATCCTTGGGAAGGAGATTAACTACCAAGTATATACAGAACGTAAACACGAAATAGTTGTCTAACTATTTCCCAAAGACTTAAACCATAAAGCTAAGGCACGGCCGTCCGTCTAATAGAGTTAGCACGTGTAGGTCGTCATACAGCTGATCGATTTGGAAGCATACTTGGTAGAGACGCACCGACTGTGAGTTCATGTCCCCCTTTTCTCTTAACTGTTTTCAGTTTTACTGCGGGGGTGAAATACATGTTACTATAATTACGAATGTTTCTTACATGGTATGGTCAGCTAAGGAAGGAACTGTTAGGTTATGTGATTGGGTAGGTGAAACCTTAAGAACATTAGTCCTCGTAGTGCGATTGAGGGATACGAGTGACAGGCCTATTTGAGCATAACAAACACCACCCATGCGCCCGCAGGTTGGACCATGTGGTGACCTTGTCTTAACACCACCCATGCGCCCGCAGGTTGGACCATGTGGTGACCCCGTCTTAACACCACCCATGCGCCCGCAGGTTGGACCATGTGGTGACCTTGTCCTATCCCCTCCCATGCGCCCGCAGGTTGGACCATGTGGATACACAATAACTGATATGTTTCCTTATTTGCTTTCATACCAGAGTTTACAAAACATTCATACTTGCAATGATTACAAAGGTTTATTCGCGCGCACATACTAAACACATGAACTCGCTCAACATTATTGTTGATTTTTCAACTTACATATATTTCAGGGAATTAAAGGATCTGGCGCGGTATGACACGTTTTCCCGCTGCACTAGTTACGAGGTCATCCGGGTTTGGGGAATGTGACTCTTTCCTGGACAAGTCACAATCCTTAAACTGTGTTTATGTCATGTTGATGTTTGTGATTGTTAAGACAATGATGTTGTATTTGGTTTTCAAAACTTAATTAAATGGATGATCTTGCATGGTTTTATTTCATATAGCTTTGTTATGGTTAAGCTATGGTATTAAGAAGTCACACCAAATTAACCACGCTTCCGCAAAGCCAGGGTGTGACATTGACTTTCCCCCAGCCAAACATTATTCACATTCCTTGCCAGGTGGGTTTTCATGCCCGATCACCAATACGACATTCATAGACCCTAATATCTCTCATCATAACCCAGACGAGTAGGATATCGAGGCCGGTGTGCTTTGCTCTACACGAGTTCCCTACAGTTGTCATATAATAAGATCCACATTCGTTCCATGAGGTAGCGCATATCGTCCGACCTGCCAAAGTTTGCTTCTCCATACCCCGCATGGGTTCTACTTGAAAATCCTCTTCCTTCAGTTCTCCAGTCTGAACAGAGCGAGTCTGGTTAGGTAAGTTAGAGTCGATAGCGAGCTGTAGATCTCGCGTACGTTTAGGTTTCACAATCGTACTCATTCAGAAGTTCCATCCAATGATG
Source organism: Helianthus tuberosus (assembly GCA_030545235.1). Classification (NCBI taxonomy): domain Eukaryota; kingdom Viridiplantae; phylum Streptophyta; class Magnoliopsida; order Asterales; family Asteraceae; genus Helianthus; species Helianthus tuberosus. The sequence continues at coordinate 124,134,741 of CM060406.1, forward strand.
TCATTGCATGCTTTAGCTCTTTCAAACATCGATACACGGGAGGCCCTTGTGATCGGTCTAGGTAATGCATTTGGTACCGTCCAAGTAATGCCTCCAATTTCCATCCGAGAACCACGGTTCCCACCGCAGGTTATGTGTCGTGTTGTTCCTCTTCATGATTTCATTACATAAGTCATCACCTTCTCATGTTGCATTGGCGTGTGACTGGGACTCTGATTCAAACCATCATGGTATACAACTAAGTCATCAGTACTTTCGGATCAAGAAGATGCCCAGTGTATTGCTGAGTTGCGATTCGAAAGCTGTTAAGACGTCCCCCTATCTGTCTTCCACGAACACAGCACCCTGCTGTGCCAAAGAGATTTAAGCTGCGAGACCTTCGAAAGTCATGCGATTTATCTGCGATAGAATCAAGCGAGACCAAGAAATTGCTGTATCCTCGTAGGACACTTTGTGTCGATCAGTTTCCAACCAAGACGGATCTTAGCGAGATCCACGGGCATTCCCACTTTGCTGATTATATGTCCAAAAGGTACCTCTCGAACCTCGAAATTACATTTAACAAGACTTCGCACGTAATGGCTCCTCCCACAGAAGCGCTGAGATAGGATACATATGCCACCCATGGCATTCCTTTCTCCTGGTCAGGATTCAGAACGTTGTCAACAAATGTGGTCGATTCATGTGATTCCCTGAAGCTGCTGGTATGTTTGTCAACTCAATGATCATGGTGTATAACGTTGAAATGGCTGCATTACATTCGACATGCTGTTCTAAGAGTATTCTCCCCTTGGAATTCCATCTGACGATAGTTCGTTCACTAGCCAACCCTCGAACGGAAGCTTGTTCCTTGCAACTGGTCAACGGGTTATCAATGCGTGGTCGAGACAAGCAGTTCCCGACTGTCACCTTGTTGAGTTCTTGATAGTCAGTACACATACAAAAAAAAGGCTTCTCTTTATGGGTATAGCGAGGCCTCCTTAAGGCAAAAACTCCTGTCCGACAGTTCCTGTAGTTGGTTAAACAGCTCCTGCAACTCTACTAACGGTTGTAGGGATGATCCTGGAAGTTCCTTGAGTAGCACATAGAGGGTAAAATACAAACAACTGGTGGATCCTCGATCCTCTTTTTCCTAACCTTACATCAATAACAGTTGCTAACATAGCGGGGTAATCCCTCCGTAGACACTCCTGGCTTTCATTGCGGAAATGACGCTAACCGTCGCGCCACTCTGATGTGTTAGAACAGATAACAATCCTCCACTAAGGAGAGGGATACGTAGGATTGTCTCCTCACAGGGTACATCTATCAAGAATAACAGAAGAAAGGTCGATGTCGAACACTTGTCCCACAAGGTCGTGTTTGCATCCCAATGATCATATGAGGTTTCCATTGTCTTGCCATCAGCCGATTCCACATCAGGTTCAAATTTTAGGAGCATCAGGGTCAAACGGAACAAAGACGAAGCGGATTGCTACTCATACTAGCTACCATGTCGTTAAAGTCCTGACGTCGCCCACGCCAATTTAAATGCCCTTCCAAGAGCATCATTTCTGGTGTTGCTGTTTTCATGACTAGGATTCCAAGTACTGTCTTTGTTCCTTTGATCGTTGTCCTCTTAACTTAACTACGGCCAATCCATGTTGTAGGCAACTTTATTTCCTTACTGTAGGCTAGGGTTACGATTACCTTGTTGTCGCTGTGACTGCTGTCACACCCCGACCACGTATAACATACAAAACGTGGCGGAAACGTCAGGGAGTGTTGTAACAGAATTAATTGTTTCATAACTATGGTATTCAAAGTTGTATTTTATTTATCAACATAAGAGTTACATTGTCTTAAACAGGAAACAAAGAGTTCATAACATAATTAAACTAGTCTATCTTCATTTTTAGTCTCTAAGGCACAGGTCCGCCCTAGTGTCACGATCATCATCCTATGGAAAAGCTCCTGAAAAAACACATGTGAAAATAGGTACGTCAGCATAAAAATGCCTGTGAGATACATAGGTTTTGTAAAAATATGATTCATGACTTGTGTTTAAGAAAATGTTTAGTCATGAACCTTGTAATTTGCTTTGTTTTGTAAATCGTTTGAAAAACAATAAGTTCAGATGATATGTATAAATAAATGTAAGGTTAAATGAATAACCATGTAAAAATGGGTTTGTGTAAGATAAGTTGTTTGTAAACCGTGACTTGTAAAAAGTATGTTATTTGTATAAAATGTCATGTGTCATAAATTGAAATGATTTAAATAACACAATGATATGTAATACCATATAAACACTTATATATAGGAAGTACCAACGGCGTATCCACCATGCTTGTATCATATTACACATGCCTCGTTATTTAAATCACTTTCTCAAACCAAACCACCAATGTAAATTGTTTATATATAATCAAATGTCAAACTGTTATTGTGTAAACCATATCAAATGTCTGTGTTTAATGTAAATCATGAATTGTGTATATCAATGTCAAAATGTTTATGTCTAATGTAAATCATGTAATGTGTATCCAAAAATGCCATGTATGGTATGTGAAATATATCAACTAAACCATATGTAAAATGCACAAAAACAAGGTATTGAAGTAGAACATGGTTTAAATCAAAGTTATGTTTTGTGGAACAAATGCATGCTATACTGATACAAACATTTATGCGGTATTGTGAAAATGCATACATCCAAGCCTTGAGACTGTGGTGATAAACCCTTAAACAAATTAAAGGTTTATCTAAGTTATGTATATCGAATTCGGTCATTCCTTCCAATCCAAACAAACCCAGGATTTCAGGAAAGGGAGTTGTCAATTCCTATGGTACCACTACCTACTAACGAACGGCGTAGCTAATGTTAATGAATGTATTGTTCCATTGTAAACAACCCAAATGTCATACCAAAATGTAAACATGTGATGAAAGCAACTGTACTAAGTATGCACACAATGGGCATTCATAGCATGAAATGTAATGTGAAACAATGTACTAAGTATGCACACAATGGACATACATAGCATGAAATGTAATGTAAAACAATGTACTAAGTACGCACACAATGGGCATACATAGTATGTAATGTAAGGCAATGTACTAAGTACGCACACAATGGGCATACATAGCATGTAATGTAAAACAATGTACTAAGTACGCACACAATGGGCATACATAGCATAAAATGTAATGAAATCACGTACTATAAATGTACTAATGAACATAGCAAGTATATGATGTGAAAGCATGGAAAAGCATGAAAGTAACAAGTAGGAACATGTGTTTCACCCCAAAGTGTTTGGAAAACAGTAAAAGAGGGGTCTATGTACTCACTTGAGATTGCTCAGAAGTCCTAAGATAACCACCAACCAATGCTAGAGATCACGGAATCAAACGTCACCTAATATAGGTAACTATGTTAATAAACCGGACCTAATATCGGAGGATCGGATAGAATGAGGGTTCGTAAACCAAATGAGTATGGAGACTCGTGTAATATGGTTTAACAAAGCCCACATACTAAAACGAAACTTAACCTAAGTGATTGTGACCCATTACGACCCGTTTAGGTAGCTTAGGCTACTTTAACGCGTCGGTCGCGTAAAACGCGTTCGGAACGCCTAACTAGTCCTATGACAAGTAAAATATGCCTTAACATGTCTAATATGGTTGTAAAATCAGTTTAGATGTCAAAAGTTATGTTACATATGTTTAAAATGAATTTTGGCATCAAAGGGGTATTTTGGTAATTTACCTAAGGCATATAAACTACCTGTCAAACAACTACTTAAACGAAGCGACCATAAGGTATAACCTCGGAAGGTTATTCCCTATATGCTATGGTCACCTAATGTGTTTGGTCGGATCCTAATGATCGACCAAATGGGTCGGGTTCGAAGGTATAAGCGATTTATTAGATCGCTTACCCTTACGACCCTAGACAACGTGGTAATCAGTAGGTATAGTCACAAGGGACTATAACCATCGTGATTACAATCACGTTGCGAAGTTCAAACGAACTTCGCATTGACCATAAACTGGTCAACGCAGAAAGTCAAACAAAGTTTGACTTTCAGACTCGAAAAGCAATAAAAGAACGAAAGAATACTTACGAAGGGTCCTCGAATGCTAATCTAGATCAAAATAAATCAGGTATGAAACAATGGTTCCAACTTAGAGTCTTTTTTATCAGATTCTTGTGAGGAATGAGTGAAACTGTGATGGGTATTTATAGGATTTCCCGAACCGTTAGGATCGTTTCTTGGAAAATGTGATCGAATCTCGTGCGTACATTTGTTGGAAAGTTGTGGTAATTAAAATGGCCTCTCATGAGCTGAAAGGGCAAGTGTGAGTGTGTGGATGAGGTTTAATCAGCTGAAATCTGCTGACTAATCAGTCTTATCTGTTCTGGGAGCCTGATGCGGGCCGCGTAAAGATGCACATAAAACTTACGCGGGCCGCATGGCCATGTCTGATAAGAACTAACTTTCAGAAATGAAAGTTTTGGTCCGTTCACGTGTTTACGGTCATTTCCGACACTTCTGAGGCCCGTAAAGCCAACTTTAAGGCCCTAAATGATGCCTAAACATTGTGGACATGAAACATGCTCAAAAATATGTCGGATGTTGGTTCGTTTGGTCGTACGAACGCGATGTTCGCTTAATTACGACGGAATGCGCACAAGCGCGAAACGATCCAAATGACGCGACGAATGGATTTTTCTTATGCCAAACACTAAAATAAAATATTTTAGTGCTTACATAAATTATTAAATGTCCGGATGTATTCAGAACGTAAGTTATGCGTGAAAGTGCAAACTTGTGCACTTTTTGACGCTTTTAGTCCCTGAATGACCCAAAAGTTTATTTTAGCACACCGAACACCTCAAAGACTATTTCTAAGCTATGTAGAGGATATTTATGGTATGTTTAACTTATGGTCATGTTTCGGAATGTTCGTTACAGTTCAAATTGGCATACTTTCGCAGTTTGTCAAGTTTAGTCCCTGTAAGCGAATTAACTTGTTTTTGCCATACCAAAGCCTTCAAACCTTATTTCTAAGTTATGTAAGGGTTATTTAAGGTATGTTAAGTATATGTTGATCTTACGGAGTATTTGTCGCATTAAACTGGCTACGTTTACGCATCAGTTTGCGTATAACTCTCTAGAAAGTGATATAGAGTTTGAAATTGAATAAAAGCAAAACATGAAAAATGTAAAACATAACCAAACAAACATTGGGATCAAATGACATTGTTTTATTGATAATGGTACTGTTCATAATGATTACAAGCACAGATGTTACAGTCTCCCCTACTTGTGGAAATTTCATCCCGAAATTTATTTAGAGGAAACTCGTGGGAAAAGATGCGGATACTTCGCCTTCATTTGATCTTCGCGTTCCCATGTAAACTCGGGTCCACGTTTAGCTTCCCAGCGAACTTTGACCAAAGGAATGCGCTTGCGTTTAAGCCACTTGACTTCACGTTCCATGATTTCCACAGGCTTCTCAACAAATTTCAGTGTTTTATCAACACGAATTTCGTCAAGTGGTATGTGGAGGTTCTCATCAGCTAAACACCTCTTGAGATTGGACACGTGAAAGGTTGGATGAACATTTCCAAGTTCAGGAGGTAACTCAAGTTTGTAGGCTACCTTTCTGATTCTTTCGACGATCTTGAATGGTCCAACGTATCTAGGTGCAAGTTTTCCTTTCTTTCCAAATCTGATCACACCTTTCCAAGGTGAGACCTTAAGTAATACTCGATCACCGACTTGAAATTCCAAGGGTTTGCGTTTTGGATCCGGGTAACTCTTTTGACGGCTTCTAGCTGTCTGAAGGTTATCACGAACTTTCTTGACCTTGTCAGTTGTCTCTAAAATGAGGGCAGGTCTAGTAAGTTGAGCCTCGCCGATCTCATTCCAGCAGACTGGTGAACGACATTTTCGACCATAGAGAGTTTCGAAAGGAGCCATTTTTATGCTGGTGTGATAACTGTTGTTGTAGGAGAATTCAATTAACGGAAGATGTGAATCCCAACTACCACCAAAGTCGATCACACAAGCTCTAAGCATATCCTCCAGAGTCTGCATTGTTCTTTCAGATTGACCATCCGTTTGCGGATGATAAGCTGTGCTCAGATTAAGTTGGGTCCCCATAGCAGATTGCATGGTTCTCCAAAAATGAGAAGTGAAACGAGCATCTCTGTCAGAGATGATGTTCAAAGGAACACCATGTCGAGCTACAATTTCATCCACATAGATTTTAGCAAGTTTGTCAGCAGAAAAATCCTCACGGATTGGCAAGAAATGCGTTGACTTAGTAAGACGATCAACAACTACCCAGATGGCATCATGACCTTTCTTTGTGCGTGGAAGTTTGGTAACAAGATCCATAGTAATGTTTTCCCATTTCCAAACTGGGATCTCTGGTTGCACCAATAAACCCGAAGGAAGTTGATGTTCAGCCTTAACTTTGAGACAAGTAAGGCATTTTGATACATATAAGGCAATCTCTTTCTTCATACCAGGCCACCAATAGTGAATACGAAGATCCTTATACATCTTATCTGAGCCAGGATGAACAGAATAACGCGATTTATGGGCTTCATCCATAAGCAAGGTGCGAAGGTTATCTTGGCTTGGGACCCACAAACGGTCCATGAAGTAATATGATCCATTGTCCTTCAGTTCCAGAGCAGGTGTGATGTGATAGGGAAATTCCTTATCCATTAAACCTTGTGAAACACAAGATTGTTGAGCCTGAGAAATGCGGGCTTGGATATCGGATCGAGCTTGTATAACAGATTGAACACGTACACAATGAAGTTTAGTACGTTCCTTACGACTCAATGCATCGGCTACGACATTCGCCTTACCAGGATGGTAGCGAATTTCACAGTCATAGTTGTTTAGAAGCTCGACCCAACGTCGTTGCCTCATGTTGAGTTCTTTCTGATTGAAGATATGTTGAAGACTTTTGTGGTCCGTGAAAACCACACATTTTGTACCGTACAAATAGTGTCTCCAGATCTTTAGAGCGAAAACAACTGCACCCAACTCAAGATCATGAGTGGTGTAGTTCTTCTCATGTATCTTCAACTGCCTCGATGCGTATGCTATGACTTTGTTCCTTTGCACCAGGACACAGCCAAGACCCAATTTAGATGCATCGCAATAAACGACGAAATCATCATTGCCCTCAGGCAAAGTTAGAACAGGCGCGCCACAAAGTTTCTGCTTCAAGTGTTGAAAAGCTTCCTCTTGCTTGAATCCCCAATCAAAGGGTTTGTTCTTCTGAGTTAGAGCAGTTAGAGGAACTGCAATCTTTGAGAAGTTTTCAATGAAGCAGCGGTAATAACCCGCCAAACCCAGAAAAGAACGAACTTCAGTAGGAGTAGTAGGCGTATCCCAATCCTTAATCGCACTGATCTTGGAGGGATCTACATGAATACCTCGTTTGTTGACAATATGTCCTAAAAATTGAACTTCTTTAAGCCATAATTCACACTTGGAGAATTTGGCGAAAAGTTGCTCTTTCTTTAGGAGTTCCAAAGTAAGACGAAGATGCTGCTCGTGATCAGCTCGCGTCTTAGAGTATATCAAGATGTCGTCAATAAAAACAATGACGAACTGATCCAAATAAGGTTTGCAGACCCTATTCATTAAGTCCATGAAAACAGCAGGAGCATTAGTCAAACCGAATGGCATGACTGTGAACTCATAATGCCCATAACGAGTGCGGAACGCTGTCTTGGGAATATCTTCCTCATGCACACGAAGTTGATGATATCCAGATCGCAGATCGATCTTCGAAAAATAAGAAGCGCCCTGTAACTGATCAAAGAGGTCGTCTATGCGCGGTAGGGGATATCGATTCTTGATGGTAAGCTTGTTAAGCTCACGATAATCGATACACATCCTAAAAGATCCATCCTTCTTCTTGACAAAAAGAACGGGAGCACCCCAAGGTGAAAAGCTAGGACATATAAAACCTTTGTCAGAGAGCTCCTGAAGCTGCTTAGACAACTCTTGCATCTCAGATGGTGTAAGACGATATAGAGCTCTGGCAATGGGATTTGCACCAGGTACGAGATCAATGCGGAACTCGACTTGGCGTGCTAGAGGTAGACTAGGTAAGTCTTCTGGGAATACTTCAGAATAATCTCGAACGACAGGAATATCTGAAATAGACTTACCCTTGCCTTTATCTTCTGTAACATGTGCTAAGAAAGCCACATAGTTCTTCCGCAGATATTTCCGAGCTTTAAAACAAGACATGAGCTTGAGGCCACCAGACGGTTTCTCACCTTGAACCTGTAGGATCTCGCCTGTCGAAAGCGGCACACGAACAATCTTCTCAGAACAAACTATCTCTGCGCGATGCTTGGATAACCAATCCATACCCACAATGACGTCGAAGCTTCCAAGTTGCATTGGCGTGAGGTCGATAGGAAAAAGATGGTCGTTAAGGTTCAACTGGCAGTTGCGAAGAACAGAATAAAGAATAATGGGTTCACCACTAGCAACCTCTACTGTCAAAGGTTTACCTAGTTTTGTTCTAGACACGAGAAGCATTGGCTCAAAAGACAATGACACAAAACTCTTGTCGGCACCCGAATCAAAAAGAACAGATGTAGGCTGATTATTAATAAAGAACGTACCGTTCACCACATTATCGTCCGCCTGCGCCTCTTGGGCATTCATGTTGAAAGCTCGCCCTCGAGCCTGAGCCTGATTCTGGTTTGCATTCTGATTCTGGTTAGCTAGCCTTGGGCACCGGTTTCTGTAGTGGGTCAGATCCCCACAGTTATAACAAGCACCTGGTGGGTAGTGTGGTCGTGCTGCTTGACCCTGTTGCTGAGCAGGAGGCTGAGCAGCTTGTTGAGCCGGGTTCTAAACTGCCCGATTCTGAGCAAACCGACAAACATCGACAAGATGACCTGACTTCCCACAGTTAGTACAGAAACGGCACTGATGTTGCAGCTGATGGTGACTGTTGCACCTATTGCACAAAGGTGCATTCCCTGAATAGGGCTTCTTCGCTGGAGGCGGTACGGGTTGGTTGGGAGCTGTCTGGTTAGCTTGGGCAGTGACAGCATAGTTTTGGGAAGCCTTACGCATCCTTGCCCTTTTCGATGAACCAGAATCCTTTCCGTTCTTGTTTTGACCTTTCTTGCTATCTTCCTTGTCAGACGACTGTTTCTTCCCCTTGTCACCCTTCCTGTGTAACTTATTCTTCCGAATCTGCGACTCAGTCAATGTTGCTGATAACTCGATCGCCTGACGGAGTGTGGTAGGGTTACTACCAGTAATGATGTCTTGTACTGAGTCAGGTAGGCCGTCGATGTATCTTTCGATAGCCTTGTCGAGTGGGGTAACCATTGTTGGGCAAAGCAGACTCAACTCCTCAAACCTATCAGTATATGCCCTGTGCTCGCCACTATCTTGTTTCAAGTCATCAAACTCCTTCTCCAACACTCGTTGTTCATGACGAGGACAAAACTCCCTCATCATAAGAGCTCTAAGTTCCGCCCATGTCTGTGCTAGAGCAACTTCTGCACCACGGTCTCTCATTACCCCATTCCACCATGTAAGAGCCCTCTTCTGAAACACACTCGAAGAAAACTCGACCTTGCGATTATCCGGACACTGAACATGACAAAAAGTATTCTCAATGCTCTCGAACCATTGAAGAAGCCCAGTCGCTCCTTCAGAACCACTAAACTTGAGTGGTTTAGCCGAGTTAAAATCCTTGTATTTGCATGGAGCATTGTTGTTGTTGTTGGCTGTCACACCCCTTTCTGCGGCGGAAGCACGAGGTGTGATCATGAAAGGTTCTCATTGCATACGAAGAGTAAACATGCTACATGCTCGTAAAATAACATTCAAATACCATAATTTGAAAACATACGTTAGCGTTTACATCGCTAAGTCGCATAAAACATTGTCTTAAAAGTTTACAACTTTATTCAAAGTTAAACACAAGCGACATCCACGAGCATAAGCAAGACCGCGCGCACATCCATTCTAGTTACCTGAAATACATGTGAGTTTTTGGAAAAAGGTCAACATAAAGTTGGTGTGAATTCATGCAGTTTTGTATTTCATGTTTGTATACTTTGTATGAAAACATAGTTTGTGAGTAAATCAAGTTTTCATATATAAATCCAGTTTTATGTGTACCCCACGTACACTTGTATAATTCAATATTTTCTTGAGTACCCCACGTACTTCAAGTTATATATCAATCCTCTTGAGTACCCCACGTACTTCAAGTTATTTATCAATCCTCTTGAGTACCCCACGTACTTCAAGTTATTTATCAATCCTCTTGAGTACCCCACGTACTTCAAGTTATTTATCAATTTTTGTATGGTATGAATTTTATGTAAATACAGTATTTCTGTACTTATCAGATTGTTAATGGGTTGCAAAGCCATTAACATGTGACACGTCATAGGAAGTCACCAAACCTAAGGCATTTAATTGGTATATTCTGAGACACAAAAGCACTTCCTCGGTTCTCGCCCTGACCGGGAGTGTGGCTGCCAGGCACCCGTTAGATCTAACCTTTTGTTCTGCGGTCTGAATGTATACGTTGATTAATGGTGCTTATGTACCCTATTCGTGACACTATTTCTCATAACGCATCCTACTTGGTTCTCGTCCTCACCAAGCGCGTTTCTTGTTATCATTTCTCATTGCGCCTTATACTTGGTTCTTGTCTCACCAAGTGCGCTTCTCATACTCTTGCATTTCGTCACACTTGGTTCTCGTTCTCACCAAGTGTACTTCTTGTATTTTATATTTCGTCACACTTGGTTCTCGTTCTCACCAAGTGTACTTCTTGTATTTATATCATACCATTTATAAATATTGTACTTTTGTACATGTATTTCACCCCCGAAGTTATAAAAACTGAAAACAGTTAAAGAGAAAAGGGGGAGCATGAACTCACAACTTTGCGTTCCTAGCGTCGTAAACTCCACCGGTTTTGCTTAAATAACGTCGTAACCTATACGCGTTTTCTTAACGTTAGTCACTAGACTTGCGTCGCACAAGTACAGTCACTCTCTTTTGTGTATATATTCTTGTGTTAAAAATATTCCATATTTTTAACTACGTATCTTACTTATATTATTTTCTTCAAAAATAAATATAAGTCTTTTGTGTTTTGCACTTTGCACCCGAATTATGTTTCTTGTATGTTGTATGTGTATTTTTATATTTCTACTCCTCATGAGTATTTAGTGTATTTTTAAGTCTTAATACACTAGCACGTATAACACATACTATATACACTTAACACACAAGTTGGTGATCAAATAATATATATTTTTCTCTCAAAAATATATACTTATTATCCATTTTTATTCCTGAAGAAATTCTCATTTCTTATCATCAAAAATCAGGGAAACCTTAGTAATATTCTTAAACACATTTTTAGGGAGTAAGTTTCTCAAAAACTTGTATTTTTCTAAGTGTCAAAATTTATAAAAATTTTGACAGAGTTTCCCCTAAAAATGGAGGTTTCCCACGTTTTCAAAACGTGTGTTTATTTTCTTTTAAATCATCATCAATCATCAATAATCAGCAACAACAATTATCAACAATGATCACTACTTTTCCCCACTTCATGAACTTGGATATTTACCAAGATTGTGTAGTATCTTACTAGCACATTTAGTAAGTCTTGTTATCTTTAAAAATAAGTTTAATTTCTTAAAAACTTTATTTTTAAAGATTATGAAGTTTCACAACTTCTAGTCGGTTTTTATGAAAATTATTTCTTTGTTAAAACTTTTGTTACACAAGTGTCCATACACTTGTTTGTTCACAAAAAAAACCACTTTTGTTTGTGTAAGATCCGGTTTTAAAACATGATTTCTTTAAAGCTTGGTCCTTTGAAAATACCACTTGTAGATACATAGATCTACTAGTTTTAAACACTTTTGTACAAGTTAAAACATTTTTACACCAGTTCATGGTTTATGTGTGGTAGGGTTTCACCTTTTAACCCTTGTTACTTCTAAAATAGCTTTATGTTAAGATCCATGATCTTACCAAACCGGGTTAAACGATGATCCGAGCTACCACAATCATAGATCGGGTCTCAATAATCATACATTTCGAATACTACATCATTTACACAACTTATGTGCTATTAACCACCATTTTTCATGCTTTTAGTAGACTTTTGTGCATCTTTTCGCATTTTAACGAGATTTAACCAACACAAATCCTTTTAACCACCTTAGATAAGTTCAAATATGAGTTTTAAGCATTATACCTCTAGCTCGAGGCTAGGGCAGAATCTAAGCACAAATCGAGTGGATAAAAGCAAAGTAGAGAGGTCCTTCGCCTTCCGTTTGCTCCAAGGTTCCTAATATGCGACCCTTAACACTTGTGTGATGTTGGAAAATGATGAAGGAAGCTCGAAAAATTTATGGATTTAGGGATGTTTGGCCATGAGTTTTATGAGGGAGAGAGGAGAAGAGAGTTTGTGATGAAAGTGAAGTGCTTATGCCTTTTTATGGTACTTGTAAGATCTCACACAATATTCACAAGATCACATAGTACATAAACGAATCCAAGGAAGATTATAGGATATATTGGCAAGATTTTAGAGGGTATCTTGTGTGATCTTGCAAGATTAAGAAAGATCTTGGTGGGGCCCTTCCATAACCGGCCACTCTTAAAAAGGGGGGGGGGGGTAAAGTGTAATTCTTAACCAATTAGTTAGTTTAGGGATTAAACCCGGTTACTAGTGTGTAGTGTAATATAAAGGGTGTTAGGGTGTTCGGGGACCCTAACTAGCTCAGAAAAGTATAAACAATGTCATTGACATTATTTTTATGTTCCGGGTAATCTCCGGTTGTTCGGTTACATACCGATTCGTTAAAGTGCTAAATTACACTTTTTTAGTGTCTTTTAAGTACCCTTCTTGTACTCTTTCAATTCCCAACACTTAGGGAAATATTCTGGATAATAAAACGACATTTCTGCATAATATTTATATGTCTAAATGCTGAATTATTGCTGATTTGTATAAATTCTGCACTTAAAGTGCGTTTCGGGTGCTTTTTAGTGCTTATTTTTGCTTTCGTATTGCATATATATTAACCCTTGTATGTACTCTTGGGTTTTAATGCATTCTTGTTGTCGGACCTACACCTAGGCCTCAGTTCTAACGTCTGACTGCTTTCTGCAGTTCAGTCGACACAGTGTGTCTTACCGGTGAGTTTACTATTATTCTGACGCAACGCTCTCGTTTATGCATAAAGCAATATTTTGTAGTATACAACGTGCATGAATTCACTTGTTTAATCATGTGTTCAGACATTGCTGACACTTAAACTCATAATTGCAGTCATTAAGCAATAATTATAGTGTACGGAAATTACCGGTTTGTGCCAGTTGTCACAGTCTCCCCCCGTTAAAAGAATTTCGTCCCGAAATTCAGACTGAACTAACTCTCGCTGGAGTCTTCTTGAATAGGTGGGGATACTTTTTCTTGAACTGGTCTTCACGTTCCCATGTGTACTCGGGTCCGTGCTTAGAGCTCCAACGTACTTTGACAAGTTTCACACTGCTCCTCCTGGTCTTGTTGACTTTCCAGTCAGTAACCTCAACGGGTTGTTCTGTAAATCGGAGGGCTTCATCAATATGTATTTCATCCATCGGGATGATCACGTTTTCTTGCGTTGGACTCTTCTTCAGGTTGGATACATGAAACGTATCATGTACTCCGTTAAGTTCTTCCGGTAACTCCAACTTGTATGCCACGGTACCAATTCTCTTCAGTATTCTGAATGGTCCGATATATCGTGGATTCAGCTTTCCACGCTTTCCAAATCTGACTACGCCCTTCCATGGTGAGACTTTTAACAACACTTTGTCTCCCACCTTGAAATCTACCGATTTTCTATTTGGATCCGCGTAGCTCTTTTGTCGTTCTCGAGCCGCCCTAATGCGCTCTCGGATCTGCGCAATCTTGTCGGTTGTCTCTTGTACAAGTTCAGGACCAACCATACGTTTATCTCCGGCATCTGCCCAACATAAGGGCGATCGGCATTTGCGGCCATACAGAGCTTCGAACGGCGCGGCTTTTATGCTTGTATGATAGCTGTTATTGTAGGAAAACTCAACTAAAGGTAGATGAGTATCCCAGCTGCCGCCTAGGTCCATGACACATGCGCGAAGCATATCTTCTAACGTTTGTATAGTCCGTTCGCTCTGGCCGTCTGTTTGCGGATGGAATGCCGTGCTCAGATCTAACTGAGATCCAAAGGCTTCCTGAAATGATTGCCAGATTCTTGAGACAAAGCGTCCATCTCTGTCTGAAATGATTGAGATTGGCACTCCATGACGTGCCACAATTTCTCTTAAGTATATCTCTGCAAGCTTTCCAGTGCTATCCTTTTCTCGGATTGGTAGGAAATGCGCAGACTTCGTCAATCGATCAACTATTACCCATATCATATCGTGCCCTCTCGGGGTCCTGGGTAATTTCGTTATGAAGTCCATCGAGATTTATTCCCACTTCCACACGGGAATCTCTGGTTGTTGTAGTAGGCCGGACGGTTTCTGATATTCGGCCTTAACCTTCGCACAGGTTAGGCATTTTCCAACATAGACAGCAACGTCGCTTTTGAGTCTCGGCCACCAATAGTACTCTTTCAAGTCTTGGTACATCTTGTCCGATCCTGGATGGATCGAATATCTCGATTTGTGGGCTTCATTAAGGATGACCTCACGTATGCCACCACAGAGTGGAACCCAGATACGCTTCTTGAAGTATAAGGCTCCCTCTTCATTTGGCACCATGTAATTCAATGCACCCCGGAGGTATTCAGCTTTACGGTTCTCTTCTTTAAGAGCTTCTTGTTGTGCATCCCGAATGCGTGCAGTGAGGTTCGTTCGAATCGTCATTTCCAATGCTCGAACCCTTAGGGTCTTAACCCTTTCTTTTCGGCTCAATGCGTCTGCTACAACGTTCGCCTTTCCAGGATGGTACTTAATCTCACAGTCATAATCATTCAGCAGCTCGACCCAACGTCGCTGGCGCATATTCAATTCCTTCTGATCAAATATGTGTTGTAAGCTTTTGTGATCTGTGAAGATTGTACATTGAGTACCATATAAATAATGTCGCCAAATCTTCAAGGCGAATACCACTGCGCCCAACTCTAGGTCGTGAGTGGTATAATTTCTTTCATGAACCTTCAGTTGTCTTGAAGCATAAGCGATGACTTTTTGGCGTTGCATGACACGCAACCCAAGCCTTGTCGTGAGGCGTCGCAGTATACCACGAAGTCTTCAGTGCCTTCGGGTAACGATAGTATCGGTGCATCGCAGAGCTTGTTCTTAAGTAGCTGAAAGGCTTCTTCTTGTTTGTGACCCCAGTCGTACTTCTTGTCTTTCTGAGTCAGGGTCGTTAGCGGTTGAGCTATCTTCGAGAAATTCTCAATGAATCGCCGATAGTAGCCCGCTAAGCCCAAAAATTGACGAACTTCAGTTGGGGTCTTGGGAGCTTCCCAATTCTTTATTGCTTCAATCTTGGACGGGTCTACATGAATGCCTTTCTCATTCACCACGTGACCAAGAAATTGTACTTCGCGAATCCAGAATTCGCATTTCAAGAACTTTGCATAAAGCTTCTCTTTCTTCAGTAGTTCCAAGATGGTTCTGAGATGTTGCTCATGTTCTTCTTTCGTTCGCGAGTAAATTAGGATATCATCGATAAATACAATCACGAATTTATCGAGATATGGTTTGCACACGCGGTTCATTAGGTCCATAAAGACCGCTGGCGCGTTCGTCAATCCAAACGGCATCACAAGAAATTCGTAGTGCCCATATCGCGTTCTGAACGCAGTCTTTGGCACGCTTTCATCTTGGATTCTCAGCTGATGGTATCCAGATCGAAGGTCGATCTTGGAATAGTAGCTTGATCCTTGCAATTGATCAAATAAGTCATCAATCCTTGGTAGCGGATACCGATTCTTGATTGTGAGCTTGTTCAGTTCCCTGTAATCGATACACATCCGCAGTGTTCCATCCTTCTTCTTCACGAATAATACTGGAGCTCCTCAGGGTGAGAAGCTTGGCCTTATGAATCCTTTATCCAACAACTCCTGGAGCTGTGTAGATAATTCTTGCATTTCGGATGGTGCAAGTCGATAGGGTGCCTTGGCTACAGGGCAGCTCCTGGAACCAAGTCTATACGGAATTCGACTTGTCGTTGCGGAGGTAGTCCTGGCAGATCTTCAGGGAACACATCAGGAAATTCCTTCACCACAGGAATGTCTTCGAGTTTTGGCTCCACAGCCTTCTTGTCTATAACGTGTGCTAGGAAAGCGACACATCCTTTCCTCAAGCACTTCTGTGCCTTCATGCAACTGATGATTCGAAGAGGCGCGTCTCGTTTTTCTCCATGCACGATAAGAGTTTCACCATTCGCTAAAGGGATGCGAATGATTTTCTCATGACAAATAACTTCCGCTTTGTTCTTGGACAGCCAGTCCATTCCGACCACTATATCGAAGCTACCTAATTGAATAGGTAAGAGGTCGATGCTAAATCTTCGTTCACCAAGTTCTAGCGTGCAGCCTCTAGCAACTTCGCCCGATTCAACAAGTTTACCATTGGCTAGTTCTATGGAATAAGGAATTTCTAATCTACTAGATTCTATTCCGAGTATGCGTTTAAATTCCACAGACATGAAGCTATAATCGGCGCCAGTGTCGAATAATATTGATGCAAAGTGATTGTTAATGAGAAACGTACCGGTGACCACGTTAGGGTCCTCGCGTGCGTCTCTTGCTCCAATCACAAATGCTCGAGCCGGAGCGTTGTTTCTCTCTGGGCAGTTCTTCATGAAGTGATCATTGCTTCCACACTTGAAGCATCCTTGGTTCTGCCCTTTCTCGTTACCATTCTTGTTACCAGCACCGTTCCCATTTCGGTTCTTTCCTTTTCCCCAACAGTCTTCTGTTCGATGACCCAATTTACCACATTTGTCGCACTTTGGAATGCGACAAGCTCCATCATGATGATACTTACATTTTTGGCATCTAGGCATGGAGCCTTGGTATGCTTTGGTTGCATGGGTTTTCGTCTCCTGAGACGGGTTAGCGTCACGCTTCTTGCTGAAACCCTTGTTGTTACGAGTTGCTTGGTTCAAACTGGCATGCTTTCTCTTCTTGTCGCCGGACGACTCAGCATGCGTCTCGGTCTTCTCTGTTGGGTTTAATGACAACTTCTTCATACGAACACAATCTTCAGTAAGGCTGACAGCCAGAGTTACAGCCTCGGTGATTGTTTGTGGTTTGGCCGACGTCACCATGCCACGAAACTCTGAGGCCAGTCCCCAAATGTAGCGTTCAACACGCTTGAATTCGGGAGTCACCATGTAGGGAAGCACTCTTGACAGGTCATGGAACCTTCGAGTGTAACCATTGATGTCAGCACCTTCCATAGTCAAGTGCCAGAACTCTGTTTCCAGCCTTTGGAGTTCTGCACGAGAGCAGTACTTCTCTCTCATCCTTTCCTTCAGTTCCTCCCAAGTGAGGCCATAAGCGGCGTCATCACCCAAAGTTTGGGCTTGCAGGTTCCACCAAGTCAGAGCTTCATCGACGAATAACCCAGTAGCAAATGTGACCTGTTGATCCGCGGTACACTTGCTCATGCGGAAAGTAGCTTCAGTCTTCTCCGTCCAGCGCACAAATGCTACTGCTCCTCCTGTGCCGTCATAGTTCATCGGCTTGCAGTCGAGGAACTGCTTGAAGGTGCAGCCTGGAATTGATTCAACCAATTCACATGTGAGCAATCGAAGAAATAATGAAACAAAGACCGTTCATAAATTTCCTCATGCTTAGTACAGTGTCTCAAGGTTACCTTGAGCTGCATTGCCTCCAGACGAATCTCCATCCCCATTACGCCTAGCGTTGCTTGGTCCTCCACTGTCTTGAGTTCGGTTCGCCTCGTACTGGGCGATAGCAGCGGAGATCCTTTCCTCTAGCAAAGCGTTCAGCTCTTCAGCAGTTCTTGGCAGTGGGGGAGGTGGAGGTTGATCATCATTGCGAGCATTCACAGTTTTCCTGGGTGCCATGTTCTGACAGAACATAACACAGCAGGGTTAGGCATTTGTTTGATATCGTCACACTAGACTGTAGTATCATATATATTCACAGGTATATATACCACACAAGTGACATCAAACAATTATTACTCTAGCAGAGTACTTAGTAGGCTTGCACTGAGGGAATCTATACGTGACAAGACTTGCTGTGATTTCTGTGCACTGAATTCCATAATTATGTATGCATCCATAATTACGTAACTCCTTGCACAGTCCGCACAGTTCGTTTCATCCTCGTATTTCTTCCTTCAGATGGGCCATCGCTTTTCAGATAAAGTCACGTATACTTGTGACATTCTACCTCTAGTATATGCTAATTATCACACATAATTGCAAGTAATTTCTAGTCAATGACAAGTGCTACTCTAGTGCACTCTAAGTCTTGTAGTGTCTTTTCTAGACTTATGTAGACAGTTTCAGGCAGTGGATGTCGCGGGACGTTTTATGCAATGAAAACTCTTTGAAAATTGTTTTCGTGAATGGATCCTAGAGATTGTAGACTAGACTCGAGAAGGAATCCTGGTTCACTACAATCGCAGCTCTGATACCAATCTGTCACACCCCTTTCTGCGGCGGAAGCACGAGGTGTGATCATGAAAGGTTCTCATTGCATACGAAGAGTAAACATGCTACATGCTCGTAAAATAACATTCAAATACCATAATTTGAAAACATACGTTAGCGTTTACATCGCTAAGTCGCATAAAACATTGTCTTAAAAGTTTACAACTTTATTCAAAGTTAAACACAAGCGACATCCACGAGCATAAGCAAGACCGCGCGCACATCCATTCTAGTTACCTGAAATACATGTGAGTTTTTGGAAAAACGTCAACATAAAGTTGGTGTGAATTCATGCAGTTTTGTATTTCATGTTTGTATACTTTGTATGAAAACATAGTTTGTGAGTAAATCAAGTTTTCATATATAAATCCAGTTTCATGTGTACCCCACGTACACTTGTATAATTCAATCTTTTCTTGAGTACCCCACGTACTTCAAGTTATATATCAATCCTCTTGAGTACCCCACGTACTTCAAGTTATTTATCAATCCTCTTGAGTACCCCACGTACTTCAAGTTATTTATCAATTTTTGTATGGTATGAATTTTATGTAAAAACAGTATTTCTGTACTTATCAGATTGTTAATGGGTTGCAAAGCCATTAACATGTGACACGTCATAGGAAGTCACCAAACCTAAGGCATTTAATTGGTATATTCTGAGACACAAAAGCACTTCCTCGGTTCTCGCCCTGACCGGGAGTGTGGCTGCCAGGCACCCGTTAGATCTAACCTTTTGTTCTGCGGTCTGAATGTATACGTTGATTAATGGTGCTTCTGTACCCTATTCGTGACACTATTTCTCATAACGCATCCTACTTGGTTCTCGTCCTCACCAAGCGCGTTTCTTGTTATCATTTCGCATTGCGCCTTATACTTGGTTCTTGTCTCACCAAGTGCGCTTCTCATACTCTTGCATTTCGTCACACTTGGTTCTCGTTCTCACCAAGTGTACTTCTTGTATTTTATATTTCGTCACACTTGGTTCTCGTTCTCACCAAGTGTACTTCTTGTATTTATATCATACCATTTATAAATATTGTACTTTTGTACATGTATTTCACCCCCGAAGTTATAAAAACTGAAAATAGTTAAAGAGAAAAGGGGGAGCATGAACTCACAACTTTGCGTTCCTAGCATCGTAAACTTCACCGGTTTTGCTTAAATAACGTCGTAACCTATACGCGTTTTCTTAACGTTAGTCACTAGACTTGCGTCGCACAAGTACAGTCACTCTCTTTTGTGTATATATTCTTGTGTTAAAAATATTCCATATTTTTAACTACGTATCTTACTTATATTATTTTCTTCAAAAATAAATATAAGTCTTTTGTGTTTTGCACTTTGCACCCGAATTATGTTTCTTGTATGTTGTATGTGTATTTTTATATTTCTACTCCTCATGAGTATTTAGTGTATTTTTAAGTCTTAATACACTAGCACGTATAACACATAATATATACACTTAACACACAAGTTGGTGATCAAATAATATATATTTTTCTCTCAAAAATATATACTTATTATCCATTTTTATTCCTGAAGAAATTCTCATTTCTTATCATCAAAAATCAGGGAAACCTTAGTAATATTCTTAAACACATTTTTAGGGAGTAAGTTTCTCAAAAACTTATATTTTCTAAGTGTCAAAATTTATAAAAATTTTGACAGAGTTTCCCCTAAAAATGGAGGTTTCCCACGTTTTCAAAACGTGTGTTTATTTTCTTTTAAATCATCATCAATCATCAATAATCAGCAACAACAATTATCAACAATGATCACTACTTTTCCCCACTTCATGAACTTGGATATTTACCAAGATTGTGTAGTATCTTACTAGCACATTTAGTAAGTCTTGTTATCTTTAAAAATAAGTTTAATTTCTTAAAAACTTTATTTTTAAAGATTATGAAGTTTCACAACTTCTAGTCGGTTTTTATGAAAATTATTTCTTTGTTAAAACTTTTGTTACACAAGTGTCCATACACTTGTTTGTTCACAAAAAAAACCACTTTTGTTTGTGTAAGATCCGGTTTTAAAACATGATTTCTTTAAAGCTTGGTCCTTTGAAAATACCACTTGTAGATACATAGATCTACTAGTTTTAAACACTTTTGTACAAGTTAAAACATTTTTACACAAGTTCATGGTTTATGTGTGGTAGGGTTTCACCTTTTAACCCTTGTTACTTCTAAAATAGCTTTATGTTAAGATCCATGATCTTACCAAACCGGGTTAAACGATGATCCGAGCTACCACAATCATAGATCGGGTCTCAATAATCATACATTTCGAATACTACATCATTTACACAACTTATGTGCTATTAACCACCATTTTTCATGCTTTTAGTAGACTTTTGTGCATCTTTTCGCATTTTAACGAGATTTAACCAACACAAATCCTTTTAACCACCTTAGATAAGTTCAAATATCAGTTTTAAGCATTATACCTCTAGCTCGAGGCTAGGGCAGAATCTAAGCACAAATCGAGTGGATAAAAGCAAAGTAGAGAGGTCCTTCGCCTTCCGTTTGCTCCAAGGTTCCTAATATGCGACCCTTAACACTTGTGTGATGTTGGAAAATGATGAAGGAAGCTCGAAAAATTTATGGATTTAGGGATGTTTGGCCGTGAGTTTTATGAGGGAGAGAGGAGAAGAGAGTTTGTGATGAAAGTGAAGTGCTTATGCCTTTTTATGGTACTTGTAAGATCTCATACAATATTCACAAGATCACATAGTACATAAACGAATCCAAGGAAGATTATAGGATATATTGGCAAGATTTTAGAGGGTATCTTGTGTGATCTTGCAAGATTAAGAAAGATCTTGGTGGGGCCCTTCCATAACCGGCCACTCTTAAAAAGGGGGGGGGGTAAAGTGTAATTCTTAACCAATTAGTTAGTTTAGGGATTAAACCCGGTTACTAGTGTGTAGTGTAATATAAAGGGTGTTAGGGTGTTCGGGGACCCTAACTAGCTCAGAAAAGTATAAACAATGTCATTGACATTATTTTTATGTTCCGGGTAATCTCCGGTTGTTCGGTTACATACCGATTCGTTAAAGTGCTAAATTACACTTTTTTAGTGTCTTTTAAGTACCCTTCTTGTACTCTTTCAATTCCCAACACTTAGGGAAATATTCTGGATAATAAAACGACATTTCTGCATAATATTTATATGTCTAAATGCTGAATTATTGCTGATTTGTATAAATTCTGCACTTAAAGTGCGTTTCGGGTGCTTTTTAGTGCTTATTTTTGCTTTCGTATTGCATATATATTAACCCTTGTATGTACTCTTGGGTTTTAATGCATTCTTGTTGTCGGACCTACACCTAGGCCTCAGTTCTAACGTCTGACTGCTTTCTGCAGTTCAGTCGACACAGTGTGTCTTACCGGTGAGTTTACTATTATTCTGACGCAACGCTCTCGTTTATGCATAAAGCAATATTTTGTAGTATACAACGTGCATGAATTCACTTGTTTAATCATGTGTTCAGACATTGCTGACACTTAAACTCATAATTGCAGTCATTAAGCAATAATTATAGTGTACGGAAATTACCGGTTTGTGCCAGTTGTCACATTGGCTTGGTTCCATTGAGCAAAGAGATTTGGGAATTGAGCAGCCATCTGCTGCGCAATGATTTCTGCCAGTTCGGCAGTCGCTATCTGGTTTTCGCGTCGAGGAGGCATTCTAAAAGAGGAAAACATGAAAGGGAACGAGTGAGATGATTGGATGAAGAGAATGAGATGAAACAAAATTAACAAAAGCAAAGATGGTGGTCATTCGTCCGCATTACCAAGCTAACAAATGACACACAGTGACTAATCAAAGTAAATGGATCAAAAATAATGTATCGCAAAGACATGCTCGCCTATAAGTGAACACTCATCCCAAGAATTCCCAGGTAAGCACAACTGGTCTCGCGTCTGATGAGATATATACGAAGTGCTTGCCTAGACAGAAAACCCAGAATACAGGCATTCACTCTTCCAGTTTGCACGTGTTCACACTATTTAGAACCCAAAACTTTGATGAGATTTTGAAAATTTGAAGGCACAAGGCCAAAAACCAAACTGGAAGGGTTCAAAACCATATAACAGAGGGTTCAAAACCTTACAATAGAGGGTTCAAAACCTTGTAATAAATCATCCAAAAACAGAAGATTGTTTTTAAAAAATCATGTCGGAAAATTTTGGTTTTTGTTTTGATAATCACCTAAGGATAGGTGATATGTATGTTTTAAGATCTAAACACAAGATAACTTTGTGTTAGGGGTCCTAGAAAGGTTATAGTCTAGGTCAAAGAATTACTAATAACCTAATTCCCTATAACCATTGGCTCTGATACCAACTCTTATGTCACACCCCGACCACATATAACATACAAAACATGGCGGAAACGTCGGGGAGTGTTGTAACAGAATTAATTGTTTCATAACCATGGTATTCAAAGTTGTATTTTATTTATCAACATAAGAGTTACATTGTCTTAAACAGGAAACAAAGAGTTCATAACATAATTAAACTAGTCTATCTTCATTTTTAGTCTCTAAGGCACAGGTCCGCCCTAGTGTCACGATCATCATCCTATGGAAAAGCTTCTGAAAACACATGTGAAAATAGGTACGTCAGCATAAAAATGCCTGTGAGATACATAGGTTTTGTAAAAATATGATTCATGACTTGTGTTTAAGAAAATGTTTAGTCATGAACCTTGTAATTTGCTTTGTTTTGTAAATCGTTTGAAAAACAATAAGTTCAGATGATATGTATAAATAAATGTAAGGTTAAATGAATAACCATGTAAAAATGGGTTTGTGTAAGATAAGTTGTTTGTAAACCGTGTCTTGTAAAAAGTATGTTATTTGTATAAAATTTCATGTGTCATAAATTGAAATGATTTAAATAACGCTATGATATGTAATACCATACAAACACTTATATATAGGAAGTACCAGCGGTGTATCCACCATGCTTGTATCATATTACACATGCCTCGTTACTTAAATCACATACTCAAACCAAACCACCAATGTAAATTGTTTATGTATAATCAAATGTCAAACTGTTATTGTGTAAACCATATCAAATGTCTGTGTTTAATGTAAATCATGAATTGTGTATATCAATGTCAAAATGTTTATGTCTAATGTAAATCATGTAATGTGTATCCAAAAATGCCATGTATGGTATGTGAAATATATCAACTAAACCATATGTAAAATGCACAAAAACAAGGTATTGAAGTAAAACATGGTTTAAATCAAAGTTATGTTTTGTGGAACAAATGCATGCTATACTGATACAAACATTTATGCGGTATTGTGAAAATGCATACATCCAAGCCTTGAGATTGTGGTGATAAACCCTTAAACAAATTAAAGGTTTATCTAAGTTATGTATATCGAATTCGGTCATTCCTTCCAATCCAAACAAACCCAGGATTTCAGGAACGGGAGTTGTCAATTCCTATGGTACCACTACCTACTAACGAACGGCGTAGCTAATGTTAATGAATGTATTGTTCCATTGTAAACAACCCAAATGTCATACCAAAATGTAAACATGCGATGAAAGCAACTGTACTAAGTATGCACAAAATGGGCATTCATAGCATGAAATGTAATGTGAAACAATGTACTAAGTATGCACACAACGGACATACATAGCATGAAATGTAATGTAAAACAATGTACTAAGTACGCACACAATGGGCATACATAGTATGTAATGTAAGGCAATGTACTAAGTACGCACAATGGGCATACATAGCATGTAATGTAAAAAAATGTACTAAGTACGCACACAATGGGCATACATAGCATAAAATGTAATGAAATCACGTACTATAAATGTACTAATGAACATAGCAAGTATATGATGTGAAAGCATGGAAAAGCATGAAAGTAACAAGTAGGCACATGTGTTTCACCCCAAAATGTATGGAAAACAGTAAAAGAGGGGTCTATGTACTCACTTGAGATTGCTCAGAAGTCCTAAGATAACCACCAAGCAATGCTAGAGATCACGGAATCAAACGACACCTAATATAGGTAACTATGTTAATAAACCGGACCTAATATCGGAGGATCGGATAGAATGAGGGTTCGTAAACCAAACGAGTATGGAGACTCGTGTAATATGGTTTAACAAAACCCACATACTAAAACGAAACTTAACCTAAGTGTTTGTGACCCATTACGACCCGTTTAGGTAGCTTAGGCTACTTTAATGCGTCGTTCGCGTAAAACGCGTTCGGAACGCCTAACTAGTCCTATGACAAGTAAAATATGCCTTAACATGTCTAATATGGTTGTCAAATCAGCTTAGATGTCAAAAGTTATGTTACATATGTTTAAAATGAATTTTGGCATCAAAGGGGTATTTTGGTAATTTACCTAAGGCATATAAACTACCTGTCATACAACTACTTAAACGAAGCGACCATAAGGTATAACCTCGGAAGGTTATTCCCTATATGCTATGGTCACCTAATGTGTTTGTTCAGATCCTAATGATCGACCAAATGGGTCGGGTTCGAAGGTATAAGCGATTTATTAGATCGCTTACCCTTACGACCCTAGACAACGTGGTAATCAGTAGGTATAGTCACAAGGGAGTATAACCATCGTGATTACAATCACGTTGCGAAGTTCAAACAAACTTCGCATTGACCATAAACTGGTTAACGCAGAAAGTCAAACAAAGTTTGACTTTCGGACTCGAAAAGCAATAAAAGAACGAAAGAATACTTACGAAGGGTCCTCGAATGCTAATCTAGATCAAAATAACTCAGGTATGAAACAATGGTTCCAACTTAGAGTCTTTTTGATCAGATTCTTGTGAGGAATGAGTGAAAATGTGATGGGTATTTATAGGATATCCCGAACCGTTAGGATCGTTTCTTGGAAAATGTGATCGAATCTCGTGCATACATTTGTTGGAAAGTTGTGGTAACTAAAAATGGCCTCTCATGAGCTGAAAGGGCAAGTGTGAGTGTGTGGATGAGGTTTAATCAGCTGAAATCTGCTGACTAATCAGTCTTATCTGTTCTGGGAGCCTGATGCGGGCCGCGTAAAGATGCACATAAAACTTACGCGGGCCGCATGGCCATGTCTGATAAGAACTAACTTTCAGAAATGACAGTTTTGGTCCCTGCACGTGTTTACGGTCATTTCCGACACTTCTAAGGCCCGTAAAGCCAAATTTAAGGCCCTAAAATGATGCCTAAACATTGTGGACATGAAACATGCTCAAAAATATGTCGGATGTTGGTTCGTTTGGTCGTACGAACGCGATGTTCGCTTAATTACGACGGAATGCTCACAAGCGCGAAAAACGATCCAAATGACGCGACGAATGGATTTTTCTTATGCCAAACACTAAAATAAAATATTTTAGTTCTTACATAAATTTTTGGATGTCCGGATGTATTCAGAACGTAAGTTATGCGCGAAAGTGCAAACTTGTGCACTTTTTGACGCTTTTAGTCCCTGAATGACCCAAAAGTTTATTTTAGCACACCGAACACCTCAAAGCCTATTTCTAAGCTATGAAGAGGATATTTATGGTATGTTTAACTTATGGTCATGTTTCAGAATGTTCGTTACAGTTCAAATTGGCATACTTTCGCAGTTTGTCAAGTTTAGTCCCTGTAAGCGAATTAACTTGTTTTTGCCATACCAAAGCCTTCAAAACTTATTTCTAAGTTATGTAAGGATTATTTAAGGTATGTTAAGTATATGTTGATGTTCTGGAGTATTTGTCGCATTAAACTGGCTATGTTTACGCACCAGTTTGCGTATAACTCTCTAGAAAGTGATATAGAGTTTGAAATTGAATAAAAGCAAAACATGAAAAATGTAAAACATAACCAAACAAACATTGGGATCAAATGACATTGTTTTATTGATAATGGTACTGTTCATAATGATTACAAGCACAGATGTTACAACTGCTGCCCCCAATGTCATTGCTCGAAACGAAGCCCTACGATTCTTCACCATTATAGTCCATTTTTTCACATTCTGAGCCACGTCCTAAAGCGCTACTCACTGTGCTGGCAGTTACGCATACCACACTAAGGTCAAATATCATCACTTATGCCTCGTTTGATTCGTAAGAGTTGACTCCCACCATTCGCTGACTAGAGTTACGAACTCGATTGAAATCAATCCGCTGACGTTCGTTGCCGGTAATCAGGGTCGTCAAAGTACTGGGCTTGGTAAGGTACTACGCTCAACCTCCTACCCATCGATGTTGCAAGCGGTTTGAGGAATACGCAGTACGTTGCGGGGGTGTTGCAGAAGTGATGGCACTTCGGAATCTAAGGCATCAATACGTTAAGCTCCAGCAAACGAAGAAAGGTGAGAAAGATATAGACCAATCATTGCCGTTGCAACATCCAACTCGGGGATGTTCGCACAAGCACATAACATTACACACAGTTCGCTAGGCGTTCAGATGGGTGTTCAAGTAATACCGGATAGCGTCAAGATTCGAAGGGATTCAGAGAGGAATGAAAAGTTCATGTTTGTCACACCCCCAAAATCCACACGCGGAGTATCACCGCTTGGAGGCGTGACTGACCAGGATCAAGCCACCAATCATATTGAACATATAAGTAAATACCAAAAATCATTCATCAATACGAAAGGTGTTTCCAAAACCAAACATTAACAAGTGTGTAGCGAAAGCATAAGTATGTAAACCCAATGTAGATAGTAAATTCAAATGTTTAGATAGATAACATGGCATCATCGATCCATGTCCCACAACGACCTGCTCCTCCCTGTGCAAGCTCCATATGTACCTAAGGTCCTGCAAGGCATGCAAGAGAGAGTCAACAACTAGTTGAGCGAGTTCACAGAGAGTAAATGCGTAATAGTAAGTTCGTATGTAACATGTGGCGCTGCTGGGCCGTTAGTACGTTCTATTGGTGGGGCTTCCCATAATGTGTATTTACTAGACTAGTTGTATTCGTAAGTATCCTTCCCAATCCGAGGATAGTAATAAGTATGAGTATATGTATAAGTATCCTTCCCAACCGAGGATAGTACGTATCGAGTACGTAGGTTTAGCGCTGGCGTCCTTCCCAATCCGAGGACGCTAGTACGTAGGTTTAGCACTGGCGTCCTTCCCAATCCGAGGACGGTAGTACGTAGGTTTTACGTAGGTTTAGTGCTGGTGTCCTTCCCAATCCGAGGACAGTAGTACGTAGGATTTACTTAGGTTTAAACACTAGTGTCCTTCCCAAACCGAGGACAGTACGTAGGCTTTACGTAGAGTTTGGCACAGGCATCCTTCCCAATCCGAGGACCGTGGTAAGTAGTCTAGTAATGATGTAAGTACAAGTAAACATTCAATCCCATTCCCAACCCACCGGGGAATCCCATGCCTTGGTAAGAGTGTGAACTCACCTTGGTTTGCTCGGTATGCTAGGTATGTGCTCGCAAATAATCAATCCCGTCCTGTTTCGTATCGCGGCTCCCCGAGCATGTATGCGAAGATTACTGGTTTTCTTGGGGTGTCACATTATCCCCAACTTGAATTGGAATTTCGTCCCGAAATTCTGTATTGGTAGCTTCAGCCTCAGTAGTAGTTGCATTGGTTCCGAATAACTAGGGATATTTGAGTTCCATTTGATCTTCACGCTCCCAGGTGAACTCTGGGCCGCGGCGGGAGTTCCAACGAACTCGTACAAGAGGGATTTTCGTGTTCTTGAGGACCTTAACATCCCGGTCCGTGATTTCAACTGGTTCTTCGACGAAGTGCAACCGCTCGTCGATAGTGAGTTCCTTTAAGGGAACTATGTGGGTCTCATCTGACGTACACTTCTTCAGATTCGACACGTGAAAGACGTTGTGAACTGCACTGAGTTCAGGTGGTAAGTTCAATCTGTAAGCCACTTTGCCTATTTTCTCAATAACCTCGAAAGGTCCAATATATCGTGGATTTAGTTTGCCGCGTTTGCCAAAACGAACCACACCCTTCCAGGGTGAAACTTTAAGTAGCACTCGATCCTCAACTTGGAACTCGAGTGGTTTCCTGTCTAAATCGGCGTATGCTTTCTGACGGTCACGTGCTGCCGCCATGCGTTGTCGTATTTGAGCAATCTTTTCAGTAGTATCAACTACCATTTCTGGACCTGTGATTTGACTATCTCCCACCTCTGCCCAACAGAGAGGTGACCGGCATTTACGCCCGTACAATGCCTCGAATGGAGCAGCTTTATTGCTGGTGTGGTAGCTGTTATTGTATGAAAATTCCACAAGTGGCAGATGTTTCTCCCAACCATTGCCAAAGTCAATTACGCACGCCCGAAGCATGTCTTCTAGAGTTTGAATAGTGCGCTCAGACTGCCCATCCGTCTGAGGATGATAGGCTGTGCTCATGTCTAAACGAGAGCCAAAAGATTTATGCATTGCTTGCCACAGTTCTGAGGTAAAACGCGCGTCACGATCAGAGATGATGGAGGTGGGCACCCCGTGCCTCGAGACCACTTCTTTTAAGTAAACGTCTGCTAAGGTAGAGAACTTGTCTGTTTCTTTGATAGCCAAGAAGTGAGCAGACTTTGTGAGCCGATCCACGATCACCCAAATAGCATCATTTCCGCGCTGAGATCTAGGTAAGCCAGTAACAAAATCCATGGAAATTTGCTCCCATTTCCATTGTGGTATCTCAGGTTGTTGGAGTGGTCCTGATGGTTTCTGATATTCTGCCTTGACTCTCGCACAAGTCAAGCATTTGCTAACGTATGTGGCTATGTGGGCCTTCATGCTAGGCCACCAATATGTAGTTTTGATGTCGTGGTACATTTTATCCGCACCTGGATGTACCGAGTAGCGAGACTTATGAGCTTCATCCATTACGAGCTCTCGTAGGTTGCCATAGTGTGGGACCCAAATGCGTCCTGTTACGTAATAAGCACCATCTTCCTTCTGTTCTAAAACGTTGCCTTGAGCCACGTAGGGCTTCAGCCCTGACATTTTCTGGTTTCAATGCTTCTACCTGAGCATCTCGTATCTGGGAAGGAAGACTAGACTGTATGGTGAGTTGTAAAGCTCGCACGCGCTTAGGTGCGATGTCCTTTCGACTGAGGGCGTCAGCCACAACATTGGCTTTGCCTGGGTGATACTTGATTGAGCATTCGTAGTCGTTTAGCAGTTCGACCCATCGTCGTTGTCGCATATTCAGTTCCTTCTGTTTGAATATATGTTCGAGGCTTCTGTGGTCAGTGTAGATAGCACATTTGGTACCGTACAAGTAGTGTCGCCATATCTTAAGTGCAAAGACGACCGCTCCCAGCTCTAGGTCGTGTATTGTGTAATTTCTGTTCGTGAATTTTAAGTTGGCGCGAAGCATAAGCAATAACTTTATCCTTTTGCATCAATACACATCCAAGACCTTGGATAGATGCGTCGCATTAGACTACGAAATCGTCCGTGCCTTCCGGCAGTGAGAGGATAGGTGCGTTACAAAGTCTATCCTTTAAGTGCTGAAACGCTGTTTCCTGTGCGTTACCCCAACGATAAACAACACCCTTCTGCGTCAGTAGTGTAAGTGGCTGAGCAATCTTTGAGAAGTCTTTGATGAACCGTCTATAATAACCCGCCAAACCCAAGAATTGGCGTATTTCTGTTGGTGTACGAGGCGCAGGCCAGTTCTTAATCGAATCTACCTTGGATGGATCTACATGAATCCCATCCTTGTTCACTACGTGGCCTAAAAAAGTGGACTTCACGAAGCCAGAAGTCGTATTTTGAAAACTTCGCGTATAGCTGTTCCGTTCGAAGAAGTTCCAAAATAAGTCGTAAGTGCTGCTCGTGTTCCTCCGGACTCTTCGAATAGATCAGGATGTCGTCGATAAAAACAATAACGAACTTGTCAAGATAAGGTTTGCACACCCTGTTCATAAGATCCATGAAAACCGCAGGTGCGTTCGTTAATCCGAATGGCAGGACCAGAAACTCGTAGTGGCCGTAGCGTGTTCTAAACGCTGTTTTGGAGACGTCCTCATCCCGGACTCTCAGTTGATGATACCCTGACCTTAGATCAATCTTCGAGTAATAGCTCGACCCTTGCAACTGGTCGAATAAATCGTCGATGCGTGGAAGAGGATAGCGATTCTTCACAGTCACCTTGTTCAGTTCGCGGTAATCTATGCACATGCGGAAGGTACCGTCTTTCTTCTTCACAAACAATACTGGAGCTCCCCAGGGCGAAGAACTAGGACGTATGAAACCCTTTTCCAAAAGTTCTTGCAATTTCTTAGATAGTTCTTCCAGTTCAGTTGGAGCTAACCGATAAGGTGCTCGAGCTATAGGTGCTGCTCTAGGAGTTTGTCGCCATGAATCACCAAAGGTTCTTAACCAGCACGAGGAATGCGGACAATATTTTCTTTGCAAAGAATCTCTGCTCGATGTTGAGGTAGCCAATCCATACCAATAACGATGTCGAAACCATCGCAACGTTGGGGTTATTCCTAGCATCATCCTGACCAATCACGAACACTCGACCCCTGGCACCGTTGTCGTCGTTATTACCCCCGTTGTTGTCTTCCCTAGTTCCCGTTTTCTTGGTGGTGGTTCTGGTTCAACCGTGGGCAGTGTCTCTTGAAGTGACCTTCAGCACCACACTGATAACATCCCTTGTTACCCTGCTGTTGCTGCTGATTCTATAGATCTTGTGTCTGTTGTTGTTGGTTCTGGCTTGCAGGACGTGAGTTTCTACCATCTTTGGCTCCATGACCAAGCTTGTCGCATCATTGATAATGATTTCGGTTGCACTGCCCGCTGTGGTGCAAGTTACATCGTTTGCACTTAGGGTGGTTTCCCCTGTATCCACCCTGTCCTTGACTACTAAAAGGTTGCTGACCAGGACTTTGGTTGTCATCGATCTTTCACTGCTGTGCCTGGGACGGAATCGTAGTCGAACCCTTGCTAGAGGTTCCATCCCACTTTCATCCGTTGTCACTGAGGGTAGCAGAAGTAGTTGAAGTAGTAGTGGTAGTAGTATCACTGATACGTTGAGGCAGCTTGTTCTGTCCCACTGCCTGGTCTGTGAGACGATGAGCAAGTTGAGTAACATCTTGAATAGTAGCAAGTTTAGCCGTCTTCACATGGTTTTGAATTCCTGGTACTAAGCCTTTGAGGTACAGCCCAAAGCTCTTTATGAGAGGATCCACCATAGTTGGACACAAAATTGTCAGTTTGTTGGATCGTTATCGTGCACGCTTCTATCTCTGACCCCGTCATCTTCATGTTAAAGGACTCCACTTCCAACTTGTGGATGGTATCATAACTACTGTATTCACGTTTGATAGGTTCCTTAAAATCATTCCATGAGGTGGCATTAGTAGCCGCCAGCCCCAGCATCGTATCTTGCGCGTTCCACCAAGTTTGCGCAGTACCTTCGAGAACATCAGTGGCATATTTCATCTAACGAGCCTCAGGTCATTCGCACCTTCGAAGGCCAATTCGAGTTCCTCGAACTAATGGAGGAGTCCAACAGCTCCTTCAGTGTCGCTGAAAGTAGTAGGACGACAGTCCATAAAAGTCTTGTATGTGCATACAGGTGGCTGAGCGTGTTGACTTGTCGTGTGCGTTAGAGTAATCAAAATTAAGCACAAGTGTTGAGTTACGAGAGTAGGATCTAAAGATCCTAGAGTAAGTGGTGATGGCAGGTTACACCTCCTGCCTGGGCAGCTGCGAGTGCTGCAGTAACTTGTTCAGTGATCGAAGCCGCCAACTGGGCTTGAGTTAGGTTAACGCGTCCACTCATGATCTTAACATCAAGGAGAACATGTGGGTGAGAGGTTCGCGAATAGTGCGAAGACAGAAGAGAGTGAGCACGTAAGCGTTTTCAAGCAGTAACATATAGTAGGTTCTGTAACCTAAGCATACCACGAGCAAAGTTCTTTGTAATTCTAGCAAGTAGGTAAAGTAACATGAATGGTAGTACCTATGATGTTGAGCCTTGCACGTGGAGCGAAGCGTCGTTGTGGATCGTTGAGAGCACTGTTCTGGTTATAGTCTGGTTTTAATAAAAACGTTTTCCCCTTATTAAAACCGAGTTCTCTATAACCAATGGCTCTGATACCAATCTGTCACACCCCCAAAATCCACACGCGGAGTATCACCGCTTGGAGGCGTGACTGACCAGGATCAAGCCACCAATCATATTGAACATATAAGTAAATACCAAAAATCATTCATCAATACGAAAGGTGTTTCCAAAACCAAACATTAACAAGTGTGTAGCGAAAGCATAAGTATGTAAACCCAATGTAGATAGTAAATTCAAATGTTTAGATAGATAACATGGCATCATCGATCCATGTCCCACAACGACCTGCTCCTCCCTGTGCAAGCTCCATATGTACCTAAGGTCCTGCAAGGCATGCAAGAGAGAGTCAACAACTAATTGAGCGAGTTCACAGAGAGTAAATGCGTAATAGTAAGTTCGTATGTAACATGTGGCGCTGCTGGGCCGTTAGTACGTTCTATTGGTGGGGCTTCCCATAATGTGTATTTACTAGACTAGTTGTATTCGTAAGTATCCTTCCCAATCCGAGGATAGTAATAAGTATGAGTATATGTATAAGTATCCTTCCCAACCGAGGATAGTACGTATCGAGTACGTAGGTTTAGCGCTGGCGTCCTTCCCAATCCGAGGACGGTAGTACGTAGGTTTAGCACTGGCGTCCTTCCCAATCCGAGGACGGTAGTACGTAGGTTTTACGTAGGTTTAGTGCTGGTGTCCTTCCCAATCCGAGGACAGTAGTACGTAGGATTTACTTAAGTTTAAACACTAGTGTCCTTCCCAAACCGAGGACAGTACGTAGGCTTTACGTAGAGTTTGGCACAGGCATCCTTCCCAATCCGAGGACCGTGGTAAGTAGTCTAGTAATGATGTAAGTACAAGTAAACATTCAATCCCATTCCCAACCCACCGGGGAATCCCATGCCTTGGTAAGAGTGTGAACTCACCTTGGTTTGCTCGGTATGCTAGGTATGTGCTCGCAAATAATCAATCCCGTCCTGTTTCGTATCGCGGCTCCCCGAGCATGTATGCGAAGATTACTGGTTTTCTTGGGGTGTCACAATGTTCGAGTAGGGGACAATCACTGCTATAACCCCTATAGGTTAGTTATGTTTCACATTGATCAAATAACGGAACGGAACCCCTTTTTCACTTGTTAAGCCTCACTGGGACTCGCATGCACCCCACATTATTATTATGTGTGCACCCACAATAATATGGTGATTTTCATGCTCACCTCAGCTCCTCTTAACTCATGTCAAATGGTTCCTCAAACTTGAGTAGGAAACAAAGAGTATCACGAAGCGTAAGTCATGAAGGTTCAGGGAAATACCACCCTATCAGTCACATAACACATGCAAGTATACATGAATAAATACTGTTGTGCTAAACGTGCAATCACATGCAATATCATATGTAAGTGTTCACTGGTTATGCAGTACAATGAGTATACGAGAGACGAACCTTGCAATCTGGAGCTGTGTGTCATGGTCGTATTCACGTTTTCAAATTGTTCGGTTATAGTCTGGTTTTACAAAAAGTTTTTCCCCTTTTTAAATAAAACCAAGTTCACTATAACCAATGGCTCTGATACTAATCTGTCACACCCCCAAATACCACACGCGGAATCACCGCGGGGCGTATGACATACCAGGATCTTAGCCACCAATCATATTGAACTCGTAAATATAATTAAATAAAACTTTCATTTATTATTGATAGAAGTGTTACAAAACATTATTTAACATTCGGCGGAAGCATAATACATTAATTGAGAAATTCATAAACCAAGTATGCGATAGCCATTAAGTTCGTCTCGCGTTTGCATGTATCTCGACCCATGACCACTCCAGCCTCCCAGACAACAGGTTCCAATTAATATGCACCTAACGTCAATGTCTATCATCATTGACTAGTGCCCAGATGCATTAGTTCACGCCCATCCTCTGCGGCACGGTGTGAGGCTTGTCAAACCTAAATAGCGCTATCTAACTAATGACCCGCTCGCCATTGGCCCGGCGATTAAGTCGATATAAAAGGAGGGACTTCATGATAGAGAGTTTTGGTCTAGTATCCGTGTTATCACCCTTCAGTAAAGAGGGTGTGTACGTAATCCCCAAACCAGGAGATTACGCAGGTTCTGATTATATTCTTATCACGTGTTGTCACCCTTCAATAAAGAGGGTGTGTACGTGTCCCAAACCAGGAGATCACGCAGTTTTAGTATAAATCCTTTACCCATTCCCAATCCTTGGGAATCCCATGCCTTGTGGAATGTGTGAACTCACCTCGGTTTGCTCGGTAAGATTAATTTCTTGTTCACAGTTGGTCAACCAAATCCTATTAGGATTACCAGTGACAGTCAGTTTTGCAATTCCACAAGTTACAATCCCCTAGGTACACATTGTCCAAGTAGCAACAAGTATAACACATATTATCTCACAAGTCATAGTAAATATTCTGCATTACCCCTACACACATTGCTAGTTAATTCCACACATGCCTATTTCATTTTATCACTATACAACTAATTCACCATTCTCATGAGATTACGACTCAAACAGTTAATATTTAACCCCTGTATTTAACCATTCATCCTACCCGGCCCATATATATATATATAAAACCCACACCCACTGCGATCCAGTCTCACCGGTGGGCCACTGACCGGCGTGTGGCCCAATTTACAACTGCAATCCGAGTCGTACGAGAGGTCCAAACAATGTATGGGGACTTCCGTTTGTGCGGTTTGGGCCTGGTGAAATCCCGTTTAGTGGGTCGCCCAAATTCATAACAATTTCAAGTAACCGGCCCAATTCACGCATCAATTTTAATATAAATCCAATTAACGAAACTGTGTAGTCTAGTCCATGTGTGCATAGCCCATGTATTGTTCTCTTGACCCATTGCTTTCCTTCCCATAAATCCTCAAACCTCTCAACAATTTCGATCAGTTTGGTTATACAATGAATAACAATTTTGAGTTCTAGTATCATCAGGTCCATTAATCCCACCACCCATTACCTACTCTTATTTAACAACAAACACTTAATGTGATTAACGATCAATTACCTAGATCCTTTTTATCATTTAATTCACAACCAAATACTAACAAGCCAATTGATTAAACAAATAAATTGTAATCATATTCATACGCAGAATCCCTTTTAGGAGATACCAAACATGGATTTATAGTTGCAAGCCTAGCTTGTTTCGAATACAATTGCCCTAATGATCTTTCCACAGTTGGTTCATTATTAATTTAAAGGATTCCTCAATTGCTAACATACACCTAATTTCCACATCGTAAATTAAGGTTGTAATCATTCATAAAATCAAACCGTGACCCACAGAGCTTTTAGTGGTCTTTGATCATAAATAACATCTCATAATAACTTTCAAATAATTCTACCCATCACACATAAACATGGCCATACACAGAAGATATGCCACACAAGTCAATGCATTAAATGCTAACCTTGCATGAAAGATAATGTAAAACAGTGGAGAAGGCAGATTGCAATCATGGAAGAAAGGGGCGATTATTTTCTTGTTGCCGCCCATATGGGGGCCTACTGCCGTCGCAATTCAAGGGAAAGAAGTGAAGCTATTAGGGGTTGATTCATCATGTGTTAAATTATACAATATGCATGGAACTAATCCCATACACAATCGGTATAGAGTGGGCCGAACCCACTTAATTCATGTTTTGGTATACCACATGTTTGGGTCGAGTACACAAGTCAAACGGGTTAGATAATGGGCCAAATGTATAATAAAAGAATGATGGCAGCCCAAGTGTTATAGCGGTAGGTGCAGCCCAGTCTACTTGACACATTACGAAGCCCAGTTACATCCCATGTTAAGCGATACATTAAAAGCACGTTAAGTGTTATAGCGTTAATTAGACTCTCTAAAATGAGAGACGTGTGAAGAAGTATTGAGGGATCAGAAATTGAAAGATACTAATCTGGAAAGTTCGGGTTGTCACACCGAAGTTATAAACCGAAAAAAATTAAAGAAAATGGGGACATGAACTCACAGATTTGCGTCATGTCTCCTGTATACCCAAAGTATGTATCCTTACGCCGTACTACAACCTACACACGTGCCAGGTTTTATTAGACGTTTAGGTCGTGTAACGACTTTTAGTCTTAGTTGCTTTGTTAAGACTTAGTATCCTTTGAGTTACGTTTTTTATGTACATTGTATAATTCCAAGGTGTACAATTATTAGTTAAAATAATAATATTTTAACTTAAATTATATTTGTTAATTATTTGGAATATTTGTTAAGATAATATATTTTTGACTCATTTCATTTTGTAATTCCTTCATGAATATTTCCTAAGTATGGGTATAATTATACTTGTTTATTTTTATACCTTGTGTGTTTTGCCAAGTATTGATGGCGTATTCCGGTGCGTATTGGTACGTATGAAAATACGTATTTTCTTGTATTTGTTAAGTATTTTACACTTAATTTTGTATTTAATTTTCTGGAATATATTTTTAGACAACTAAAAATCACCAATTTGTATTCTTAAAATATATGTATTTGAAGAAAAATTTTATAGAAAAATATCTATAAATCTTTCTTGGCAAAAATAATTATACTTTCATATAAATCCCCAAAAATAATGTGTTTCCAAGATTAACTTAGACAATATTTATAATCCATTTTACACCCAAAATAATATATTCTTAATTTGTTTAAGAAAATATATATTTTCGTCAAAAATAATATATCTTCTAATCGTTCAAGAAAATATATTTATTTTTTCTCCATTCAAAATAATATATTTTCTACTTGATAAAAATATGATATATTTTTGTAATACTTGTAAAAATCATAATTTCTGTTTCCATGGTTTCCAAATTACCATTTAACTTGTTTGTCAAACTATATATGAGTTTAATTCTGGAATATATTTAGTCCATAGTTCTTGTCCGGTTTGTTCAATATTCGAGTATAAATTATATATTTGTTTTCTTGGAATTTTGGTAAGTGTTTAAATTCTACAAAAATTTACTTATAAACACTTGTTTAAAAATATTTTTATAAGTGTTTAAATTCTACAAAAATTTTGCCATAGTTTCCCCTTAAAAATGAAGGTTTCCATGCTTTAAAAGCCTATCATTTTCTTTTAAAATCATCATCAATCATCAACACTTCATTCAAGACTTACCATGAGCCAAAATCATGCAATTTAAACTACATCATGAACTTGAAACCTTGTAAAAACTTGTAGTAATTTAGTAGGTTTAGTTACCCTTTAAAACATGGTTCTTTGTTCTTAAATCCCTTTCTTGTAAAATTTAGTCTTTTACAACTTACAAGATGATTTTTCTAAAAACAATTCTTTTGTATTTTTCTTGTTACAAACATGTTTCTAGCTTTGATTTTGTCACACCATGGCTTTGCGGAAGCGTGGTTAATTTGGTGTGACTTCTTAATACCATAGCTTAACCATAACAAAGCTATATGAAATAAAAACCATGCAAGATCATCCATTCGATCAAGTTTTAAAAACCAAATACAATAACATGGTCTTGACGGAAACACCTCCTAACGACATAAACATTGTTTAACAGCATAACATAAGCATAGTTTAAGGGCTGTGACTTGTCCAGGAAAGAGCCACATTCCCTAAACCCGGATGACCTCGTAACTAGTGCAGCGGGAAAACGTGCCATACCGCGCCAGATCTGTTAGTTTCCTGAAATACATGTAAGTTGAAAAATCAACAATAATGTTGAGCGAGTTCATGTGTAAGTGAGTAAGTAAAACCTTTGTAAAGATGTCTGTTCGTATGAAAATTCCTGGTATGTAGAAAATAAGGAAAAAGAGATCACCATTGGGTTGCAAAGCCAATGATATGTGTGAAGTGCAAGTAGGAAGACTCAAACCTAGCGTATTTGGCGATGGGTACAAAGTCACCACCTGGTCCATTATGCGGGCTCAGGGGTTGGGCTCGCTACACCCAGATAGATCTACCGCTTACGTCCCTCGGTTCCTACAATGAGGATTAATGGTCTCCAGTTCACGCCTACCCACTCACATGATCTAAGTAGTAAACCTCCTTACGCTAACCATAAC
Source organism: Helianthus tuberosus (assembly GCA_030545235.1). Taxonomy (NCBI): domain Eukaryota; kingdom Viridiplantae; phylum Streptophyta; class Magnoliopsida; order Asterales; family Asteraceae; genus Helianthus; species Helianthus tuberosus. The sequence continues at coordinate 124,173,596 of CM060406.1, forward strand.
ATGTATAAAGTACTTGTAATCAAAGTAACATGTATTTCACCCCCGCAGTTTAGAAAACTGAAAACAGTTAAGAGAAAAGGGGGACATGAACTCACAGTGGTGCGTCTCTACCAAGTATGCCTCCAAATCGATCAGCTGTATGACGACCTACACGTGCTAACTCTATTAGACGGATGGCCGTGCCTTAGCTTTATAGTTTAAGTTTTTGGGAAATAGTTAGACAACTATTTCGTGTTTACGTTCTGTATATACTTGGCAGTTGATCTCCTTCCCAAGGATGGGGGATTCAATACATGTGCGTTCAAATTATATCATTAAGTCTCACTTAATATATATATATATTTCCAATTCCAAAATATAAGTATTTTTCTCAAAAAAAATATTATATTTTCATTTCACATAATTTTTCTCCAATAATACGTTGTTAAAATACGCGTTCATAAATATTTCCGTAAGTGCGTAAGTTACGTTTTAGCAATCGAGTGGTAATATAATTACCGGTGTAACTTATATATTTATGGTGAAAGCGTTCGTATTATTTTGGATTCGTTAACGTTCGTAAATATTATTTTTACTCTAAAAATAATATTTATGTATTTTCACAAAATAATCATAAACAGTGTGTGAAAAATATATATTTATCACGTTAAATTTTGTGAAAATCCCACCTCCGAATATTTAGTAAATAAAGTCATGGCGAAATTCATATTTCGAAAATATGTCAAAAATAATTCTAACACTTGTAGTGTAAATAGTTCTAAGTGTTAGGTTTTTAGAAAAATTTCGCCAGAGTTTCCTCTGTAACTGGAGGTGGCCACGCTTTCAAGCGTATCATTTTCTTTAACAACTCAACTCAACAATTTTCTTTATTTGATCAGAACAACTTTCATCACAACAACTAATCAACATATGTGTAAATTGCCAAAAATTACATGAACTTGCAGTTTTCCCAAAACTGTGGTGTAAATCCCCTTAAATTTAGTAGATCTTCATATAAGGAAATTTGATCTTGTAACAACCTCGTTTTTAGAGAAAATCCATCTTTACAACTTCCAGTCATCTTTTACAAAAACTGTTATTTTGTGGTTTATAAAAATCATGCTTGTTAGTGTAAAATCTATCTTTTAAAATACATGATTTCTTTGATACGTGGTTCTTTGAAGATACCACTTGCAGATGCGTAGATCTGCTAGTTTTAAACACAATTTCACAAGTAAAACTCTTTTACACAAGTTCATGATTCGCGTGTGGTAGAGTTTCACCTTTTAACCCTTGTATCATTCAAAACAAGCTTATGTTAAGATCCATGACCTTACCATACCGGGTTAAACGATGATCCGAGCTACCACATCATAGATCGGGCCTAAATAATCATACATTTTAATTACTACAAGTTTTACACAACTCATGTGCTTTTAACCAACAATACTTGCAAGTTTAGTAAACTTTAATGCTTCAAAATGCAAGATTCCGAGTTTTAATCATCATACATCTTATTAACCACCTTAGATTAGTTCAAGTACGAGTTTTAAGCATTATACCTCTAGCTCGAGGCTAGGGAAGAATCTAGACGTAAATGAGGTGGATAAAAGCTAAGTAGAGAGGTCCTTCTCGTTCCGCTTGCACCAAGCTTCCTAATATGCGATCCTTATCACTTGTGTACCCTTGGAATGTGAAGATTAGAACCGAAAATGATGGATGGAGGGTGGGTGGTGCTTGGCCGTAAGCTTATAGAGAGAAAGAGAGAGTTCTTGTGTTCAAGTGTTGTGATGAAATGAAGGGTGTGTTAAGCTTCTAACTTATAGACAAATCACAAGTTAATTACCCAATGGTTGCTATGTCTTCTAGATATTATGCAAGAGGATTATAATAATCAAACCAAGTACAAGGGTGTCCCCTTCTAGTTAGGGACGGTTAGAAAGGGGGGGGGGGGGGGGGTTCTAGTCCATTTTCAACTAGTTAGTTAGGCACATTAGTTAGGTTAAGTAAGTTAGTTAAGTGTTTAACTCGGTTACTAATGTGTAGTGTGTTACAATGGGTGTTAGGGTATTCAGGGACCCTAACTGGCTCAGAAAAAAAAATAAATAATGAAAATAACAATATTTTCATGTTTCGGGTATAGTCCGGTTGTTCGGTTGGATAGTAATCCGTTAAAGCGTTAACAAAGCTTTAAAGTGTCGTTATTACCCCTTTTGGTGACACAACTCATTCCTGACACTTTGGAAAGTGTCTAGTAATATTTTTCTCAAGTTTTGGCACTTTATTAGTTAGCTAAAAGCTGAATTGTTATGTAAAGTGCTGAATTTTGTGCTTAGAGCACGTTTTAGGCACATTCCGTCATTGTAACTTATTCCTAGAGACGCAGTTCTATCACCCTTGTATCCCTACACTCACCACTAGTGTAGCAAAATATTCTTGGCTCATACAGGCCTTAGAGGCAGTGTCTGCCTGATGCTGGCTTTATCAGCATGTTCAATAGGTTATCCGTTTATAGTGCTACTGTGCTTTTGTGCATCATGTTTGTCACTAAGGTTCAGCATGTAAATAATGTAGTGACGGTAAGTAAAGTATGATGCAAGTAAGTACATGTATCAGTATTCAAGTAGCAGTTTATTCACAAGTTCAAGTAAGCACAGTAATTAAGCAGTAATTAATTACTAATTAAGTCGTACGAATACCTGGTTTAGTGCGGGTTGTCACAGATTTAGCATTAAAAATATGATTAGTTTCTTTAAAAATCATGATCTTGTAAATCTTGTGAATTAATTTGGTTTCTTGAGAAAATTAGTTTTGTAATCATCCATTTACAAGACTTATGACATGTATCCAACTTCATCATACACAAAATCAACTTCATTTTCAAGTTCATGTGGAACATAAAGGATGATCATCTTGATTTTCACAAGATTCATCCTCTCACTTGCTAGATCATGTGTTTAATCACAATCTAGCAAGCTTCTTATGATGATCAACATCATAATCACAAGAAATCAATCATCAAGTATCACACATACACTAAAACAACAACATAGATTCTTATGATTTTAAGCTTTATGTGAAGGATTATCTTCTTGTTTCTTCATGATCTTTATGATTAGTTACTTACATAATCTTTTAACCAATCAAAAGAGAAGTAAAATCAAGTTATAAGAGTCTTACTACTAGCACAAGGCTAGGGAAGAAATCAAAGATGAAGAAGATGATGTAGAGGGTGGATAAAATCTCTTGGTGGTGGTCCTTCAATCTCCAATGCTTCTAGGCTTCTTAACTAAGCTCCTTGCACCTCTAGATCACCTTGGATTGTATGAGAAGTGATTGAAAATGGTGGGAATATGGTGGTGATGTTGGGTCGTGAACAAGGAGAGAAGAAGAAGAAGGTTGGAGTTGTGTGTTCATGAAGAATGATAATATGTTATGTCTTATGGTCTTTTTAAATGTTTCACCCAACATAAAATTATACCTTCTGTAATATGCTTAGGATATTCTCAACATACTTAATAAAATAATCAAAAGATTATGGCCAAGTGGGGCCCTCATGGAACCGGCCTCAAGTGGGGGGGGGGGGGTACTAGTTGGGTGGTAATGATAAGTTAAGTAATTTAGTTGGATTCCAAGTGTATCGGTTAGTGTTTTAGGTGTTTAGTGTTTTTAAGATGTGTTATGATGTTCGGTGAGCATAATTAGCTTCGTAACACTAAAAAAATGCTTCTAGTGAAAATTTGGTGTTTCGGGTAGTGTCCAGTTGTTCGGTTGGTTACTGGTTCGTTAAGGTGCTAAACTACGTAGTTTTGTGTGCTTTATGTTCCCTTTCGTGATAGTTTTGATTTCCGACACTTAGGAAGGTATTCTGGATCATTAAACCAAAATTCTGCATTATATTTTGTTATTAAAAAGTTGATTTTTGCTGAAATACGCAGAATTCTGCAGGTTTTATGAGTTTTAGGCACTTTCCGGCACTTAAACAATCTCTAGGAAGGCAGTTTTATGATCCTTACTTTCCTACACACTGTACTAGTGCAACTCTTGGTTTCGGGCTCATTCTGTGTCTTAACATCATGTCTGTCTGAGTACTAAACTCCCATCAGTACTTCTAGTTTGTCTGGTAACTGTGCTGACTTTGTTTCGTGCATCATTTGAATCATAATGTGTTGCATGCAATAATGATATGAAATCATGTAATGTGTGATGCACTTGTATGTATATGACAATAATCAGAAAGCATTCATGTCATTAATTCAGGTCAAGCACAGTCATTAAAGCACAAGTTACTGTTTAACATGTACGGAATTACATGGAAAATTGACAGTTGTCACATTCTCCCCCCGTTAAGAAAATTTCGTCCCGAAATTTTAAGCTGCGTTGTCAGTTGCAGGGGAGTTAGGGAACAAATGCGGATACTTTGATTTCATTCGATCTTCATGCTCCCAAGTAAACTCTGGGCAATGACATGAATTCCAACGATCTTTGACAAGTTTAATACGACTTCTCCGCGTCTCGTGGACTTTCCAGTCTCTAACCTCTACAGGTTCTTCAATATATTGGAGTTTGTCGTTTGACGTGAATCCCGTCTGCTAAAAGAAACTACTGTTTCCTGTGTAGAGCTCTCCTAGAGATTAGACACGTGGAACGTGTCATGAACACTACTAAGTTATTCTGAAAGCTTTAGTTTGTATGCAACAGTTTCGCTCCTTCCAGGATCTCGAAGGGTCCAATGTACCGTGGGTTTAACTTTCCACGTTTACCAAATCGTACCACGCCTTTCCAAGGCAAGATCCTTAGTATAACCATATTGTCAACCTCAGATTCCAACGGTTTCTGTCGCTTGTCGGCGTAACTCTTCTGTCTATCACGAGCTGACTTGATACGATCATGTATCTGTGAAATCTTGTCTGTCGTTACCTGAACCAACTCAAGGTTAATAAATTGTTTATCTCCGGTCTCTGCCCAATCACAATGAGGACCGACACATATGCCTATTTAAAGCCTTAATCGGGGCGGCCTGAATGCTGGTGTGAATACTATTGTCGTAGGGAAAACTCCACCAAAGGCAAGTGAGTATCCCAACTTCCACCAAAGTCTATCACACATAAACACGTAGTTTGTCTTCCAAAGTTTGTACCGTTCATTCTTTTTGGTTATTCGTCTAAGGATGAAGTGCACTATTAAGGTTCCACTGTGATTCGAAAAGCCTTTTTGAAACGTCTGCCACATTCTTGGTGCAACGCGACCATCTTGGTTAGATATGATGGATACAGGAACTCCATGACATGCCACCGTCTCTCTGGGAGATATCTTTGCTAGCTTCTTTGTGCTGTCTTTCTTACTAATAGGTACAAATGCGCAGGCTCTAAGAGTCGGTCAATAATTTCCCAAATCATATCATGTCCTTTTTGGGGTTCTCGGTAGCTTCGTAAAGAAATCCATTGAGATTCGTTCCTACTTCCAAACGGAAATATCAGGTTGTTGCAGTAACCTTGTCGGGTTCTGGTATTCTGCCTTAATTTTGGTGCAAGTAAGGCAGTTACCCACATATACAGCGCTGTCGGCTTTCATCTTGGGCCACCAATACCAATCTTTTAAGTCTGGGTACAACTTGTCGGATCCAGGACGGATCGAGTACCTCAACTTATGAGCTTCATCCAGAATAAGTGCTCGTATATTGCCGAAGAATGGTGCCCAATTTCGTTCCATGAAATACATTGTTCCATCTTCCTTTGGAACCAATTTCACTTCCATACCACGCAGCGATTTTGCTCGTAAGTTCTCTGGTTTAAGTGCTTCCTGGTGGGGTTCATGAATCTAAACGGTGAGATCGGTTTGTATTCTCATCTTTAAGGCTCGCACCCTTAGAGGCTTAGCGCTTTCCTTACGACTCAAGGCGTTGGATACAACGTTCGCCTTACCCGGGTGATAACCGTTCTCACAATCATAAGCATTCAACGGCTCCTCCTATCTACGCTGTCTCATAATCAAATCATTCTTGATCAAAGATGTGTTGCGAACCCTTATGGTCTGTAAGGATCGTGCAACGAGTGCTATACTAGAAATGACGCCAGATCTTCAACGCGGAGATCACAACACCTAGTTCAAGGTTATGCGTCGTGTAGTCCCTCTCATGCACCTTTAATTGACGTGTCGTGTAAGCGATGAATTTGTTTTGTTGCATCAACATGCAACCAAGACTTTGTTAAGAATCATCACAATAAACTACAATTCCACCGGTACCGTCAGGTAAAGATAAGATAGGTGCACTGCAGAGTTTATTCTTCAACGTTTGCAAAGTTGTTTCTTGTTTCTCTCCCCAATTAAACTTCTTATACTTTTTTTTTGGGTTAGGGATGTTAGCGGATGAGTAATACTTGAGAAATTCTCAATGAATCATTTGTGATAGCCCGCTAACCCCCAGAAATTGTCGTATCTTAGTTGGCGTCTTGGGGGTTTTCCAAATTCCTGATCACTTCAATCTTGGTAAGCTCAACATGAATTCCATTCTTATTCACCATGTGACCTAAGAATTGTACTTCGCAAATCCAAAATTCTCACTTTGACTGTTTTGCATACAACTGTACTTCCTTTAAAAGCTCTAAGATAGCTCGCAGATATTGCTCATAACCTTCCTTAATCTTTGAGCAAATAAGGATGTCGTCAATAAATATAATCATGATCTTATCCAGGTACGGCTTACACACCCGATTCATGAGGTCCATGAATGTTGTTGGTGCATTTGTTAAGCCAAACGGCATGACAAGGAACTCGTAATGCCCAAAGCGAGTCCTAAAGGCTGTTTTAGGGATACTTTCTTCTTGTGTCCTCAACTAGTGATATCCTGTCCTTAAGTCAATCTTAGAATAGTAGCGGGAACCTTGTAGTTGGTTAAAAAAGTCATCAATTTTTCAGTAAGGGGTACCGATTCTTGATGGTTAGTTGTTTAACTTCCTGTAACTTATGCACAATACTTCTTCCTTACCAGTTCCAATTTCAGGATTTCCGACCAGGAACAATACCTTTTCCTCATCAGTTCTTTGATTTCCTCCTACATCAGGCCGTATGTACATGCGAAAACTGTTGTCCTTCTTCCTTCCCAATAACACTGGAGCTCCCAAGGGTAAGAAGTTCGGCCTGATAAGTTCCCTTATCTAGCAGCTCTTGAAGTTGAGTCGAGAGTTCTTGCATCTCCGACGGTGTTAGTCGGTAAGGTGCCGTTGCCACTGGTGCTACTCCTAGCACTAGATATATCCGAAACTCCACTCACCGTTGTGGAGGTAGCCCAGTCGAGTCTCGGGGAAAGACTTCAGGAAATTCCTTTATAATGGGGATGTCTTCTTATCTTGGTTCCTTGGTCTCCTTGTCGACAATATGAGCAAGGAAGGCTATGCAGCCTTTTCGGTGACACTTCTACGCCGTCATAATCAATGTGGGATGTCACAGTCTTCTAACTTATGAGGCCCAGCGTCCTGGCATCAACTGTATGAGGGCCGCGTATTATAAGTGTTTCATCATTTGCAAGTGGGATGCGAACGATTTTCTTATGACAAACAATCTTCGGCTCCATTCTTGGATACCCAATCCATGTCGATTATATCATCAAAACTTTCTAAACCAACTGGTAGCAGGTCATTAGAAAACTTTCGTTCTCCAAGTCCAAGTGTTCAGTCCTTGATAACTTCTTCTTCCTTGACTAATTTCCCATTCACTAATCCTATTGGATAGGGGGGTGTCTAGCTTACTTGCCTCTAGACCAAGTAGGTTATTAAATCTTATAGATACAAGGCTAATGCCGGCGCAAGTATCAATCAAAATGGATGCATAGTGTTGGTTTATACAGAACGTTCCCGTAGCTACATTCAGGTCCTGGCGCGCCTTGGGTGCTCCTTTCTTAACAAATGCTCCCACGAACTTTATTTTTCTTCGGGCAGTCCTTCTGTTAGTGTCCTTTGTCGCCACATCCATAGCAACCTTTGCCCTTGTCGTTTCCATTACTGCTCTGCTCCCTACTATCACTCTGGTTTCTATCACGGTCATGTCTCCTATTCCCACGCCCCGTACCAGACCAGCACTGCCTCCTTGCTTTGCCCGGTCTTGCCACAACTTCCACACCTATGAGCCCTGCACAGACCGGTGTGATGATAACGACACCTGTTACACTTGGGTAGTTCTCCTTGGTAGTTTTTTATCACATACCTTAGTTGTGGACATGGATGCCTTGACTGTCCTAGTCGCGGCGTTTTCCTCATGTTTGTCGCTTGGCTTAAAGTCTTGCTTGTAATGCGTATACTTCCTCTTATTCCGCCATTGTTTGCAGTGTTTCTTGCTTCATATTGGATGATTACTTCAACAACTTGTTGGTCCTACAGAGCTTGAAGCTCAGCTCTTGTTGTAGGTAAATGTTCTGATTAGACTCGACCAGCGTTTCTTTCGCTGTGCTTCCATGTGCTTCTTATGTATAAAACACATCAATGAAATTAAACATTTATTTTGGAATAAATGTTGTCGTCTTATGTGTTAAAGCAGGCTTATTCGTCGTGCACCATAAGTATAAAGGTAGGATAATTCCTAATGATGCTTATGCAAACTTTCCCACCATAATCATCTCATCATTGTAGCGAGGTAAAATGAGTCGCAACAAAATCTTGCTAAGGGTACATCAACTTTTACATATGCCATATCAACTTGTTGCAATTAGTCTTGCGCAGAAAACCTCCTCGGAGTCACCTTACTCCGATTGATGCAAGCCATCCAGTGCTATACAAAATACGGTGAGGCTTTCCCTTCACCTTATTCCTTGTTTAATCCTTAAGTTTCCAACTCTTCCATATTCTTTACTTTTACAAAAACGGGCACACTTCCCAAAGGACGGGGTTATGGATTATTACCACGTGTAGGAGGTATCGATAGGGGTAAAGATCGAGAAGAATCTTCTTGCATGTGTCTTCCATGTGCCTAAATGGAACAACAATCTGTTGAGAATATCGAGTGGTTACTTCCGCCCTTATAATATGGGTTCTATACTTGATGGTTCTCGATTGTCCAATATAGGGAGGACCCCGTTGCCACACTGGGCTGTGCAACTCATACATTGATTTAGCTTGGGCTCCATGAGTCCCAATATGGTTGGCCTAGTCTTCCTGAATACCAAATAGAGTGCGGTAAATAAGTTACACCACAACTTGCGCCATGCTACCCCCTTGGGGTAAAGCGGATGTCGAAGGTTGGGGTCTTATCATAGCATCTACAATGGACAAGTTTGGAGGTGTTGTAAGTATCGTACAAGTTCATACATAAGAATCCTGTAGTGTTGGGGTAATTCTTTCCCGAGCGTTAGTCAACTTCTCTTGCTTAGATACCGAGTCTCAAACGATCCGTACCACAGGTAGAAGTGTTAAGTACAAAGCAAGCGTAGGTAGGCTTCCTACTTTGTGGGGTGTTATAGTAACCATCTCGGTTAATGCTCTACTGGGTGGGGATTTGGAACAATATAGGAATTCCAAATAGATAGTGGATCATTGGCTTGACCCGCAGAGTCCACCAGGATTTCCATGCACTACAAGTTGTTATTACGTGGGCCCCCGTAATAATAAATCGTCTTGCATGGTCACCCTAATTTTCCCTCATTCAAGGCAGCCGATCAACCAGAGAGGGGACATTACTGTCCTTATACCCTTAGTAGGGAAAGGACCCTTATGGTGGTATGCACTATCATTCGTTGACATTATGTGACATCTGTGCTTGTAATCATTGTAAACAGTTCAGTTATCAATGAAATGAAGTTATTTGATCCCAATGTTTGTTTGTTTATGTTTGATGTTTTTCATGTTTTGGTTTTCATTCAATTTCAAACTCTATATCGCTTTCTAGAGAATTATACGCAAACTGGTGCGTAAACGTACTCAGTTTAACGCGAAAAATACTCCGGGACATCAACATATGCTTAACATACCTTAAATAACCTTTACATAACTTAGTAATAATTTTTGAAGGCTTTGGTATGGCAAAATCAAGTTAATTCGCTTACAGGGACTAATTTCGACAAACTGCGAAAATATGCCGATTTGTAGTGTAACGAACATTCCGGAACATGACCATAAGTTAAACATACCCTAAATATCTTTTACATAGCTTAGAAATAGGCTTTGCGGGGTTCGGTGTGCTAAAATAAACTTTTTGGTCATTCAGGGACTAAAACCGTCAAAAAGTGCATAGGTTTGCATTTTCGCGCATATCTTACGTTCTGAATACATCCGGACATCAAAAAGTTTATGTAATCATTAAAATATTTTATTTTAGTGATTGGCATGATAAAATTCCATTCGTCGCGTAATTTGGATCGTTTTTTGCATCCGTTCGTGTTTCGTCGTAATTAACCGAACAAAGCAACCGTACGACCAAACGAATCGACATCCGAGATATTTTTGAGCATGTTTCATGTTCCCTATACTTTAACTTCATTTTAGAGCCTTTAAATGGGATTAACGGGGCTTAAACGTGTCAAAAATGCATCAAAAACCATGTTTTGCACATTCAGGGACGAAAATTGACATTCTGCCAAAGTTATCTTAGGAAGGGACCAAAATGAAAAATCTAAATTCCAGCTTGTTCTAGCTGTTCCCCTCATTTGCACATGGTTTTAATGAAACTATGGGCTCCCATGGTTTCACAAAACCATGGGCACATGTGTACGGATGAGATCGAAGCTCATTTTACGATGAACGATCTTAACGGTTGTGCAAAAACTATAAATACCCTACCCCCTTCACTCAAACCTCACACCTTGATCTGATTGCTCTCTAAGTTGAAGTGATTTCACTTCATACCTGAGAATAATCGGGTCAAACTTCCGTTCTTGGACCTTTTGTAAGTCCTCTTTCGTTCTTTTACGCGTTTTAGCGTGAAAGTCAAACATTGTTTGGCTTTCAGCTTTGACCAGTTTATGGTCAACATGAAGTTCATTTGAACTTCATAACGTGAGCATAATCACGATCGTTATAGTCCCTAGCGACTATACCTACTGATTACCACGTGATCTAGGCTCAGTGACGAGTCGTAGTTTCGGGCAAAATGGGTGTTCTTGCGTATTTTGTAACCAAACTACTCTAGGGTATCAAAACCGTTTGTTTTGATATCAAAACCTGTTTTCTAACTTAACTAAACATGTTCTAGCATGTTTAGCTCGTCATTTTTAGATTTGTGCTTGTTTAGGGTCGTAAGGGTAAGCGATCTAATAAATCGCTTATGCTTTCGAACCCGACCCATTTGGTCGATCATTAGGATCCGACCAAACACTTTAGGTGACCATAGTATAGGGAATAACCTTCCGGGGTTATACCTTATGGTCACATCGTTTGAGTAGTTGTATGATAGGTGATATATATGCCTTAGGTAAATTACCAAAATGCCCTTTTTACGTTAAAATTCATTTTAAGCCTATGTAGCCTAATTTATGGTATCTAAATTGATTTAGTAACAATATTAGACATGTTAAGGCATATTTTACTTGTCATAGGGCTAGTTAGGCGTTCCGAACGTGTTTTACACAAACGACGCATTAAAATAGCATAAGCTACCTAAACGGGTCGTAACGGGTCAAAAGCACTTAGGATAAGTTTCGTTTTAGTATGTAGGCTTTGTTAAACCATATTACATGAGTTCCTACACTCACTTGGTTTACGAACCCTCATGCTACCCGATCCTCCGATTAGGTCCGTTTATTAATGTAGTTAACTATATTAGGTGCCGTTTAATTCCGTAACCTACTAGCTTTGCTTGGTGGATATCTAAAGTCTATTGAGCAATCCCAAGTGAGTACATAGACCCCTCTTTTACTGTTTTCCAAACATTTTGGGGTGAAACACATGTGCCTACTTGTTACTTTCGTGCTTTTCATGTTTTCTCATCATATACATGCTATGTTCATTAGTACATTATTAGTACATCGTTTTACATGACATTTTATGCTATGTATGTCCATTATGTGCATACTTAGTGCATTGTTTTACATTACCTTTTCATGCTATGTATGTTCATCATACTTAGTACATTTTCATTTCATCACATGCTTACATTTTGATATGACATTTGGCTTGTTTAAATGGGACCATATACATTCATTAACTTTGATCACGCCGCTCGTTAGTAGGTAATGGTACCATAGGAATTGACAACTCCCATTCCTAACATCCTAGGTATGTTTGGATGAAAGGAATGACCGAATTCGATAAAAACATAATACAGATAGACCTTTAATTTGTTTAAAGGCTCATCACCACAGTCACAAGGCTTGGATGTATGCATTTTTACAATACCGCATAAATGTTTGTATTCAGTATAGCATGCATTTCCACAAAACATAACGTTGATTTAAACCACGTTTACTTCAATACATTGTTTTGTGCATTTTTACCTATGGTTCCGTGGATATATATATATATATATTTCATTTGCCATACATGACATTTTGTTCACACATTGACATTTGACATAGACATTTTGATATTGATATACATATTTCCTGGACTTTATTTTGAGATAGATATTTTGACATAGTTTACTCAAAGACATTTGACAAATGATTTGATATGGGCAAATTTACATTAGTGGTTTGTTTGGGTAAGTGAGTTAAGTAACGAGGCATATGTAATATGATACAAGCATGATGGATACGCCGCTGGTACTTCCTATATATAAGTGTTTGTATGATCATGACACTATGGCGGACCTGTGCCTTAGAGACTTAAAAATAAAGATAGACTTAGTTTAATTATATGATGTACTCTTTGGTTCTTGTTTTGAAACAATGTATTCCACTCTTTGGTTGATGAACAAAATAAATTTTAATTACCATGGTTGTGGAACAATAATTCTGTTACAACACTCCCTGATGATTCCGCCACGATTTGATGTTTTACGTGGTCGGGGTGTGACACATTACGCGTGAATTGGCACAATGCTTAGACAAAATAGGAATAAGGAGGGTTTCTAGCACTAGTAGTTGGATGGGCACCTTCAAGATGAGCATCCCATCTTCTTTGTCTGGAAAAGAGTGTCGTCGGTCTTGTTTCGTATATGCCTCAGGGACCTCGTCCCACTGATAGGGTTGATGTCCAAGGTTACCTCCTCCGCCTCACCGTCACTGTCCGCCTTTGCATTCGAGAGGGAAGAACAGCCATCTCCCACGAAAAGCGAGCTCAGGGTCTCTTTTGGTAACTACCTCAGTCATGAGCTCCGCAATAAACGTGAGGTCGACAGTAGCAGTGTGCGAGTCAAGAACAGTAATAGAAATCGAAGTCGAAGGTATTTCGTTCCCGTCAATAATAGTCTCATACGTATATATTTATGTATACATATTAATAATAATGTCACTTAGTATATACAAACAAATAAATGCAACATGTCACATTTGATTCTCGTCTGTTCTTTCGAGGGGTCATTTTGTCTTTGGCAAGTCTATCCCATATGGACTGACTATACCTCAATTGGCACATTAGTCGGGGTATTCCCTTCCCTACTAATGTCCTTGATTTGTCTTAGCTTTGTATTTCCTTTGAAAAATGTTCGACTCATGGATCTTGGCGCTTTTCGTAAATGCAATGAAATATATTTTGTGAAAATGTTTTTCGTGAGAGAATCCTAGTGATTGTAGTCTAGACTCGAGAAGGAATCATAGTTCACTACAATCGAAGCTCTGATACCAAACTGTCACACCCTGACTTTTACGGAAGCGTATGATGTGTGACTTGTTCAATATCATTGCATTCAATTATAATAAACAACTATATGATTAAAACATGATGTTCATCCATTCATAAGTTTAAAATGTTACAAACACAAGTCATTAAGTTTCAACCAACTTATCCTCAGGTTATGTTAAAAATCAAAGTGGATGACATCAAAACTAGAAATTTATGTCTTGAAAACAACACCGGCGCCCAAGATCCATCTTGTTTCCAGAAATATATGTAATTTTGAAAACATCAACAAAAGTTGAGCGAGTTCATGTTGATGAATAAAATAAATTTTAATTACCATGGTTGTGGAACAATAATTCTGTTACAACACTCCCCGACGATTCCGCCACGATTTGATGTTTTACGTGGTCGGGGTGTGACAGAAGAGTTGGTATCAGAGCCAATGGTTATAGGGAATTAGGTTATTAGTAATGCTTTGACCTAGACTATAACTTTCTAGGACCCCAACACAAGTTGTCTTGTGTTTAGATCTTAAAACATGCATTTCACCTATCCTTAGGTGATCATCAAAACGAGAACCCAATTTCCTAAAACGATTTTTTTGAAAATTCAATCATTTGTTTTTAAATAAATTGTTATATGGTTTTGAACCCTTTTGATTCTTTAAATTGATTTTGGAAATTTATCATTTGTTTTTGAACGATTCTTTTGGCCTTGTGCCTTCCAAGTTTTCAAAATCTCGTCAAAGTTTTGGGTTCTAAATAGTGTGAACACGTGCAAACTGGAAGGGTGAATGCATGTACCCTGGGTTTTCTGTCTAAGGCTAGAGTGTTCGTACAAATCCACATAATCGGACCAGTCACTCTTACCTGGGAACTCTTGGGGTGAGTGTTCACTTATAGGCGAGCATGTCTTCGCTAAGCATTATTTTTGGACCCATTTACTTTGATTAGTCACTGTGTGTCGTTTGCTTGCTTTGTGATACGGACAAATGACCACCATCCTTGCTTTTGTTGATTTTGTTTCATCTCGCTCTTTTCATCAAATCATCTCACTCGTTTCCTTTCATGTTTCCTCTTTTAGAATGCCTCCTCGACGCGAAAATCCGCTACCAGTTGCCGAACTGGCAGAAATTATTGCGCAGCAAATGGCTGCTCAATTCCCAAACCTCTTTGCTCACTGGAACCAAGCCAACAACAACAACAATCCTCCATGCAATTTCAAGAGTTTTAACTCGGCTAAACCACTCAAGTTTAGTGGTACTGAGGGAGCAACTGGGCTTCTTCAATGGTTCGAGAGCATTGAGAATACTTTCCGTCATGTTCAGTGTCCTGATAATCGCAAAGTCGAGTTTGCTTCAAGCGTATTTCAGAAGAGGGCTTTGACATGGTGGAACGGGGTTATGAGAGATCGTGGTGCTGAGGTTGCCTTGGCACAAACATGGGCTGAACTTAGGACTCTTATGATGAGGGAGTTTTGTCCTCGTCATGAGCTGCGAGCTCTAGAAAGGGAGTTTAATGATCTAAAATAGGATAGTGGCGAGCACCGGGCGTATACTGATAGATTTGAGGAGCTGAGTTTGTTATGCCCAACAATGGTTACCCCACTCGACAAGGCTATCGAAAGGTACATCGATGGTCTACCTGACTCCATACAAGACACCGTTACTGGTAGTAACCCTACCGCACTCCGTCAGGCAATCGAGCTATCTGCAACATTGACCGAGTCGCAGATTCGAAGGGGTAAGCTGCATAGAAAAGGTGACAAGGGTAAGAAGCAGTCGTCTGACAAAGAAGATAGCAAGAAGGGTAAAAACGGAAAGGGTAAGGATTCTGGATCCTCAAGGAATTCGAGGAAGCGTAAGGCTTCCCAAAATTACGCCGTTACTGCACAGGCAAACCAAGCTGCACCAAATCAGCCAGCGCAACCTCCAGCAAAGAAGCGGTATGAAGGGAATGCACCTTTGTGCAATAGGTGCAATAGTCATCATCAACAGCAACTTCCGTGCCGTTTCTGTACCAACTGCGGGAAGTGTGGACACCTTGCAGAAGTTTGTCGTTCTGCTCGTAATCAAGCAGCTCAGAACCCGGCTCAACAAGTTGCTCAGCCTCCTGCTCAACAACAGGGTCAAGCTGCACGACCTCACTATCCTCCTGGCTCATGTTATAATTGTGGAGACCTGAACCATTATCGAAACCAGTGTCCAAGGCTGGTTAATGCAAATCCGAATCTGGCTCCAGCTCGAGGTCGAGTTTTTAACATGAATGCACAAGAAGCGCAAGCAGACAATGAAGTGGTGAACGGTACGTTCTCTGTTAATAATCAACCTGCATCTGTTCTTTTTGATTCTGGTGCTGATAAGAGCTTTGTGTCATTATCTTTTGAGCCATTGCTTCGCGTGTCTAGAACGAAACTAGGTAAACCCTTGACAGTAGAGGTTGCCAGTGGTGAACCCATTGTTCTTAATTCTGTCCTTCGCAACTGCCAGTTGAACCTTAATAACCATCTTTTTCCCATCGACCTCACGCCAATGCAACTTGGAAGCTTCGACATTATAGTGGGTATGGATTGGTTAGCCAAGCATCGCGCAGAGGTAGTTTGTTTTGAGAAGATTGTTCGTGTGCCACTTCCGATAGGTGAGATCCTACAGGTTCATGGTGAGAAACCTACTGGTGGTCTCAAACTCATGTCTTGTTTTAAAGCTCGGAAGTATCTGCGAAAGAATTATGTGGCCTTCTTGGCACATGTCACAGCATATAAAGGCAAAGGTAAGTCTATCCAAGATATTCCTGTTGTTCGTGATTATTGTGAAATATTCCCTGAAGATTTACCTAGTCTACCCCCAGCACGCCAAGTCGAGTTCCGTATTGATCTCGTACCTGGTGCAAATCCCATTGCCAGAGCTCCATATCGTCTTGCACCATCTGAGATGCAAGAGTTGTCTAAACAACTTCAGGAACTCTCTGACAAAGGTTTTATCCGTCCTAGCTTTTCACCTTGGGGTGCTCCCGTTATTTTTGTCAAGAAGAAGGATGGATCCTTCAGGATGTGCATCGATTACCGTGAGCTTAACAAGCTTACCATCAAGAATCGATATCCCCTACCTCGCATCGATGACCTCTTTGATCAGTTACAGGGCGCTTCTTATTTCTCGAAGATTGATCTTCGTTCTGGGTATCATCAACTTCGTGTGCATGAAGATGATATTCCCAAGACAGCGTTGCGTACTCATTATGGGCATTATGAGTTCACAGTTATGCCATTCGGTTTGACTAATGCTCCTGCTGTTTTTATGGACTTGATGAATAGGGTCTGCAAGCCTTATTTAGATAAGTTCATCATCATTTTTATTGATGATATTTTGATATACTCTAAGACGAAAGCTGATCACGAGCAACATCTTCGTCTTACTCTGGAACTCCTAAAGAAAGAGCAACTTTTCGCCAAATTCTCCAAGTGCGAATTTTGGCTTAAAGAAGTTCAATCTTGGGACATATTGTCAACGAACAAGGTATTCATGTTGATCCCTCCAAGATCAGTGCGATTAAGGATTGGGATACGCCTACTACTCCAACCGAGGTTCGTTCTTTTCTTGGTCTTGCGGGTTATTACCGCCGCTTCATCGAAAACTTCTCGAAGATTGCAGTTCCTCTAACTGCTCTAACTCAGAAGAACAAACCCTTTGAATGGGGTTCTAAACAAGAAGTAGCATTCCAGACCTTGAAACAGAAGCTTTGTGACGCACCTATTCTGACTTTTCCTGAAGGCAATGATGATTTTGTCGTGTACTGCGATGCATCCAAATTAGGTCTTGGCTGTGTTCGGATGCAAAGGAACAAAGTCATAGCATATGCATCGAGGCAGTTGAAGGTGCATGAGAAAAACTACACCACTCATGATCTTGAGTTAGGTGCAGTTGTGTTCGCTCTTAAAATCTGGAGACACTATTTGTACGGTACAAAATGTGTGGTTTTCACTGACCACAAAATTCTTCAGCATATCTTCAATCAGAAAGAACTCAACATGAGGCAAAGACGTTGGGTAGAGCTTCTGAACGACTATGACTGCGAAATTCGCTACCATCCTGGTAAGGCGAATGTCGTAGCTGATGCTTTGAGTCGTAAGGAACATGTCAAGCTTCATTGTGTTCGTGTTCAATCTGATATTCAAGCTCGAGCTGATATTCAAGCCCGCATTTCTCAGGCTCAACATGCTTGTGTTTCACAAGACTTGATGGGTAAGGAATTACCCTATCACATTAAGCCTGATCTTGTTTTGAAGGACAATGGATCATACTATTTCATGGACCGTTTGTGGGTCCCAAGCCAAGATGGTCTTCGCACTCTGCTTATGGATGAAGCTCATAAGTCTCGTTATTCTGTCCATCCTGGCTCGGTCAAAATGTATAAGGATCTTCGTACCCAATATTGGTGGCCTGGTATGAAGAAGGATATTGCCTTGTACGTTTCAAAATGCCTTACTTGTCTTAAAGTCAAGGCTGAACACCAACATCCTTCTGGTCTTTTGGAGCAACCAGAGATCCCAGTTTGGAAATGGGAAAACATCGCTATGGATCTCATTACCAAACTTCCGCGCACTAAGAAAGGTCATGATGCCATTTGGGTAGTTGTTGATCGTCTTACAAAGTCAGCGCATTTCTTGCCAATCCGTGAGGATTTTTCTGCTGACAAACTTGCTAAAATCTATGTGGATGAAATCGTATCTCGACATGGTGTTCCTTTAAACATCATTTCTGACAGAGATGCTCGTTTCACTTCTCATTTTTGGAGAACCATGCAATCTGCTATGGGGACCGGACTTAATCTGAGCACAGCTTATCATCTGCAAACGGATGGTCAATCTGAAAGAACAATCCAAACCTTGGAGGATATGCTTAGAGCTTGTGTGATCGATTTTGGTGGTAGTTGGGATTCACATCTTCCATTGATTGAATTCTCCTACAACAACAGTTATCACTCCAGCATCAACATGGCTCCTTTCGAGGCTCTCTATGGTCGAAAATGTCGTTCACCAGTCTGCTGGAATGAGATCGGCGAGGCTCAGCTTACTGGACCTACCCTCATTTTAGAGACAACTGATAAGATTAAGAAAGTTCGTGATAACCTTCAGACAGCTAGAAGCCGTCAAAAGAGTTACGCGGACCCAAAATGCAAGCCCATGGAATTTCAAGTCGGTGATCGAGTATTACTTAAGGTCTCACCTTGGAAAGGTGTGATCAGATTTGGAAAGACTGGAAAACTTGCACCTAGATATGTCCGACCATTCAAGATCGTCGAAAGAATCGGTAAGGTAGCCTACAGACTTGAGTTACCTCCTGAATTTGGAAATGTTCATCCAACCTTCCATGTGTCCAATCTCAGGAAATGTTTAGCTGATGAGAACCTCCACATACCACTTGACGAAATTCGTGTTGATAAGACACTACATTTTGTTGAGAAACCTGTGGAAATCATGGACTGTGTAGTCAAATGGCTTAAACGCAAGCGCATTCCTTTGGTCAAAGTTCGCTGGGAATCTAAGCGTGGACCTGAGTTTACTTGGGAATGTGAAGATCAAATGAAGGCGAAGTATCCTCATCTTTTCCCACGAGTTTCCTCTAAACAAATTTCGGGACGAAATTTCCACAAGTAGGGGAGACTGTGACATCTGTGCTTGTAATCATTGTAAACAGTTTATTTATCAATGAAATAAAGTTATTTGATCCCAATGTTTGTTTGTTTATGTTTGATGTTTTTCATGTTTTGGTTTTCATTCAATTTCAAACTCTATATCGCTTTCTGGAGAATTATACGCAAACTGGTGCGTAAACGTACTCAGTTTAACGCGAAAAATACTCCGGGACATCAACATATGCTTAACATACCTTAAATAACCTTTACATAACTTATTAATAAGTTTTGAAGGCTTTGGTATGGCAAAATCAAGTTAATTCGCATACAGGGACTAATTTTGACAAACTGCGAAAATATGCCGATTTGTACTGTAACGAACATTCTGGAACATGACCATAAGTTAAACATACCCTAAATATCCTTTACATAGCCTAGAAATAGGCTTTGAGGGGTTCGGTGTGCTAAAATAAACTTTTTGGTCATTCAGGGACTAAAAGCGTCAAAAAGTGCATAAGTTTGCATTTCCGCGCATATCTTACGTTCTGAATACATCCGGACATCCAAAAGTTTATGTAATCATTAAAATATTTTATTTTAGTGATTGGCATGATAAAATTCCATTCGTCGCGTAATTTGGATCGTTTTTCGCATTCGTTCGTGTTTCGTCGTAATTAACCGAACAAAGCAACCGTGCGACCAAACGAATCGACATCCGAGATATTTTTGAGCATGTTTCATGTTCCCTATACTTTAAATTCATTTTAGAGCCTTTAAATGGGATTAACGGGGCTTAAACGTGTCAAAAATGCATCAAAAACCATGTTTTGCACATTCAGGGACCAAAATTGACATTCTGCCAAAGTTATCTTAGGAAGGGACCAAAATGAAAAATCTAAATTCCAGCTTGTTCCAGCTTTTCCCCTCATTTGCACATGGTTTTAATGAAACTATGGGCTCCCATGGTTTCACAAAACCATGGGCACATGTGTACGGATGAGATCGAAGCTCATTTTACGATGAACGATCTTAACGGTTGTGCAAAAACTATAAATACCCTACCCCCCTTCGCTCAAACCTCACACCTTGATCTGATTGCTCTCTAAGTTGAAGTGATTTCACTTCATACCTGAGAATAA
The DNA here is from genome assembly GCA_030545235.1 of Helianthus tuberosus. Lineage (NCBI taxonomy): Eukaryota > Viridiplantae > Streptophyta > Magnoliopsida > Asterales > Asteraceae > Helianthus > Helianthus tuberosus. The sequence continues at coordinate 124,194,047 of CM060406.1, forward strand.
CGGGTCAAACTTCCGTTCTTGGACCTTTTGTAAGTCCTCTTTCGTTCTTTTACGCGTTTTAGCGTGAAAGTCAAACATTGTTTGGCTTTCAGCTTTGACCAGTTTATGGTCAACATGAAGTTCATTTGAACTTTATAACGTCAGCATAATCACGATGGTTATAGTCCCTAGCGACTATACCTACTGATTACCACGTTATCTAGGCTCAGTGACGAGTCGTAGTTTCGGGCAAAATGCGTATTTTGTAACCAAACTACTCTAGGGTATCAAAACCGTTTGTTTTGATATCAAAACCTGTTTTCTAAGTTAACCAAACATGTTCTAGCATGTTTAGCTCGTCACTTTTAGATTTGTGCTTGTTTAGGATCGTAAGGGTAAGCGATCTAATAAATCGCTTATGCTTTCGAACCCGACCCATTTGGTCGATCATTAGGATCCGACCAAACACTTTAGGTGACCATAGTAGTATAGGGAATAACCTTCCGGGGTTATACCTTATGGTCACATCGTTTGAGTAGTTGTATGATAGGTGATATATATGCCTTAGGTAAATTACCAAAATGCCCTTTTTACGTTAAAATTCATTTTAAGCCTATGTAACCTAATTTTTGGTATCTAAATTGATTTAGTAACAATATTAGACATGTTAAGGCATATTTTACTTGTCATAGGGCTAGTTAGGCATTCCGAACGCGTTTTACGCAAACGACGCGTTAAAATAGCATAAGCTACCTAAACGGGTCGTAACGGGTCAAAAGCACTTAGGATAAGTTTCGTTTTAGTATGTAGGCTTTGTTAAACCATATTACATGAGTTCCTACACTCACTTGGTTTACAAACCCTCATGCTACCCGATCCTCCGATTAGGTCCGTTTATTAATGTAGTTAACTATATTAGGTGCCGTTTCATTCCGTAACCTACTAGCTTTGCTTGGTGGATATCTAAAGTCTATTGAGCAATCCCAAGTGAATACATAGACCCCTCTTTTACTGTTTTCCAAACATTTTGGGGTGAAACACATGTGCCTACTTGTTACTTTCGTGCTTTTCATGTTTTCTCATCATATACATGCTATGTTCATTAGTACATTATTAGTACATCGTTTTACATGACATTTTATGCTATGTATGTCCATTGTGTGCATACTTAGTGCATTGTTTTACATTACCTTTTCATGCTATGTATGTTCATCATACTTAGTACATTTTCATTTCATCACATGCTTACATTTTGATATGACATTTGGCTTGTTTAAATGGGACCATATACATTCATTAACTTTGATCACGCGCTCGTTAGTAGGTAATGGTACCATAGGAATTGACAACTCCCATTCCTAACATCCTAGGTATGTTTGGATGAAAGGAATGACCGAATTCGATAAAAATATAATACAGATAGACCTTTAATTTGTTTAAAGGCTCATCACCACAGTCACAAGGCTTGGATGTATGCATTTTTACAATACCGCATAAATGTTTGTATTCAGTATAGCATGCATTTCCACAAAACATAACGTTGATTTAAACCACGTTTACTTCAATACATTGTTTTGTGCATTTTTACCTATGGTTCCGTGGATATATATATATATATTTCATTTGCCATACATGACATTTTGTTCACACATTGACATTTGACATAGACATTTTTATGTTGATATACATATTTCTTGGACTTTATTTTGAGATAGATATTTTGACATGGTTTACTCAAAGACATTTGACAAATGATTTGATATGGGCAAATTTACATTAGTGGTTTGTTTGGGTAAGTTATTTAAGTAACGAGGCATATGTAATATGATACAAGCATGGTGGATACGTCGCTGGTACTATATATAAGTGTTTGTATGGTATTACATATTGTAACGTTATTTGAATCATTTTAATTTAGACATATAACATTTTAAACAAATAATATATTTTTTTCACAAGACATTGTTTTACAAACATCTCATTTTATACAAAACTCATTTTACTTGGTTATTCATTTAACCTCACAACACTCTTTTACATATCATCTTCCTTAACATCACTTTTCAAAAGATTTATAAAACAAAACATTTTACAAGGATCATGACTGACTTTTGTTAAACAACCTTTTTTTTTCCAAACTTATGAGTCATGAACCCTATTTTCATGAAACCTATGTATCTCACAGGCATTTTTATGCTGACGTACCTATTTTCACATGTGTTTCAGGAGCTGATGCTTAGGATGATCATGACACTAGGGCGGACCTGTGCCTTAGAGACTTAAAAATAAAGATAGACTTAGTTTAATTATATGATGTACTCTTTGGTTCTTGTTTTGAAACAATGTATTCCACTCTTTGGTTGATGAATAAAATAAATTTTAATTACCATGGTTGTGGAACAATAATTCTGTTACAACACTCCCTGATGATTCCGCCACGATTTGATGTTTTACGTGGTCGGGGTGTGACACATTACGCGTGAATTGGCACAATGCTTAGACAAAATAGGAATAAGGAGGGTTTCTAGCACTAGTAGTTGGATGGGCACCTTCAAGATGAGCATCCCATCTTCTTTGTCTGGAAAAGAGTGTCGTCGGTCTTGTTTCGTATATGCCTCAGGGACCTCGTCCCACTGATAGGGTTGATGTCCAAGGTTACCTCCTCCGCCTCACCGTCACTGTCCGCCTTTGCATTCGAGAGGGAAGAACAGCCATCTCCCACGAAAAGCGAGCTCAGGGTCTCTTTTGGTAACTACCTCAGTCATGAGCTCCGCAATAAACGTGAGGTCGACAGTAGCAGTGTGCGAGTCAAGAACAGTAATAGAAATCGAAGTCGAAGGTATTTCGTTCCCGTCAATAATAGTCTCATACGTATATATTTATGTATACATATTAATAATAATGTCACTTAGTATATACAAACAAATAAATGCAACATGTCACATTTGATTCTCGTCTGTTCTTTCGAGGGGTCATTTTGTCTTTGGCAAGTCTATCCCATATGGACTGACTATACCTCAATTGGCACATTAGTCGGGGTATTCCCTTCCCTACTAATGTCCTTGATTTGTCTTAGCTTTGTATTTCCTTTGAAAAATGTTCGACTCATGGATCTTGGCGCTTTTCGTAAATGCAATGAAATATATTTTGTGAAAATGTTTTTCGTGAGAGAATCCTAGTGATTGTAGTCTAGACTCGAGAAGGAATCATAGTTCACTACAATCGAAGCTCTGATACCAAACTGTCACACCCTGACTTTTACGGAAGCGTATGATGTGTGACTTGTTCAATATCATTGCATTCAATTATAATAAACAACTATATGATTAAAACATGATGTTCATCCATTCATAAGTTTAAAATGTTACAAACACAAGTCATTAAGTTTCAACCAACTTATCCTCAGGTTATGTTAAAAATCAAAGTGGATGACATCAAAACTAGAAATTTATGTCTTGAAAACAACACCGGCGCCCAAGATCCATCTTGTTTCCAGAAATATATGTAATTTTGAAAACATCAACAAAAGTTGAGCGAGTTCATGTTGATGAATAAAATAAATTTTAATTACCATGGTTGTGGAACAATAATTCTGTTACAACACTCCCCGACGATTCCACCACGATTTGATGTTTTACGTGGTCGGGGTGTGACAGAAGAGTTGGTATCAGAGCCAATGGTTATAGGGAATTAGGTTATTAGTAATGCTTTGACCTAGACTATAACTTTCTAGGACCCCAACACAAGTTGTCTTGTGTTTAGATCTTAAAACATGCATTTCACCTATCCTTAGGTGATCATCAAAACGAGAACCCAATTTCCTAAAACGATTTTTTTGAAAATTCAATCATTTGTTTTTAAATAAATTGTTATATGGTTTTGAACCCTTTTGATTCTTTAAATTGATTTTGGAAATTTATCATTTGTTTTTGAACGATTCTTTTGGCCTTGTGCCTTCCAAGTTTTCAAAATCTCGTCAAAGTTTTGGGTTCTAAATAGTGTGAACACGTGCAAACTGGAAGGGTGAATGCATGTACCCTGGGTTTTCTGTCTAAGGCTAGAGTGTTCGTACAAATCCACATAATCGGACCAGTCACTCTTACCTGGGAACTCTTGGGGTGAGTGTTCACTTATAGGCGAGCATGTCTTCGCTAAGCATTATTTTTGGACCCATTTACTTTGATTAGTCACTGTGTGTCGTTTGCTTGCTTTGTGATACGGACAAATGACCACCATCCTTGCTTTTGTTGATTTTGTTTCATCTCGCTCTTTTCATCAAATCATCTCACTCGTTTCCTTTCATGTTTCCTCTTTTAGAATGCCTCCTCGACGCGAAAATCCGCTACCAGTTGCCGAACTGGCAGAAATTATTGCGCAGCAAATGGCTGCTCAATTCCCAAACCTCTTTGCTCACTGGAACCAAGCCAACAACAACAACAATCCTCCATGCAATTTCAAGAGTTTTAACTCGGCTAAACCACTCAAGTTTAGTGGTACTGAGGGAGCAACTGGGCTTCTTCAATGGTTCGAGAGCATTGAGAATACTTTCCGTCATGTTCAGTGTCCTGATAATCGCAAAGTCGAGTTTGCTTCAAGCGTATTTCAGAAGAGGGCTTTGACATGGTGGAACGGGGTTATGAGAGATCGTGGTGCTGAGGTTGCCTTGGCACAAACATGGGCTGAACTTAGGACTCTTATGATGAGGGAGTTTTGTCCTCGTCATGAGCTGCGAGCTCTAGAAAGGGAGTTTAATGATCTAAAGTAGGATAGTGGCGAGCACCGGGCGTATACTGATAGATTTGAGGAGCTGAGTTTGTTATGCCCAACAATGGTTACCCCACTCGACAAGGCTATCGAAAGGTACATCGATGGTCTACCTGACTCCATACAAGACACCGTTACTGGTAGTAACCCTACCGCACTCCGTCAGGCAATCGAGCTATCTGCAACATTGACCGAGTCGCAGATTCGAAGGGGTAAGCTGCATAGAAAAGGTGACAAGGCTAAGAAGCAGTCGTCTGACAAAGAAGATAGCAAGAAGGGTAAAAACGGAAAGGGTAAGGATTCTGGATCCTCAAGGAATTCGAGGAAGCGTAAGGCTTCCCAAAATTACGCCGTTACTGCACAGGCAAACCAAGCTGCACCAAATCAGCCAGCGCAACCTCCAGCAAAGAAGCGGTATGAAGGGAATGCACCTTTGTGCAATAGGTGCAATAGTCATCATCAACAGCAACTTCCGTGCCGTTTCTGTACCAACTGCGGGAAGTGTGGACACCTTGCAGAAGTTTGTCGTTCTGCTCGTAATCAAGCAGCTCAGAACCCGGCTCAACAAGTTGCTCAGCCTCCTGCTCAACAACAGGGTCAAGCTGCACGACCTCACTATCCTCCTGGCTCATGTTATAATTGTGGAGACCTGAACCATTATCGAAACCAGTGTCCAAGGCTGGTTAATGCAAATCCGAATCTGGCTCCAGCTCGAGGTCGAGTTTTTAACATGAATGCACAAGAAGCGCAAGCAGACAATGAAGTGGTGAACGGTACGTTCTCTGTTAATAATCAACCTGCATCTGTTCTTTTTGATTCTGGTGCTGATAAGAGCTTTGTGTCATTATCTTTTGAGCCATTGCTTCGCGTGTCTAGAACGAAACTAGGTAAACCCTTGACAGTAGAGGTTGCCAGTGGTGAACCCATTGTTCTTAATTCTGTCCTTCGCAACTGCCAGTTGAACCTTAATAACCATCTTTTTCCCATCGACCTCACGCCAATGCAACTTGGAAGCTTCGACATTATAGTGGGTATGGATTGGTTAGCCAAGCATCGCGCAGAGGTAGTTTGTTTTGAGAAGATTTTTCATGTGCCACTTCCGATAGGTGAGATCCTACAGGTTCATGGTGAGAAACCTACTGGTGGTCTCAAACTCATGTCTTGTTTTAAAGCTCGGAAGTATCTGCGAAAGAATTATGTGGCCTTCTTGGCACATGTCACAGCATATAAAGGCAAAGGTAAGTCTATCCAAGATATTCCTGTTGTTCGGGATTATTCTGAAATATTCCCTGAAGATTTACCTGGTCTACCCCCAGCACGCCAAGTCGAGTTCCGTATTGATCTCGTACCTGGTGCAAATCCCATTGCCAGAGCTCCATATCGTCTTGCACCATCTGAGATGCAAGAGTTGTCTAAACAACTTCAGGAACTCTCTGACAAAGGTTTTATCCGTCCTAGCTTTTCACCTTGGGGTGCTCCCGTTATTTTTGTTAAGAAGAAGGATGGATCCTTTAGGATGTGCATCGATTACCGTGAGCTTAACAAGCTTACCATCAAGAATCGATATCCCCTACCTCGCATCGATGACCTCTTTGATCAGTTACAGGGCGCTTCTTATTTCTCGAAGATTGATCTTCGTTCTGGGTATCATCAACTTCGTGTGCATGAAGATGATATTCCCAAGACAGCGTTGCGTACTCATTATGGGCATTATGAGTTCACAGTTATGCCATTCGGTTTGACTAATGCTCCTGCTGTTTTTATGGACTTGATGAATAGGGTCTGCAAGCCTTATTTAGATAAGTTCATCATCATTTTTATTGATGATATTTTGATATACTCTAAGACGAAAGCTGATCACGAGCAACATCTTCGTCTTACTCTGGAACTCCTAAAGAAAGAGCAACTTTTCGCCAAATTCTCCAAGTGCGAATTTTGGCTTAAAGAAGTTCAATCTTGGGACATATTGTCAACGAACAAGGTATTCATGTTGATCCCTCCAAGATCAGTGCGATTAAGGATTGGGATACGCCTACTACTCCAACCGAGGTTCGTTCTTTTCTTGGTCTTGCGGGTTATTACCGCCGCTTCATCGAAAACTTCTCAAAGATTGCAGTTCCTCTAACTGCTCTAACTCAGAAGAACAAACCCTTTGAATGGGGTTCTAAACAAGAAGTAGCATTCCAGACCTTGAAACAGAAGCTTTGTGACGCACCTATTCTGACTTTTCCTGAAGGCAATGATGATTTTGTCGTGTACTGCGATGCATCCAAATTAGGTCTTGGCTGTGTTCGGATGCAAAGGAACAAAGTCATAGCATATGCATCGAGGCAGTTGAAGGTGCATGAGAAAAACTACACCACTCATGATCTTGAGTTAGGTGCAGTTGTGTTCGCTCTTAAAATCTGGAGACACTATTTGTACGGTACAAAATGTGTGGTTTTCACTGACCACAAAATTCTTCAGCATATCTTCAATCAGAAAGAACTCAACATGAGGCAAAGACGTTGGGTAGAGCTTCTGAACGACTATGACTGCGAAATTCGCTACCATCCTGGTAAGGCGAATGTCGTAGCTGATGCTTTGAGTCGTAAGGAACATGTCAAGCTTCATTGTGTTCGTGTTCAATCTGATATTCAAGCTCGAGCTGATATTCAAGCCCGCATTTCTCAGGCTCAACATGCTTGTGTTTCACAAGACTTGATGGGTAAGGAATTACCCTATCACATTAAGCCTGATCTTGTTTTGAAGGACAATGGATCATACTATTTCATGGACCGTTTGTGGGTCCCAAGCCAAGATGGTCTTCGCACTCTGCTTATGGATGAAGCTCATAAGTCTCGTTATTCTGTCCATCCTGGCTCGGTCAAAATGTATAAGGATCTTCGTACCCAATATTGGTGGCCTGGTATGAAGAAGGATATTGCCTTGTACGTTTCAAAATGCCTTACTTGTCTTAAAGTCAAGGCTGAACACCAACATCCTTCTGGTCTTTTGGAGCAACCAGAGATCCCAGTTTGGAAATGGGAAAACATCGCTATGGATCTCATTACCAAACTTCCGCGCACTAAGAAAGGTCATGATGCCATTTGGGTAGTTGTTGATCGTCTTACAAAGTCAACGCATTTCTTGCCAATCCGTGAGGATTTTTCTGCTGACAAACTTGCTAAAATCTATGTGGACGAAATCGTATCTCGACATGGTGTTCCTTTAAACATCATTTCTGACAGAGATGCTCGTTTCACTTCTCATTTTTGGAGAACCATGCAATCTGCTATGGGGACCGGACTTAATCTGAGCACAGCTTATCATCTGCAAACGGATGGTCAATCTGAAAGAACAATCCAAACCTTGGAGGATATGCTTAGAGCTTGTGTGATCGATTTTGGTGGTAGTTGGGATTCACATCTTCCATTGATTGAATTCTCCTACAACAACAGTTATCACTCCAGCATCAACATGGCTCCTTTCGAGGCTCTCTATGGTCGAAAATGTCGTTCACCAGTCTGCTGGAATGAGATCGGCGAGGCTCAGCTTACTGGACCTACCCTCATTTTAGAGACAACTGATAAGATTAAGAAAGTTCGTGATAACCTTCAGACAGCTAGAAGCCGTCAAAAGAGTTACGCGGACCCAAAATGCAAGCCCATGGAATTTCAAGTCGGTGATCGAGTATTACTTAAGGTCTCACCTTGGAAAGGTGTGATCAGATTTGGAAAGACTGGAAAACTTGCACCTAGATATGTCCGACCATTCAAGATCGTCGAAAGAATCGGTAAGGTAGCCTACAGACTTGAGTTACCTCCTGAATTTGGAAATGTTCATCCAACCTTCCATGTGTCCAATCTCAGGAAATGTTTAGCTGATGAGAACCTCCACATACCACTTGACGAAATTCGTGTTGATAAGACACTACATTTTGTTGAGAAACCTGTGGAAATCATGGACTGTGTAGTCAAATGGCTTAAACGCAAGCGCATTCCTTTGGTCAAAGTTTGCTGGGAATCTAAGCGTGGACCTGAGTTTACTTGGGAATGTGAAGATCAAATGAAGGCGAAGTATCCTCATCTTTTCCCACGAGTTTCCTCTAAACAAATTTCGGGACGAAATTTCCACAAGTAGGGGAGACTGTGACATCTGTGCTTGTAATCATTGTAAACAGTTTATTTATCAATGAAATAAAGTTATTTGATCCCAATGTTTGTTTGTTTATGTTTGATGTTTTTCATGTTTTGGTTTTCATTCAATTTCAAACTCTATATCGCTTTCTGGAGAATTATACGCAAACTGGTGCGTAAACGTACTCAGTTTAACGCGAAAAATACTCCGGGACATCAACATATGCTTAACATACCTTAAATAACCTTTACATAACTTATTAATAAGTTTTGAAGGCTTTGGTATGGCAAAATCAAGTTAATTCGCATACAGGGACTAATTTTGACAAACTGCGAAAATATGCCGATTTGTACTGTAACGAACATTCTGGAACATGACCATAAGTTAAACATACCCTAAATATCCTTTACATAGCCTAGAAATAGGCTTTGAGGGGTTCGGTGTGCTAAAATAAACTTTTTGGTCATTCAGGGACTAAAAGCGTCAAAAAGTGCATAAGTTTGCATTTCCGCGCATATCTTACGTTCTGAATACATCCGGACATCCAAAAGTTTATGTAATCATTAAAATATTTTATTTTAGTGATTGGCATGATAAAATTCCATTCGTCGCGTAATTTGGATCGTTTTTCGCATTCGTTCGTGTTTCGTCGTAATTAACCGAACAAAGCAACCGTGCGACCAAACGAATCGACATCCGAGATATTTTTGAGCATGTTTCATGTTCCCTATACTTTAAATTCATTTTAGAGCCTTTAAATGGGATTAACGGGGCTTAAACGTGTCAAAAATGCATCAAAAACCATGTTTTGCACATTCAGGGACCAAAATTGACATTCTGCCAAAGTTATCTTAGGAAGGGACCAAAATGAAAAATCTAAATTCCAGCTTGTTCCAGCTTTTCCCCTCATTTGCACATGGTTTTAATGAAACTATGGGCTCCCATGGTTTCACAAAACCATGGGCACATGTGTACGGATGAGATCGAAGCTCATTTTACGATGAACGATCTTAACGGTTGTGCAAAAACTATAAATACCCTACCCCCCTTCGCTCAAACCTCACACCTTGATCTGATTGCTCTCTAAGTTGAAGTGATTTCACTTCATACCTGAGAATAACGGGTCAAACTTCCGTTCTTGGACCTTTTGTAAGTCCTCTTTCGTTCTTTTACGCGTTTTAGCGTGAAAGTCAAACATTGTTTGGCTTTCAGCTTTGACCAGTTTATGGTCAACATGAAGTTCATTTGAACTTTATAACGTCAGCATAATCACGATGGTTATAGTCCCTAGCGACTATACCTACTGATTACCACGTTATCTAGGCTCAGTGACGAGTCGTAGTTTCGGGCAAAATGCGTATTTTGTAACCAAACTACTCTAGGGTATCAAAACCGTTTGTTTTGATATCAAAACCTGTTTTCTAAGTTAACCAAACATGTTCTAGCATGTTTAGCTCGTCACTTTTAGATTTGTGCTTGTTTAGGATCGTAAGGGTAAGCGATCTAATAAATCGCTTATGCTTTCGAACCCGACCCATTTGGTCGATCATTAGGATCCGACCAAACACTTTAGGTGACCATAGTAGTATAGGGAATAACCTTCCGGGGTTATACCTTATGGTCACATCGTTTGAGTAGTTGTATGATAGGTGATATATATGCCTTAGGTAAATTACCAAAATGCCCTTTTTACGTTAAAATTCATTTTAAGCCTATGTAACCTAATTTTTGGTATCTAAATTGATTTAGTAACAATATTAGACATGTTAAGGCATATTTTACTTGTCATAGGGCTAGTTAGGCATTCCGAACGCGTTTTACGCAAACGACGCGTTAAAATAGCATAAGCTACCTAAACGGGTCGTAACGGGTCAAAAGCACTTAGGATAAGTTTCGTTTTAGTATGTAGGCTTTGTTAAACCATATTACATGAGTTCCTACAATCACTTGGTTTACAAACCCTCATGCTACCCGATCCTCCGATTAGGTCCGTTTATTAATGTAGTTAACTATATTAGGTGCCGTTTCATTCCGTAACCTACTAGCTTTGCTTGGTGGATATCTAAAGTCTATTGAGCAATCCCAAGTGAATACATAGACCCCTCTTTTACTGTTTTCCAAACATTTTGGGGTGAAACACATGTGCCTACTTGTTACTTTCGTGCTTTTCATGTTTTCTCATCATATACATGCTATGTTCATTAGTACATTATTAGTACATCGTTTTACATGACATTTTATGCTATGTATGTCCATTGTGTGCATACTTAGTGCATTGTTTTACATTACCTTTTCATGCTATGTATGTTCATCATACTTAGTACATTTTCATTTCATCACATGCTTACATTTTGATATGACATTTGGCTTGTTTAAATGGGACCATATACATTCATTAACTTTGATCACGCGCTCGTTAGTAGGTAATGGTACCATAGGAATTGACAACTCCCATTCCTAACATCCTAGGTATGTTTGGATGAAAGGAATGACCGAATTCGATAAAAATATAATACAGATAGACCTTTAATTTGTTTAAAGGCTCATCACCACAGTCACAAGGCTTGGATGTATGCATTTTTACAATACCGCATAAATGTTTGTATTCAGTATAGCATGCATTTCCACAAAGCATAACGTTGATTTAAACCACGTTTACTTCAATACATTGTTTTGTGCATTTTTACCTATGGTTCCGTGGATATATATATATATATATTTCATTTGCCATACATGACATTTTGTTCACACATTGACATTTGACATAGACATTTTTATGTTGATATACATATTTCTTGGACTTTATTTTGAGATAGATATTTTGACATGGTTTACTCAAAGACATTTGACAAATGATTTGATATGGGCAAATTTACATTAGTGGTTTGTTTGGGTAAGTTATTTAAGTAACGAGGCATATGTAATATGATACAAGCATGGTGGATACGTCGCTGGTACTATATATAAGTGTTTGTATGGTATTACATATTGTAACGTTATTTGAATCATTTTAATTTAGACATATAACATTTTAAACAAATAATATATTTTTTTCACAAGACATTGTTTTACAAACATCTCATTTTATACAAAACTCATTTTACTTGGTTATTCATTTAACCTCACAACACTCTTTTACATATCATCTTCCTTAACATCACTTTTCAAAAGATTTATAAAACAAAACATTTTACAAGGATCATGACTGACTTTTGTTAAACAACCTTTTTTTTTCCAAACTTATGAGTCATGAACCCTATTTTCATGAAACCTATGTATCTCACAGGCATTTTTATGCTGACGTACCTATTTTAACATGTGTTTCAGGAGTTGATGCTTAGGATGATCATGACACTAGGGCGGACCTGTGCCTTAGAGACTTAAAAATAAAGATAGACTTAGTTTAATTATATGATGTACTCTTTGGTTCTTGTTTTGAAACAATGTATTCCACTCTTTGGTTGATGAATAAAATAAATTTTAATTACCATGGTTGTGGAACAATAATTCTGTTACAACACTCCCTGATGATTCCGCCACGATTTGATGTTTTACGTGGTCGGGGTGTGACACATTACGCGTGAATTGGCACAATGCTTAGACAAAATAGGAATAAGGAGGGTTTCTAGCACTAGTAGTTGGATGGGCACCTTCAAGATGAGCATCCCATCTTCTTTGTCTGGAAAAGAGTGTCGTCGGTCTTGTTTCGTATATGCCTCAGGGACCTCGTCCCACTGATAGGGTTGATGTCCAAGGTTACCTCCTCCGCCTCACCGTCACTGTCTGCCTTTGCATTCGAGAGGGAAGAACAGCCATCTCCCACGAAAAGCGAGCTCAGGGTCTCTTTTGGTAACTACCTCAGTCATGAGCTCCGCAATAAACGTGAGGTCGACAGTAGCATTGTGCGAGTCAAGAACAGTAATAGAATTCGAAGTCGAAGGTATTTCGTTCCCGTCAATAATAGTCTCATACGTATATATTTATGTATACATATTAATAATAATGTCACTTAGTATATACAAACAAATAAATGCAACATGTCACATATGATTCTCGTCTGTTCTTTCGAGGGGTCATTTTGTCTTTGGCAAGTCTATCCCTTATGGACTGACTATACCTCAATTGGCACATTAGTCAGGGTATTCCCTTCCCTACTAATGTCCTTGATTTGTCTTAGCTTTGTATTTCCTTTGAAAAATGTTCGACTCATGGATCTTGGCGCTTTTCGTAAATGCAATGAAATATATTTTGTGAAAATGTTTTTCGTGAGAGAATCCTAGTGATTGTAGTCTAGACTCGAGAAGGAATCATAGTTCACTACAATCGAAGCTCTGATACCAAACTGTCACACCCTGACTTTTACGAAAGCGTATGATGTGTGACTTGTTCAATATCATTGCATTCAATTATAATAAACAACTATATGATTAAAACATGATGTTCATCCATTCATAAGTTTAAAATGTTACAAACATAAGTCATTAAGTTTCAACCAACTTACCCTCAGGTTATGTTAAAAATCAAAGTGGATGACATCAAAACTAGAAATTTATGTCTTGAAAACAACACCGGCGCCCAAGATCCATCTTGTTTCCAGAAATATATGTAATTTTGAAAACATCAACAAAAGTTGAGCGAGTTCATGTGTTTCTGTATGGGTTCGAATAATCTTGTAAACATTTGTAAGTATGCCTTTTGTAAACCGGTATGAAAGAGTCTATGAACAGATCAATTAATGTGTAGCTAATACATTAATATGTGTGTAACGGTGTAGGAAGGCTCAACCCTTCTGCGTATTTCGTACCGGGCCATTCGGCGGGAATGACATAGTCACCACATGGTCCAACCCACGGGCTCATGGGTGGGGCTCGCAACACCCAAATAGATCTATCACTCATGCCCCTCGGTCCTTATACAAGGATTAATGGTCTTAAGTTAACGCCTACCCATTCACATGATCTAACACTTCATTCCTTAGCTAACCATACCAATTGAAACATTTGAACATTTGAAACATTGAAACATGTATTTCACCCCCGAAGTTATAAACCGAAAACAGTTAAAGAAAAGGGGGACATGAACTCACAGATTTGCGTCCTGTCTCCTGTATACCCAAAGTATGTATCCTTACGCCGTACTACAACCTACACACGTGCCAGGTTTTATTAGACGTTTAGGTAGTGTAACGACTTTTAGTCTTAGTTGCTTTGTTAAGACTTAGTATCCTTTGAGTTACGTTTTTTATGTACATTGTATAATTCCAAGGTGTACAATTATTAGTTAAAATAATAATATTTTAACTTAAATTATATTTGTCAATTATTTTGAATATTTGTTAAGATAATATATTTTGTGACACCTGTGTCACTTCAACCATCAAACAAATGCCAAACCAATGAAATATTATATCTCATACTTGGGATTTGTAAAAATATGTGTATCGTTTGCACATATCAACTCTTGTTCGATTTCAAGCTCTAAATCGCTTTCTGGAAGGTTATACGCGCACTGATGTGTAAATATAGCCAGTTTAATGCAACAAACACTCCAGAATAGTGAAATAGGCTTAACATACCTTAAATAACCTTTACATAACTTAGAAATAAGTTTTGAAGGCTTTGGTATGGCAAAATCAAGTTAAATCGCTTACAGGGACTAAATTTGACAAACTGCGAAAGTAAGCCAATTTGAACTGTAACAGACATTCCAGAACATGACCATAAGTTAAACATACCATCAATATCCTCTACATAGCTTAGAAATAGGCTTTGAGGGGTTCGGTGTGCTAAAATAAACTTTTGGGTCATTCAGGGACTAAAAGTGTCAAAAAGTGCACAAGTTTGAATTTTCGCGCATAACTTACGTTCTGAATACATCCGGACATCCAAAAATTTATGTAAGCACTAAAACATTTTATTTTAGTGTTTGGCATAAGAAAAATCCATTCGTCGCGTCATTTGGATCGTTTTCCGCGCTTATGCGCATTCCGTCGTAATTAAGCGAACATCGCGATCGTACGGCCAAACGAACCGACATCCGAGATATTTTTGAGCATGTTTTGAGTTCCCAATACTTTAACATCATTTTAGAGCCTTGAAATGAGGTTAACGAGGCTTAAACGTGTCAAAAACACCTCAAAATGCATGTTTCTCAAGTTCAGGGACCAAAACTGCAATTCTGTAATAGATGGCCAGGCGGCCCGCGTAAACCTTATGTGTATCCTTACGCGGCCCGCGTCAGTGTCTCAGACAGCAGAATGTGCAGAAACATCAAATCTGGTCCGTTTCACTTGTTGCAAATGGTTTTGGGAAATCTATGGGCTGGTTTTGAGTGCAAGTGTATGGCCAAGATTGAAGCACATTTTCCAAGAAACGATCCTAACGGTTCGGGAAATCCTATAAATACCCAACCCACCCCATTGCAAAACCCACTAGAATCTTGATTTGAGAAGCTCTAAGTTGAAACCTTTGTTTCATACCTGAGCTACTTGGATCGAGGTTAGCATTCGGGGACCCTTCGTAAGTATTCCTTCGTTCTTTTATTGCTTTTCGAGTCTGAAAGTCAAACTTTGTTTGACTTTCTGTGTTGACCAGTTTATGGTCAATGCGAAGTTCATTTGAACTTCGCAACGTGATTGTAATCACGATGGTCATAGTCCCTTGGGACTATGCCTACTGATTACCACGTTGTCTAGGGTCGTAGGGTAAGCGATCTGATAAATCGCTTATACCTTCGAACCCGACCCATTTGGTCGATCATTAGGATCCGACCAACTACATTAGGTGACCATAGTAGGTAGGGAATAACCTTCCGAGGTTATACCCTATGGTCACATCGTTTGATTAGTTGTATGATAGGTAGTTTATATGCCTTAGGTGAATTACCAGAATACCCTTTTCATGTATAATTGGTAATTAAGCATATGTAACCTAAACTTTTGTCACATAACTGATTATGTAACATGTTTAGGCATATAACACTTGTCATAGGAGTAGTTAGACGTTCCGAACGCGTTTCACACGAACGACGCGTTAAAGTAGCATAAGCTACCTAAACGGGTCGTAATGGGTCGTAAGCACATATGTTAGGTTTCATTTAGTATGTAGGCTTTGTTAAACCATATTACACGAGTCTCCACACTCGTTTGGTTTACGAACCCTCATTCTATCCGATCCTCCGATATAGGTCCGGTTATTAACATAGTTACCTATATTAGGTGCCGTTTGATATCCGTGATCTCTAGCATTGTTTGGTTGTCACTCAAGGACTACTGAGCATTCTCAAGTGAGTACATAGACCCCTCTTTTACTGTTTTCCAAACATTTTGGGGTGAAACACATGTGCCTACTTGTTACTTTCGTGCTTTCCTGCTTTCACATCATATACTTGCTATGTTCATTAGTACACTTATAGTACATGATTTCATTGTGTTCATGCTATGTATGTCCATTGTGTGCATACTTAGTACATTGTTTTACATTACATTTTATGCTATGTATGTCCATTGTGTGCATACTTAGTACATTGTTTTACAGTACATTTTGTTGCATATGCTCATCCAGCATATGGACACATTATATTACATTATGTGAACCATTTATATCTATTGAACCATGTGAACCATTTGACAATAAACATTTGACTATACCTAAGCATTTCTACAATTGTTAAGCATTACATCTTGATGGTTTGGTTTGAGTAAGTGATTTAAGTAACGGGGTGTGTGTAATATGATACAAGCATGGTGGATACGCCGCTGGTACTTCCTATATATAAGTGTTTGTATGGTATCACATATTGTAGCGTTGTTTGAATCATTTCAGTTTGAGACATATAACATTTTATACAAATAACATACTTTTCACAAGACATTGATTTACAAACAACTTATCTTATACAAACTCATTTTACATGGTTATTCATTTAACCATACATTATTCTCTTATTTATACATATTATCTGATCTTATCGTTTTTCAAATGATTTACAAGACAAAGCAAATTACAAGGTTCATGACTAAACATTTTCTCAAACATAAGTCATGAATTCTGTTTTCACAAAACCTATGTATCTCACAGGCATTTTTATGCTGACGTACCTATTTTCACATGTGTTTTTCAGGAGATGATGCATAGGACTTATAAAGACATACTTAGGCGGACCTGTGCCTTAGTGACTTAAAACGAGACAAGAACTAGTTAATTTATGTTATGTACTCTTTATTTCTTGTTTAAAGACAATGTAACTCGCTTGTATGATGAATAAAACGAAACTTTAATTGCCATGGATTTGAAACAATTAATTCTGTTACAACACTCCCCGATGTTTCCGCCACGTTTTGTATGTTCTACGTGGTCGGGGTGTGACAGAAAAGTTGGTATCAGAGCCAATGGTTATAGGGAATTAGGTTATTAGTAATGCTTTGACCTAGTCTATAACCTTCTTAGGACCCTAACGCGAGTTTACTTGCGTTTGGTCATAAAACAATATCGTCACCTATCCTTAGGCGACGACCACAACAAGAACATAAATTTCAAAACCGCTTTGAAAACTAATCATCTGTTCTAGGATGATTGATTACTAGGTTTTGAACCCTCTATTGTAAGGTTTTGAACCCTCTGTTATAAGGTTTTGAACCCTCTATTGTAAGGATTTAAACCCTCTATTGTAAGGTTTTGAACCCTCTGTTATAAGGTTTTGAACCCTCTATTGTAAGGTTTTGAACCCTCTAGTGTAAGGTTTTGAACCCCTTTGAGTTTTCAAAATCTCGTCAAGGGTTTGGGTTTTAAATAATGTGAACACGTGCAAACTGGAAGGGTGAATGCCTGTATTCTGGGTTTTCTGTCTAGGCAAGCACTTCGTATATATCTCATCAGACGCGAGACCAGTTGTGCTTACCTGGGAATTCTTGGGATGAGTGTTCACTTATAGGCGAGCATGTCTTCGCGATACATTATTTTTGACCTATTTACTTTGATTAATCACCGGGGTCGTTTGTTGCTTTGTAGTAACAAACAAATGACCACTATCCTTGCTTTCATCAGATTTGTTCATCTCATTCTTTTCGTCTAATTCTCTCACTCGTTTCATTTCATGTTTCCCCTTTTAGAATGCCTCCTCGACGCGAAAATCCGGTATCTATTGAAGATCTGGCAGCTGTCATTACACAGCAAATAACTGCTGCAATCCCGAACATCATTGCCCAATGTCACCAAGCTCTCACAAACAATAATGTCCTCCGCAACTTCAAGACGTTCAACTCGGCTAAGCCATCAAAGTTTTCTGGGTCTCAAGGAGCGACTGCACTTCTGCAATGGTTCGAGAGTCTAGAGAGCACCTTCAGACATGTTCAATGTCCAAACGAGCGAAAGGTAGACTTTTCATCTAGTGTCTTTGAGAAACGAGCATTGACGTGGTAGAACGGTGTGGTGAGAGATAGGGGTGCCGAAGTGGCACTGGCTCAAACGTGGGGAGAACTTTGAGCACTGATGATGAAAGAATTATGTCCTCGTCATGAGATCAGGGCCTTGGAAAGGGAATTCGACGATCTTAAGCAAGACAGTGGCGAACATCGAGCATACACTGATCGATATGAGGAGCTGAGCCTGTTGTGTCCTACCATGGTTACGCCTCTGGATAAGGCGATCGAAAAATACATTGATGGTCTCCCTGACTCAGTTCAGGACATTGTTACTGGTAGTAACCCCACTACGGTTAGGCAGGCCATTGAGCTAGCTGCAACCTTGACTGAATCTCAGATCAGGAAACGTAAGCTTTTTCGAAAGGGTGACAAGAAACTGGTCGAGGAATCAAAGACCATGGATGAACAGACTGGATCCCCTAAGAAGTCAAAGAAGCGAAAGGCTTCTCAGAACTTCGCCATGGTTACTCACAATGATGAAGCCGTCCCCAACCAACCTGCTCAACCCCCTGCTAGGAAGCCATACAATGGAACTTCACCCTTGTGCAACCAATGTAACCTTCATCATCATGCTAATGTGAAGTGCCGCGAATGCCAAATTTGTGGACGTAAAGGTCATACAGCAAAAGTTTGCGTAGCAGCAGTTGCACCAAATCAAGCTGACAACAATCCTGCTCAAGCTCGCTTTCCACCAGGTTCTTGCTACAATTGTGGCGAGATGGGTTATTTCCGAAGAAATTGCCCAAAGCTTGCTAATGCTAATCCAGCACAGGGATGAGCATCTGACCGACTAAAAGACAACACCCTTTAGAAATAATAATGTCTTATGTATTATTTTCTTTTGTTGTCAAGGTCCATGAAACAGTTGTTATCATTGTTTATAAATAAATCTTTTATATACATTGCAATGTATTTATGAGGATTGTATGCATAAAGAATATATCCCTTACAATACCGACAATCAAGGAATCGTATTCCTTGAAAAGCAAACTACCACCCAAAATTTTTCTATTTTATGATCTCTTGCGTTTTCCACGAAATTCCCAAGTACCCGTTTCTTCCAAGGAAACGAAGTACAAAGCGCAAGTTACAACACTAGACGAATACCCAAAGTACCACTATAAATCCTTAATAGGGTACCTAAGGGTATTTTCGTAAATCCAAAAATTGTTGTGTCTCATAATTCAGATATTATGTTCTTTGAAAACAAAATCGAATATCTGGGAGATCTTCCTATCTTTTCAGATAGATCCCAGAGGACATTGAAGTCCATCTACTGGTTTCCACATCCATTTTCAATCGATAATAAATTAATAATCAAGTTAAACAACTATGTGATTATGTGCTTATGTGTTCCTTTTTATGTTTTTGGTGTAATCCAAGTTTTGTTATCCAAATCCTCGTAGAATCTTCCATATCTTTGTATAAGGAATTCATAGTAGGATATCCAAAGGTACTATATTAAATCCTCAATGGGCTTTTATGTAATAGTAAAGACCCTTGGATTATATTGTACTATTCCATAATTAGACCCCTTGAGTGGTCTAGTTAAACAGATTGATCCAAAAATCTGGTTAGGAATATCATGTGATGAGATAGCTGAAAGGACTCCTCGGTGGCCTAATTAAAAGGATCATTTGTCGATCTAAAAAAAAGGGACCTTATGGTAGTCTAGTCACACTCATCACAGGTTTGATTTTTCCTCCCTTTCACATTTCAAACAAATTGTGCGGACTGTGCAAGGAATTGCGTAATTATGGATGCATACGTAATTATGAAATTCAGTGCACAGAAACCACAACAAGTTTGGTCGTGTCTCTAGAAATGACTCATTCCGTGCATTTTCATTTCTAAAGAAATTGTGGAAAATAACTCATCCCGTTCATTTTCGTTTCTGAAGAAATGGTGGAAAATGACTCATTCTGTTCATTTTCATTCCTGAAGAAATTGTGGAAAATGACTCATCCCGTTCATTTTCGTTTCTGAAGAAATGGTGGAAAATGACTCATTCTGTTCATTTTCGTTCCTGAAGAAATCGTGGAAAATGACTCATCCCGTTCATTTTCGTTTCTGAAGAAATGGTGGAAAATGACTCATTCTGTTCATTTTCGTTTCTGAAGAAATGGTGGAAAATGACTCATTCTGTTCATTTTCGTTCCTGAAGAAATCGTGGAAAATGACTCATCCCGTTCATTTTCGTTTCTGAAGAAATGGTGGAAAATGACTCATTCTGTTCATTTTCGTTTCTGAAGAAATGGTGGAAAATGACTCATTATGTTCATTTTCGTTTCTGAAGAAATGGTGGAAAACGACTCATTCTGTTCGTTTTCGTTCCTGAAGAAATCGTGGAAAATGACTCACCCCGTTCATTTTCGTTTCTGAAGAAATGGTAGAAAATGGCTCATTCTGTTCATTTTCGTTTCTGAAGAATGTCCATTAAGGAAATGTCAGGATTATACCTTTCATATCTCTGGTGGTTATTGTGACAACCCTCATCAAACCAGGTATCCGTACGACTTAATTAATGATTTATTTACTGCTTAATTACTGTGCTTGTTTGAACTAGCTGATGAACTGCTACTTGATATCTGATACATGTACTTACTTGCATCATACTTTACTTATCGTCACTACATTATTTACATACTGAACCTTAGTGACAAACATGATGCACAAAAAGCACAGTAGCACAATAGCGGATAACCTATTGAACATGCTGATAAAGCCAGCATCAGGCAGACACTGCCTCTAAGGCCTGTAAGAGCCTGAGATAATTGCTACACTAATGGTGAGTGTAGGGATACAAGGGTTGTAGAACTGCGTCTCTAGGAATAAGTCACAATGACTGGATGTGCCTAAAACGTACTCTAAGTACAAAACTCAGCACTTTACATAATAATTCAGCTTTTAGCTAACTAGTAAAGTGCCAAAACATGAGGAAAATATTACTAGACACTTTCCAAAGTGTCAGAAATGAGCAGTGTCACTAAAAAGAGTAATAACGACACCTTAAAGCTTTAGTAACGCTTTAACGGGTTACTATCCAACCGAACAACCGAACTATACCCGAAACATGAAAATATTGTTATTTTCATTATTTATCTTTTTCTGAGCCAGTTAGGGTCCCTGAATACCCTAGCACCCGCATTAATGCATAACACACTACTAACCAAGTTAAGTGCTTAACTAACCTACTTAACTTAACTAATAAACCTAACTATTGGTTAGAGTTGGACTAGTACCCCCCCTCCTAACCGTCCCCAAACATGGGGGAACACACTTGTACAAAACTTGATTATTATAATCTAAAGTGTTTAATATCAACTAGACACAAGACCCATTGGGTAATTAGCCTAAGTTTTGTCTATAAGATCATCATTAAACACATCATTCATTCTCACCACAACTCACCAAACTCTCTCTCTTTTCCCTCTCTTTGGCTCACGGCCGAACACACACATCCACAACCATCCATCCTTCGATTTTGTTCAATCATTTCCGAGTCCCTACAAGTGTCGAGGATCGTATATTAGGAAGCTTGGAGCAAACAGAACGCGAAGGACCTCTTTATCTTGCTTTTATCCACGCCATTTTCGTCAAGATTCTTCCCTAGCCTCGAGCTAGTGGTATGATGCTTAAAACTCGTTCTTGAACTAATCTAAGATGGTTAATAAGATGTATGATGATTAAAACTCGGAATCTTACAAGTTGATGCTTTAAAGTCTACTTAAAACACTAAAAATGGTGGTTAATAGCTCATAAGTTGTGTAAATGATGTAGTATTCGAGATGTATGATTATTTAGGCCCGATCTATGATGTGGTAGCTCGGATCATCGTTTAACCCGGTTTGGTAAGATCATGGATCTTAACATAAGCTTGTTTTGAATGATACAAGGGTTAAAAGGTGAAACTCTACCACACGCGAATCATGAACTTGTGTAAAAGAGTTTTACTTATGAAATTGTGTTTAAAACTAGCAGATCTAAGCATCTGCAAGTGGTATTTTCAAAGAACCACGT
This sequence comes from Helianthus tuberosus, assembly GCA_030545235.1. NCBI lineage: Eukaryota > Viridiplantae > Streptophyta > Magnoliopsida > Asterales > Asteraceae > Helianthus > Helianthus tuberosus. The sequence continues at coordinate 124,216,350 of CM060406.1, forward strand.
ATCAAAGAAATCAGGTATTTTAAAGGATGGATTTTACACTAACACGCATGATTTTTATAAACCACAAGTGTGTAAACACATGTGAAATGAAAAGATCCGACAAAATAACAGTTTTGTAAAAGATGACGGGAAGTTGTAAAGATGGATTTTCTCTAAAAACGAGGTTCTTACAAGAACAAATTACCTTATATAAAGATCAACTAAATTTAAGGGGATTTACACCACAGTTTTGGGAAAACTACAAGTTCATGTAATTTTTGGCAAGTTACACATATGTTGATTAGTTGTTGTGAGAAAAGTTGTTCTGATCAAATAAAGAAAATTGTTGAGTTGATTTGATAAAGAAAATGATACGCTTGAAAGCGTGGCCACCTCCAGTTACAGAGGAAACTCTGGCGAAATTTTTCTAAAAACCTAACACTTAGAACTATTTACACTACAAGTGTTAGAAATATTTTTGACATGTTTTCGAAATATAAATTTCGCCATGACTTTATTTACTAAATATTCGGAGGTGGGATTTTCACAAAATTTAACATGATAAATATATTTTTCACACGCTGTTTATGATTATTTTGTGAAAATACATAGATATTATTTTTAGAGTAAAAATAATATTTACGAACGTTAACGAATCCAAAATAATACGAACGCTTTCACCATAAATATATAAGTTACACCGGTAAGTATATTACCACTCGATTGTTAAAACGTAACTTACGCACTTACGAAAATATTTATGAACGCGTATTTTAACAACGTATTATTGGAGAAAAATTATGTGAAATGAAAATATAATATTTTTGAGAAAAATACTTATATTTTGGAATTGGATATATATACGTATTAAGTGAGACTTAATGATATAATTTGAACGCACATGTATTGAATCCCCCATCCTTGGGAAGGAGATTTACTACAAAGTATATACAGAATGTAAACACGAAATAGTTGTCTAACTATTTCCCAAAGACTTAAACTATAAAGCTAAGGCACGGCCGTCCGTCTAATAGAAATTAGCACCTGTAGGTCGTCGCACAGCTGCGTGAGCAGGAGATACTTGGTAGAGACGCTTCACTGTGAGTTCATGTCCCCCTTTTCTCTAACTGTTTTCAGTTTTCTTAACTGCGGGGGTGAAATACATGTTACTTTGATTACAAGTACTATATACATGGTATGGTTAGCGTAAGGAGGTTTACTACTTAGATCATGTGAGTGGATAGGTAGAAACTGGAGACCATTAATCCTCATTGTAGGACCGAGGGACGTAAGCGGTAGATCTATCTGGGTGTAGCGAGCCCAACTCTAGGCCCAACAGAACGGACCTCTGAGAGGCCCAACAGAACGGACCTTGGAGTGACTTTGTGCCCAACGCGAAATCTGCTAGGTTTGAGTCTTCTTACTTACACTTCACACATACTAATGGCCTTGCAAACCATTGGTGATCTCTTTTTCCTTACACTGCTACATACCAGGGATTTTATACTTACAAGTGTTTTACATACTCACTTACACATGAACTCGCTCAACATTATTGTTGATTTTTCAACTTACATGTATTTCAGGAAATTAAAGATCTGGCACGGTATGTTATGTTTTCCCGCTGCATAAGGGTTCCAAGGTCATCCCAGTTTAGGAAATGTGACTCTTTCCTGGACAAGTCACAAATCTTAAACTGCGTTTATTTCATGTTATTGGTTATGTTGTTAAAGACAATGTTTTATGTTACGATGTTGTAAGTCTCTAAGACAATGGTATGTTACTCTGGTTTTAAAACTTAAATCAATGGATGATCTTGCATGATTTTATTTCATATAGCTTTGTTATGGTTAAGCTATGGTATTAAGAAGTCACACCAAAATTAACCACGCTTCCGCAAAGCCAGGGTGTGACAGCTTGGTATCAGAGCTCTGATCATAGCGAACTAGGATTCCTTCTCGAGTCTAGACTATGATCACTAGGGCTCTCACGAAAACATTTTTCTGCATACCACTTAAGTCCAGATCCAAAACTTTTTACAAACAAATGTTGAGCACATTTTATTATTTATAGGCTCAGTCTAGAAAGGGTTGAGGCTCGGTCTGAGAGGCCGAGGCTCGGTCTGAGAGATCGAGGTAGTTGGCTAGTGAGACTAGGAAGAGTAGGCTCAGTCTAGAAAGGCTGAGGCTCGGTCTGAGAGGCCGAGGCTCGGTCTGAGAGATCGAGGTAGTTGGCTAGTTGGACTAGGAAGAGTAGGCTCAATTTGGAGACTGAGGCTCGGTATTGGAGACCGAGGCTCGATCTGAGAGGTCGAGGTAGTTGATAGAGCAGTCTAGGAGACTGGGAGGCTAGTGGGACTAGGAGAATTATGTGATTATCTGATTGTATGACTGATTATTTGAGCATATTTGTGTTTATGGTACAGACTCATGGATTCAGCCGGTACTGGCAATTCGGACACTACTGGACCCATACCTATCGTATCTGATGACCTCACATCCTCCGAGCACGAGGTGTACACATCTGACTATACCAGTACTGACGAGGATGATTTCCAGCCCTTCGCACTACCCGATGGTGCTGATGAGCCTGCAGATGGCCCTCCCACTGAGTACCTACCCCTAGTAGAGATTCCGGCTCCTATACCCTTAGCCGTTTATCCAGCATATGATTTCCTTCTTGACGCCGAGGCTGACGGCGATGTTGACCTGTTTGAGGAGGAGCCCTTTGAGGATGAGATCCAGGGCGAGGCCCTTCTTCCTGCGGATGATCTTCTGATGATCGCGGACGTTCCCGCTGAGGATTCGCCTGCACCTTCTCCTGTCCCAGACTCCTTCGAGTCTGTGGCATCCGCACCTTCTCACACATTGAGCGCACAGCACTTTGCGCATGATTCTGATCCTGACCAGGCATCCTGTGTTGCACCTATTCCCAGTTTTGCGTTTGACCATGATGACATAGAGGATTCTGATCCTATCTTTCCCCCGGGATACGACCCGGATCGTGATATAGAGTTTATACCTATGGATCAGCCCATGGAGGATCCAGCTGACCCGGTAGATCCTATCGACCCCGAGTTTGACTTCGAGATGGCTTTTGATGATCCCGAGCCTGTCGTCGCTCCTGAGCAGGCAGCCGCTCTAGACCCCATACTTGAGCATGACCCCGTACATGCTGACATCCCTATTGAGCCTGTTATAGCAGACCCACCTGTTGATGATCTCCCCGTGGATGTTCCTTTGATAGAGGGCGATCATGTTGTTGTTGATCTTGTTGTTCCTCTACCTGTTGTCGATATACCTATTGACCATCCTGTTGAGCACATTGCACCTATTCACCCTTTTGTTGCTCCCCCACCTGATCCCATCCCACTAGAGCCCGAGCATGCACTGTTCGCGTCACACATGGATCCACCAGATGAGCATGCACAGCACCGTTGGATACCTGCTGATGAGGATGTTCCACCTTTTCCCCCTCAGATCCCTGATACACGACATGTTGATTTTTCTTTTCAGGTTCCTCAGTTTGTACCTCCAGCGAGGACTGGAGAGGGTTCTTCAGCCCATCCTTTTGGGCATGTACCGATGTCTATCCCCTTCATGCCCCAGATGTCATCTGTTCCACCCTCTGTTGCTCCATTTCATGTGGCACCTTTTGATCCCACCAGTGAGCCGTTCCTTTGGGCACCAGACTCTGCTATGCCACCTACTGACCCCTACCATTCTTTCTACATGGGGTATACTATCGAGGACGTTTTGATGTCTTTTGTCGCCCAGCACGAGTCACACACGCAGCGCATCCAGGAGCTTGAGAGAGCTCAGCTGCCACCATGTCAGTGCCATGGTCAGACACACTCTCCTCTGCAGCCATTTCGACCTGTTCCTCCAGGTTATGCTGCCCGTCTCTTTACACTAGAGCAGCAGGTTGCTTCTATCATTCGTACCCAGCGAGCCATGGAGGAGGACTGGCTCCAGTTATGTCGTTTGCTTTACACCCACTTTCCCCCTCCTCCACCGCCATCTGTATAGAGCTCATCAGTGTTGTTTGGGTAGACGTTGGTGAGAAGACGGCGAATGCTTTTGACTGCACAGCATTTTTGGAGACTACTTTATGATCCTGACTTCTGTTGACATGTATTTGACGTATTTGACATTGACATGATATAGTTTTTGGACAGGGGTGATGTAGCCCCTAGTTGATTGATGATTGTATAACACAGGGATGTACTGATACACTTACTATGTGGTCTCGATATATGGCAATCGCAGTATTCTCACCATATTTGAATCGCTTGATTGCTTATTTATATTTTTATGACATGGGATGTTGTGTGATTGATATTTGTGATGTATTGATAACATGAGATGTTATGTGCTATTACTATTACTATATACGTACGTTTCACTTTGGCCTGACCAACGTAAACCATCTTTTAGAAGATGCCACCGAGACGTGAGACACGCATGCCTACCAATGAGGTAGAACTCCAGCAAATTATCACTGCTGCCATCGCACAATACGCCGCTTCACAAGGAGGACCCAGCGGAAGCAGCACGAATAACAATGGCAACAATAATCCACCTCATGGGTGCACCTACAAGCAGTTCTTAGACTGCAAGCCCGTAAACTTTGATGGCACAGGAGGTGCTGTCGCCTTTGTTCGTTGGGCTGAGAAAACCGAATCTGTTCTTCGCATGAGCAAATGCGCACTGGATCAGCAAGTCACCTATATCTCAGGGCTATTCTTGGATGGAGCCCTCTCTTGGTGGAATCTGCAAGTTCAGACACTAGGCGAAGCTGCTGCCTACGCGCTGACCTGGACCGAACTGAAGGAACTCATGCGCAAAAAGTATTGTTCCCGCGCAGAAATCCAGCGATTGGAGACCGAGTTCTGGCACTTGAAAATGGACGGTCCAAAGATAGCAGAATACGATCAAAGGTTCCATGACTTATCGCATGTGGTACCCTACATGGTCACTCCTGAGTTCAAGAGAATTGAACGCTTCATTTGGGGATTAGCTCCTCAAATCATAAGCATGGTAACCTCATCCAAGCCTGCAACTATTACTTAGGCGATTGATTTAAGCGTAGCTCTCACTGAGGAGGCTATTCGTTTGAACAAGTTTGATGAGATCAAGACGAAGAAGGCAGAGACTCACGTCGAGTCATCAGGAGGTAACAAACGGAAGTTCTCGAACTTTAAGCAGGGCACCAGTGTGGTGGTCAAGAAAGGAGGACCAGACACGCCAGCTCAGGTTACAACTGGTAGGGGAAAGAAAGGAAAAGGGTATATGGGCACCCAGCCCAAATGCAACACCTGCCAGCGCCACCATTCTGGTCATTGCGGGCCAAAAGTATGCGAAGCATGTGGGAAACGTGGCCACTCGAAGGACACTTGTTGGGCCACTGCTGGTCAGGGAGGCCAGGGAGGATTCGGAAACAGAAATTACAACCGGGGTGGGAATGGAAATCGCCCACAAGGAAACTATGGAGGTAACGAGAATCGAGGCAACAATGCTAACCAAGCGGGCGCCGTGAATCGTAATCAGAGGAATGATCAAGCTGGTGGAAACGGGCAAAGACTTGGATGCTTTAACTGCGGTGATATCGGGCATTTTAAGAAGAACTGCCCAGAGTTAAACCAAGCCCGTGGAAGAGTGTTCCAAATCGAAGCAAGGGAAGCGCGCCAGGACCCCAATGTCGTTACTGGTACGTTCCCTGTAAATCAACGCTATGCATCCGTTTTATTTGATACTGGTGCCGATTATAGCTTCATGTCGTTAGAATTTAAGAATATGCTTGGTTTAGCCGCTAATAAGTTAGATATTCCGTACTCAATCGAATTGGCCAATGGGAAATTAGTAGAAGCCAATGAAGTTATCAGAGGTTGTGTGATTGAATTGGGAGAGCGTGAGTTCGCTCTAGATCTACTACCAGTCCAGTTGGGAAGCTTCGACGTGGTGGTAGGGATGGATTGGTTATCAAGCAACAAAGCTGAGATAGTTTGTCACGAAAAGGTTGTTCGTATCCCAACCGATGATGGTGAGACCATTGTTGTTCATGGAGAGAAGCGTGAGACGCCGTTGAGGATTATCAGCTGCTTGAAAGTAAGGAAGTGTTTGCAGAAAGGATGTGTTGCTTTTCTGGCACACATTGTGGATAAAAAGGCTGCTGAGCCAAAGATCGAAGACATCCCTGTCGTGAGGGAGTATCCAGAAGTCTTCCCAGAAGACTTGCCTGGACTGCCACCTCAGAGGCAAGTAGAGTTTCGCATCGACTTAGTTCCAGGCGCCGCGCCTGTGGCTAAGGCACCGTACAGACTTGCTCCGTCTGAGATGCAGGAACTGTCGACACAACTTCAAGAGTTGTTAGACAAGGGTTTTATCCGACCAAGCTTCTCGCCTTGGGGAGCTCCGGTCCTGTTTGTCAAAAAGAAGGACGGTAGTTTTCGTATGTGAATCGACTACCGGGAGCTGAACAAGCTGACGATCAAGAATAGATATCCTTTGCCAAGAATTGATGATCTGTTTGATCAACTGCAAGGCTCAAGCTTTTATTCAAAGATCGATCTTCGATCTGGATACCATCAGTTAAAGATACAAGAGGAAAGCATTCCGAAGACAGCCTTCAGAACTCGTTATGGACACTACGAGTTCCTTGTTATGCCGTTTGGTTTGACAAACGCACCTGCAGTCTTTATGGATTTGATGAATAGAGTTTGCAAGCCGTACTTGGATAAGTTCGTGATTGTATTCATCGATGACATTTTAATTTATTCAAAGACGAAGGCTGAACACGAGCAGCATCTTAGAGCCATTCTAGAGCTGCTGAAGAAGGAACAGCTGTATGCCAAATTCTCTAAGTGCGAGTTTTGGCTACGTGAGGTGCAATTCCTTGGGCACGTGGTAAATGGAGATGGAATCCACGTGGATCCAACCAAGATCGAGGCGATCAAGGATTGGGAAACGCCAAAGACGCCAACCGAGATTCGGCAATTCTTGGGTTTGGCTGGCTATTATCGAAGATTCATTGAGAATTTTTCGAAGATCGCTCAACCATTGACGCTCCTCACGCAGAAGGATAAGAAGTTTGATTGGGGAATCAAACAGGATGAAGCGTTTCAGATATTGAAGGATAAGCTTTGTAACGCGCCAATCTTAGCTCTACCAGAGGGTACTGATGATTTTGTGGTATACTGCGACGCATCGCGTCAAGGATTGGGTTGTGTGTTGATGCAACGTCAAAACGTTATTGCTTACGCATCGCGACAACTGAAAGTGCATGAAAAGAACTATACCACACACGATTTGGAGCTCGGCGCAGTGGTTTTTGCTTTAAAGATCTGGAGACACTACCTTTATGGTACGAAGTGTACAATCTTTACAGATCACAAGAGCCTACAGCATATATTCAACCAGAAGGAGTTGAATATGAGGCAAAGACGATGGGTTGAATTGCTGAACGACTACGACTGCGAGATAAAGTATCATCCAGGGAAGGCGAACGTGGTCGCCGATGCCCTAAGTCGTAAAGAGAGAATCAAGCCCATAAGGGTTAGAGCTTTAGAAATGATTATACGAACCGATCTTTCCTTGCGCATTCGTGCCGCGCAGAAAGAAGCTCTCAAGGAAGGAAACCTTAAAGAAGAATATCTCCGTGGGATGGAGAAGCTTTTGGTACCAAACGAAGGAGGAACATTATGTTTTGAGAAAAGGGTTTGGGTTCCTCTGTTTGGTGATTTAAGGAAAGTTATTTTCGATGAAGCTCACAAGTCGCGGTACTCTATCCATCCAGGAGCGGATAAGATGTACCAGGATCTCAAAGATTACTATTGGTGGCCTAGGATGAAAGGCGATGTTGCTGTTTACGTGAGCAAATGTTTAACGTGCGCTAAGGTTAAAGCGGAATACCAGAAGCCTTCAGGACTTCTGCAACAACCTGAGATTCCCAAGTGGAAATGGGAACAAATCTCAATGGATTTTTTTACAAAATTGCCAAGAACGCCAAGAGGCCATGACACTATCTGGGTGATAGTGGATCGATTAACGAAGTCGGCACACTTCTTACCTATCAGAGAGAAGGATAATACGAGCAAATTGGCTGAAATTTACATGAGAGAGATCGTCGCGCGCCATGGAGTGCCTCTCTCAATCATTTCTGATAGAGACGGAAGGTTTGTGTCAAGGATATGGAAATTCTTCCAAGAAGCCTTTGGCTCACAATTGAATCTGAGCACTGCGTTTCATCCGCAAACTGACGGTCAGAGCGAGCGAACGATACAGACTTTGGAAGACATGCTGAGAGCATGTGTTATGGATTTGGGCGGTAACTGGGACAAGCATTTGCCTTTGGTCAAATTTTCATACAACAACAGCTACCACACCAGTATTGGTGTCGCGCCATTCGAAGCCCTTTACGGACGCAAGTGTCGATCACCCTTATGTTGGGCTGACGCAGGTGATAGGCAGCTTGCTGGTCCCGAAATCGTCCAAGAGACGACAGACAAGATCGCGCAGATTCTTAAACGCATCGAAGCAGCTCGCCACAGACAGAAGGCCTATGCGGATCCAAACCGGAAACATGTGGATTTCCAAGTTGGAGAAATGGTGTTATTGAAAGTCTCACCCTGGAAGGGTGTGGCACGCTTCAGGAAGCGTGGGAAGTTAAATCCGCGCTACATTGGTCCTTTCAGAATTCTGGAAAGAATAGGACTAGTAGCATACAAGTTGGACCTACCTGCTGAACTCCATTCTGTTCACGATACATTTCATGTATCCAACCTGAAGAAGAGTCCAACTCAAGATGACATTGCCATTCCCATCGACGAGATTCATGTTGACGACACGCTCCACTTCGTCGAAGAACCGGTCGAGGTTACGGATTGGAAAGTAAACAAGACCCGCCGGAGCAGTGTCAAGCTCGTCAAAGTTCGTTGGAATGCCAGACACGGTCCTGAGTACACCTGGGAGCGTGAGGACCGGATGAAAGAGAAATACCCCCACCTTTTTCCTAAGAACCCTGCATCTACAAGCAGAACTTAAAATTTCGGGACGAAATTTATTTAACGGGCGGAGAATGTGACAACCCTCATCAAACCAGGTATCCGTACGACTTAATTAATGATTTATTTACTGCTTAATTACTGTGCTTGTTTGAACTAGCTGATGAACTGCTACTTGATATCTGATACATGTACTTACTTGCATCATACTTTACTTATCGTCACTACATTATTTACATACTGAACCTTAGTGACAAACATGATGCACAAAAAGCATAGTAGCACAATAGCGGATAACCTATTGAACATGCTGATAAAGCCAGCATCAGGCAGACACTGCCTCTAAGGCCTGTAAGAGCCTGAGATAATTGCTACACTAATGGTGAGTGTAGGGATACAAGGGTTGTAGAACTGCGTCTCTAGGAATAAGTCACAATGACTGGATGTGCCTAAAACATACTCTAAGTACAAAACTCAGCACTTTACATAATAATTCAGCTTTTAGCTAACTAGTAAAGTGCCAAAACATGAGGAAAATATTACTAGACACTTTCCAAAGTGTCAGAAATGAGTAGTGTCACTAAAAAGAGTAATAACGACACCTTAAAGCTTTAGTAACGCTTTAACGGATTACTATCCAACCGAACAACCGAACTATACCCGAAACATGAAAATATTGTTATTTTCATTATTTATCTTTTTCTGAGCCAGTTAGGGTCCCTGAATACCCTAGCACCCGCATTAATGCATAACACACTACTAACCAAGTTAAGTGCTTAACTAACCTACTTAACTTAACTAATAAACCTAACTATTGGTTAGAGTTGGACTAGTACCCCCCCCCCCTCCTAACTGTCCCCAACCATGGGGGAACACACTTGTACAAAACTTGATTATTATAATCTAAAGTGTTTAATATCAACTACACACAAGACCCATTGGGTAATTAGCCTAAGTTTTGTCTATAAGATCATCATTAAACACATCATTCATTCTCACCACAACTCACCAAACTCTCTCTCTTTTCCCTCTCTTTGGCTCACGGACGAACACACACATCCACAACCATCCATCCTTCGATTTTGTTCAATCATTTCCGAGTCCCTACAAGTGTCGAGGATCGTATATTAGGAAGCTTGGAGCAAACGGAACGCGAAGGACCTCTTTATCTTGCTTTTATCCATGCCATTTTCGTCAAGATTCTTCCCTAGCCTCGAGCTAGTGGTATGATGCTTAAAACTCGTTCTTGAACTAATCTAAGATGGTTAATAAGATGTATGATGATTAAAACTCGGAATCTTACAAGTTGATGCTTTAAAGTCTACTTAAAACACTAAAAATGGTGGTTAATAGCTCATAAGTTGTGTAAATGATGTAGTATTCGAGATGTATGATTATTTAGGCCCGATCTATGATGTGGTAGCTCGGATCATCGTTTAACCCGGTTTGGTAAGATCATGGATCTTAACATAAGCTTGTTTTGAATGATACAAGGGTTAAAAGGTGAAACTCTACCACACGCGAATCATGAACTTGTGTAAAAGAGTTTTACTTATGAAATTGTGTTTAAAACTAGCAGATCTACGCATCTGCAAGTGGTATTTTCCAAGAACCACGTATCAAAGAAATCAGGTATTTTAAAGGATGGATTTTACACTAACACGCATGATTTTTATAAACCACAAGTGTGTAAACACATGTGAAATGAAAAGATCCGACAAAATAACAGTTTTGTAAAAGATGACGGGAAGTTGTAAAGATGGATTTTCTCTAAAAACGAGGTTCTTACAAGAACAAATTACCTTATATAAAGATCTACTAAATTTAAGGGGATTTACACCACAGTTTTGGGAAAACTACAAGTTCATGTAATTTTTGGCAAGTTACACATATGTTGATTAGTTGTTGTGAGAAAAGTTGTTCTGATCAAATAAAGAAAATTGTTGAGTTGATTTGATAAAGAAAATGATACGCTTGAAAGCGTGGCCACCTCCAGTTACAGAGGAAACTCTGGCGAAATTTTTCTAAAAACCTAACACTTAGAACTATTTACACTACAAGTGTTAGAAATATTTTTGACATGTTTTCGAAATATAAATTTCGCCATGACTTTATTTACTAAATATTCGGAGGTGGGATTTTCACAAAATTTAACGTGATAAATATATTTTTCACACGCTGTTTATGATTATTTTGTGAAAATACATAGATATTATTTTTAGAGTAAAAATAATATTTACGAATGTTAACGAATCCAAAATAATACGAACGCTTTCACCATAAATATATAAGTTACACCGGTAAGTATATTACCACTCGATTGTTAAAACGTAACTTACGCACTTACGAAAATATTTATGAACGCGTATTTTAACAACGTATTATTGGAGAAAAATTATGTGAAATGAAAATATAATATTTTTGAGAAAAATACTTATATTTTGGAATTGGATATATATACGTATTAAGTGAGACTTAATGATATAATTTGAACACACATGTATTGAATCCCCCATCCTTGGGAAGGAGATTTACTACAAAGTATATACAGAATGTAAACACGAAATAGTTTTCTAACTATTTCCCAAAGACTTAAACTATAAAGCTAAGGCACGGCCGTCCGTCTAATAGAAATTAGCACCTGTAGGTCGTCGCACAGCTGCGTGAGCAGGAGATACTTGGTAGAGACGCTTCACTGTGAGTTCATGTCCTCCTTTTCTCTAACTGTTTTCAGTTTTCTTAACTGCGGGGGTGAAATACATGTTACTTTGATTACAAGTACTATATACATGGTATGGTTAGCGTAAGGAGGTTTACTACTTAGATCATGTGAGTGGATAGGTAGAAACTTGAGACCATTAATCCTCATTGTAGGACCGAGGGACGTAAGCGGTAGATCTATCTGGGTGTAGCGAGCCCAACTCTAGGCCCAACAGAACGGACCTCTGAGAGGCCCAACAGAACGGACCTTGGAGTGACTTTGTGCCCAACGCGAAATCTGCTAGGTTTGAGTCTTCCTACTTACACTTCACACATACTAATGGCCTTGCAAACCATTGGTGATCTCTTTTTCCTTACACTGCTACATACCAGGGATTTTATACTTACAAGTGTTTTACATACTCACTTACACATGAACTCGCTCAACATTATTGTTGATTTTTCAACTTACATGTATTTCAGGAAATTAAAGATCTGGCACGATATGTTATGTTTTCCCGCTGCATAAGGGTTCCAAGGTCATCCCAGTTTAGGAAATGTGACTCTTTCCTGGACAAGTCACAAATCTTAAACTGCGTTTATTTCATATTAATGGTTATGTTGTTAAAGACAATGTTTTATGTTACGATGTTGTAAGTCTCTAAGACAATGGTATGTTACTCTGGTTTTAAAACTTAAATCAATGGATGATCTTGCATGATTTTATTTCATATAGCTTTGTTATGGTTAAGCTATGGTATTAAGAAGTCACACCAAAATTAACCACGCTTCCGCAAAGCCAGGGTGTGACAGTTATTTGGCACAAAGTCACAGATAGACTCCTACGAATAAATTTCGGGACGAAATTTCCTAAAGTAGGGGAGACTGTGACACCTGTGTCACTTCAACCATCAAACAAATACCAAACCAATGAAATATTGTATTTCATACTTGGGATTTGTAAAAATATGTGTATCGTTTGCACATATCAACTCTTGTTCGATTTCAAGCTCTAAATCGCTTTCTGGAAGGTTATACGCGCACTGATGCGTAAATATAACCATTTTAATGCAACAAACACTCTGCAATAGTGAAATAGGCTTAACATACCTTAAATAACCTTTACATAACTTAGAAATAAGTTTTGAAGGCTTTGGTATGGCAAAATCAAGTTAAATCGCTTACAGGGACTAAATTTGACAAACTATGAAAGTATGCCAATTTGAAACGTAACAGACATTCCGGAACATGACCATAAGTTAAACATACCATAAATATCCTCTACATAGCTTAGAAATAGGATTTGAGGGGTTCGGTGTGCTAAAATAAACTTTTGGGTCATTCAGGGACTAAAAGTGTCAAAAAGTGCACAAGTTTGCATTTTCGCGCATAACTTACGTTCTGAATACATCCGGACATCCAAAAATTTACGTAAGCACTAAAACATTTTATTTTAGTGTTTGGCATAAGAAAAATCCATTCGTCGCGTCATTTGGATCGTTTTTCGGGCTTATGCGCATTCCGTCGTAATTAAGCGAACATCGCGATCGTACGGCCAAACGAACCGACATCCGAGATATTTTTGAGCATTTTTTGAGTTCCCAATACTTTAACATCATTTTAGAGCCTTGAAATGAGGTTAACGAGGCTTAAACGTGTCAAAAACACCTCAAAATGCATGTTTCTCAAGTTCAGGGACCAAAACTGCAATTCTGTAATAGATGGCCAGGCGGCCCGCGTAAACCTTATGTGTATCCTTACGCGGCCCGCGTCATTTTCTCAGACAGCAGAATGTGCAGAAACATCGAATCTGGTCCGTTTCACTTGTTGCAAATGGTTTTGGGAAATCTATGGGCTGGTTTTGAGTGCATATGGTATTACAATACCATGGGTGCAAGTGTATGGCCAAGATTGAAGCATATTTTCCAAGAAACGATCCTAACGGTTCGGGAAATCCTATAAATACCCAACCCACCCCATTGCAAAACCCACTAGAATCTTGATTTGAGAAGCTCTAAGTTGAAACCTTTGTTTCATACCTGAGCTACTTGGATCGAGGTTAGCATTCGGGGACCCTTCGTAAGTATTCCTTCGTTCTTTTATTGCTTTTCGAGTCTGAAAGTCAAACTTTGTTTGACTTTCTGCGTTGACCAGTTTATGGTCAATGCGAAGTTCATTTGAACTTCGCAACGTGATTGTAATCACGATGGTCATAGTCCCTTTGGACTATGCCTACTGATTACCACGTTGTCTAGGGTCGTAGGGTAAGCGATCTGATAAATCGCTTATACCTTCGAACCCGACCCATTTGGTCGATCATTAGGATCCGACCAACTACATTAGGTGACCATAGTAGGTAGGGAATAACCTTCCGAGGTTATACCCTATGGTCACATCGTTTGATTAGTTGTATGATAGGTAGTTTATACGCCTTAGGTGAATTACCAGAATACCCTTTTCATGCATAATTGGTAATTAAGCATATGTAACCTAAACTTTTGTCACATAACTGATTATGTAACATGTTTAGGCATATAACACTTGTCATAGGAGTAGTTAGACGTTCCGAACGCGTTTCACACGAACGACGCGTTAAAGTAGCATAAGCTACCTAAACGGGTCGTAATGGGTCGTAAGCACATATGTTAGGTTTCATTTAGTAGGTAGGCTTTGTTAAACCATATTACACGAGTCTCCACACTCGTTTGGTTTACGAACCCTCATTCTATCCGATCCTCCGATATAGGTCCGGTTATTAACATAGTTACCTATATTAGGTGCCGTTTGATATCCGTGATCTGTAGCATTGTTTGGTTGTCACTCAAGGACTACTGAGCATTCTCAAGTGAGTACATAGACCCCTCTTTTACTATTTTCCAACCATTTTGGGGTGAAACACATGTGCCTACTTGTTACTTTCGTGCTTTCCTGCTTTCACATCATATACTTGCTATGTTCATTAGTACACTTATAGTACATGATTTCATTGTGTTCATGCTATGTATGTCCATTGTGTGCATACTTAGTACATTGTTTTACATTACATTTTATGCTACGTATGTCCATTGTGTGCATACTTAGTACATTGTTTTACATTACATTTTGTTGCATATGCTCATCCAGCATATGGACACATTATATTACATTATGTGAACCATTTATATCTATTGAACCATGTGAACCATTTGACAATAAACATTTGACTATACCTAAGCATTTCTACAATTGTTAAACATTACATCTTGATGGTTTGGTTTGAGTAAGTGATTTAAGTAACGGGGTGTGTGTAATATTATACAAGCATGGTGGATACGCCGCTGGTACTTCCTATATAAGTGTTTGTATGGTATCACATATTGTAGCGTTGTTTGAATCATTTCAGTTTGAGACATATAACATTTTATACAAATAACATACTTTTCACAACACATTGATTTACAAACAACTTATCTTATACAAACTCATTTTACATGGTTATTCATTTAACCATACATTATTCTCTTATTTATACATATCATCTGATCTTATCGTTTTTCAAATGATTTACAAGACAAAGAAAATTATAAGGTTCGTGACTAAACATTTTCTCAAACATAAGTCATGAATTCTGTTTTCACAAAACCTATGTATCTCACAGGCATTTTTATGCTGACGTACCTATTTTCACATGTGTTTTTCAGGAGATGATGCATAGGACTTATCAAGACATACTTAGGCGGACCTGTGCCTTAGTGACTTAAAACGAGACAAGAACTAGTTAATTTATGTTATGTACTCTTTATTTCTTGTTTAAAGACAATGTAACTCGCTTGTTTGATGAATAAAACGAAACTTTAATTTCCATGGATTTGAAACAATTAATTCTGTTACAACACTCCCCGACGTTTCCGCCACGTTTTATATGTTCTACGTGGTCGGGGTGTGACATTTTTGACTCATTTCGTTTTGTAATTTTTATACCTTGTGTGTTTTGTCAAGTATGGGTATAGTTATACTTGTGTATTTTTATACCTTGTGTGTTTTGTCAAGTATTGATGGCGTATTCTGGTGCGTATTGGTACGTATGAAAATACGTATTTTACACTTAATTTTGTATTTAATTTTCCGGAATATATTTTGTATTTAACAAACAACGCGATTGTACGACCAAACGAACCGACATCCAAGATGTTTTTGAGCATGTTTTGAGTTCCCAATACTTTAACTTCATTTTAGAGCCTTGAAATGGGGTTAACGGGGGTTAAACGCATCGAAAAACAAGTTTGGAGCGTGCAGGGACTGTTTCTGCCAAAAATGAAAATTCTGATCTGAGGGTGTGGCGGGGCGCGACAGCCTAAGGCTATTTCCGAGGCAGGTAGCCAAAACCCTATCTGGCAGAAACATTGAATCTGGTCATTTAGCTCATTTTTGATGGTTTTAATCTCTAGTTTTTCATGTTATGGGCTGGTTTATGTGGAGAACAAGTCCCCCAATCAGTCATTAACATTTGTGTGGCCAAGATCATTCCCTCTTCTCCAAGAAATGATCCTAACGGTTTGCAAAAAACTATATAAGGCCATGCCATTCATTGTTTCATTTGCTCATTTCTTCTCATTCTTCTCTACCATCTGATTTGGAGCTTCTTTCAAGCTTGGAGTTCTTATTCTCTGGTTTTCTTATTATATTTTTTTCTAGCTTTGGACTATTGTAAGTCTTCTTTCATGCTTATTCTTTATGTTTAAGCAGAAAGTCAAACAGTTTGGCCAACAGTTTGACTTTCGGTTTTAACCATCAATTGGTCAAGTCAAAGTTCAATTGAACTTTGCAACGTGATTGTAATCACTATGGTTATTGTAACATCGGTGCTTGTAATCATTGTGAATAGTTCAGTTATCAATAAAAAAATGTTATTTGATCCCAATGTTTGTTTGGTTGTGTTTTACATTTTTCATGTTTTGACTATTATTCAATTTCAAACTCTACATCGCTTTCTGGAGAGTTATACGCAAACTGATGCGTAAACATAATCAATTTAATGCGACAAATACTCCGGAACATCAACATATACTTAACATACCTTAAATAACCTTTACATAACTTAGAAATAAGTTTTGAAGGCTTTGGTATGGCAAAAACAAGTTAATTCGCCTACAGGGACTAAACTTGACAAATTGCGAAAGTATGCCAATTTGAACTGTAATGAACATTCCGGAACATGACCATAAGTTAAACACACCTTAAATATCCTTTATATAGCTTAGAAATAGGCTTTGAGGGGTTCGGTGTGCTAAAATAAACTTTTGGGTCATTCAGGGACTAAAAGTGTCAAAAAGTGCACAAGTTTGCATTTTCACGCATAACTTACGTTCTGAATACATCCGGACATCCAAAAATTTATGTAAGCACTATAATATTTTATTTCAGTGTTTGGCTTGAGAAAAATCGATTCGTCGCGTCATTTGGATCGTTTTTCGCGCTTATGCGCATTCCGTCGTAATTAACCGAACATCGCGATCGTACGGCCAAACGAACCGACATCCGAGATATTTTTGAGCATGTTTTGAGTTCCCTATAGTTTAACTTCATTTTAGAGCCTTGAAATGAGGTTAATGGGGTTCAAACGCCTCGAAAATAGCTTAAACGGGCTGCAGGGACCATTTCTGCCATTTTTGAAACTTTGCTGATACTGGTGGGCAGTGGCGTAGCGCGAGCACCTCATGCCTTGGCAGTGGCGCTACGCAACTACCTAACCTGGACAGAAACATTGTATTTGGTCCATTTTCACTTTCGCACATGGTTTTGGCAATACCGTGGGCTCAAATGGTTTTGTAATACGATATTCTTGAGGTGTATGGTTGAGATCAAAGCACGGTTTCCTAGAAACGATCCTAACGGCTAACCGAACACTATAAATACCCCATTCCATCCATTTCTAAACCCACTAGAATTTTGATTTGAGAAACTCTAAGTTGAAACCACTGTTTCAAACCTGAGATTCTTGGATCGAGATTAGCATTCGGGGACCCTTCGTAAGTGTTCTTTCGTTCTTTTATTGCTTTTCGAGTCTTTTCAAGTCTGAAAGTCAAACTTTGTTTGACTTTCTGCGTTGACCAGTTTATGGTCAATGCGAAGTTCATTTGAACTTCGCAACGTGATTGTAATCACGATGGTTATAATCCCTTGGGACTATGCCTACTGATTACCACATTGTCTAGGGTCGTAGGGTAAGCGATCTAATAAATCGCTTATACCTTCGAACCCGACCCATTTGGTCGATCATTAGGATCCGACCAAATACATTAGGTGACCATAGTAGGTAGGGAATAACCTTCCGAGGTTATACCCTATGGTCACATCGTTTGAGTAGTTGTATAATAGGTAGTTTATATGCCTTAGGTAAATTACCAGAATACCCTTTTCATGTATAATTGATAATTAAGCATATGTAACCTAAACTTTTGTCACATAACTGATTATATAACATGTTTAGGCATATAACACTTCTCATAGGACTAGTTAGGCGGTCCGAACGCGTTTCACGCGAACGACGCGTTAAAGTAGCATAAGCTACCTAAACGGGTCGTAATGGGTCGTAAGCACTTATGTTAGGTTTCATTTAGTATGTAGGCTTTGTTGAACCATATTACACGAGTCTCCATACTCGTTTGGTTTACAAACCCTCATGCTACCCGATCTTCCGATTTAGGTCCGGTTTATTAACATAGTTACCTATATTAGGTGCCGTTTGATTCCGAGATCTCTATCATTATTTGATTGTCACTCCAGGACTACTGAGTAATCTCAAGTGAGTACATAGACCCCTCTTTTACTGTTTTCCAAACATTTTGGGGTGGAACACATGTGCCTACTTGTTACTTTCATGCTTTCCTGTTTTCATATCATATACTCGCTATGTTTATTAGTACATTCATAGTACATGATTTCATTACATTTTATGCTATGTGTGCCCATTGTGTGCATTACTTAGTACATCGTTTTACATTACATTTCATGCTATGTGTGCCCATTATGTGCATTACTTAGTACATCGTTTTACATTACATTTCATGCTATGTGTGCCCATTGTGTGCATTACTTAGTACATCGTTTTACATTACATTTCACGCTATGTATGTTCATTTGATTACATACTTAGTGCATCGTTTTCACATGCTTACATTTTGGGTATGACATTTGGTTTGTTTACAATGGAACAATACATTCATTAACATTAGCTACGCCGTTCGTTAGTAGGTAGTGGTACCATAGGAATTGACAACTCCCGTTCCTGAAATCCTGGGTTTTTTTGGATTGGAAGGAATGACCGAATTCGATATACATAACTTAGATAAACCTTTAATTTGTTTAAGGGTTTATCGCCACAGTCTCAAGGCTTGGATGTATGCATTATAACAATACCGCATAAATGTTTTGTTGGTGCACACATCTGTCGTCTTCGTCTTGTATCGAGTCTCGGTTCGGTGCGGATCTTATCAAGCATGATGTCATCATCTAGGATGATGACATCACACTAGTGACATCACATCACAAAAGGACAAAATGCATGAAGATTCATGAATTCAGAATGATAGATTTCGCTTCAAGACAAAAAGTTACATGGGTTTTCGCTTGAAGACATTTATTAAAGGTTCGCTTGAAGGTTTCGCTTGAAGTACTTCCAAGCGAAATCATAGAGGCTATAAATAGGCTTATTGTCATTTCATTTGTAACAGTTAGAACAGTTTTTTGGCCAAGTGTAACGAAGTGCTGCCGGTTTCTCTTCTGATTGTAAAGGTTGTAATATCAATATAAAAGAGGGTTAAAGTGTATATCAAGCTGTTTACACGTCCGTTTCTTAGTTTCCGCCTCTGAAACGGACTAGAACTCTTCTGAACGACTCGTTTAGGTCGCAATCCGATCCTACAATTGGTATCAGAGCTCAGGAGGAAGAGTTCTTACTGTTTAGCTCGTTTTCGCTGGAAAATTCTGACTTCTACATCTTCTTTTAAAAATTAATCAAGTTTTCATGGTTAAAATGGACTGATTTTCGTATATAGTGTGCGAAATATTGAATTAACAAATCCTTGAAAGATTCAGACCTAAAATCGGCCTAGAACTTGATCAATTTTGCAAAAATCAGATCGACTTGATGATGTCAGCATGATTCAAGCGAAATTGAGAGGTTGATTTTGCTTGAAATCTAGGTTTCGCTTGAGAAATTGTTTAGTTTCTGTTTGATTTCGCTTCAGTGAAAGATTTCGCTTGAAATTGTGCTGAGTTCAAGCGAAATTGTGTGTTTGTAGATTTCGCTTCAAAGAATTCCAGATAGAGTTCAGTTCAGTTGTTAGTTTCCGACACAGAAGTGCTGTTGAGGTGTCTCCAAGTCTGTAATCTTTCAGAGATCAATACAAGAGACAGTAAATAGTATTTCTGGTGTGTTACAAGCTAAACAAAGACAGAATCAATGAATTCCGCCTCTGATTCTGTCTGAGCACTCTTCTGATAGACTCGTTAGGTCGTTTCACGATCCTACATGTGGTATCAGAGCACAGGAAGAAGAGTTTAGCTTGATATCATCTATTTTCTGATTTCTACACCTTCTTTTTCAATCTGGACGAGAATTAACGGTCAAATTGGTCTGAGTTTTTCACCGATTGTATAAAACAGTAGTCTAACAAAGCCTTGAAAGTTTAAGACCGAAATTCAAAGTAAAAATGACAAAAACTGGACAAAAACTTGATTTCGCTTGAAAGAGTTCGTAACATTCAGCAGAGTTTCGCTTGAAAACATAGTGTGTTTGAAGCGAAATAGTAAATTTCGCTTGAAATAGAACCTGATATCAGATTTCGCTTCAACAAACAGTTGTTTTCGCTTCAAGACTTAACATCTGTTTTCGCTTCAAGAAAGAATAGTTGATTTCGCTTCAGAACTGTATTACTCGGGATTTCGCTTGAAAGTACTTGCAAGGTATTTGCCGAAGACATGGAAGAGGATTTCTACAACGCGTTTGCCACACCAGTCGCTCCGGTTACTGCTGCTGAAAATTTATATAGTGAAAATGAAACGGGAACGCATCAAAAACCACCAAAGCTTATGTACATTGAAGAATTTAAAGAATGGCAGAATCGATTTGAGAACTGGGTACAAGCTTACAAGTTTGATGCATGGTGTTCATTGTTGAAAGACTATGAGAAACCAAAGAATGACCGTGGGATGGAAAAAGCATTTGAGGACTACTCAGAGATTGACAAATTAAAATTCACAAGTGAGAAAATGATGATCAGTATTCTTCAGCAAGCAATAAAAGAAGATATATTTGTTTTGCTCCAACATAATGGTACAGCTAAATCAATCTGGGAAGCATTGATTTAGAAATTCCAAGGAAGCGCAGATATGATCAAGAACAGAAAGGCTTTACTGAAAAAATCATTTGATATGTTTTCAGCCTTCGATCATGAAACTACAAAGCATACCATTGATAGATATTGTCATCTAGTCTTGGAAATGAAAAGATTTAACATTGATAAAGAGGATGATGAGTGGGTTGATAAACTTGCTGAAGCATTACCACAACAGAAATGGGGAACTTATTTGTTGATTATCAAACACATGAGAAAATCTGAGAATATGAGTCTAGCAAAGTTTATTCAAAAGATTGAAGAGCATGAGTTGGATATTCAGAAAACGGCCATAATGACGAATCCAATTGCCAAACAAGACGTCAGTTTGTACTATCGAGGGAACAAGTTTGAGGCTACCCCCAGCCCTAGCCCAAAGATTCAAATTGGTTTCAGTGCTGACAGTTCATCTGGAACAAAGAGTAATGTTACTCAAAGTGGTGGATCTTCTTGATTCTCAAGTTTTGATCCAAATAGCACAATATCAAGTTATCGACGACAAAATTCAACAAATCTTCAGTGCAATGTTACTTTAAACATTCAAAATGGTCAGAATCTGTCTCCAGAAGTTGCCAAGCAGCACATGGCATCATTGGTTACTATGTTAGAGTCTTACGAAAGTTTGATCGGTGGGAAGATTGGGAATCCGATGCTTACCAAAGAAGATTACGACCAAATTGATGCTGAAGAACTTGAAGTGATGGATATCAAATGGTGCTTAGCAAGTGCTTGGAGGAGAGCTGAGAAGTTTCAAGAGATTACTGGTAGGGATGAATTTCGAGGAATGGCTACCTCTCCATTGGGATTTGATAAATCAAAGGTTACCTGTTTCCGTTGTAAAGGAAAAGGTCATTTTAAACGAGACTGCAAAAGTAAAGAAACTACCGGGAATCAAGATAGAAACAATTATTACCAGAAATCAATCTTCCATCAGACTACTCAACAACCTCAAATTGTACATGCTCATGCTACTGATGATGGAAAGAAGAAAGCTTTACTTATCAATCAAGATGACGAAAAAGTTGCCGAGGGATTTAGTTGGGATAAATATATTCCATCAGAATCATGCTTTGTTGCTCGAATTCTAGGTGAAGATGAGGTTAATCAGAAAAGAATCCCAATTTTTCCAGATCTTGGAAGCGATGTAGATACCGATGATGAGGAAGAATATCTTAACAAATGTAGAAAAAGCATTGAGCCTGATAGTTTTAATTTTTTCTATGCAGATAAAGTTGATATGCTGAATCAGAAGAAGATTGCTCGCTTAAAAAGGGAACTGGAAGCAGCAAAGTTACTTGCTAATGAAAAGGCAAAGACAGAAGTTGGAGAAACAAAAGTTGAAGCAGTGACTGAAAATGCAATAGAAAAAATTGTTGAAGTGGAGAAAGTGGTAGAGAAAATAGTCGAAGTTGAAAAATTGGTCGAAGTAGAGAAGATTGTTGAGGTTGAAAAGCTAATTGAAAAAGTGGTTGAGGTAGAAAAACCATGTTTGAAGTGTTCAGAATCGTGCAAAGCTTGTGAAGAGAAAGATAAGAAGATTGCTGAGTTGGAAAAGATTAAAGAAGATTTATTGTCCGATGTGAAGTATGTAAAGGAGTCATATGATGTGCTCAACAACACAGTTGATCGTCTGAAAAAGACGAATACAGAAATTGAAAAAGCAATGGATAAAATGAGTGCAACATTAATGACAAAGCAAAAAGTCATTAATGAGTATATTGAAGATTGTGCACAGTTGAAGAAAGAAGTAGAACTTGAGAAGATTGAGAGTGAAAGGATTAAACGATTACTGTTGAGTTACACTACATGTGATTACTTGATTGATCGTGTTTATCCTACTGTTGCAGGTCTGGAAGCGTTCATGGACAAAAAGACTGAAGATACTGATACTGGTAAGAAACCAAGTGTCAAGTATAACAGATGTCCGCCCCCGATCCATGAAACTTATTCTCCCAGGAATCCAAATGAAGAGCGTCTAAAAAAGGCAATCAACATCAAGTTAAAGTCTGAAATCATTGATGAATTACCAGACAATATTGATGTTACATTCACAGCGTCTGACACTGATCATGAGTCTGAGTTATTAAAGAAAGTTGTCGATCAGGTGTGGGATACGGATGAGGAGTTAAAACCGGAGTCTAAGTCTGAAAGTCCGAGTTCGTCAGAAAAGAGTCCGAGTTCACCGGTTAATAGGGTTTACAATAGAGAATTCCTGTTATCAAAATCTAATTTGAATGACGGATCAATCAAAGTGGCTTATACTTTGAATGATTCAGACAAATTATATTCTGATGAGGAATTTCCAATCAGAAGTGTAAAAACTGAAATGATCAAACAGGTTTTCAAATTAACAGAAATTAATCTTTTTGATATAAAAGGTTTAAATCTTGATAAAAAAACCTAAAAAATACACTTCAAGAGTTCAACAGAGATTGAACAAGAAAAAGGGTTATAGTTCTGGTTATGGTTATCGAAAGAAACCAAACTACAACGGTAATCTCAAAAAGAAAGGTTTAGGATTTATTCCTCCTGAAAATTATCAAAATCAGAAAACTTATAAACCAAATACAAAATTTGTTGCAGGTGGAAGTTGTGAAGATGAGCAGAAGAAACCATTCTGGAAACAATCCAATCAAGAGTTTCTTGCTGAAGTGAAGAAGAATGTGAGAAAGTTTGCTCAAAGAGTTGATCGAAGAACTTGTTTTAAATGCCAGGAAGTTGGACACATAGCTTGGAATTGCCCCAAGACCAACTACAAAGAACATGGAGTTTCTTCTAACTCTGAAATGAAAAAGAAAAATGTTGATAAATCGACTTTGGAAGTTGGTGAAACTTCAAAACGGTTTTACAAAAGAAGAGGTGATTTAACCAAACAAAAATGGGTTGTAAAATCTCAAAGTAGTTCTGACAATGAATCTGATTCCATAAAATCAGAGGAGTCATTTGTTGAGAAAAAGATTGTGAATTCCGTTCCTGAGGTGAACGATGAAAATTTTCCTTCATTGTCAAAAGAAAATTGGAAGTCAAATGTTGGGAAGGTAGAGATCTCAAATCAATTCTTTGCTGATAAGGGAGAATTTGATGTTGAGAAGGCTTTTAACGGGAAAGTCAAACATATTTTCGGTAAGATGGTTGACAGAAAGGTAAAGGGTGCTCAAGAATTTTATAAATCAAAATGTTGGTGGGACAGATGTTTGCCACCAAAGTCACCTAAGGCTGGTGAGGCTTGGGTGGACGTTATGTTTGAGTAAAAACCGGACTTGCCGGAGCTCCCAGGTTGGTTTAAGTGGAGCAGGAATCGGCACATTTCTTGAGAAATTCACGAAAGTGATTTCGACTTACAAGTGGTAAATCAGGGACATTAAGTTGTACTTGATTTTCTACAAGTGGTTTTTGATATGAGAACAATGTGATGAAACAAACCCCTAACCTACAAGTGGTAAAATCAACTAAACTAATTTTCCGGAAAAACCATTTGATTAATACAAACTTAAGTGTTTTGAAATCAATGGCAAAATAGTTTGTTGTGAGGGGGAGTTCTGATTGTTTATGCCAAGAGGATGGCGATTTGAAGCAATTTGATATCAGTTGTCATCTTATTGTATAGTTTATTTTCAAATTTCCTAAAATGTGTTTGCATTTTAGGGGGAGTAGAAATTTTCAGAAACTCCAAAAACATTTGAAAATTTGAAAAATTCAAAAACAGTAAAAAATGAAAAATGAGTTTTGTTGTATAAAAGAGGAAATGATAGTACATCAGTGGACTGTCACGGCATGCTAAAGAAATGGAAGGAATAAATGTGATAAACGGTCTCACTGATGATGTGTCAGTAGGTTTTTGCACATTTAGTAAATTGTGAAGAGATATAAACATAAAATTTACTTGCGTCTACGTGGGGAACACCTCCAGGATATATAGGTAACCCCTGAAATCTTGTTTGAAGGGTCCCATATTCTGAGATACTAGGTCTTTATACTCAGTGATATCTGGGGTATTATCCCGGGACTTCTGATTTTGCGGAAGCAATGGCCTAGTCCCCGGAGAATACTTTCCGCATGCTTGAAATATAGCTCACCCTCAGCTAAAAAATGATGAAACATTGAAGAATGCTAATCATGGCTGTTGTAATTCAAAAGATCCTCTAAAGGGGACACACCTAAAAGTCAACTAGGCTCTCTGCTGAACGGAAGTTCTGACCTGAGCTATCACGGTTGCATAATTTATTCCCCTTACAGATATCATCTGTGGTATACTCACCTGTAAGACTGAATATTGGGGTCTGGATACGAGAGTATATACTGAGGTGGGACACATGTAGATGTTTAAGTCCTAAAACACTAATTCGTATCTCGAAACAGGTGAACTTTGTGTGAAAATTTAAGTGGATCAGTATACTGACAATCTAAGTGAATTGTTTAGAACTTAAAATGTTTATAGCTTAACGGTGTTGGTGATTGGTCTCATAAACTGATATGATCCTCTTACGCAAACTCACAAAAATATTGTATGTAAATAGTTCATTTCTGCATTTTATTTCTGTTATTTCAAAATCCAAAAAGATTTTCGGTGTGTTTTAGCATAAATTTTGAAAAAATTCAAAAAAAAATTTTAGACAACTGATGTTGAAGAGCTGAATTTCAAAATTCCGAGTGCTAATCATGACGAACAGGTTTGGGAAAGTTTGATTGAAAAGTTTTTCAGAGATAAAAATTCGTTAAATGATCATTGTTAATGTTTGTTTGTATACTGATTAGAGAAGGGTCAGTGTTGGTGAATGATATTTGAAAAATTGTTAAATATTTTATTCTTTTGAATCTTATTTTTGGGTAGAGGATGTGCAGGATAGTAGATAGAGTGCCAGGTTCTGATACCTGAGGATTCTGATACTGTAAAAGTCAGACTACGATCCCAGCATGTTTTGAGGGGGAGTATGTTAGAGGGAGAGAGAATTGGAGATAGGATAGAGCCAGATAGAGATCCTGAAGAAAGCTCAAAGACTGATAAAGACTGAAGATTGAGAATACTCGACACTTAAGACTCGTCAACATCTGAGGGGGAGTCTGTTGGTGCACACATCTGTCGTCTTCGTCTTGTATCGAGTCTCGGTTCGGTGCGGATCTTATCAAGCATGATGTCATCATCTAGGATGATGACATCACACTAGTGACATCACATCACAAAAGGACAAAATGCATGAAGATTCATGAATTCAGAATGATAGATTTCGCTTCAAGACAAAAAGTTACATGGGTTTTCGCTTGAAGACATTTATTAAAGGTTCGCTTGAAGGTTTCGCTTGAAGTACTTCCAAGCGAAATCATAGAGGCTATAAATAGGCTTATTGTCATTTCATTTGTAACAGTTAGAACAGTTTTTTGGCCAAGTGTAACGAAGTGCTGCCGGTTTCTCTTCTGATTGTAAAGGTTGTAATATCAATATAAAAGAGGGTTAAAGTGTATATCAAGCTGTTTACACGTCCGTTTCTTAGTTTCCGCCTCTGAAACGGACTAGAACTCTTCTGAACGACTCGTTTAGGTCGCAATCCGATCCTACATGTTTGTATCGGTATAGCATGCATTTGTTACACAAAAGATAACTTTGATTTAAACTGTGTTTTACTTCAATACCTTGTTGTTGTGCATTTTACATATGGTTTAGTTGATACATTTCACTTACCATACATGACATTTCTGGTTACACATTACATGATCTACATTACACATAAACATTTTGACAGTGATATACACATTTAGTGGTTTACATTGAACATAGACATTTCGATATGGTTTACACATTATCACATGACAATTCATTTATACATAAACAATTTACATTGGTGGTTGGTTTGAGTAAGTGATTTGAATAACGAGGCGTGTGTAATATGATACAAGCATGGTGGATACGCCGCTGGTACTTCCTATAAACAAATGTTTGTATGATATTACATGGCGTAGCGTTACTTAAATCATTTCAATATTTGACATATTACGTTTTACCTAAACAACTTATCTTCACAAGACATTGATTTACATAAACAACTTATCTTATACAAACTCATTTTTCTTGGTTATTCATTTAACCTTACAATTATTTATACATATCATCTGATCTTATCGTTTTTCAAATGATTTACAAGACAAAGCAAAGTACGGGGTTCATGACTAAACATTTTCTTAAACATAAGTCATGAACCTTATTTTCACAAACCTATGTATCTCACAGGCATTTTTATGCTGACGTACCTATTTTCACATGTGTTTTCAGGAGCTTTTCCGTAGGATGATGATCGTGACACTAGGGCGGACCTGTGCCTTAGAGACTAAAAATGAAGATAGACTTGTTTAATTATGTTATGAACTCTTTAATTCCTGTTTAAGACAATGTAACTCTTATGTTTATAAATAAAATACATCTTTGAATGCCATGGTTATGAAACAATTAATTCTGTTACAACACTCCCCGACGTTTTCCGCCACGTTTTGTATGTTACACGTGGTCGGGGTGTGACAGAAGAGTTGGTATCAGAGCCAATGGTTATAGGGAATTAGGTTATTAGTAATTCTTTGAGCTAGACTATAACTTTTCTAGGACCCTAACACAAGTTATCTTGTGTTTAGATCTTAAAACATGCACATCACCTATCCTTAGGTGATTATCAAAGCAAGAACCAAAATTTTCCGAAACGATTTTTTTGAAAAACAATCATCTGTTTTTGGATAATTTATTACATGGTTTTGAACCCTCTTTTGTAAGGTTTTGAACCCTTCCAGTTTAACTAAAATTTTTGGCCTTGTGCCTTCAAATTTTCAAAATCTCGTCAAAGTTTTGAGTTCTAAATAGTGTGAACACGTGCAAACTGGAAGAGTGAATGCCTGTATTCTGGGTTTTCTGTCTAGGCAAGCACTTCGTATATATCTCATCAGACACGAGACCAGCTGTGCTTACCTGGGAATTCTTGGGATGAGTGTTCACTTATAGGCGAGCATGTCTTCGCGATACATTATTTTTGATCCATTTACTTTGATTAGTCACTGTGTGTCATTTGTTAGCTTGGTAATGCGGACGAATGACCACCATCTTTTCTTTTGTTGATTTTGTTTCATCTCAATCTCTTCATCCAATCATCTCACTCGTTTCCTTTCATGTTTTCCTCTTTTAGAATGCCTCCTCGACGCGAGAACCAGATAGCGACTGCCGAACTGGCAGAAATCATTGCGCAGCAGATGGCTGCTCAATTCCCAAATCTCTTTGCTCAATGGCACCAAGCCAACAATAATAACAATGCTCCATGCAAATACAAGGATTTTAACTCGGCTAAACCACTCAAGTTTAGGGGTTCCGAAGGAGCGACTAGGCTTCTTCAGTGGTTCGAGAGCATTGAGAATACTTTCCGCCACGTGCAGTGTCCGGATAATCGCAAGGTTGAGTTTTCTTCGAGCGTGTTTCAGAAGAGGGCTCTTACATGGTGGAATGGGGTAATGAGAGACCGTGGTGTAGAGGTTGCTCTAGCACAAACATGGGCTGAACTTAGAGCTCTTATGATGGGGGAGTTTTGTCCTCGTCATGAACAGCGAGCGTTGGAGAAGGAGTTTGATGACTTGAAACAAGACAGTGGCGAGCACAGGGCATATACTGATAGATTTGAGGAGTTGAGTCTGCTTTGCCCAACAATGGTTACCCCACTCGACAAGGCTATCGAAAGATACATCGACGGCCTACCTGACTCAGTACAAGACATCATTACTGGTTGTAACCCTACCACACTTCGTCGGGCGATCGAGTTATCGGCGACATTGACTGAGTCGCAGATTCGGAAGAATAAGCTGCACAGGAAGGGTGACAAGGGCAAGAAACAGTCGGCTGACAAGGAAGATAGCAAGAAAGGTCAAAACAAGAATGGAAAGAATTCTGGTTGTTCGAGAGGGTCAACGAAGCGTAAGGCTTCCCAAAACTATGCTGTCACTGCCCAAGCTAACCAGGCAGCTCCCAACCAACCCGCACAGCCTCCAGCGAAGAAACCCTATTCAGGGAATGCACCTTTGTGCAATAGATGCAACAGTCACCATCAGCCGCAACATCAGTGTCGTTTCTGTAATAACTGTGGGAAATCGGGTCATCTTGCCGCTACTTGCCGCTTTCCTGCTAACCAGAATCAGGCCGTTCATAACCAAGCTCAACAAGTTGCTCAGCCTCCTGCTCAGCAACAGGGTCAAGCTGCAAGACCACAATACCCACCGGGTGCTTGTTATAACTGTGGGCATCTGACCCACTACAGGAACCGGTGCCCAAGGCTAGCCAACCAGAACCAGAATCAAAATCAGAATCAGGCTCAGGCTCGTGGACGAGCTTTTAACATGAATGCCCAAGAGGCGCAGGCAGACGATAATATGGTGAACGGTACGTTCTTTATTAATAATCAGCCTGCATCTGTTCTCTTTGATTCGGGTGCCGATAAGAGTTTTGTGTCATTGTCTTTTGAGCAAATGCGTCGCGTGTCTAGAACAAAACTAGGTAAACCTTTGACAGTAGAAGTTGCTAGCGGTGAACCCATTGTTCTTGATTCTGTTCTTCACAACTGCCAGTTAAACCTTAACGACCATCTTTTTCCTATCGACCTCACGCCTATGCAACTTGGAAGCTTCGACATTATAGTGGGTATGGATTGGTTATCTAAGCATCGCGCAGAGATAGTTTGTTCTGAGAAGATTGTTCGTGTGCCGCTGTCGACAGGTGAGATCCTACAGGTTCTTGGTGAGAAGCCTACCGGTGGTCTCAAGATCATGTCTTGTTTTAAAGCTCGAAAGTATCTGCGAAAGAACTATGTGGCTTTCTTAGCACATGTTACAGCAGATAAAGGCAAGGGTAAGTCTATTTCAGATATTCCTGTCGTTCGGGATTATTCTGAAGTATTCCCTGAAGATTTACCTGGTCTACCTCCAGCACGCCAAGTCGAGTTCCGTATTGATCTCGTACCTGGAGCAAATCCCATCGCCAGAGCTCCATATCGTCTTGCACCGTCTGAGATGCAAGAGTTGTCTAATCAGCTTCAGGAACTCTCTGACAAAGGTTTTATACGTCATAGCTTTTCACCTTGGGGTGCTCCCGTTCTTTTTGTCAAGAAGAAGGATGGATCCTTTAGGATGTGTATCGATTATCGTGAGCTTAACAAGCTTACCATCAAGAATCGATATCCTCTACCGCGCATAGACGATCTCTTTGATCAGTTACAGGGCGCTTCTTATTTTTCGAAGATTGATCTGCGTTCTGGATATCATCAACTTCGTGTGCATGAAGAAGATATTCCCAAGACAGCTTTCCGCACTCGTTATGGGCATTATGAGTTCACAGTCATGCCATTTGGTTTGACTAATGCTCCTGCTGTTTTCATGGACTTAATGAATAGGGTCTGCAAGCCTTATTTGGATCAGTTCGTCATTGTTTTTATTGACGACATCTTGATTTATTCTAAGACGCAAGCTGATCACGAGCAACATCTTCGTCTTACTCTGGAACTCCTGAAGAAAGAGCAACTTTTCGCCAAATTCTCCAAGTGTGAATTCTGGCTTAAAGAACAATTCTTACGACATATTATCAACGAACAAGGTATTCATGTAGATCCCTCCAAGATCAGTGCGATTAAGGATTGGGATACGCCTACTACTCCTACTGAAGTTCGTTCTTTTCTTGGTCTAGCGGGTTATTATCGCCGCTTCATTGAAAACTTCTTGAAGATTGCAGTTCCTCTAACTGCTCTAACTCAGAAGAACAAACCCTTTGATTGGGGATTCAAACAAGAGGAAGCTTTTCAACAATTGAAGCAGAAACTTTGTGATGCGCCTGTTCTGACTTTGCCTGAGGGCAATGACGATTTCGTCGTTTATTGCGATGCATCTAAATTGGGTCTTGGCTGTGTTCTGATGCAAAGGAACAAAGTCATAGCATATGCATCGAGGCAGTTGAAGATACATGAGAAGAACTACACCACTCATGATCTTGAGTTGGGTGCAGTTGTCTTCGCTCTTAAGATCTGGAGACATTATTTGTACGGTACAAAATGTGTGGTTTTCACTGACCACAGAAGTCTTCAACATATCTTCAATCAGAAAGAACTCAACATGAGGCAACGACGTTGGGTTGAGCTTTTAAACGACTATGACTGCGAAATTCGCTACCATCCTGGTAAGGCGAATGTCGTAGCCGATGCATTGAGTCGTAACGAACGTACTAAGCTTCATTGTGTACGTGTTCAATCTGTTATACAAGCTCGATCCGATATCCAAGCCCGCATTTCTCAGGCTCAACAATCTTGTGTTTCACAGGGTTTGATGGATAAGGAATTTCCCTATCACATAACACCTGCTCTGGAACTGAAGGACAATGGATCGTATTACTTCATGGACCGTTTGTGGGTCCCAAGCCAGGATGATCTTCGTACCTTGCTTATGGATGAAGCCCATAAGTCTCGTTATTCTATTCATCCGGGCTCAGATAAGATGTATAAGGATCTTCGTATTCAGTATTGGTGGCCTGGTATGAAGAAAGACATTGCCTTATACGTTTCAAAATGCCTTACTTGTCTTAAGGTTAAGGCTGAACATCAGCGTCCTTCGGGTTTATTGGTGCAACCAGAGATCCCAGTTTGGAAATGGGAAAACATTACTATGGATCTTGTTACCAAACTTTCACGCACCAAGAAAGGTCATGATGCCATCTGGGTAGTCGTTGATCGTCTTACTAAGTCAGCACATTTCTTGCAAATCCGTGAGGACTTTCCTGCTGACAGACTTGCAAAAATCTATGTGGATGAAATTGTAGCTCGACATGGTGTTCCTTTGGAGATCCATTTTTGGAGAACCATGCAATCTGACAGAGATGCTCGTTTCACTTCTCATTTTTGGAGAACCATGCAATCTGCTATGGGGACCCAACTTAATCTGAGCACAGCTTATCATCCGCAAACGGATGGTCAATCTTAGAGAACAATCCAGACTCTGGTGGATATGCTTAGAGCTTGTGTGATCGATTTTGGTGGTAGTTGGGATTCACATCTTCAGCTGATTGAATTCTCCTACAACAACAGTTATCACACCAGCATCAAAATGGCTCCTTTCGAAGCTCTCTATGGTCGAAAATGTCGTTCACCAGTCTGCTGGAATGAGATTGGCGAGGCTCAGCTTACTGGACCTGCCCTCATTTTAGAGACAACTAATAAGGTTAAGAAAGTTCGTTATAACCTTCAGACAACTAGAAGCCGTCAGAAGAGTTACGCGGATCCAAAACGCAAGCCCTTGGAATTTCAAGTCAGTGATTGAGTATTACTTAAGGTCTCACCTTGGAAAGGTGTGATCAGATTTGGAAAGAAAGGAAAACTTGCACCTAGATACGTTGGACCATTCAAGATCGTCGAAAGAATCGGAAAGGTAGCCTACTGTAACACCTGTGTCTCCACGGCCATCAAACAAATACCAAGCCAATGAAATATTGTATTTCATAATTTGGACTTGTATAAATATGTTTATCTTTTGCACATATCAACTCTTGTTCGATTTCAAGCTCTAAATCGCTTTCTGGAAGGTTATACACGCTCTGATGCGTAAATATAACCAGTTTAATCCAACGAACACTCTGGAATAGTGAAATAGGCTTAACATACCTTAAATAACCTTTACATAACTTAGATATAAGTTTTGGAAGGTTTGGTATGGTGAAATCAAAGTTTAATCGTCTACAGGGACTAAAATTGACAAACTGCGAAAGTATGTCAATTTGAACTGTAACGAACATTCCGGAACATAACCATAAGTTAAACACACCTTAAATATCCTTTACATAGCTTAGAAATAGGCTTTGAGGGGTTCGGGGTGCTAAAATAAACTTTTGTGTCATTCAGGGACTAAAAGTGTCAAAAAGTGCACAAGTTTGCATTTTCGCGCATAACTTACGTTCTGAATACATCCGGACATCCAAAAATTTATGTAAGCATGACTACATTATATTTTAGTGTTCGCCTTAAGAAAAATCCATTCGTTTCGTCATTTGGATCGTTTTTCGCGCTTATGCGCATTCCGTCGTAATTAAGCGAACGTCGCGTTCGTACGACCAAACGAACCAACACCCGGCATATTTTTGAGCATGTTTCATGTCCACAATGTTTAGGCAACATTTTAGGGCCTTAAAGTTGGCTTTACGGGCCTTAGAAGTGTCGGAAATGGCCTTAAACACGTGCAGGGACTGAAACTGTCATTTTTCAAACATATGTGCAGATCAGAAGGGCCATGCGGCCCGCATTGTCTTTGGCTGATCCTGAAGCGGGCCGCTTCCCACTATCAGACCAGATTAAGTGTATTTAACAGCTGTTTGCAGCTGTTTTGCACTCCCTAACCCCTTGCCAAGTGTTGATTCCTTATGGTGGTGAGCATTTTGAGGCACCATAACATCCCGACAAGTGTACGCCTTGGATCCTGGCACGTTTTCCATGAAACGATCTTAACGGTTCTCCGAATACTATAAATACCCCACCCCCCATTACTACAAATGCACTAGAATTCTGATTTTAGAAACTCTAAGTTGAAACCATTGTTTCATACCTGAGATTCTTGAATCGGGATTAGCATTCGGGGACCCTGGGTAAGTATTCTTTCGTTCTTTTCCTTATTTTACTGCTTTTCGAGTCAGAAAGTCAAACTTTGTTTGACTTTCAACGTTGACCAGTAATGGTCAATGCGAAGTTCGTTTGAACTTCGCAACGTGATTGTAATCACGATGGTCATAGTCCCTTGGGACTATGCCTACTGATTACCACGTTGTCTAGGGTCGTAGGGTAAGCGATCTAATAAATCGCTTATACCTCGAACCCGACCCAGTTTGGTCGATCATTAGGATCCGACCAAATACATTAGGTGACCATAGTAGGTAGGGAATAACCTTCCGAGGTTATACCCTATGGTCACATCGTTTAAGTAGTTGTATGATAGGTAGTTTATATGCCTTAGGTAAATTACCAGAATACCCTTTTCATGTATAATTGGTAATTTAGCATATGTAACCTAAACTTTTGTCACATAACTGATTATGCAACATGTTTAGGCATATAACACTTGTCATAGGACTAGTTAGGCGGTCCGAACGCGTTTCACGCGAACGACGCGTTAAAGTAGCATAAGCTACCTAAACGGGTCGTAATGGGTCGAAGGCACTTAGATTAAGGTTTCATTAGTATGTAGGCTTTGTTAAACCATATGACACGAGTCTCTATACTCGTTTGGTTTACGAACCCTCATTCTATCAGATCTTCCGTTTTAGGTCCGGTTAATTAACGTAGTTACCTATTTAGGTGCCGTTTGATTCCGTGATCTCTAGCATTGCTTGGTGATTATCCTAAGACATCTGAGCAATCTCAAGTGAGTACATAGACCCCTCTTTTACTGTTTTTCCAAACTGTTTTGGGGTGGAACACATGTGCCTACTTGTTACTTTCATGCTTTCCTGTTTTCACATCATATACCTGCTATGTTCGTTAGTACATTATAGTACATGATTTCATTACATTTTATGCTATGTATGTCCATTGTGTGCATACTTAGTACATTGTTTTACATTACATTTTGTTGCATATGCTCATCCAGTATATGAACACTTTGACATATTACCCAATACATTTGACAATTGATTTGACATAGACATTTCGGTATAGACATTTTAACATGATTGACATTTGATCATGCATTTCCCACAAAACATAACTTTGATTTAAACCAAGTTTTACTTCAATACTTTGTTTTTGTGCATATGGTTTAGTTGAGACCTTTCACTTACCATACATGACATATTTGACATAGACATTCGACATGGATATTTGACATAGACATTTGACATGGATATTTGACATAGACATTTGACATGGATATTTGACATAGACATTTTGACATGATTTACATCTTGACATGAACATTTTACATTGTTTGGTTTGGTTTGATTAAGTGATTAAGTAACGATGCGTATGTAATATGATACAAGCATGGTGGATACGCCGCTGGTACTTCCTATATATAAGTGTTTGTATGGTATTACATGTCGTAACGTTATTTGAATCATTTCAGTTTGAGACATAGAACATTTTATACAAATAACATATTTTTCACAAGACATTGATTTACAAACAACTTATCTAATACAAACTCATTTTACATGGTTATTCATTTAACCATACATTATTTATACATATCATCTGATCTTATCGATTTTCAAATGATTTACAAAACAAAGCAAATAACAAGGTTCATGACTAAACATTTTCTCAAACATAAGTCATGAAACCTATTTTCACAAAACCTATGTATCTCACCGGCATTTTTATGCTGACGTACCTATTTTCACATGTGTTTTTCAGGAACTGTTGCATAAGATGATCAAGATACATATAGGCAGACTTGGGCTTTAGTGACAATAAAAGATGCAGACTAGTTAATTATGTTGTATTTCCATGTTTGTTTAGACATTGTAACACTTTTAATCAATAAAACGAAACTTTAATTTCCATGGTTGTGAAACATTAATTCTGTTACAACACTCCCCGACGTTTCCGCCACGTTTTGTATGTTCCACGTGGTCGGGGTGTGACAGAAAAGATGGTATCAGAGCTTATGGTTATAGGGAATTAGGTTATTAGTAATGCTTTGACCTAGTCTATAACTTTTCTAGGACCCTAACGCAAGTTTACTTGCGTTTAGTCATAAAACATACCGTCACCTATCCTTAGGCGACTACCACAACAAGAACATAAATTTCAAAACCGCTTCGAAAACTAATCATCTGTTCTAGGATGATTGATTACTAGGTTTTGAACCCTCTATTGTAAGGTTTTGAACTCTCTATTATAAGGTTTTGAACCCTTTGAGTTTTCAAAATCTCGTCAAGGTTTTGGGTTTTAAATAATGTGAACACGTGCAAACTGGAAGGGTGAATGCCTGTATTCTGGGTTTTCTGTCTAGGCAAGCACTTCGTATACATCTCATCAGACGCGAGACCAGATGTGCTTACCTGGGAATTCTTGGGATGAGTGTTCACTTATAGGCGAGCATGTCTTCATGATACATTATTTTTTGACTCATCTACTTTGATTAGTCACTGTGTGTCGTTTGTTGCTTTGTAGTAACAAACAAATGACCACTATCCTTGCTTTCAGCAGATTTGTTCATCTCATTCTTTTCGTCTATTTCTCTCACTCGTTTCCTTTCATGTTTCCTCTTTTAGAATGCCTCCTCGACGCGAAAACTAGATAGCGACTGCCGAGCTGGCAGAAATCATTGCGCAGCAAATGGCTGCTCAATTCCCAAACCTCTTTGCTCTATGGAATCAAGCCAACAACAACAACAATGGTCCATGCAATTTCAAGAGTTTTAACTCGGCAAAACCACTCAAGTTTAGTGGTTCTGAGGGAGCGACCGGGCTTCTTCAATGGTTCGAGAGCATTGAGAATACTTTCCGCCACGTGCAGTGTCTTGACAATCGCAAGGTCGAGTTTTCTACGAGTGTGTTCCAGAAGAGGGCCCTTACGTGGTGGAACGGGGTTATGAGAGATCGAGGTGCAGAAGTTGCTCTAGCACAGACGTGGGCCGAACTTAGGGCTCTCATGATGAAGGAGTTTTGTCCTCGTCACGAGATCAGAGCTTTGGAAAGGGAATTTGATGATCTTAAGCAGGATAGCGGTGAGCATCGAGCCTACACGGACCGTTATGAGGAGTTAAGTCTGTTATGCCCAAACATGGTCACGCCTTTGGATAAGGCAATCGAAAAGTACATTGATGGCCTCCCTGATT
Source organism: Helianthus tuberosus (assembly GCA_030545235.1). NCBI lineage: Eukaryota > Viridiplantae > Streptophyta > Magnoliopsida > Asterales > Asteraceae > Helianthus > Helianthus tuberosus. The sequence goes on from CM060406.1 coordinate 124,253,226, forward strand.
CAATACAAGACATTTTGACTGGTAGCAACCCTACTACTGTTAGGCAGGCCATTGAGCTATCTGCAACCTTGACTGAATCGCAGATCAGGAAACGTAAGCTTTTCCGAAAGGATGACAAGAAACTGGTCGAGGAATCGAAACCAATCGAGGAATCAAAGACCATGGATGAACAGACTGGATCCTCTAAGAAGTCAAAGAAGCGAAAGGCTTCTCAGAACTTCGCCGTGGTTACTCACAATGATCAAGCCGTCCCCAACCAACCAGCTCAACCCCCTGCTAGGAAACCCTACAACGGAACTGCACCCTTGTGCAACCAATGTGGCCTACATCATTATGCTGGGGTGAAGTGCCGCACATGCCAAGATTGCGGACTTATAGGTCATACAGCTAGGGTTTGCCCAACCGCAGCTGCACCAAATCAAACTGGCAATAATCCTGCTCAAGCTCGATTTCCACCGGGATCTTGCTACAACTGTGGCGAGATGGGCCATTTTTGTAGGAATTGCCCAAGGCTTGCTAATGCAAATCCAGCACAGGGATGAGCATATGATCTACCAGAAGACAACGTCGTTTAGAAATAATTACGTCTTATGTATTATCTTCTTTTGTTGTCAAGATCCAAGAAACAGTTGTTATCGTTGTTTATAAATAAATCTTTTATTTACATTGCAATGTATTTATGTGATTGTATGTATAAACAACATATCCCCTACAATACCGACAATCAAGGAACCGCATTCCTTGAAGAACAGACTACTCCCAAATTTCTTCCATTGTATGATCTCTTGCGTTTTTCACGAAAATCCTAAGTACCCGTTGTAACACCTGTGCCTTCACGGCCATCAAACAAATACCAAAGCAATGAAATATTGTATTTCATACTTGGTATTTGTAAAAATATGTGTATCATTTGCACATATCAATTCTTGTTCAATTTCAAACTCTAAATCACTTTCTGGAAGGTTATACGCGCACCGATGCGTAAATATAACCAGTTTAATGCAACAAACACTCCGGAATAGTGACATTGGCTTAACATACCTTAAATAACCTTTACATAACTTAGAAATAAGTTTTGAAGGCTTTGGTATGGCAAAATCAAGTTAAATCGCTTACAGGGACTAAAGTTGACAAACTGCGAAAGTATGCCAATTTGAACTGTAACAGACATTCCGGAACATGACCATAAGTTAAACACACCTTAAATATCCTTTATATAGCTTAGAAATAGGCTTTGAGGGGTTCGGTGTGCTAAAATAAACTTTTGGGTCATTCAGGGACTAAAAGTGTCAAAAAGTGCACAAGTTTGCATTTTCGCGCATAACTTACGTTCTGAATACATCCGGACACCCAAAAATTTATGTAAGCATGACTACATTATATTTTTGTGTTCGCCGTAAGAAAAATCCATCCGTCACGTCATTTGGATCGTTTTTCGCGCTTATGCGCATTCCGTCGTAATTAAGCGAACATCGCGTTCGTACGACCAAACGAACCATCATCCGACATATTTTTGAACATGTTTCAAGTCCACAATGTTTAGGCATCATTTTAGGGCCTTAAAGTTGGCTTTACGGGCCTTAGAAGTGTCGGAAATGGCCTTAAACACGTGCAGGGACCTAAACTGTCATTTTTGAAACATATGTGCAGATCAGAGGGCCCAAGCGGCCCGCATTGTGTTTGCATGAATCTAAAGCGGGCCGCATGGCACCTTCAGACCAGATTCAATGTTTGTTTTTGCAACTTGCAGCTGATTAAACCCCATCCACATGTTTTAAACTTGCCTAATCAGCAAGATAAGATCAAGATTTAGCCACCATAACATTTGGACAAGTGTACGGCCTTGATCGTTTCCCCTTTTCCAAGAAACGATCCTAACGGTTACCCGAAAACTATATATACCCATCCACCCCCATTTCATTTCTCACTAGAATTCTGATTTTGAGAGCTCTAAGTTGAAACCATTGTTTCATACCTGAGTTCTTGAGTCGGGATTAGCATTCGGGGACCCTGGGTTAGTATTCTTTCGTTCTTTTCCTTATTTTTACTGCTTTTCGAGTCAGAAAGTCAAACTTTGTTTGACTTTCAGCGTTGACCAGTAATGGTCAATGCGAAGTTCGTTTGAACTTCGCAACGTGAGTGTAATCACGTTGGTCATAGTCCTTTGGGACTATGCCCACTGATTACCACGTTATCTAGAGTCGTAGGGTAGGCGATCTGATAAATCGCCTATACCTTCGAACTCGACCCATTTGGTCGATCATTAGGATCCGACCAAATACATTAGGTGACCATAGTAGGTAGGGAATAACCTTCCGAGGTTATACCCTATGGTCACATCGTTTAAGTAGTTGTATGATAGGTAGTTTATATGCCTTAGGTAAATTACCAGAATACCCTTTTCATGTATAATTGGTAATTAAGCATATGTAACCTAAACTTTTGCCACATAACTGATTATGTAACATGTTTAGGCATATAACACTTGTCATAGGACTAGTTAGGCGGTCCGAACGCGTTTCACGCGAACGACGCGTTAAAGTAGCATAAGCTACCTAAACGGGTCGTAATGGGTCGTAGACACTTAGGCTAAGTTTCATTTAGTATGTAGGCTTTGTTAAACCATATCATATGAGTTCCTACACTCATTTGGTTTACAAACCCTAATGCTACCCAATCTTCCGATTTAGGTCCGGTTAATTAACATAGTTACCTATATTAGGTGCCGTTTGATTTCCGTGATCTCTAGCATTGTTTGGTTGTTACTCAAGGACTACTGAGCAATCTCAAGTGAGTACATAGACCCCTCTTTTACTGTTTTCCAAACTGTTTTGGGGTGAAACACATGTGCCTACTTGTTACTTTCGTGCTTTCCTGTTTTCACATCATATACTTGTTATGTTCATTAGTACACTATTAGTACATGATTTACATTACATTTCTGCTAGGTATGTTGACTGATAGCATGCTAGCGCATTGATTTACATGACTTTTCTACTTTGTATGTTAACTTAGCATACTTAGTGCATCATTTTACATTGCATCTCTGTTGCATATGTTCCAGTAACATATGGACACATTGTTTTACAGCTCTACCTTGTATGTTTACTCTAGCATACTAGGTACATTATCTTCATCACATGCTTACATTTTGGTATGACATTTGGTTTGTTTAAATGAGACAATGTACATTCATTAACACCGATCACGCCGCTCGGTAGTAGGTAGTGGTACCATAGGACTTGACAAATCCCATTCCTGAAATCTCGGGTTTGTTTGGACGTAAGGAATGACCGAATCCGAATACATATTCTCTTGATAACTCACTTTTACATAGTTATCCGTCTGTCTCAAGGCTTGGATGTATGAATTTTCACAATACCGCATAAATGTTCATATTCAGTATAGCATGCATATATCTTACAAAACATAACTTTGATTTAAACCAAGTTTTACTTCAATACTTTGTTTTGCACATTTTACTTATGGTTTAAGTAGTCTTAATTTTACTTACCATACATATCATTTTGGTTATACATTACTTGACTACTTTTGGACTATCAACATTTGACATTGGTTTTACATTACATGATTTACATTAGACATGAACATTTTACATCTTGATGGTTTGGTTTGATTATGTGATTAAGTAACGATGCGTGTGTAATATGATACAAGCATGGTGGATACGCCGCTGGTACTTCCTATATATAAGTGTTTGTATGGTATTACATATTGTAGCGTTATTTGAATCATTTCAGTTTGATACATATAACATTTTATACAAATAACATACTTATCACAAGACATTGTTTTACAAAACAACTTATCTTTTACAAACTCATTTAACTTGGTTATTCATTTAACTATACATTATTCACTTATTTATACCTATCATCTGAACTCATTGTTTTTCAAATGATTTACAAAACAAAGCAAATAACAAGGTTCATGACTAAACATTTTCTCAAACATAAGTCATGACACCTATTTTCACAAAACCTATGTATCTCACCGGCATTTTTATGCTGACGTACCATATTTTCACATGTGTTTTTCAGGAGCTGTTGCATAAGTTGATCAAGATACACATAGGCAGACTTGGGCTTTAGTGACAATAAAAGATGCAAGACTAGTTAATTATGTTGTATTTCTTTGTTTGTTAAGACATTGTAACACTTTTAATCAATAAAACGAAACTTTAATTTCCATGGTTGTGAAACATTAATTCTGTTGCAACACGCCCCGATGTTTCCGCCACGTTTTGTATGTTCCACGTGGTCGGGGTGTGACACCCGTTTCTTCCAAGAGAAACGAAGTACGAGGTGCCAAGTTAATAGCAATCAATAACAAGATAATAACAATTAAACAATTATGTGGTTATGTGCTTATGTGTTATCTTTTATGTGTCAAGTGATTCAAATTATATTATCCAAATCCTCGTAGAATCTTACATATCCTTGTGCAAGAGATTCATAGTAGGATACCCAAAAGGTACTACCTAAAATCCTTAATAGACTTCTACGCTGTAGTTAAAGTCCCTTGGATTATAAGGTACTACTTCGTAATTAGATCCCTTGAGTGGTCTAGTTAAACTGGATGATACAAGCTGAAAGGACTCCTTGGTGGCCTAATTAAGAAGATCCTCTGTTGATCTAATTAAAAGGACCCTATGGTAGTCTAGTCACCGTCATCACAAGTTCGACATCTTTCCCCACAACATTATAAAACAAACTGTGCGGACTGTGCAAGGAATTACGTAATTATGGATGCATACATAATTATGGAATTTAGTGCACGAAAATCACAGCAAGTTCTATCATGTATCTAGAGTTAACCCTATTCATTTCCAATTCTGATGAAGCATCCGTTGAGGAAAAATGAACTAGCTATTCATTTTTCACTTCTGAAGAATATCCGTTGAAGAAATGAATATCCGTTGTTTATCTTTTCATTTCCATTCTGAAGAATAACCGTTGAGAAAAATGAATTATCCATTCATTTTCATTCTGAAGAATATCCGTTGAGGAAATGAATATCCGTTGTGTAATCCTTCATTTCCAACTCTGAGGAAATAACCGTTGAAAATGACTCCGTTAGTTCATTTTCGTTTCTGAAGATTTTCCGTTGGGGAAATGAATATCCGTTGTGTAGTCCTTCATTTCCAACTCTGAAGAAATAACCGTTGAAAATGACTCCGTTAGTTCATTTTCGTTTCTGAAGATTATCCGTTGGGGAAATGAATATCCGTTGTGTAGTCCTTCATTTCCGTACCTGAGGAAACAACCGTTGAAAATGACTCCGTTATTTCATTTTCGTTTCTGAAGATTACCCGTTGAGGAAATGAATATCCGTTGATTTTTCTTTCATTTCAAACTCTGAAGAACAAACCGTTGAGGAAAATGACCCCGTTTGTTCATTTTCGTTCTGAAGATTATCCGTTGGGGAAATGAATATCCGTTGTGTAGTCCTTCATTTCCGTACCTGAGGAAACAACCGTTGAAAATGACTCCGTTATTTCATTTTCGTTTCTGAAGATTACCCGTTGAGGAAATGAATATCCGTTGATTTTTCTTTCATTTCAAACTCTGAAGAACAAACCGTTGAGGAAAATGACCCCGTTTGTTCATTTTCGTTCTGAAGAATATCCGTTGAGAGAAATGAATATCCGTGGATTTTCCTTCATTCCCAATTCTGACGAAGAATCCGTTGAGAAAGAATGAATCATCCATTCATTCTCACTTCTGAAGAATATCCGTTGAGGGAAATGTATATCCGCTTAATTAACTCCTTTATTTTCCATTTCCGAAGAAACCATTGAAGAAAATGACTCTGTTTGTTCATTTTCGCTTCTGAAAATTATCCGTTGAGGAAAATAACCAGATTATGTCCTACATATCTCTGGTGACTATTTGACACAAAGTCATAGACAGACTCCTACGAATAAATTTCGGGACGAAATTTCCTAAAGTAGGGGAGACTGTAACACTTGTGTCTCCACGGCCATCAAACAAATACCAAGCCAATGAAATATTGTATTTCATAATTTGGACTTGTATAAATATGTGTATCTTTTGCACATATCAACTCTTGTTCGATTTCAAGCTCTAAATCGCTTTCTGGAAGGTTATACACGCTCTGATGCGTAAATATAACCAGTTTAATCCAACGAACACTCTGGAATAGTGAAATAGGCTTAACATACCTTAAATAACCTTTACATAACTTAGATATAAGTTTTGGAAGGTTTGGTATGGTGAAATCAAAGTTTAATCGTCTACAGGGACTAAAATTGACAAACTGCGAAAGTATGTCAATTTGAACTGTAACGAACATTCCGGAACATAACCATAAGTTAAACACACCTTAAATATCCTTTACATAGCTTAGAAATAGGCTTTGAGGGGTTCGGGGTGCTAAAATAAACTTTTGTGTCATTCAGGGACTAAAAGTGTCAAAAAGTGCACAAGTTTGCATTTTCGCGCATAACTTACGTTCTGAATACATCCGGACATCCAAAAATTTATGTAAGCATGACTACATTATATTTTAGTGTTCGCCTTAAGAAAAATCCATTCGTTTCGTCATTTGGATCGTTTTTCGCGCTTATGCGCATTCCGTCGTAATTAAGCGAACGTCGCGTTCGTACGACCAAACGAACCAACACCCGGCATATTTTTGAGCATGTTTCATGTCCACAATGTTTAGGCAACATTTTAGGGCCTTAAAGTTGGCTTTACGGGCCTTAGAAGTGTCGGAAATGGCCTTAAACACGTGCAGGGACTGAAACTGTCATTTTTCAAACATATGTGCAGATCAGAAGGGCCATGCGGCCCGCATTGTCTTTGGCTGATCCTGAAGCGGGCCGCTTCCCACTATCAGACCAGATTAAGTGTATTTAACAGCTGTTTGCAGCTGTTTTGCACTCCCTAACCCCTTGCCAAGTGTTGATTCCTTATGGTGGTGAGCATTTTGAGGCACCATAACATCCCGACAAGTGTACGCCTTGGATCGTGGCACGTTTTCCATGAAACGATCTTAACGGTTCTCCGAATACTATAAATACCCCACCCCCCATTACTACAAATGCACTAGAATTCTGATTTTAGAAACTCTAAGTTGAAACCATTGTTTCATACCTGAGATTCTTGAATCGGGATTAGCATTCGGGGACCCTGGGTAAGTATTCTTTCGTTCTTTTCCTTATTTTACTGCTTTTCGAGTCAGAAAGTCAAACTTTGTTTGACTTTCAACGTTGACCAGTAATGGTCAATGCGAAGTTCGTTTGAACTTCGCAACGTGATTGTAATCACGATGGTCATAGTCCCTTGGGACTATGCCTACTGATTACCACGTTGTCTAGGGTCGTAGGGTAAGCGATCTAATAAATCGCTTATACCTCGAACCCGACCCAGTTTGGTCGATCATTAGGATCCGACCAAATACATTAGGTGACCATAGTAGGTAGGGAATAACCTTCCGAGGTTATACCCTATGGTCACATCGTTTAAGTAGTTGTATGATAGGTAGTTTATATGCCTTAGGTAAATTACCAGAATACCCTTTTCATGTATAATTGGTAATTTAGCATATGTAACCTAAACTTTTGTCACATAACTGATTATGCAACATGTTTAGGCATATAACACTTGTCATAGGACTAGTTAGGCGGTCCGAACGCGTTTCACGCGAACGACGCGTTAAAGTAGCATAAGCTACCTAAACGGGTCGTAATGGGTCGAAGGCACTTAGATTAAGGTTTCATTAGTATGTAGGCTTTGTTAAACCATATGACACGAGTCTCTATACTCGTTTGGTTTACGAACCCTCATTCTATCAGATCTTCCGTTTTAGGTCCGGTTAATTAACGTAGTTACCTATTTAGGTGCCGTTTGATTCCGTGATCTCTAGCATTGCTTGGTGATTATCCTAAGACATCTGAGCAATCTCAAGTGAGTACATAGACCCCTCTTTTACTGTTTTTCCAAACTGTTTTGGGGTGGAACACATGTGCCTACTTGTTACTTTCATGCTTTCCTGTTTTCACATCATATACCTGCTATGTTCGTTAGTACATTATAGTACATGATTTCATTACATTTTATGCTATGTATGTCCATTGTGTGCATACTTAGTACATTGTTTTACATTACATTTTGTTGCATATGCTCATCCAGTATATGAACACTTTGACATATTACCCAATACATTTGACAATTGATTTGACATAGACATTTCGGTATAGACATTTTAACATGATTGACATTTGATCATGCATTTCCCACAAAACATAACTTTGATTTAAACCAAGTTTTACTTCAATACTTTGTTTTTGTGCATATGGTTTAGTTGAGACCTTTCACTTACCATACATGACATATTTGACATAGACATTCGACATGGATATTTGACATAGACATTTGACATGGATATTTGACATAGACATTTGACATGGATATTTGACATAGACATTTTGACATGATTTACATCTTGACATGAACATTTTACATTGTTTGGTTTGGTTTGATTAAGTGATTAAGTAACGATGCGTATGTAATATGATACAAGCATGGTGGATACGCCGCTGGTTCTTCCTATATATAAGTGTTTGTATGGTATTACATGTCGTAACGTTATTTGAATCATTTCAGTTTGAGACATAGAACATTTTATACAAATAACATATTTTTCACAAGACATTGATTTACAAACAACTTATCTAATACAAACTCATTTTACATGGTTATTCATTTAACCATACATTATTTATACATATCATCTGATCTTATCGATTTTCAAATGATTTACAAAACAAAGCAAATAACAAGGTTCATGACTAAACATTTTCTCAAACATAAGTCATGAAACCTATTTTCACAAAACCTATGTATCTCACCGGCATTTTTATGCTGACGTACCTATTTTCACATGTGTTTTTCAGGAACTGTTGCATAAGATGATCAAGATACATATAGGCAGACTTGGGCTTTAGTGACAATAAAAGATGCAGACTAGTTAATTATGTTGTATTTCCATGTTTGTTTAGACATTGTAACACTTTTAATCAATAAAACGAAACTTTAATTTCCATGGTTGTGAAACATTAATTCTGTTACAACACTCCCCGACGTTTCCGCCACGTTTTGTATGTTCCACGTGGTCGGGGTGTGACACCTACAGACTTGAGTTACCTCCTGAACTTGGAAATGTTCATCCAACTTTTCACGTGTCCAATCTCAAGAGGTGTTTAGCTGATGAGAACCTCCACATACCATTTGACGAAATTCGTGTTGGTAAAACACTGAAATTTGTTGAGAAACCTGTGGAAATCATGGAACGTGAAGTCAAGTGGCTCAAACGCAAGCGCATTCCTTTGGTCAAAGTTCGCTGGGAAGCTAAACGTGGACCCGAGTTTACTTGGGAACGCGAAGATCAAATGAAGGCGAAATATCCGCATCTTTTCCCACGAGTTTCCTCTAAATAAATTTCGGGACGAAATTTCCACAAGTAGGGGAGACTGTAACATCTGTGCTTGTAATCATTGTGAACAGTTCAGTTATCAATAAAACAATGTTATTTGATCCCAATGTTTGTTTGGTTGTGTTTTACATTTTTCATGTTTTGACTATTATTCAATTTCAAACTCTACATCGCTTTCTAGAGAGTTATCCGCAAACTGATGCGTAAACATAATCAGTTTAATGCGAAAAATACTCCGGAACATCAACATATACTTAACATACCTTAAATAACCTTTACATAACTTAGAAATAAGTTTTGAAGGCTTTGGTATGGAAAAAACAGGTTAATTCGCCTACAGGGACTAAACTTGACAAACTGCGAAAGTATGCCAATTTGAACTGTAACGAACATTCCGGAACATGACCATAAGTTAAACACACCTTAAATATCCTTTATATAGCTTAGAAATAGGCTTTGAGGGGTTCGGTGTGCTATAATAAACTTTTGGGTCATTCAGGGACTAAAAGTGTCAAAAAGTGCACAAGTTTGCATTTTCGCGCATAACTTACGTTCTGAATACATCCGGACATCCAAAAATTTATGTAAACACTATAATATTTTATTTTAGTGCTTGGCTTGAGAAAAATCCATTCGTCGCGTCATTTGGATCGTTTTTCGCGCTTATGCGCATTCCGTCGTAATTAGCCGAACATCGTGATCGTACGGCCAAACGAACCGACATCCGAGATATTTTTGAGCATGTTTTGAGTTCCCTATACTTTAACTTAATTTTAGAGCCTTGAAATGAGGTTAACGGGGTTCAAACGCATCGAAAATAGCTTAAACGGGCTGCAGGGACCATTTCTGCCATTTTTGAAACTTTGCTGATACTGGTGGGCAGTGGCGTAGCGCGAGCACCTCATGCCTTGGCAGTGGCGCTACGCGACTGCCTAACCTGGACAGAAACATTGTATTTGGTCCATTTTCACTTTCGCACATGGTTTTGGCAATACCGTGGGCTCAAATGGTTTTGTAATACCATGTTCTTGAGGTGTATGGTTGAGATCAATGCACGGTTTCCTAGAAACGATCCTAACGGCTAACCGAACACTATAAATACCCCATGCCATCCATTGCTAAACCCACTAGAATTTTGATTTGAGAAACTCTAAGTTGAAACCATTGTTTCATACCTGAGATTCTTGGATCGAGATTAGCATTCGGGGACCCTTCGTAAGTGTTCTTTCGTTCTTTTATTGCTTTTCGAGTCTTTTCGAGTCTGAAAGTCAAACTTTGTTTGACTTTCTGTGGTGACCAGTTTATGGTCAATGCGAAGTTCGTTTGAACTTCGCAACGTGATTGTAATCACGATGGTTATAGTCCCTTGGGACTATGCCTACTGATTACCACGTTGTCTAGGGTCGTAGGGTAAGCGATCTAATAAATCGCTTATACCTTCGAACCCGACCCATTTGGTCGATCATTAGGATCCGACCAAATACATTAGGTGACCATAGTAGGTAGGGAATAACCTTTCGAGGTTATACCCTATGGTCACATCGTTTGAGTAGTTGTATAATAGGTAGTTTATATGCCTTAGGTAAATTACCAGAATACCCTTTTTCATGTATAATTGGTAATTAAGCATATGTAACCTAAACTTTTGTCACATAACTGATTATGTAACATGTTTAGGCATATAACACTTGTCATAGGACTAGTTAGGCGGTCCGAACGCGTTTCACGCGAACGATGCGTTAAAGTAGCATAAGCTACCTAAACGGGTCGTAATGGGTCGTAAGCACTTATGTTAGGTTTCATTTAGTATGTAGGCTTTGTTGAACCATATTACACGAGTCTCCATACTCGTTTGGTTTACAAACCCTCATGCTACCCGATCTTCCGATTTAGGTCCGGTTTATTAACATAGTTACCTATATTAGGTGCCGTTTGATTCCGAGATCTCTATCATTATTTGATTGTCACTCCAGGAGTACTGAGTAATCTCAAGTGAGTACATAGACCCCTCTTTTACTGTTTTCCAAACATTTTGGGGTGGAACACATGTGCCTACTTGTTACTTTCATGTTTTCCTGTTTTCATATCATATACTCGCTATGTTTATTAGTACATTCATAGTACATGATTTCATTACATTTTATGCTATGTGTGCCCATTGTGTGCATTACTTAGTACATCGTTTTACATTACATTTCATGCTATGTGTTCCCATTATGTGCATTACTTAGTACATCGTTTTACATTACATTTCATGCTATGTATGCCCATTCTGTGCATTACTTAGTACATCGTTTTACATTACATTTCACGCTATGTATGTTCATTTGATTACATACTTAGTGCATCGTTTTCACATGCTTACATTTTGGGTATGACATTTGGTTTGTTTACAATGGAACAATACATTCATTAACATTAGCTACGCCGTTCGTTAGTAGGTAGTGGTACCATAGGAATTGACAACTCCCGTTCCTGAAATCCTGGGTTTGTTTGGATTGGAAGGAATGACCGAATTCGATATACATGTTGGCGCACTACATCTGTCGACTTCGTCTTGTATCGAGTCTTAGTCTTAGAAGGTTACATTAGGGCACGTTTTACGAGTAAATCGGAGAATGTATGTGTCTAAAAGACTGATTTCGCTCATATGGTCATGAGTAGGTGATTCCACTTATTCTTCAGTAGGTGATTCCACTTATTCGTCAGTAGGTGATTCCACTTATTTGTCAGTGAGTGATTCCACTTTTGTGTACATGTTCACATAAGTGAAATCACCAACACTATATATAGGACACTTGAGCGAAATCAGTACATAAGTTGTGTACTTGGATACCGAAGTGCTGCCGGTCTTCCAATTGAATGTAAACGTTGTTATATCAATCAGAAAAGTGATTTAAGTGAAGATCTAGCTGTTTCTACGTTGATTACTTGTTTTCCGCACCTGTAATTGACCAAAACTCCTCTGATAGACTCGTTCGGATCAAAACACGATCCTACAAGTGGTATCAGAGCTTCAGGAGGAGGAGTTCTATAGAGATTTGCTGGATTTCATCATAAATTCTTACTTCTACACCTTCTTTCTTCATCAGAACGAGATTTAACGGTCGGAATTGGCTCAAAATTTCACAGAGTGTAGATAATTAATTATAGACAAATCCCTAAAAGTTTGAGCCTAAAATTTAAACTAAAAATGGACCAAAATGCTTTCCGAGTTGATTTCGCTCATAAGGACATCTCTTAATTTCGCTTTTATGACCACCATAGACCTCTGATTTCGCTTTTGTGTCGATTTTAAACACCTGATTTCGCTTTTGTGTCAACCCTAAGCAAGTGATTTCGCTTTTGTGTCAATCCATTAACCTGATTTCGTTTTTGTGTCAACCCTAAGCAAGTGATTTCGCTTTTGTGTCAACTCTAAGCATCTGATTCCACTCATTCGTACATTGTGATTCCACTCATTCGTACATTGTGATTCCACTCATTCGTACATTGTGATTCCACTCATTCGTACATTATCATCCAACAGAATCTGATTTCGCTTATAAGTACCTGTGTTTGAACAAAGAGAATTGAAAAATGGATACTGAGTTCTACAACGCTTTTGCTACGACCCCGACTAATCCATCCGACATTGCTAAGAATATGACAATGGAGAATGAAACCGGAACAATGCAAAAACCCCCGAAACTTATGGGAATTGAAGATTATCATGGATGGAAGAAACGGTTTGAGAATTGGGTTTAAGCGAATCATCTAAAAGCTTGGGAGAGTATCGAAACTGAGTATGAGAGGCCAAAGAATTCAGCGGGAGTCGGTAAAATCATTTCAGAATTCACGGAGCAAGAAAGAGAGAGTTACAAAGGAGAAAAGATGATGATCAATTTGTTACAACAAGCTGTTAAATAAGATATATTTGTGTTGCTTCAACATGATGAAAACGCTTATTCTATTTGGGAAGCTCTTGGAAAGAAATTTTAGGGAAGTACTGAAATGCTACAAAGTAAAGCAGCTTTGTTGAAAAAGGAATTTGAACTATTTACGTGCATGCCTGGTGAAACAACAAAGAGTCTTATTGAAAGATACTGTCATCTTGTAGGCACTATGTCACAATTGAAGATTACAAAAACTCCTGAAGAATGGGTTGAAAAGCTTGCTGATGCATTACCGCAACAGGACTGGGGTACCTATCTGATGATATTGAAAAATTTCGGACAGTTTAGAAGGTTATCGATTGCACAGTTTATAGAGAAGTTGGAGGCACAGGATCTGGAGCAGCAGAAAATTGCTAGAATGAACAGTTCTACTCATCAACAAGATATTAAATTGTACTATAAAGGAAATGTTCAAACTGCTGAAGCAAGTCCAAAGATACAAACTGCATTTAGTGCTGGAAATCAATCTACACCAAGCAGTCAAGGATCAGTCAACACTAGTGGGTTCTCAACGGTGAATCCTCCAAGTGTTCAAAGTTCATCTGCTGGAAATGGTCATCTAATTCAGTGCAATGTGGCTCTACATCTTCAAAATGGTCAAAATTATTCTGAAGAAGTTGTAAAGCATCATATGGGATTATTGGTCACTGCTTTAGAGTCATATGAAGGGTTGATTGCCAGAAGAATTGGTAATCCGATGCTCACAAAGGAAGATTATGACCAAATTGATGCAGAGGAGCTGGAACTGATGGATATTAAATGGGCCTTAGCTAGTGTTTTGAGGAGAGCAGAAAAATTTAGATTGGTTACAGGAAGAAATGATTTCTTGGATGCAAACCTTTCTAATCTAGGATTTGATAAATCTAAAGTTGTTTGTTTTCGTTGTAGGGAGAAAGGCCATTTTAAAAGAGAGTGCAAGAATCAGGAGCCGAGAGGAGCAAAGGAGTCGTCTGGGAAAGATGATTATTATAGGAAATCCATTTATCAGTAAATCACTCATCAACCACATCAACAAAAGGAGCCACAAACGGCACATGGAAGAATGATCGAGGATGCAAACAGGAAAGCTTATTTTGGCATTTGTGATCAAGATGATGAGAAAATGGCTGATGGTTTTAGCTGGGACAAGTACATTCCAGATGATCCTAATGTTAAAGCTTTCATTGCACATATTGTTCAAAAGCCAGAAATGTTGAAGGAATGGATGGAAGTGTTATCTGATGAAGAGAAAAGTGAAGATGAAGGATCTGTTTCATTAGAAAACAGTTCATCAGAAACAAGTGATAGTGATGAAGAGATGGAACAGATAAATTTGGGAAAACTCATTTATCTTCTGACACTTTTGAATTTTATTTTGTAGAAAAAATGAAGAAACTGAAAGAGAAGAAAGCTGCAAAAGAATTGAAGGAAATCAAAGTGATTGAGAAGATAGTTGAAGTGGAGAAAATTGTGGAAGTTGAAAAGATGGTGGAGATAGAAAAGATAGTTGAAATCACAAAACCCTGTCTTACTTGTTTAGAGTCTTGTAAACAATGTATAGAAAAATATGAGAGGTTTAGTGAGTTAGAAAAGTTGAAAGAAAAGTTGTTGTTTGATGTAAAAAATTTGAAACAGTCATATGATGTATTGAACAGAACTGTGAATAGTCTGGAAAAGACTAACTCTGAAAGAGAGAAAGCTTTGAAGATGTTGAATGCAACCATGATGACAAAGCAGAAAGAGATCAACTTGTACATAGAAGAATGTGCAAAGTGGAAGAAAGAGTTGGATAGTGAAGCAACTGAAAATGAAAGAATCAGAAGATTGCTGCAAAGTTACAAAGGTTGTGACTACATAATTGATAGAATTTATCCAACAGTTGAAGGATTTGAAGCGTTTAAAGGTGAAGAAACATAGCCAAAGAAGAAAAAGGATACTGGTAAGAAACAGGGTGTCTGTTATAATAAGTGTCCGCCTCCTATTTGGGAAGGGTACTCATCTAGAAAACCTAACGAAGAGGAACTAAAACAGGCGGTCAATATTAAGTTAGAATCTGAGATAACTGATGTCTTACCAGACAATATTGATGTCACGTTCACAGCGTCCGACACAGATCATGAGTCAGAATTGATAAAAAGAGTGGTTGATCAGGTGTTGGATAAGGATGAGGAGTCAGAGTCAAAATCCGAGTCCGAAAGTTCGTGTCAGTCAGTCAGGAGTTCGAGTTCGTCCGAAAAGAGTTCAAAGTCGTCGGGAAAACGGGTTTATAGTAAAGAGTTTTTATTGTCAAAATCTAATTTTAATGATGAAACATTTGAAGTTGCATATACTTTGAATGATTCTGACAAATTATATTTTGATAAAGAATTTCCAATAAGAGGTGTCAAAACTGATTTGATAAAAAAGGTTTTCAAACTAACAGAAATTAATAATTCTGAAATAAAAGATGAAAATCTTAATGTAAAACCTAAACATTACACCTCAAGTGTACAACAACGTTTGAACAAGAAAAAGAGTTACAATTCTGGTTCTGGTTTTCAAAAGAAACCAAACCACAATCGTAGCTACAAAAAGAAAGGTCTTGGTTTTATTCCACCTGAAAACTATAAAAATGAAAAATTCTCTAAAACAAACACAAAATTTGTTTCAGGACCGTCTGCTGAGGAAGAGAAGAAGAGCTCATTTTAGAGACAATCAAATCAAGAATTTCTTGCTGAGAAAAAGAAGAATGAAGTTCAGAGAACAGAAACTAGAACTTGTTTCCGATGCAATGAAGCTGGTCACATTGCATGGAACTGTCTGAAAGCGACAAACACAAAACAGAGAGTTTCTGGAAAACTGAAAGAAGTTGTTGTTGATAAAACTGAACCACCAATTGAAAAATTTAAAGTTTTCAAAAATTCAACATTTGAAGTTGGTGAGTGTTCGAAGAGATTTTACAAGCGAAGTGTGAAACTTGACAACCAAAAATGGGTTGTTAAGAAACAGAAGTAAAATCTGGCGATGAATCTGATTCCACAAAATCAGAGGAGCTACAGTTTGATGAGAGTGATGAAAACTCAGTTCCTTCAATGGATGATGAGAACTTTCCACCATTGAGGACTGAAAATTTTAAAAGGAAAACTGGAAAGTCTGAAATCTCAAATCAGGGTTATTCTGAGAAGGATAACTTTGATGTTGAGAAAGCTTTTAATGGGAAAATTAAGAAGATTTTCCGAAAGATGGTCGATGGGAAGGTTAAAGGGGTTAAGGAGTTTTATGGTAAAAAGAAAGCAACTTACACTCCAACTGCTTCTGAATTGAAAACACCGAAGGCTGGTCAGGCTTGGGTGGACATTTTCTTTGCTTGAAAAACCTGACTTGCCGGAGATCCCAAGTTTATATCGTGGATCAGGAATCGGCATCTTTCTAGTGTTTGAAAGTTTTTGTTTGAAAAGATTTTAAAAATGTTTGAATTGTACAGGTGAAAGGACTACGCCAGAGCTTCCAGGTTGGTAAGTGCGAAGCAGGAATCGGCATCCTGTTTGGCAAAATGATGCATGTAGACGTAACATTCCTACAGTTGGTATTGGTTAGTCATACCTACAGTTGGACTACGCCAAGTGGTTTAGAGGTTGCTTGATTGCAAACAGTGAATCAGGGACATTAAATTGTACTTGATTTACTACATTTGATAAAAACTGACAAGATGTTGAACCATATCCCCATACTTAACAAGTGGTAAACTTACAAGTGGTAAAAACAAACTCATTTTCCGGAAAAATCATTTTGATTAAATGAAACTTAAGTGTTTTGAGATCTAAATGAGAAAATGGTTTGTGATAGGGGGAGTTCTGATTGTTTATGCATAGTGAATGGCGATTTGATGCGATTCGGTGTCAGTTGTCAAGTTTTTGTACAGTTCATGTTATGTTTCAAGTGGGTCAAGAGTCTAGTAGTTTTCAAATTTCCTAAAATGTGTTTGCATTTTAGGGGGAGTAGAAGTTTTCAGAAAATCCAAAAACATTAGAAAATTTGAAAAAGACAAAAACATGATAAAATTCAAAAATGAGTTTTGGTGTCAAAGAAGAGGAAATGATAGTACATCAGTAGACAGTTACAGTATGCTAAATAAATTTAATGATTAAATAGCGTTAAACAGTCTCACTGATGATATGCCGATAGGTTTTTACACATTTAGTAAGCTTTTTCGGGATATAAACTAAATTTCAAAACTTGCTTATTTCATGGGGAACACTACTTGGATATATAGGTAACCCCTGAAATCTCGTTTGAAAGGTCCCTCTTTCTGAGATACTAGGTCTTTATGCTCAGTGATATCTGGGGTATTATCCCGGGACTTCTGCTGAAAGAAATTTCTGACCTAGTCCCCGGAGAATACTTTCCGTATGCTTGAAATATAGCGCCGCCCTCAGCAAATTGATGAAACAATAAAATTGATAGTCATTGCTGTTGTAATCAAAAGATCCTCTAAAGGGGACCCACCAAAATTCGAAGCCGTCATCTCTCTGCGTATCGAAAGATCGACCTGAGCTCTCACGGCCCTCGTACTATAATTTATTCCCCTGACAGATATCATCTGTGGTATACTCACCTGTAAGACTGAATATTGGGATCTGGATACGGGAGTATATTCAAGAGGTGGGACACATGAATGAGTTTAAGTCTTTAAAACACCTAACTCATATCCTGAATTAGTTGAAATTTGTGTGAAAATTTAAGTGGATCAGTATATCGGCAATCTAAGTGAATTGTTTAATTCTTAATGTGTAACTAAGCTCAACGGTACTCGTGACTTGTCATAAACTGATATGATCCTCTTACACAAACTCACAAAAATATTATCTGTAAATATTTCTTTACTGCATTTCTTTACTTTCAAAAATCCAAAAAGATTTTGAGTGTGTTTTAGAATAAACTTTTGAAAAAGTCAAAAAGATTTTCGACAACTGGTGTTGGAGAGCTGATTTTCAAAATTCCAAGTGCTAAACATGATGACATTGTTGTGAGGGGGAGTGTGTCTTAATTGTCAAAATATGTTTTTAAATCAATAGGTGGTTCGTCTGGTGTGTATGATCTAAGGAAGATTTGGTGTCGATGCATATGTTTATGAGAGGGAGTCATCTGTTTATATCAGCATGTTGGTGCATACAAATTGTTAAAGTTAGAAAATTTATTTCTGGGTTAAGAATATGCAGGTTTAGCAAGGCTGTAAGATGGAAATTCAGTCAATGATCCTAAAGCTGATGATGCTGATGAACTGAAGAAATGCCAGCATATCATAAGGGGGAGTCTGAAGATCTGCAAGAATAGATTGAGAGAGTGAAACCCAAAGACTGATCAAGACTGAAGAAGTAAAGACATGATATTGTCAAAGACTCGACACAGCAACTCGTCAACATCTGAGGGGGAGTCTGTTGAAATTTGTGTGAAAATTGTTAAAGTTAGAAAATTTATTTCTGGGTTAAGAATATGCAGGTTTAGCAAGGCTGTAAGATGGAAATTCAGTCAATGATCCTAAAGCTGATGATGCTGAAGAACTGAAGAAATGCCAAAGAATGATCAAGACTGAAGAAGTAAAGACATGATATTGTCAAAGACTCGACACAGCAACTCGTCAACATCTGAGGGGGAGTCTGTTGAAATTTGTGTGAAAATTGTTAAAGTTAGAAAATTTATTTCTGGGTTAAGAATATGCAGGTTTAGCAAGGCTGTAAGATGGAAATTCAGTCAATGATCCTAAAGCTGATGATGCTGATGAACTGAAGAAATGCCAGCATATCATAAGGGGGAGTCTGAAGATCTGCAAGAATAGATTGAGAGAGTGAAACCCAAAGACTGATCAAGACTGAAGAAGTAAAGACATGATATTGTCAAAGACTCGACACAGCAACTCGTCAACATCTGAGGGGGAGTCTGTTGGTGCACTACATCTGTCGACTTCGTCTTGTATCGAGTCTTAGTCTTAGAATGTTACATTAGGGCACGTTTTACGAGTAAATAGGAGAATGTATGTGTCTAAGAGACTGATTTCGCTCATATGGTCATGAGTAGGTGATTCCACTTATTCGTCAGTAGGTGATTCCACTTATTCGTCAGTAGGCGATTCCACTTATTCGTCAGTAGGTGATTCCACTTATTTGTCAGTGAGTGATTCCACTTTTGTGTACATGTTCACATAAGTGAAATCACCAACACTATATATAGGACACTTGAGCGAAATCAGTACATAAGTTGTGTACTTGGATACCGAAGTGCTGCCGGTCTTCCAATTGAATGTAAACGTTGTTATATCAATCAGAAAAGTGATTTAAGTGAAGATCTAGCTGTTTCTACGTTGATTACTTGTTTTCCGCACCTGTAATTGACCAAAACTCCTCTGATAGACTCGTTCGGGTCAAAACACGATCCTACAATACATAACTTAGATAAACCTTTAATTTGTTTAAGGGTTTATCGCCACAGTCTCAAGGCTTGGATGTATGCATTATAACAATACCGCATAAATGTTTGTATCAGTATAGCATGTATTTGTTACACAAAACATAACTTTGATTTAAACTGTGTTTTACTTCAATACCTTGTTGTTGTGCATTTTACATATGGTTTAGTTGATACATTTCACTTACCATACATGACATTTCTGGTTACACATTACATGATCTACATTAAACATAAACATTTTGACAGTGATATACACATTTAGTGGTTTACATTGAACATAGACATTTCGATATGGTTTACACATTATCACATGACAATTCATTTATACATAAACAATTTACATTGGTGGTTGGTTTGAGTAAGTGATTTGAATAACGAGGCGTGTGTAATATGATACAAGCATGGTGGATACGCCGCTGGTACTTCCTATAAACAAATGTTTGTATGATATTACATGGCGTAGCGTTACTTAAATCATTTCAATATTTGACATATTACGTTTTACCTAAACAACTTATCTTCACAAGACATTGATTTACATAAACAACTTATCTTATACAAACTCATTTTTCTTGGTTATTCATTTAACCTTACAATTATTTATACATATCATCTGATCTTATCGTTTTTCAAATGACTTACAAGACAAAGCAAAGTACGGGGTTCATGACTAAACATTTTCTTAAACATAAGTCATGAACCTTATTTTCACAAACCTATGTATCTCACAGGCATTTTTATGTTGACGTACCTATTTTCACATGTGTTTTCAGGAGCTTTTCCGTAGGATGATGATCGTGACACTAGGGCGGACCTGTGCCTTAGAGACTAAAAATGAAGATAGACTTGTTTAATTATGTTATGAACTCTTTATTTCCTGTTTAAGACAATGTAACTCTTATGTTTATAAATAAAATACAACTTTGAATGCCATGGTTATGAAACAATTAATTCTGTTACAACACTCCCCGACGGTTTCTGCCACGTTTTGTATGTTACACGTGGTCGGGGTGTGACAGTTATAATCCTCAGCGATTATACCTACTGATTACCACGATAACTAGGTGTAGTGATGAGTCAAAGTTTCGGTCAAAATGCGTTTTAGCACGCATTTTGCAATGGAACTATTTTCGGGTATCAAAACCCATTGTTTTGATACCAAATCAGTTTTCTAAGTAGGTTAAACATGTTTTGACATGTTTAACTCGTCACTATTAGATTAGTGCTTGTTTAGGGTCTTAAGTTAAGCGGTCTAAACAACCGCTTTGACTTTCAAACCCGACCCGTTTGGTCGATCATTAAGATCCGACCAAGCTTGATTAGTGATCATAGTTGCATAGGGAATAACCACTGAGGTTATACCTTATGATCACATAGGATTGGTTAGTTATTTGTTAAGTAGCTTGTATGCCCATAAGAAATGACCAAAACGCCCTTTTGAAGCATAAATCCGTATTTTACTTATGTGAACATGTTTTTTTGACATATAATCTGATTTAGTAACATGTTTAGGTATTATTGGGCATGTAAGACTTGACATAACACATAGTTAACCATCCAAACATAGTTTCGTGCGAACGACGTGTTAAAGTAGCATAAGCTACCTTAATAGGTCGTAACGGGTCGAAAGCACTTAGGCTAAGTTCCGATTTAGAATGTAGGCTTTGTTAAACCATATCACATGAGTTACTACACTCATTTGGTTCAAAAGACCTCATTCTATCCGATCTTCCGATTTAGGTGTTGATTTATTTACTAGTAATCCGATTACTAGGTACTACTTGAATTTCCTTGGTTTGTCTGAGCTTCGCTAAGTTCTTTAGATCAAGGATACCCTTCTATTCAATGTGAGTACATAGTTCCCCTATTTTACTGTTTTCAATTGTTTTGGGGTGATTCATATGTATTAAAACGATTTCGATATTTTAACGATGTTTTCAAAAACGATTAAGATGGTTTATACTAAACTAATAACGATTTCGATAAAGTGAACGAAGTTGTTGGTTGTAGTTACATAACGAATGACATTCATTAGCATTGATCAAGCCGACCAGTATTAGGTTATGGTACCAAAGGATCTGACAAATCCTGTTATCAGACTACACCCATGGTTATGTGTGGGGGTTATGTAGGTAACGACCGAATCTGATGATTGTTAACTTTCCCTTTGGTGGTTTCTTAATGCGAGAAGCGAGGTAGTCAAGTCACGAAGGTTTGAATTTTATTAGCGAGACGACCATAAGTAGTTTCACAATTAAAACGAATACGAATTTGGGACGAATTAAAACGATTTGAGGCGATAAACGATTTGGTTAAACGAATGGTTTTGGGTAGTGATTAGATAATGGGACGGGTGTAGCATGATAAAAGCATGGTAGATACGCCGCTGGTACATCTTATATATAAGTGCTTCTATCATATTACATTGCGTGTCATTATTTAGTTCACTTGGGAAATGATTTGAAACGATGTCACACAACGAGGTTTTCGAAATGATATAAACCATACGAGTTTTTAATAACGAGTTTTTACGAGATGTTTTACGAATTGTTTTACTAAAACAAATGTTTTTGGGTTAAGAATCATGGCTATGAGATTTTATAAATTATAACCATCTTGATTTGAGTTGGTTAATCATGTTGCAATATTATATACTTTACAAAACAAGGTTTTCGAGGTATTGCAATATATACATAAACGAGCCATAATTCCGATACTCTCACAAAACCTATGTGCTCGCCAGCATTTCTTTGTTGACTTTGTTTTTACATATGTTTCAGGTGATGTTGCATGATGATTGCTAGGAAGCATGTTCACTTAGGATCTGGACGTGGCCTTAGTGACATAAAAATGATAGTAGACGATGTTTAATTTGTTTATTTGGTTTTAAGACAATGTAATTTACTTAATAATTCAATAAAACGAAACATTTGTATCCATGGTTGTGAAACGATGATTCTGTTACAACACTCCCCGACGTTTCCGCCGCGGTTTCGTTGTTTTAACGCGGTCGGGGTGTGACAGAAGAGTTGGTATCAGAGCCAATGGTTATAGGGAATTAGGTTATTAGTAATGCTTTGACCTAGACTATAACTTTCTAGGACCCTAACGCAAGTTTACTTGTGTTTAGATTTTAAAACAATACCATCACCTATCCTTAGGTGATAACCATAACAAGAACACAATAACGAATCCGCTTCGAAAATTAATCATCTATCCTTGGATGATTGATTACTAGGTTTTGAACCCTTTGTTATAAGGTTTAGAACCCTTCCAGTTTGATTCATCTTTGGCTTTGTGCCATTTAACTTTTCAAAATCTCGTCAAAGTTTGGGTCTAAATAATGTGAACACGTGCAAACTGGAAGAGTGAATGCCTGTACCGTGAGTTTTCTGTCTAAGGCTAGAGTGTTCGTACTAATCCGCAATATCGGACCAGTCACTCTTACTTGGGAACTCTTGGGGTGAGTGTTCACTTATAGGCGAACATGTCTTCGGCGATCCATTATTATGACCCATTTACTTTGATTAGTCACTGCGTGTCGTTTGTTTGTTCGAGGTAACGAACAATGATCGTCTTCCTTGTGTTTTGTCGATGTTTTCAATACCTCTTTTGTTTCTCCAATTGTCGACCTCACTTGTTTCTCATGTTTCCTTGTTAGACAATGCCTCCTCGATGCGATGCTCAAACTTTTACTGCTGAAGAAGTTGCAGCCCTTGTCTCTCAGCAAATGGCTGCTGTACTTCCAGGCGTTGTGACCCAAATCCACGAGTTATACAACAACAATAATAACAACAATAACGCATAGTGTAATTTCAAGAATTTTAATTCTGCGAAGCCGCTTAAGTTTTCTGGGTCACAAGGAGAAACTGCGCTCCTGCAGTGGGTCGAGAGTATCGAGAGCACATTTAGACATGTGCAAAGGTTGAGTTTGCTTCAAGCGTGTTTGAGAAGAGAGCTCTTACATGGTGGAACGGAGTGATGCGTGATAGGGGTGCCGAAGTAGCATTAGCACAAACTTGGGAAGAGCTCCGAGCTCTCATGATGAGAGAGTTCTGTCCCTGTCACGAGATTCGAGCTTTGGAACGAGAATTCGATGATTTGAAACAAGACGGAGGAGAACACCGTGCTTATGCGGATCGATTTGAGGAGCTTAGTTTGTTGTGTCCCACTATGGTTACCCCTCTGGAAAAAGCTATCAAGAGGTATATCGATGGGTTACCCGATTCTATTCAGGATATTGTGACCGGCGTTAATCCTACTACCGTCCGTCACGCGATCGAGTTGTCGGCTACCCTGACTGAGTCCCAAGTCAGGAAGGGTAAACTTACCCGCAAGGGTGATAAAAAGAAGTCGACCAATTTTGACAAGGGTATGTGTGACACCCCAAGGAAACCAGTAATCTTCGCAAACATGCTCGGGGAGCCGCGATACAATACAGGTAAACAACGTCACATCATTAGCTTTCCTCAGTAACCGCATGCTAAATTTCGGGACGAAATTTCTTTCAAGTTGGGGATAATGTGACAACTCGAATTTCCGACATTCTTTATTCGCATTAAATGCACGTTGACTTTGACTATATAGTTGTGATATGATAAAACGTATCGTGTTTGCTTGATTATGTGTTTGATTGTATAACATGTCGTGAAACATAAACTGTCGAACATAAGATAGAACCCGACGAAACACAAGTGTGTTTCGCCATAACCATTCCCGACGAAACAGGATATGTTTCGCCGTATACGACTCGACGAAACAAGCTGTTTCGCCGAGCCCAGATCTGCCGAAGCCCAGCTTGGGCCCAGAACGTTATTCTGTGTATTTTTACGTAAAACATCATCATTTTACACTTTCTATCAACACAACCGAAACCCTAGAGCTCTCTCACTGTGACGGCAAACTAGAACCCACCGGAAACCCTTGTGCGATCAAACCATCATCTCGGTTAGTAGATTTATGTGTCTTGATTGATCATTCATCAGTGTACGTGTTTTTGTGTCTTGTGATTCTGCTTTGATGATGTATATCTGAAACTGATACATGTTAAATATTAGGGTTCTTGTTATGATGATGATGATATAGATTTCGATAGGTATGTTGTTGTCGGATATAAATGGTTTTATGCGAAACTTAATATGATTGAATACTCGGTTCTGGATGTTGTTATTATGATCTGATTCTGAATGCAAGTTAGCATCTTGATAGGGTTTGATGATGTGATGTTATAATCGATATGTTGTATACGTAAGCTAGGGTTCATGCTAGACGTTAAAGTGGTCCGATGATTATGCTATAATGATGTTACAATGATTCTGTGTTGAATGATTACTGCATGATTGATAATATTGATGTCGGCTGCTAACATGATTAGGGTTTCTGTGTATTTCGTAACTGCTGTAACTGTGTCTACGAAACAGACATTCGACGAAACAGGAATCTCGGCGAAACAGAATGTGTTTCGCCAAGAGTCGTCGACGAATTAGAATCCTGTTTCGCCAAGCAAAGCCACGACGAAACAGAATGTGTTTCGTCAATATGTGATTCGCCAACTTATGTGTTTCGCCATAATATGTGTTTCGCCGAACAGAAATCTGCACAGTAACTTGGGTTAATTCTGTTAAGTGTTAACTGGAATATTTAACTGCTGTTAGGTGTAACCATCTTGTATATGATTGTGATTACGTGTTACATGTTTATATGTGCACAACTTGAACGCAAACTGATTTCACATACGTGCATACTTTAGGACGTGATTGATTACTTGCGAGCATACACTTAGCATACCGAGCAAACCAAGGTGAGTTCACACAGCCAAGGCATGGGATTCCCAGGATGGGAATGGGTTGGATTATTTATTCGTTCAGTTTATGGAACTTAGATATATGATTCCCGGTAGAGGAAGGATTATGGATAAGAACAGACTAGACTGGTTATACTAATTTAAACGATCTTCGCACACACGCCAAGGGTCGGCCGCGATATTATGACAATCTTCGCACACATGCCTAAGAAGGGCACCGAACTATATACTCTAATCTTCGCAAACATGCCAGGAAGGGCCGCGATACTACTATACCTAGTCTAGCAAACATGGGAAATCCCCACTATACTTCGCAAACATGCCTAGAGGGCCGCGATACGATACATACGATACATGATTACTAAATGAACATACGAACTACATTATGAACTCTATAACTAAACAAACTCACTGTGAACTCGCTCAACTAGTTGTTGACTCTCTGTTACATGCCTTGCAGGACCTTAGGTACTTATGGAGCTTGCACGGGAGGCACGGTCGTTGTGGACAAGGATCGTGAATACTTGATTAGACATTATGACATTTCATACTTTATTATGTTGGGTTTATTTATGCTTCCGCTAAACGTTGAATTTATACATATGTTTTGAACACCTTTCATATTGGTTTGATTGCTTTACATTTAATACTTACTATGTTCAATATGATTGGTGGCTTGATCCTGGTCAGTCACGCCTCCAAGCGGTGATACTCCGCAGGTGGATTTTTGGGGGTGTGACAGATTGGTATCAGAGCCATTGGTTATAGAGAACTCGGTTTAAATAAGGGAAAAGGTTTTTATTGAAACCAGACTATAACCAGTACAGTGCTCAACGATCCACAACGACGCCTCGCTCCACGTGCAAGACTCAACAACCTAGGTAATAAGGTTTATGTTTATTGCCTACTTGCTAGAATTACATAGAACTTTGCTCGTGGTATGCTTAGATTACATTGATCACTATTCGTTACTACATGAGAACGCTTATATGCTCACACTCTTCTGTCATCGCACGATTCGCGATCCTCTCTGACTTATGCTATCTTTACTATGAAGATCATGTCTGGACGTATCAACATGACACAAGCCCAGTTGACGGCTCTCATCGCTGAACAAGTTACTGCGGCAGTTGCAGCCGCACAAGCAGGAGGTATACCCTGCAGTTGAAACTCACACTAGGGTCCTTAGATCCTACATTCCTAAACCAACTCTTGTGCTAAAATTTTTGTTTACTCTTACGCACACAACAGGTCAAGCACCTGTTTGCACTTTCAAAACGTTCATGGACTGTCGTCCCAGTACTTTCAGCGGCACGGAGGGAGCAGTCGGACTCCTCCACTGGTTTGAAAAGATTGAGACTGTATTCGAAATGTGTGAATGCCCTGAGGCACGCAGGGTGAAGTATGCCACCGGTACCTTAGAAGGTTTAGCTCTCACATGGTGGAAAGCTCAGGTGCAAATGCTGGGGTTGGTTGCTGCTAACGCTACCCCATGGAACAACTTTAAGGAAATGATCAAAGAAGAATATTGCAGCAGGGATGATATTCATAAGCTGGAGGTCGAGTTTTTCAATCTCAAGATGAAGGGGTCAGAGATTGAGGCATACACCAAAAGATCTAATGAACTTGCTCTATTGTGTCCTACGATGGTGGACCCTCCAATCAAGCGAATCGAACTGTTCCTCAAGGGTCTAGTGCCAGAGATCCAGAGTCACGTCACTTCAGCAAACCTCGCCACTTATCAGCAGGTTGTACAGCTGGCTCACCGTCTCACGGATCAGGCGGTGGAGCAGAACAAATTGCCTGAACGTATCAGCACTACTACTACCGCTACTACTCCGGTCACTCCTGCTACTCCCAGTGACAACAAGCGGAAATGGGATGGGGATTCCAGCAAAGGTTCAGCTATAGTTCAATCTCAGGCTCAGCAACGCAAGACTAATGACTACCAGAGCCCAAGTCAGCAAACTTCTGGTGGGCAGAGACAGAGTGGTTATCGGGGAAATCATCCACTGTGTAACAGGTGCTACAAACATCACAGTGGTCAGTGTCGCAAGGCCTACTGTCAGACATGTCTCAAAAACGGGCACGAAGCTAAAGATTGCAGGAGTTCACGACCTGCGAATCAGAACCAGCAACAACAACCACCTGCTCCACGAAACCAGCCACAGCAGCAGCAGCATGGAAACAGGGGATGCTACCAGTGTGGGGCTGAAGGTCATTACAAGCGGGATTGCCCTCAGTTAAACCAGAACCAGAACAATAATAACAACAACAATCAGGGCAACGGGAACAACAACAACGGTGGGAACAATAAAAACAATGGTGCTAGAGGCCGTATGTTTGTGATCGGTCAGGGTGATGCCAGGAATGATCCCAACGTGGTTATGGGTAAGTTTCTTCTTGACGACTTTTATGTTACTGTACTATTTGATTCTGGTGCGGATACAAGTTACATGTCTCTGAAAGCTAGTGAAATGTTAAAACGTGCACCAACTCCCTTAAACACCAAACATGTTGTAGAGTTAGCTAACGGTAAAAGTCTAGAGGCCACACACATAGTTAAAGGGTGTAATCTTATCCTCGCTGGTCAGACTTTCTCCATTGATCTCATTCCTATACCCTTGGGTAGCTTTGACGTCGTCATTGGTATGGATTGGTTATCTCAACAACAAGCAGAGATTTTATGCAAAGAAAAAGTTATTCGTATTCCTCGGTCGGGCAAGGAACCTCTCGAAGTTCAAGGCGACAAGAGTGGTGTCGTGAGTGGCATCATTTCCTTCTTGAAGGCTCAGAAGTGTCTGCGCAAGGGTCACACAGCTGTTCTAGCTCTCGTCACTGATACATCGAAGAAAGAGAAGAAGATTGAGGATATTCCAGTGGTACGCGATTTTCCTCAAGTGTTTCCTGAGGAATTACCTGGGTTACCGCCTCATCGTCAAGTCGAATTTCAGATCGAGCTCGCTCCAGGAGCAGCGCCCATAGCTCGAGCACCTTATCGTCTAGCTCCAACTGAGTTGGAAGAACTGTCAAAGCAGCTACAAGAACTCTTGGAAAAGGGTTTTATACGTCCTAGCTCTTCGCCCTAGGGAGCTCCAGTGTTATTCGTAAAGAAGAAAGACGGTACGTCCAGTGTTATTCGTAAAGAAGAAAGACGGTACCGTGAACTCAACAAGGTGACGATCAAGAATCGTTACCCTCTTTCGCGCATAGATGATTTATTCGACCAGCTGCAAGGGTCGAGCTACTACTCCAAAATAGACTTAAGGTCAGGGTACCATCAGCTGAGAGTCCGGGACGAGGACGTCTCTAAAAGAGCATTTAGAACCCGCTACGGCCACTACGAGTTTATGGTCATGCCATTCGGGCTAACGAACGCGCCTGCCGTATTTATGGATCTTATGAACAGGGTGTGCAAACCCTACCTCGACAAATTCGTCATTGTTTTCATCGACGACATCCTGATTTATTCGAAGAGTCAGGAGGAGCACGAGCATCATTTACGACTTATACTGGAACTTCTACGAACGGAACAGCTATACGCTAAGTTTTCTAAATGTGACTTCTGGCTTCGTGAAGTCCACTTCTTAGGCCACGTGGTAAACAAGGATGGGATTCATGTAGATCCATCCAAGGTAGATTCGATCAAGAATTGGCCTGCGCCTCGTACACCAACCGAAATACGCCAATTCTTGGGTTTGGCGGGTTATTACAGAAGGTTCATCAAAGACTTCTCAAAGATTGCTCAGCCGCATACACTATTGACGCAGAAAGGTGTTGTTTACCGTTGGGGTAATGCACAGGAAACAGCGTTCCAACACTTAAAGGATAGACTCTGTAGCGCACCTATCCTCTCACTGCCTGAAGGCACGGACGATTTTGTAGTCTATTGCGATGTATCTATCCAGGGTCTTGGATGTGTATTGATGCAGAGGGATAAAATTATTGCTTATGCTTCGCGCCAACTTAAGGTTCACGAACGGAACTACACTACACACGACCTAGAGCTGGGAGCGGTCGTCTTTGCACTTAAGATATGGCGACACTACTTGTACGGCACTAAATGTGCTATCTACACTGACCACAGGAGCCTCGAACATATATTCAAACAGAAGGAACTGAATATGCGACAGCGACGATGGGTCGAACTGCTAAACGACTACGAATGCTCAATCAGGTACCATCCAGGCAAGGCCAATGTTGTGGCTGACGCCCTCAGTCGAAAAGACACCGCGCCTAAGCGCGTGCGAGCTTTACAACTCACCATACAGTCTAGCCTTCCTTCCCAGATACGAGATGCTCAGATAGAAGCATTGAAACCGGAAAATGTCAGGGCTGAAGCCTTACGCGGCTCAAGGCAACGTTTAGAACAGAAGGAAGATGGTGCTTACTACGTCACAGGACGCATTTGGGTCCCACTGTACGGCAACTTACGCGAGCTGGTAATGGATGAAGCTCACAAGTCTCGCTACTCGGTACACCCTGGTTCGGATAAAATGTACCACGATATTAAGACTACATACTGGTGGCCTAGCATGAAGGCCCACATAGCCACATACGTTAGTAAATGCTTGACTTGTGCGAGAGTCAAGGCAGAATATCAGAAACCGTCAGGACCACTCCAACAACCTGAGATACCACAATGGAAATGGGAGCAAATGTCCATGGATTTTGTTACTGGCCTACCTAGATCTCAACGCGGAAATGATACTATTTGGGTGATCGTGGATCGACTCACAAAGTCTGCTCACTTCTTGGCAATCAAAGAAACAGACAAGTTCTCTACACTAGCAGACATCTACTTGAAAGAAGTGGTCTCCAGGCACGGTGTGCCAACCTCCATCATCTCTGATCGAGACGCACGTTTTACTTCAGAACTGTGGCAAGCAATGCATAAATCTTTTGGCTCTCGATTAGACATGAGCACAGCTTATCACCCTCAGACAGATGGGCAGTCTGAGCGCACTATTCAAACTCTAGAAGACATGCTTCGGGCGTGCGTAATCGACTTTGGCAATGGTTGGGAAAAACATTTGCCACTTGTGGAATTTTCATACAATAACAGCTACCACACAAGCATTAAAGCTGCACCATTCGAGGCATTGTACGGGCGTAAGTGCCGGTCACCTCTCTGTTGGGCAGAGGTGGGGGAAAGTCAAATCACAGGTCCAGAAATGGTAGTTGATACTACTGAAAAGATTGCACAAATACGACAACGCATGGCGGCAGCTCGTGACCGTCAGAAAGCATACGCTGATTTAGACAGGAAACTACTCGAATTCCAAGTTGGGGATCGAGCGCTACTTAAAGTTTCACCCTGGAAGGGTGTGGTTCGTTTTGGCAAACGCGGCAAACTAAATCCACGATATGTTGGACCTTTCGAAGTTATTGAGAAAATAGGCAAAGTGGCCTACAGACTGAACTTACCACCTGAACTCAGTGCAGTTCACAACGTCTTTCACGTGTCGAATCTGAAGAAGTGTACGTCAGATGAGACCCACATAGTTCCCTTGAAGGAACTCACTATCGACGAGCGGTTGCACTTTGTCGAGGAACCTGTTGAAATCACGGACCGGGATGTTAAGGTCCTCAAGAACACGAGAATCCCTCTTGTACGAGTTCGTTGGAACTCCCGCCGCGGCCCAGAGTTCACCTGGGAGCGCGAAGATCAAATGGAACTCAAATATCCCCAGTTATTCGGAATCAATGCAACTACTACTGAGGCTGAAGCTACCAATGCAGAATTTCGGGACGAAATTCCAAATCAACGGGGGGATAATGTGACACCCCAAGGAAACCAGTAATCTTCGCAAACATGCTCGGGGAGCCGCGATACAATACAGGTAAACAACGTCACATCATTAGCTTTCCTCAGTAACCGCATGCTAAATTTCGGGACGAAATTTCTTTCAAGTTGGGGATAATGTGACAACTCGAATTTCCGACATTCTTTATTCGCATTAAATGCACGTTGACTTTGACTATATAGTTGTGATATGATAAAACGTATCGTGTTTGCTTGATTATGTGTTTGATTGTATAACATGTCGTGAAACATAAACTGTCGAACATAAGATAGAACCCGACGAAACACAAGTGTGTTTCGCCATAACCATTCCCGACGAAACAGGATATGTTTCGCCGTATACGACTCGACGAAACAAGCTGTTTCGCCGAGCCCAGATCTGCCGAAGCCCAGCTTGGGCCCAGAACGTTATTCTGTGTATTTTTACGTAAAACATCATCATTTTACACTTTCTATCAACACAACCGAAACCCTAGAGCTCTCTCACTGTGACGGCAAACTAGAACCCACCGGAAACCCTTGTGCGATCAAACCATCATCTCGGTTAGTAGATTTATGTGTCTTGATTGATCATTCATCAGTGTACGTGTTTTTGTGTCTTGTGATTCTGCTTTGATGATGTATATCTGAAACTGATACATGCTAAATATTAGGGTTCTTGTTATGATGATGATGATATAGATTTCGATAGGTATGTTGTTGTCGGATATAAATGGTTTTATGCGAAACTTAATATGATTGAATACTCGGTTCTGGATGTTGTTATTATGATCTGATTCTGAATGCAAGTTAGCATCTTGATAGGGTTTGATGATGTGATGTTATAATCGATATGTTGTATACGTAAGCTAGGGTTCATGCTAGACGTTAAAGTGGTCCGATGATTATGCTATAATGATGTTACAATGATTCTGTGTTGAATGATTACTGCATGATTGATAATATTGATGTCGGCTGCTAACATGATTAAGGTTTCTGTGTATTTCGTAACTGCTGTAACTGTGTCTACGAAACAGACATTCGACGAAACAGGAATCTCGGCGAAACAGAATGTGCTTCGCCAAGAGTCGTCGACGAATTAGAATCCTGTTTCGCCAAGCAAAGCCACGACGAAACAGAATGTGTTTCGTCAATATGTGATTCGCCAACTTATGTGTTTCGCCATAATATGTGTTTCGCCAAACAGAAATCTGCACAGTAACTTGGGTTAATTCTGTTAAGTGTTAACTGGAATATTTAACTACTGTTAGGTGTAACCATCTTGTATATGATTGTGATTACGTGTTACATGTTTATATGTGCACAACTTGAACGCAAACTGATTTCACATACGTGCATACTTTAGGACGTGATTGATTACTTGCGAGCATACACTTAGCATACCGAGCAAACCAAGGTGAGTTCACACAGCCAAGGCATGGGATTCCCAGGATGGGAATGGGTTGGATTATTTATTCGTTCAGTTTATGGAACTTAGATATATGATTCCCGGTAGAGGAAGGATTATGGATAAGAACAGACTAGACTGGTTATACTAATTTAAACGATCTTCGCACACACGCCAAGGGTCGGCCGCGATATTATGACAATCTTCGCACACATGCGTAAGAAGGGCCGCGAACTATATACTCTAATCTTCGCAAACATGCCAGGAAGGGCCGCGATACTACTATACCTAGTCTAGCAAACATGGGAAATCCCCACTATACTTCGCAAACATGCCTAGAGGGCCGCGATACGATACATACGATACATGATTACTAAATGAACATACGAACTACATTATGAACTCTATAACTAAAGAAACTCACTGTGAACTCGCTCAACTAGTTGTTGACTCTCTGTTACATGCCTTGCAGGACCTTAGGTACTTATGGAGCTTGCACGGGAGGCACGGTCGTTGTGGACAAGGATCGTGAATACTTGATTAGACATTATGACATTTCATACTTTATTATGTTGGGTTTATTTATGCTTCCGCTAAACGTTGAATTTATACATATGTTTTGAACACCTTTCATATTGGTTTGATTGCTTTACATTTAATACTTACTATGTTCAATATGATTGGTGGCTTGATCCTGGTCAGTCACGCCTCCAAGCGGTGATACTCCGCAGGTGGATTTTTGGGGGTGTGACAGTATGGGTAAGGGTAAGAAGCAGGGTGAGTCTTCTAAAAAGTCGAGGAAGCGCAAGGCTTCCCAGAACTTTGCAGTTACTGCTCAGAACCCTCAGAACCCACCGACTCAACCTCTTGCAAAGAAAGCATATGCTGGTACCGCACCCCACTATGCTCGATGTAATGGTCACCATGTTGCCCAACAAGCCTGTAAACAGTGTGCTACGTGTGGTAGACTTGGGCATTTGGCCAACATTTGTCGTTTTGGTCAAAATCAGGCTGCTCAGGTTCCAGCACTAGCTCAAGGGAATGCTGCGAGATTCCTGTAACACCTGTGCCTCCACGGCCATCAAACAAATACCGAACCAATGAAATATTATATTTCATACTTGGGATTTGTAAAAATATGTGTATCATTTGCACATATCAATTTTTGTTCAATTCCAAACTCTAAATCGCTTTCTAGAAGGTTATACGCGCACCGATGCGTAAATATAACCAGTTTAATGCAACAAACACTCCGGAATAGTGACATAGGCTTAACATACCTTAAATAACCTTTACATAACTTAGAAATAAGTTTTGAAGGCTTTGGTATGGCAAAAACAACTTAATTCGCTTACAGGGACTAAACTTGACAAACTGCGAATGTATGCCAATTTGAACTGTAACAGACATTCCGGAACATGACCATAAGTTAAACACACCTTAAATATCCTTTATATAGCTTAGAAATAGGCTTTTAGGGGTTCGGTGTGCTAAAATAAACTTTTGGCTCATTCAGGTACTAAAAGCGTCAAAAAGTGCACAAGTTTGCATTTTCGTGCATAACTTACTTTCTGAATACATCCGTACATCCAAAAATTTATGTAAGCACTAAAATATTTTATTGTAGTGTTTGGCATAAGAAAAATCCATTCGTCACGCCATTTGGATCATTTTTCGCGCTTATGCGCATTCCGTCGTAATTAACCGAACAACGTAACCGTACGGCTAAACGAACCGACACCCGAGATATTTTTGAACACATTTTAAGTTCCCTATACTTTAACTTCATTTTAGAGCTTTGAAATGGGGTTAACAGGGCTTAAACGTGTAAAAAAACGCATCGAAAACCAAGTTTTGAGGTTGCAGGGACTGAAACTGTAAATCTGCCAAACTAGGTCCGTAAACAGGGGCCAGATGCAGCAAAACATTTTTTTTTTCATCTTTTAACAGCCCTTAACACTCTCCAAAGTCAAGTGCCAAGTGTCAAACTCTTATGGTGAGTGGCCTTTTTGGGTACCATAAGGTTCCGACACATGTACGGATGAGATTAAGGCACGTATTTCGACAAACGATCCTAATGGTGGACCATTCACTATAAATACCCCTTGCCATCCAACCTCTAAACTCACTAGAATCTGATCTCAAATGCTCTAAGTTGAAACCTTTGTTTCATACCTGAGCTATTTTGATCTAGATTAGCATTCGGGGACCCTACGTGAGTATTCTTTCGTTCTTTTATTGCTTTTCGAGTCTGAAAGTCAAACTTTGTTTGACTTTCTGCATTGACCAGCTTATGGTCAATGCGAAGTTCGTTTGAACTTCGCAACGTGATTGTAATCACGATGGTTATAGTCCTTTGTGACTATACCTACTGATTACCACGTTATCTAGGCTCAGTGGCGAGCCGTAGTTTCGGTCAGAATACGTATTCTTGCGTATTTTGTAACCAAACTACTTATGGGTATCAAAACCGTTTGTTTTGATACCAAACATGTTTTCTAAACTTAGTTAAGCATGTTTTAACATGCTTAGCTCGTCACTTTTAGTTTAGTGCTTATATAGGGTCGTAAGGTAAGCGATTTAAACAATCGCTTATACTTTCGAACCCGACCCGTTTGGTCGATCATTAGGATCCGACCAAGCACATTAGGTGACCATAGTATATAGGGAATAACCTTCCGAGGTTATACCTTATGGTCGCTTCGTTTAAGTAGTTGTATGATAGGTAGCTTATATGCCTTAGGTAAATTACCAAAATGCCCTTTTGACGCCAAAATTCATTTTAAGCATATGTAACATAACTTTTGACATCTAAACTGATTTGACAACAATATTAGACATGTTAAGGCATATGTTACTTGTCATAGGACTAGTTAGGCGGTCCGAACGCGTTTTACGCGAACGACGCGTTAAAGTAGCATAAGCTACCTAAACGGGTCGTAATGGGTCGTAAGCACTTAGGTTAGGTTTCATTTAGTATGTATGTCACACCCCCAAAATCCACACGTGGAGTACCACCGATTGGAGGCGTGACATGACCAGGATCAAGCCACCAATC
The DNA here is from genome assembly GCA_030545235.1 of Helianthus tuberosus. NCBI lineage: Eukaryota > Viridiplantae > Streptophyta > Magnoliopsida > Asterales > Asteraceae > Helianthus > Helianthus tuberosus. The sequence goes on from CM060406.1 coordinate 124,289,118, forward strand.
ATATTGAACATAAGTAAATAGCAAAAGTCATTCAACAATACGAAAGGTGTTTTCAAAACCAAACATAAACAAGTGTGTAGCGGAAGCAATAATGTAAAACCCAACATAAGTTTAAGTACAAAATGTCATAATGTTTAAAAACACATTCACGATCCATGTCCACAACGACCGTGCCTCCCGTGCAAGCTCCAAAAGTACCTAAGGTCCTGCAAGGCATGTAACAGAGAGTCAACAACTAGTTGAGCGAGTTCACAGTTGGTTACTTAGATATAATGTTCGTATCATAAACCGTAAGTTCGTTTAGAAATCACGTATCGTATGTAATGGTATCGCGGCCCTCTAGGCATGTTTGCGAAGTTTAGTGGGGGTTTCCCATGTGTTCTCTAGACTAGGTATATTTGTATCGCGGCCCTCCAGGCATGTTTGCGAAGATTAAAGTATAGTTCGCGGCCATTCTAGGCATGTTTTCGAAGATTGATTGTTCTAGTATCGCGGCCGATCCCGGCATGTGTGCGAAGAGAAGTATAAGTATCACTAGTCTAGTAGTATCTACCATTGACCTTCCTCTCACGAGGCCTATGGTATGTAATTCCGATATCTCTTAAGCATAAAAAAAATCAATCAACCCATTCCCAACCCCGGGAATCCCATGCCTTGGTAGAAGTGTGAACTCACCTTGTTTTGCTCGGTATGCTAAGTTAAGTGCTCACAATTATCAGTCAAGTCCTATAGTGCACGTATACTCAATCAGTTCACATTGTTTGTAAAGTTTCACATGTAACTAGTGTCACAGTAGTATCATGGAGTGTTTGACAGTTCATATCATGCAACATAAGCAGTTAATCGCATCCATACATTTAACAGAGTTGGCATTGAGCAAATTAACTAAGTAAATAAAGTTAACAGATTTCATGGAATAACAGAATTAATCCACTTCATTGAAATAATAAACAAACAGAGTAAGTCAGTTAACCCACTTAATCAACTTAACAGAATTGTCATCTAACAGAGTTACTCAAACAATGAAGTTCTCAAAATACATATTTAACAAAGTTAAATAAACTAACTGAGTTATTCAAGTGATTAGTTTAATTGAAAAACATATTTAATTACATTAATTATTAACAGTATATACATTGCCGAACACACCCTAGTGCCGAAAACACATAAGTGCCGAAATCCCTATGGCCGAAAACCCTTATGGATCGAAATCCAACTTGGGCCGAAATCACACACATGGGCCGAAATCTTATCTGGGCCGAAAACACTATGTGGGCCGAAATCACTCTTTGTGATTTCGTCCAGGTTCAAGATATTGGGGTGTTTTCGTTAGCTTCATCATCTTCACCAACACTTACTGGAACATATGAAAAAAAACCCAGAAACTCTAAAATCTCACTATGGTTACATGATTAATCATCTACATAGTCATTTAATCAATCATTTATATAAAACAAATACTCTACCCAAAACTTTGTGAGATCAAGAACATACTTGAATCAGTTTGTCTTTTATTAACATACACCCACTGTTGATCAAAACATCAAATATACAGAAAGTTCATAGATAATAATTATCTATCAAGCACACAATGATCAATCACATAATCACATATATACATACATCATGATTAAACATCCAATAATCATACGATATGCAACAAGAAACAACTGAATCATGAAATCACTAACCAAGGATTTAAACAGAGGTTTTGCTTCAAATGAGGAATCCTGTTATGTTGGGTTTCAGAGGTATAGAGAGAAACAAAGTGATAAGGTTTGGTAAGTGAGAAACTTCTCCGAGAAGATTTGTTTATAAAATGATTATATAAAATATCTTAATACTGGGCCAAGGCCCATCTCTGATTTCGTTTTGAATATCAGTGGATGAAAACACTTAAGGTGTTTTCACCACTTGGGTGATTTCATGGGTACTTGTTTTCAGTAAAAGTTCCATCTTTATTTAACATGATAATTAAAACAAAACCTTGTTAACATACCCTCACATATAATAAATATTATGGATCCCAAGTATAAAATATCAATCGCAATACGATATAACATATTACAAAGGTAAGCGTTGTGAAACAACGAGTCATGTAAACAAACAATCATAAACAATAAATAAAAAAATTAACGTGCACTAAATGCGAAGATGGAAATCTTGGAAACTCGAATTGTCACAATGTAGGCTTTGTTAAACCATACTACATGAGTTCCCATACTCATTTGGTTTACGAGCCCTCATTCTATCCGATCTTCCGATTTAGGTCCGGTTTATTAATGTAGTTACCTATATTAGGTGCCGTTTGATATTCCGAGATCTCTAGCATTGCTTGGTGGTTATCTTAGGACTTCTGAGAAATCTCAAGTGAGTACATAGACCCCTCTTTTACAGTTTTCCAAACGTTTTGGGGTGGAACACATGTGCCTACTTGTTACTTTCATGCTTTCCATGTTTTCACATTATATACATGCTATGTTCATAAGTACACTATTAGTACATGATTTCATTACATTTTATGCTATGTATGTCCATTGTGTGCATACTTAGTACATTGTTTTACATCACATCACATCACATGCTATGTATGTCCATTTAGTACATGCTTAGTACATTATTTTACATTGCATCTATGTTGCATATGTTCCAGTAACATATGGACACATTGTTTTACAGCTCTACCTTGTATGTTTACTCTAGCATACTAGGTACATTATCTTCATAAAACATGCTTACATTTTAGTATGACATTTGGTTTGTTTAAACTATACTATACATTCATTAACACCGATCACGCCGCTCGGTAGTAGGTAGTGGTACCATAGGACTTGACAAATCCCATTCCTAAAATCTCGGGTTTGTTTGGACGTAAGGAATGACCGAATCCGAATACATATTCTTTTGATAACTCATTTTTACATAGTTATCCGACTGTCGCAAGGCTTGGATGTATGAATTTTTACAATACCGCATAAATGTTCATATTCAGTATAGCATGCATATATTTTACAAAACATAACTTTGATTTAAACCAAGTTTTACTTCAATACTTTGTTTTGTGCATTCCATCTATGGTTTAGTTGATGCATTTCACTAGCCATACATAAACATTTGTTACACATTACTTGACTACTTTTGGACTATCAACATTTGACATGGTTTATACAAGGACTTTTGACAATTGGTTTAAACATAGACATCTTATATTGGTGGTTTGGTTTGAGTAAGCGATTTAAGTAACGAGGCGTGTGTAATATGATACAAGCATGGTGGATACGCCGCTGGTACTTCCTATATATAAGTGATTGTATGGTATTACATATCGTTGCGTTATTTGAAATCATTTCAATTTAGACATATAACATTTTATACAAATAACATACTTTTCACAATACATTGTTTTACAAACAACTTAACTTATACAAACTCATTTTTACATGGTTATTCATTTAACCATGCATTATTCTCTTATTTATACGTATCATCTGAACTTATTGTTTTTCAAATGATTTACAAAGACAAAGCAAATTACAAGGTTCATGACTAAACATTTTCTTAAACAGATGTCATGAATCTTATTTTCACAAAACCTATGTACTCGCCGGCATTTTTATGCTGACGTACCTATTTTCACATGTGTTTCAGGAAATGAAGCATAGGATTGATCAAGATACACTTAGGCGGACATGGTCCTTAGTGACAATAAAAGATGCAAGACTAGTTATTTTGTTATGTTTCTTTGATTGTCAAGACATTGTAACTCTTTTAATCAATAAAACAATATTTCAAGTTCCATGTGTTATGAAACAATGATTCTGTTACAACACTCCCCGATGTTTCCGCCACGTTTTGTAGGTTCTACGTGGTCGGGGTGTGACAGAAAAGTTGGTATCAGAGCTCATGGTTATAGGGAATTAGGTTATTAGTAATACTTTGACCTAGTCTATAACCTTCTTAGGACCCTAACGCGAGTTTACTTGCGTTTAGTCATAAAACAATACTGTCACCTATCCTTAGGAGACAACCACAACAAGAACATAAATTTCAAAACCACTTTGAAAACTAATCATCTGTTCTAGGATGATTGATTACTAGGTTTTGAACCCTTTATTGTAAGGTTTTGAACCCTCTGTAATATGGTTTTGAACCCCTTTGAGTTTTTCAAAACCTCGTCAAGGTCTTGGGTTTTAAATAATGTGAACACGTGCAAACTGGAAGGGTGAATGCCTGTATTCTGGGTTTTCTGTCTAGGCAAGCACTTCGTATACATCTCATCAGACGCGAGACCAGATGTGCTTACCTGGGAATTCTTGGGATGAGTGTTCACTTATAGGCGAGCATGTCTTCGCGATACATTATTTTTGACCCATTTACTTTGATTTGTCACCATCTCATTTGTTTGCCTTAGGAAACAAACAAATGATCACAATTTTCATTCGTTACCATTCTGTATTGATTATCCAATAACCTTTCACCTGTTTCTTCCTATGCCTTACATTTGCTTCTAGAATGTCTCTTCCTCTCAGCACCGGTCAAATGTCCGAGCAGACAGCCAAATTCGCTCAACGAATAGGCGAAGTAGTCCTGAAGACTGTTGAATTAACTACTACCATGTATCGTCTCCAGGATGAAGCCACTCAAGAGTCACCAAGACAGGCAGGACCTAGTCAGGTGACAGCACCATCAGCCAAGAAACCAATCGAGGAATCAAATACCATGGATGAACGATCTCCTAAGAAGTCAAAGAAGCGAAAGGCTTCTCAGAATTTCGCCGTGGTCGCTCACAATGATCAAGCCATCCCCAACCAACCAGCTCAACCCCCTACTAGGAAGCCATACAATGGAACTGCACCCTTGTGCAACCAATGTAGCCTCCATCATCATGCTAGTGTGAAGTGCCGCAAATGCCAGATTTGTGGACTTATAGGTCATACAGCAAGGGTTTGCCCAACTGCAGCTGTACCAAATCAAGCTGATGACAATCCTGCTCAAGCTCGTTTCTCGCCGGGGTCTTGCTACAACTGTGGCGAGATGGGCCATTTCCGGAGGGATTGCCCAAAGCTTGCTAATGCAAATCTGACCCTCGGATGAGCATTTGACTGAACAAAGGATGTTGCTGTCTTATGCTTTTGTTCTTTTATTTTCTTGTAATGTGAAACAATCTGTTTTGTTTATAAATAAATTATTGTTCACAAATTCTGATGTACAATTGTAGTTACATATGTGTATGACTTTTCCTATGATACCTAAATTAAGGAGCTATATTCCTTACAAACTACTTTTGCGAATTTCCCATTCTTGCGTTTGTTCATGATTCCTTTGGAAAATTCTAAGTACTCGTTTCATTCTAGGAAACGAAGTACAAGAAATAAATCGAAATTATGAGTAATCGTGCTTTTCACACATCTGTGCCTTTGAATTCTTGGATAGATAACTAAGAGTATTTTCAAATCTCATACCCATTACGTTCTGATTTCTTCAACATGCATAACATAACTTTTCAAAACAACCTACATGATTTCAAAACATCCTATACATAGTTCGAAAAAAATTTTAATATAGTGTATTTACTTAAACATAACAAATGCACAAAGCTTTGTCTGTATTTTCAAAAACAACCTTCATGATTTCAAAATGTCTCATATAGCCTGAAAACAATATTAGTACAATATATTTTCTTATCAAGTGCATGATTTCAAAAGCATCATTCATGTTTTCCAAAAACCTTATACATAATTTCAAAATTCATTTCGCATGATTTTAAAACATTTTTATGAATATACCTACCTAATACAACTACTTTATGATTTCAAAGGTATTATATATAAGGTTTCAAAAACATTGAACACATTTTTAGAACCCCATGCATAGTATTGCAAAAAAAAAAAATATTTTTCTCATGCATTGACTTAACCTTCAAATTTCGCTTCATATGTCGCCTTGGCATATCGAGCATCTCAACTTCATAAGCATTTCAACTTCATGTCTTGACTTAAGCACGTCCAGTGCAAGGTTTCAAAAATCCTTGTGGATAATTGTCATACAAATCAGAGTCCTTAATTGGATTCCTTATGTACCTAAATTCGAACATTTCGGTTCCTAATAATCGAAATCGAATTTTCTTTTTGAATCTTTCTATCTTTATAGTTAGATTATTGATAACGTTTAAAGTACCAAATGAAATCCACGGAATGGATTCCTAGTGTGCTTTAAATGCATGTACGCAATTAACAATACAAATTAACAAACAATTTTGTGGTTATGTCACTATGTGTTTATTCATCTTATGTTTTCTTTTATGCATTTTGTGTTTTTATACTCTGGATATTTGTTATCCAAATCCTCGCAGGATCTTTCATATCTCCATATGAGGGATTCGTAGCAGGATAGTCAAAAGGTACTGCCTTAAATCCTTAATGGGCTTCTATATAATAGTTAAGACCCTTGGATTATATAGTACCACTCCATGTTTCATAAGAGACCCTTTTAGAGGTCTAGTCAAAAAGATTGATTCACAATCTGGTTAAAGGACGACATCTAGTGATGTAGCTGAACAGACTCCTTGATAGTCTATTTAGATCATTTATTGACTTAATTAAAAGGACTCTATGGCGGTCTAGTCACACTCATCACAGGTTTGTTCATTTAGTTTTACACTACACATTATAAAATAGACTGTGCGAGCTGTGCAAGGAATTGTCTAATTATGGACGCGTACATAATTATGAAATTTAGTGCACAGAAACCCATTAAGATTTATTATGTGTAAGAACCGATAGCGACACCAATAACAAAATGAGAACGATGTAATGGAGGTACGGTGGACGCACCAATGACGCTTCATATACTTGTATATAAGTGTCCCTCTTACATTGCAAGCATAATGTTATTAAGGTTACTAGAAGTTCAGAACCCTAACCAATATTGTTCGATCTTTTCAACTTCATGTTTTAAACTCTCACAAGTTTCCTCTAAATAAATTTCGGGACGAAATTTCCTAAAGTAGGGGAGACTGTAACACCTGTGCCTCCACGGCCATCAAACAAATACCGAACCAATGAAATATTATATTTCATACTTGGGATTTGTAAAAATATGTGTATCATTTGCACATATCAATTTTTGTTCAATTCCAAACTCTAAATCGCTTTCTGGAAGGTTATACGCGCACCAATGCGTAAATATAACCAGTTTAATGCAACAAACACTCCGGAATAGTGACATCGGCTTAACATACCTTAAATAACCTTTACATAACTTAGAAATAAGTTTTGAAGGCTTTGGTATGGCAAAAACAACTTAATTCGCTTACAGGGACTAAACTTGACAAACTGCGAAAGTATGTCAATTTGAACTGTAACAGACATTCCGGAACATGACCATAAGTTAAACACACCTTAAATATCCTTTATATAGCTTAGAAATAGGCTTTTAGGGGTTCGGTGTGCTAAAATAAACTTTTGGCTCATTCAGGTACTAAAAGCGTCAAAAAGTGCACAAGTTTGCATTTTCGTGCATAACTTACGTTCTGAACACATCCGTACATCCAAAAATTTATGTAAGCACTAAAATATTTTATTTTAGTGTTTGGTATAAGAAAAATCCATTCGTCACGCCATTTGGATCATTTTTCGCGCTTCTGCGCATTCCGTCGTAATTAACCGAACAACGTAACCGTACGGCTAAACGAACCGACACCCGAGATATTTTTGAACACATTTTAAGTTCCCTATACTTTAAATTCATTTTAGAGCTTTGAAATGGGGTTAACAGGGCTTAAACGTGTAAAAAAAAACGCATCGAAAACCAAGTTTTGAGGTTGCAGGGACTGAAACTGTAAATCTGCCAAACTAGGTCCGTAAACAGGGGCCAGATGCAGCAAAATGTACTTTTTCATCTTTTAACAGCCCTTAACACTCTCCAAAGGTCAAGTGCCAAGTGTCAAACTCTTATGGTGAGTGGCCTTTTCGGGTACCATAAGGTTCCGACACATGTACGGATGAGATTAAGGCACGTATTTCGACAAACAATCCTAATGGTGGACCATTCACTATAAATATGTGACAACTGCCACTTTCGGGTAAATTACTTACATTTAAAACAATGATTTACATTATACAAGTATGTGTTTTGAATATTCGGACTGCATGATTACATGATATACATCTTAGAAAACTCATGGAATATTCAATTATGATGCACATGATTCATTTCATTGGGTACATTTGAAATAGTGCAAACAATTCTCCGAAACAACTAGAGTAGTGCCTAGTGAACTAGAGTGCTGACGAAAACTCCGGATCCGCAGAAAACATCTAAAATGACATCTTTAGGACTCGGATGAGAGTCCAATATCAATTATAAGTTAAACCCTATATGGGAATACAAGAGTTCGGTTAATATTTTACCAAAGCCCGGTAGCACTAAAAACTGTCCGAAATGCGCTAAAAGTGACCATTTCATGAATTTTCCGCAAAATTCAACAATTGTAGTGTTATTACAAGATGCAAAAATTGATGTTTAGGCACCAATTTCATATAAGAATACTTATGGAATATTAATTATACGCATAACTGGAATTTTTCCTACAACTTCCATAAGCGTACCTTTCCACTATTTACTTACGAAACGAGCGCTATACATCGAGCCGAACTATATTTTGGTACATGTAGCGAACTAGTGATTATTTTTTTTAGTCTTGTAAAGCTAGATTATGATCATTATAGGTCGAGAAACATCTCGGACAATCGCAAAACCTAAACACCAAAATGCTTACATCTTATATTTCATGTGAAACCTTAAAAATAACTAAGTTATTTTTACTACATAAGGTACCCCCCCCCCACATATGGGCCGTGAACAAGGGGTCCCACACCCCTTGTTTATGTTACATAATATCTAGATATTATGTTTACATGCAAGTGGACTAGATTGGTTATTTGTTTCAACACTTAACCATTAAGAAATTCTAACACTTATCACCACTTTTACACCATATCTTACACACACACATAAGATAAGCTCTCATCATCTTCATCTTTTTCTCAAGAACACCCACCAAAAACCCAATTATTTTTATCATCCTCTTCATTATCAACATGGATTTCTTTGGAACATAGGGTGATCTAAGGCTTTTGGAAGCATAAGGAAGGGTTTTTCATCCATACCAAAGTGTTCTAACATCAATATCATCATCTTCATTGTTCTTAATAATCTCTAAAGATCATCCCTAGCCTAGTGCTAGAAGTAAGCTTCTATTTTTTTTATACATATTATGTTATGATTTTTATTATAATTAATAATAACCATAGATAATCATACATAATGAACAAGAAAAATACAAAGAAGCAAAGATAAAAATCATGATATAATTATGTTTGTTTATATTGTGATCTTAGACTTGTTATATGCTTATTAGATCTTGTTATGATGATTATGCTACAAATAAAGTGTTAGAAGATGTTGATAGATATGATCTAAAAATTATACATGTTTATGTTAAAGGGTTTTAACATAAAAGATAAAGGAATGATCATATCTAGTGATCTTGTGAAAGTATTTAGGGTTTATATTTAAAAACAAGACTTTCACAAGATTATAAAAATTAACATACAACTAAGAGGTTTTTATGAAAGTGGTTAAAACTAGAATTAAACTTGGTTTTTGAACTAGTTAACATATGAAAGGATCATGTTTAAAACCCTACATGATTTGCTTATCATCTTGATGATTTGATGTTATAAAAGTCTTATAATGTTTAGTTAAGATGATTAAATAAATTGTTGATTGATTTATTAAAGAAAATGATATGTTTAATGAAACATGGTTAAGATAAAAATACAAAGGTTATATGGCCAATTTTTATAAAAACTTTATTTTATAAAATAACAACATTTTTGGGTAAATCTCTACAAGATTTACAAAGGTATTTTTAAAGAAGGGTTTATAAAATAAAAGACAAGAAAAATATATATTTTTTTAGAAAATATATATTTGGTTACTTTAACAATTTTTGTGTGATATATTACTTGGTATATTAGTTACATATATCATTGTAGGAACTTGTATCTCATGTCAATTTTAAACTCAAAACAAGTTATAACAAAAGTCCTACGAGACTTCACATAATTGCGCCTTAAAACGAGTTACGGACGATTAGAATAATCGGACACCAATTATGGTCAAAACGGACAACGGACGACTACATAAGTGAATTGCCAATCCGGGGAGTTACTACGACGTTTAGACGATTTATCGACACGAAGTACAAGTATCCTATCGATAACAAATTACGGATGTTTATAAACTTATAAAAGCTAGTATGTTTTTAATTACTAACAAGTGTACTTAGTATATTTTTATAAAAAGGTTTTTATAAAAATAAATGGGCTTATTTTACTAGTGGGCTATTTATATAACAAATGGGCTTATATTACTTAAAGGGCTATTTTACTTATGGGCTATTTTTCTTAATGGGCTTATCTTCATAATGGGCTTAACATAAATTCATGGGCTAAGCCCAAATACTAAACACATGGGCTAAGCCCAATACCAAACATATGGGCCAAGGCCCAATAACATTGAAGCCCAACACTATTGAAGCCCAACACTATTGAAGCCCAACACTATTGAAGCCCAACACTATTGAAGCCCAACACTATTGAAGCCCAACACTATTGAAGCCCAACACTATTCAGGCCCAACACTATTTGAGGCCCAGCACTATTTAAGCCCAATAACTTGAAAACATGGGCTTGGCCCAATGATACTATTATTGGAAACACAACTATACAAGTTATACATACAAGACACGAGATTCAGCGGACGAGATCCGACTATACAACTCATTCATCGAATACACAGTTAACGAACATTTGAACAACTCATACATCGAATACACAGTTATCGAACATTTGAACAACTCATACATCGAATACACAGTTAACGAACATTTGAACAACTCATACATCGAATACACAGTTATCGAACATTTGAACAACTCATACATCGAATACACAGTTAACGAACATTTGAACAACTCATACATCGAATACACAGTTATCGAACATTTGAACAACTCATACATCGAATACCCAGTTAACGAACAGTAAAGACATACAAGTCTTACATATACTCAAGACACAAGACTTGTACTCAAGTTCTTTTCAAAGACCGAAGTGTCTAACAAAAATAAGAACGTTTGTAGGTCGCCACGCTATTCAGGACGACCGCACGTGAGATCTTATTTACATCTATTTTCAGGACGCAATACAGTGAGTTCATGTTCCCCTATTCATTTAAATGTTTTACAACTTTACAACTATCGGGGAAGATACATGTTAAATCGTATGTTAAAGTTAGGGAATGAAACACCATAGATCATGTGCGAATTAGGGCTATACTATAAGCACCATTAATCCAGTTTGGACCAAGGAACAAAGGCTTAGATCTAATGGGTTTTGGCGAGCCCCACTCTTGGTCATGGACCCCTACGGAAGAGTGCGTTTGTGTCCCAGTCGATAGGAATCGGCATAAAATCGTCTAGGGTTGGATTGCTTCCTAATTCGTCACACATATTAATGTCCTCGCGAAACATTAATGATCAACGATTTCATTGACGCTTTACATACTACATCATACATACAAATACATTTTATACAATTCACATGTTGTGGATACAGTTTATACATCATACATACAGATACATTTTATACAATTCACATGTTGTGGATACAGTTTATACATCATACATACAGATACATTTTATACAATTCACATGTTGTGGATACAGTTTATACAACTCACATTTTTCAGATACATCTCATACAACTAAACTGCATGAACTCGCTCAACTTTTGTTGATGTTTTCAAACTTAACATGTATTTCAGGAAATTAGTGGACCTGGCAGACATTTCAGTCAAGGAAAACAAGTATCAATACTCCATGCCAACTATTGAAGGGTTTGCCTGTTATATACCGCCTCTTTGCGGTGATATAGTGGTCAAAGTCTTGACATTTTAAGACTTACATTTTGATGTATAAAACGATGACAACTTATTTTCATTTGATGGTTTGTAACCAATACATTCAACTTATGTTGCATTCTTTTGGGAAACACATATGTAATGGCAATGGCAATGGAGTATGTTTTATTCATATAGTTTGTTCATGTACATCGATATTTATGCAATGAAAACCATACAGATCACACCTTGCGTTTCCGCTACGAGCGGGTGTGACAGACTGGTATCAGAGCATCGATTGTAGTGAACCAGGATTCTTTCTCGAGTCTAAGTCTACAATCACTAGGGATCTCTCACGAAAACCTCTTGTTCATGTTGAACAGATTATAAATAAAATTGGACAAGTCAAAAGGTTTTCATTGCATAAACATTTTTCAAGGTCCACTACAGCAAAAATTCATTTCACATAAATCAAGCGAGGACATTTCCATGGGTGAAGTCTATGAGAAACAGATACAATACATTAATAGACTATGTGCCTACAATACATTACATTATCAGTTTATGCATTATAAACAGTTCACAAATTCAGCTTATACAAGATAGAAATCCTTGATTAATAGGATTTTACATGATTATATATATAGGTGGTTCATATATATGTTGCATGAAATATTTTGCCAAGAACAAAATACCTTCGACTTCAAACTCTATTATTATTCTTTACTCACACGGTGAAAATATCGACCTCATGTCTATTACGGAGCTTATGACGAACATGATTCCTAAGTGAAATCTTAAACTTAATTCCGTAAAATATGGTTGCTTTCTCGCGAATGCTGAGATGCCTGGCCATGATAATGACGACGAGGCGGAGGTGGTAACCTTGGACAACAACTCCATTTGTGGGACGAGATCCCTGTGACTCATACTAATCAAGGTTGATATACTCTTGTCCCTACAAGGAAGATGAAGTACTCATCTTGAAGGTGCCTCTTCAGTTGTTATTGTTACAGATTCTTTTCATTTCTATTTCACCTAACGTCGTACCGTTCTGCGAGTAATGACAACAAACGTTGACACGTGAGCTATCACGAAGGTCCCTCATATGTTGAAGGTATATAAACAATAGTGTCCTCTCTCTGACTGATCGCCTGCTCTGAACGAGAGAATGCTAGGGTGACCATGCAAGACAATTTATTATTACGGGGGCCCACGTAATAACAACTTGTAGTGCATGGAAATTCTGGTGGACTCTGCGGGTCAAGCTAATGATCACTATTCATTCAAGATTCTTAAGTTATTACTTGAGATTCAATTCTTCCTATCTAGTAGAACACGAACTGGGGGTGGTTAGTATAACACCCTACAATACAATACAATACAATACAATACAATACAATACAATACAATACAATACAATACAATACAATACAATACAATACAATACAATACAATACAATACAATACAATACAATACAATACAATACAATACAATACAATACGGGAAGACGACACATATTTGTTCACACCTAACATTTGATCTATATCACGATTCAGTTGAGACTAGTCATTTAAACAAACAAAACGTGTTAGCTACTCATGGAGGATTTTCCTCAACATTCTCGAAATTCTTGAACATGGGTTGGTTTCAGGGTGTCTATGACACTTTATCCTACTTTACCTTACCTTACCTTATCATATTCATTGGAAGTGATACAAAAAAAAAAAAAAATTCCGTTGTTTGACATTGTCTTTTCCAAGGAAAGGTATGGCATGCGCCATGCTGCAACTCCCTCATTACATTCTATTCTACATTTTTGGAGATTCTAATAATCTTGCTAGAGCTCGTAAAAACTCAAGCACTATTACCATAATGGTCACATGGACAAGTAAGACAAAGGATTTTCTCTACTTCGGACGATTGAGGTCATAGAGTAGGGAACCCATATTATAGGGACGGAGGCCACGGGTTGGTTTCCCCTCCTGAACGAATTATTTCTCTTTCCATTTAGACGTATGACCAATACATGCAAGAGGCATTACACCTTTTGGTTTTGGTTATCCACATTATCATTTATTCAAACATGTATGAACAATATGGTCTTGAGGTTTCCATGACCGATTGATTGCATTCTTCATTCTTGGGCACATGATAGACTTTATTTATTCAAATAAATGTCTAGATTCTTTTAATTGTGTGTATTAAAAAGATCATGGCGCCAAAAGAATCAATTGTTTAAGTTAAGAGTTATGTGTCGAAAACTATTGCTTTTACACAAGACATTTTTGGTGGTTATTTGTAAGTGATGAGACGTGTGTAATATGATAAAAGCATGGTGGATACGCCGCTGGTACTTCCTATATATAAGTGCTTATGTTATATTGCATATCGTGATGTTATTCAAATCTCTTCGACAAAGACAAGACATGACATTTTTGCACAAGACGCGACATCCTCTACACAAGACATAATATTCTATTTCAAGACTTGATATACTTATACACTACATTTCTATTGGTTATTTATTTAACCATACATCATTCTTTTATATCATCTGATTTTCATATCTATTTTCATATGATTTTATAAAAGAACTCGATCCTAACTGGAGCCAATATTGTTGGTTACACTTGATGTTTTCACAATATCTCAAGGGTTGTTCCATAATGGGTAACACCCGAATTCAAACACACTGAGTGATATATTTTAGGTTTAGCCTCGGAGATCCGAAGCATAACCGCATCATCCCTCCCTACCTCGATCACTCAAACAATAACTCTCGCCATGAGAGAAATGAAGTCATGAGTACGTACACTCTACGATTATCATGTATCAATTCTTTTAATACCAACACTGAGCTTAGCTATTGCTTTTAAATGTTAAGCTTATACTAGAATTAGAGTCATGTTGGACACACATTACTATATCAAGTTAGCTAATGGGGAATTAGCTGAGACATATCAAATCATTAAGGGCCACCGGTATGTATCCTATTCGTCAACATTTCACATCCATGTTATTTTATACAATTAGCAATTTTAGCTTCATCTCAACATTTCACATACATGAGTTTCATGGCTAGGGACGGGATTGTCCTAGCTACAATTAGGGATTGGGTTATCCTACATCTAAACATATGGTTGGGTTATCCAACATCTAAACATATGGATCGGGTTATCCTACATCTAAACATATGGATTGGGTTATCCTACATTTAAACATAGGGTTCCTAAAACTATACAGTGAAGTCCTCGCCACACAGAATTTAAAATGTACTTGGCCTAGAGTCAAGTAAGCTAGATGTCTCCTCATTCTATAGACTTGGCAAAAAGTAAACTAGTCAAGTCTAGAGCTGAAATTCAATATTGATCTCTTCCCTGTTCAGTTGAGTAGTTTCGAAGTAGTGGTTGACATGGATTGGTTATCCGATAACCTAGCCAAAGTCTTACGTCACGAGAAGATAATTCATCTACCACTACTGAACGAAGAGACACTTGTGATACATGGAGAGAAGCGCGACACCTCATTGCGGATCATCAATGGCATGAAAGCACATAAGTGCTTACGGAAAGGTTGTATAGCCTATCTAGCACTTGTTGTAGACAAGAAGGCCATTGGGCCACAGCTGACAGATATTCTTGTGGTAAAAGAATTCCCTGAAGTCTTTCCTAAAGACTTGCCAGGACTACCACCATATCGACAAGTCGAGTTTCACATCGACTTGGTACCGGGAGCTGCACCCATAGCCAAATCTCCATGTCGATTAGCACCTTCTGAACCTTGTAGTTGACCGAATAAAGATGTTGTGAGTTCATAACCCCCACTTTTTACCATTATACATCTTTATAAAGGTTTTGGGGGTGGAAAGACATGAAAGTTTCGCAAAACTGCACAACATTTCGATGAATGAAAAATTCATATTTCTAAACCATGTTACAAATAAATTTCCAACTAACTCAAATGGTTTATGAAAGGTTCTAGCCTCTACTCTAAGATAGACTTACGATCGGAGTATCATCAGTTACGAATTCAAGAGGAAAGCATACCGAAAACGGCTTTTAAGACTCGTTACGGTCATTACGGGTTTCTCGTTATGCCTTTTGGTTTAACAAATGCACCAGCGATCTTCATGGATTTAATGAATAGTGTGTGCAAGCCGTATCTCGACAAATTCGTTATAGTGTTTATTGACGACATTTTGATATACTCTCGATCGACTGATGAACATGAGCGACATTTGAGAACCATTTTAGAATTGTTAAAGACAATAAATTCGCCTAAATCGAAAAACAAGATATAGCCTTACAACTTATTCTTAAGATTGGTGCATAGCATTTTACAATCTTATCATTATCCGACGATACCGATGACTCTGTTGTAGACTGTGATGCTTCGCATCATGGATTGGGTTGCGTACCCATGCAACGTGAAAAAGTTATCGTGTACACGTCACGCTAACTAAAAGTTCACAAGAAAAACTATACCACTCACGAACTAGAGTTAGGCGTGGTGGTATTCGCTTTAAAATTTTGGCGACATTATTTATATGGTACTCAATGCATTATTTTCATGGATCATAAAAGTCTTCAACAAATATTCAACCGAAAAGAATTAAATATACGTCAACGATGTTAGTTGAATTGTTGAAAGACTATGATTGTGAAATAAAGTACCATCCGGGCAAGGCAAATGTTGTAGCAGATGCCTTGAGCCGCAAGGAGCGAGTTAGAACACTGAGAGTTCAAGCATTAGAGAAGATGATTCACAAGCGCTCAAGGAAGAGCATATTCAAGCAGAAACACTTCGAGGCATGAAGAAACAATTAGTGTAAAGAAGATGGAAGTTTATACCTTATGAGTCGAAATTGGGTTCTATTCTTTGGCGGCCTTCGAGATGAGATTTTGAGGAAGCACATAGGCCTAAGTAGTGAAAGAATACTACTGGTGGCCTAACCTCAAAAGTGATATCGCGACTTATATCGGAGAATGCTTGACGTGCGCGAGAGTAAAAGTCGAGTAGCAAAATCCCTCGGACTTGTTACAACAACCCGAGATTCCCGTTTGGTAATGGGAACAAATATCGATGTACTTCATTATGAAGTTACTCAGGACCTCAAGAGGTCACTACATGATATGTGTAATCATCGATAGACTAACAAAGTCCACGAACTTCTTACCGATTTGGTAGAAGGATAATTCTGAAAGACTAGCGGAACTCTATCTCAAAGAAATAGTGGCTCGTCATGGAGTGCCTATTTCAATCATTTCAGACCGAGACGGTCGTTTTATTTCTAGAATTTGGAAATTATTTCAACAAGCCTTTGGATCTCATTTGAATCCAAGTACGGCCTTTCATCCATAAACTGACGGCCAGAGTGAACGGACAATCCAAACACTCGAATATATATTTCGCGCATGTGTTATGGATTTAGGCGGCAATTGGGATACTCATCTACCTTTAGTTGAGTTTTTCCTACAATAACAGCTACAATACTACTATACAAGCTGCACCGTTTGAAGCTCTTTATGGTCGAAAGTGTCGCTCTCCGCTATGTTGGGCGGAAACAGGCGATAGTTAATTAATTGGTCCGAAACTGGTCCAAGAGATTACAAATAAAATCTTTCAGACCTGAGACCGTATCAAGACGGCTCGCGATCGACAAAAATGCTACGCAGATAAAAGACGAAAACCATTATCTTTCGAGGTTGGAGACAAAGTCTTGTTGAAAGTCTCGCCTTGGAAAGGCGTAGCGAGGTTCGGTAAACGTGGAAAGCTTAACCCACGTTACATTGGACCATTTGAAATCATAGAAAATATTGGCACTGTTGCCTACAAGTTGAAGTTACCAGATAAACTTAACAGTGTGCACGACACGTTTCATGTGTCGAATCTTAAATAGAGTCCAACACAAGCAACCGTTATCATTCTATTCACATTGACGACAAACTCCAATTCACTAAAGAACCTGTTGAAGTCATGGACTGTAAAGTCTAGAAATCATGGAGGAGTCGTATCAAATTATTAAAATGTACGTTGGAACTCTTGACACGGACCCGAGTATACTTGGAAACGTGAACATTAAATCAAAGCCAAATACTCTCACCTGTTCGAGTAGTCTCCTGTATAGGATGACTCAGCTTGAATTTCGAGACGAAATTCTCAATAACAGGGGGAGAATGTGACAACTGCCACTTTCGGGTAAATTACTTACATTTAAAACAATGATTTACATTATACAAGTATGTGTTTTGAATATTCGGACTGCATGATTACATGATATACATCTTAGAAAACTCATGGAATATTCAATTATGATGCACATGATTCATTTCATTGGGTACATTTGAAATAGTGCAAACAATTCACCGAAACAACTAGAGTAGTGCCTAGTGAACTAGAGTGCTGACGAAAACTCCGGATCCGCAGAAAACATCTAAAATGACATCTTTAGGACTCGGATGAGAGTCCAATATCAATTATAAGTTAAACCCTATATGGGAATACAAGAGTTCGGTTAATATTTTACCAAAGCCCGGTAGCACTAAAAACTGTCCGAAATGCGCTAAAAGTGACCATTTCATGAATTTTCCGCAAAATTCAGCAATTGTAGTGTTATTACAAGATGCAAAAATTGATGTTTAGGCACCAATTTCATATAAGAATACTTATGGAATATTAATTATACGCATAACTGGAATTTTTCCTACAACTTCCATAAGCGTACCTTTCCACTATTTACTTACGAAACGAGCGCTATACATCGAGCCGAACTATATTTTGGTACATGTAGCGAACTAGTGATTATTTTTTTTAGTCTTGTAAAGCTAGATTATGATCATTATAGGTCGAGAAACATCTCGGACAATCGCAAAACCTAAACACCAAAATGCTTACATCTTATATTTCATGTGAAACCTTAAAAATAACTAAGTTATTTTTACTACATAAGGTACCCCCCCCCCCCACATATGGGCCGTGAACAAGGGGTCCCACACCCCTTGTTTATGTTACATAATATCTAGATATTATGTTTACATGCAAGTGGACTAGATTGGTTATTTGTTTCAACACTTAACCATTAAGAAATTCTAACACTTATCACCACTTTTACACCATATCTTACACACACATAAGATAAGCTCTCATCATCTTCATCTTTTTCTCAAGAACACCCACCAAAAACCCAATTATTTTTATCATCCTCTTCATTATCAACATGGATTTCTTTGGAACATAGGGTGATCTAAGGCTTTTGGAAGCATAAGGAAGGGTTTTTCATCCATACCAAAGTGTTCTAACATCAATATCATCATCTTCATTGTTCTTAATAATCTCTAAAGATCATCCCTAGCCTAGTGCTAGAAGTAAGCTTCTATTTTTTTTATACATATTATGTTATGATTGTTATTATAATTAATAATAACCATAGATAATCATACATAATGAACAAGAAAAATACAAAGAAGCAAAGATAAAAATCATGATATAATTATGTTTGTTTATATTGTGATCTTAGACTTGTTATATGCTTATTAGATCTTGTTATGATGATTATGCTACAAATAAAGTGTTAGAAGATGTTGATAGATATGATCTAAAAATTATACATGTTTATGTTAAAGGGTTTTAACATAAAAGATAAAGGAATGATCATATCTAGTGATCTTGTGAAAGTATTTAGGGTTTATATTTAAAAACAAGACTTTCACAAGATTATAAAAATTAACATACAACTAAGAGGTTTTTATGAAAGTGGTTAAAACTAGAATTAAACTTGGTTTTTGAACTAGTTAACATATGAAAGGATCATGTTTAAAACCCTACATGATTTGCTTATCATCTTGATGATTTGATGTTATAAAAGTCTTATAATGTTTAGTTAAGATGATTAAATAAATTGTTGATTGATTTATTAAAGAAAATGATATGTTTAATGAAACATGGTTAAGATAAAAATACAAAGGTTATATGGCCAATTTTTATAAAAACTTTATTTTATAAAATAACAACATTTTTGGGTAAATCTCTACAAGATTTACAAAGGTATTTTTAAAGAAGGGTTTATAAAATAAAAGACAAGAAAAATATATATTTTTTTAGAAAATATATATTTGGTTACTTTAACAATTTTTGTGTGATATATTACTTGGTATATTAGTTACATATATCATTGTAGGAACTTGTATCTCATGTCAATTTTAAACTCAAAACAAGTTATAACAAAAGTCCTACGAGACTTCACATAATTGCGCCTTAAAACGAGTTACGGACGATTAGAATAATCGGACACCAATTATGGTCAAAACGGACAACGGACGACTACATAAGTGAATTGCCAATCCGGGGAGTTACTACGACGTTTAGACGATTTATCGACACGAAGTACAAGTATCCTATCGATAACAAATTACGGATGTTTATAAACTTATAAAAGCTAGTATGTTTTTAATTACTAACAAGTGTACTTAGTATATTTTTATAAAAAGGTTTTTATAAAAATAAATGGGCTTATTTTACTAGTGGGCTATTTATATAACAAATGGGCTTATATTACTTAAAGGGCTATTTTACTTATGGGCTATTTTTCTTAATGGGCTTATCTTCATAATGGGCTTAACATAAATTCATGGGCTAAGCCCAAATACTAAACACATGGGCTAAGCCCAATACCAAACATATGGGCCAAGGCCCAATAACATTGAAGCCCAACACTATTGAAGCCCAACACTATTGAAGCCCAACACTATTGAAGCCCAACACTATTGAAGCCCAACACTATTGAAGCCCAACACTATTCAGGCCCAACACTATTTGAGGCCCAGCACTATTTAAGCCCAATAACTTGAAAACATGGGCTTGGCCCAATGATACTATTATTGGAAACACAACTATACAAGTTATACATACAAGACACGAGATTCAGCGGACGAGATCCGACTATACAACTCATTCATCGAATACACAGTTAACGAACATTTGAACAACTCATACATCGAATACACAGTTATCGAACATTTGAACAACTCATACATCGAATACACAGTTAACGAACATTTGAACAACTCATACATCGAATACACAGTTATCGAACATTTGAACAACTCATACATCGAATACACAGTTAACGAACATTTGAACAACTCATACATCGAATACACAGTTATCGAACATTTGAACAACTCATACATCGAATACCCAGTTAACGAACAGTAAAGACATACAAGTCTTACATATACTCAAGACACAAGACTTGTACTCAAGTTCTTTTCAAAGACCGAAGTGTCTAACAAAAATAAGAACGTTTGTAGGTCGCCACGCTATTCAGGACGACCGCACGTGAGATCTTATTTACATCTATTTTCAGGACGCAATACAGTGAGTTCATGTTCCCCTATTCATTTAAATGTTTTACAACTTTACAACTATCGGGGAAGATACATGTTAAATCGTATGTTAAAGTTAGGGAATGAAACACCATAGATCATGTGCGAATTAGGGCTATACTATAAGCACCATTAATCCAGTTTGGACCAAGGAACAAAGGCTTAGATCTAATGGGTTTTGGCGAGCCCCACTCTTGGTCATGGACCCCTACGGAAGAGTGCGTTTGTGTCCCAGTTGATAGGAATCGGCATAAAATCGTCTAGGGTTGGATTGCTTCCTAATTCGTCACACATATTAATGTCCTCGCGAAACATTAATGATCAACGATTTCATTGACGCTTTACATACTACATCATACATACAAATACATTTTATACAATTCACATGTTGTGGATACAGTTTATACATCATACATACAGATACATTTTATACAATTCACATGTTGTGGATACAGTTTATACATCATACATACAGATACATTTTATACAATTCACATGTTGTGGATACAGTTTATACAACTAACATTTTTCAGATACATCTCATACAACTAAACTGCATGAACTCGCTCAACTTTTGTTGATGTTTTCAAACTTAACATGTATTTCAGGAAATTAGTGGACCTGGCAGACATTTCAGTCAAGGAAAACAAGTATCAATACTCCATGCCAACTATTGAAGGGTTTGCCTGTTATATACCGCCTCTTTGCGGTGATATAGTGGTCAAAGTCTTGACATTTTAAGACTTACATTTTGATGTATAAAACGATGACAACTTATTTTCATTTGATGGTTTGTAACCAATACATTCAACTTATGTTGCATTCTTTTGGGAAACACATATGTAATGGCAATGGCAATGGAGTATGTTTTATTCATATAGTTTGTTCATGTACATCGATATTTATGCAATGAAAACCATACAGATCACACCTTGCGTTTCCGCTACGAGCGGGTGTGACAAAATACCCCTTGCCATCCAACCTCTAAAATCACTAGAATCTGATCTCAAATGCTCTAAGTTGAAACCTTTGTTTCATACCTGAGCTATTTTGATCTAGATTAGCATTCGGGGACCCTACGTGAGT
The DNA here is from genome assembly GCA_030545235.1 of Helianthus tuberosus. Classification (NCBI taxonomy): domain Eukaryota; kingdom Viridiplantae; phylum Streptophyta; class Magnoliopsida; order Asterales; family Asteraceae; genus Helianthus; species Helianthus tuberosus. Next base: position 124,311,558 of record CM060406.1, read on the forward strand.
ATTCTTTCGTTCTTTTATTGCTTTTCGAGTCTGAAAGTCAAACTTTGTTTGACTTTCTGCATTGACCAGCTTATGGTCAATGCGAAGTTCGTTTGAACTTCGCAACGTGATTGTAATCATGATGGTTATAGTCCTTTGTGACTATACCTACTGATTACCACGTTTTCTAGGCTCAGTGACGAGCCGTAGTTTCGGTCAGAATACGTATTCTTGCGTATTTTGTAACCAAACTACTTATGGGTATCAAAACCGTTTGTTTTGATACAAACATGTTTTCTAAACTTAGTTAAGCATGTTTTAACATGCTTAGCTCGTCACTTTTAGTTTAGTGCTTATATAGGGTCGTAAGGTAAGCGATTTAAACAATCGCTTATACTTTCGAACCCGACCCGTTTGGTCGATCATTAGGATCCGACCAAGCACATTAGGTGACCATAGTATATAGGGAATAACCTTCCGAGGTTATACCTTATGGTCGCTTCGTTTAAGTAGTTGTATGATAGGTAGCTTATATGCCTTAGGTAAATTACCAAAATGCCCTTTTGACCCAAAATTCATTTTAAGCATATGTAACATAACTTTTGACATCTAAACTGATTTGACAACAATATTAGACATGTTAAGGCATATGTTACTTGTCATAGGACTAGTTAGGCGGTCCGAACGCGTTTTACGCGAACGACGCGTTAAAGTAGCATAAGCTACCTAAACGGGTCGTAAGCACTTAGGTTAGGTTTCATTTAGTATGTAGGCTTTGTTAAACCATACTACATGAGTTCCCATACTCATTTGGTTTACGAGCCCTCATTCTATCCGATCTTCAGATTTAGGTCCGGTTTATTAATGTAGTTACCTATATTAGGTGCCGTTTGATATTCCGAGATCTCTAGCATTGCTTGGTGGTTATCTTAGGACTTCTGAGCAATCTCAAGTGAGTACATAGACCCCTCTTTTACTGTTTTCCAAACGTTTTGGGGTGGAACACATGTGCCTACTTGTTACTTTCATGCTTTCCATGTTTTCACATTATATACATGCTATGTTCATTAGTACACTATTAGTACATGATTTCATTACATTTTATGCTATGTATGTCCATTGTGTGCATACTTAGTACATTGTTTTACATCACATCACATCACATGCTATGTATGTCCATTTAGTACATGCTTAGTACATTATTTTACATTGCATCTCTGTTGCATATGTTCCAGTAACATATGGACACATTGTTTTACAGCTCTACCTTGTATGTTTACTCTAGCATACTAGGTACATTATCTTCATAAAACATGCTTACATTTTAGTATGACATTTGGTTTGTTTAAACTATACTATACATTCATTAACACCGATCACGTCGCTCGGTAGTAGGTAGTGGTACCATAGGACTTGACAAATCCCATTCCTAAAATCTCGGGTTTGTTTGGACGTAAGGAATGACCGAATCCGAATACATATTCTTTTGATAACTCATTTTTACATAGTTATCCGACTGTCGCAAGGCTTGGATGTATGAATTTTTACAATACCGCATAAATGTTCGTATTCAGTATAGCATGCATATATTTTACAAAACATAACTTTGATTTAAACCAAGTTTTACTTCAATACTTTGTTTTGTGCATTTCATCTATGGTTTAGTTGATGCATTTCACTAGCCATACATAAACATTTGTTACACATTACTTGACTACTTTTGGACTATCAACATTTGACATGGTTTATACAAGGACTTTTGACAATTGGTTTAAACATAGACATCTTATATTGGTGGTTTGGTTTGAGTAAGTGATTTAAGTAACGAGGCGTGTGTAATATGATACAAGCATGGTGGATACGGCGCTGGTACTTCCTATATATAAGTGATTGTATGGTATTACATATCGTTGCGTTATTTGAAATCATTTCAATTTAGACATATAACATTTTATACAAATAACATACTTTTCACAATACATTGTTTTACAAACAACTTAACTTATACAAACTCATTTTTACATGGTTATTCATTTAACCATGCATTATTCTCTTATTTATACGTATCATCTGAACTTATTGTTTTTCAAATGATTTACAAAGACAAAGCAAATTACAAGGTTCATGACTAAACATTTTCTTAAACAGATGTCATGAATCTTATTTTCACAAAACCTATGTACTCACCGGCATTTTTATGCTGACGTACCTATTTTCACATGTGTTTCAGGAAATGAAGCATAGGATTGATCAAGATACACTTAGGCGGACATGGGCCTTAGTGACAATAAAAGATGCAAGACTAGTTATTTTGTTATGTTTCTTTGATTGTCAAGACATTGTAACTCTTTTAATCAATAAAACAATATTTCAAGTTCCATGTGTTATGAAACAATGATTCTGTTACAACACTCACCGATGTTTCCGCCACGTTTTGTAGGTTCTACGTGGTCGGGGTGTGACAATTCCTACCTGGTTCGTGTTTTAATTGCGGAGAAATTGGTCATTTTCGCAACAACTACCCGAGATTGGTCAATGCAAATCCGAATGGTAACGCAATCGCGAATGTGAATCCCGCTCGTGGACGAGAACGAGGCGAGGGCAGACAACGAGGTTGTTAACGGTACGTTCCTTGTTAACAATCAACTTGCATCTGTTCTTTTCGATTCTGGTGCCGATAGGAGTTTTGTTTCGTTATCCTTTGACCCTTTAGTTGCGATACCTAGAACTAAACTGAGGAAACCCTTATCTGTTGAAGTTGCTACTGGTAAACCTCTTGTTCTCGATTCTGTTATTCGTGGTTGTCAATTGAACTTCGATAACCATCCTTTTCCTATTGATCTCGTACCAATGCAACTTGGGAGTTTCGACATTATCATGGGGATGGATTGGTTAACCAAACAACACGTCGAGGTTGTTTGTTTCGATAAGATCATTCGTATTCCTCTTTCATCTGGTGATGTCCTAGAGGTTCGTGGCGAGAAACCATCTGGTGGATTGAAACTCATGTCGTGTACAAAAGCCCAACATTATCTATGAAAAGGATGTGTTGCTTTTCTGGCACATGTCACTGAGGAGAAAGGCAAGAGCAAGAGTATTCAGGATATTCCGATTGTTCGGGATTATCCAGAGGTGTTTCCTGATGAACTGCCTGGTTTGCCTCCAGTTCGTCAAGTCGAGTTTCATATTGATCTTGTACCCAATGCTAACCCGATTGCGAAAGCACCTTATCGTCTTGCACCGTCAGAGATGCAAGAGTTATCAAAACAACTTCAAGAATTGTCTGATAAAAGATTCATCCGTCCGAGTTATTCACCTTGGGGCGCTCCCGTCCTCTTTGTGAAAAAGAAAGATGGATCTTTTCGAATGTGTATCGATTATCGTGAGCTTTACAAGCTTACCATAAAGAATCGATATCCCCTACCTCGAGTTGATGATCTCTTTGATCAGCTGCAAGGCGCTACCTGTTTTTCCAAGATCGATCTGCGTTCTGGGTATCATCAGCTTCGTGTATTCAAAGAAGATATTCCCAAAACTCCTTTCCGCATAAGATATGGGCACTACGAGTTCACTGTCATGCCTTTTGGTTTGACGAATGCCCCAGCTATCTTCATGGATTTAATGAATAGGGTCTGTAAACATTATTTAGACAAGTTCATCATTGTGATTATCGACGATATTCTCATTTATTCGAAGTCTCGAACCGATCACGAGCAACACCTTCGTTTGACTTTGTAACTCTTGAAGAAGGAACAACTTTTTGCTAAATTCACCAAGTGTGAATTATGGCTTAAAGAAGTTCAGTTTTTGGGACATATAGTCAACGAGCAAGGTATTCATGTGGATCCATCCAAGATTGCAGCAACTAAGGATTGGAACACACCGACGACGCCTACTGAGAATTGATCTTTTCTTGGTCTTGCTGGAAATTATCGTCGTTTTATTTCAAACTTCTCTAAGATTGCGGTTCCACTCACTACTTTGACTCAAAAGAATAAGCCTTTTGAGTGGGGACCCAAGCAAGAAGAAGCGTTTCAAACGCTGAAACAGAAGCTGTGCGATGCTCCTGTTCTATCTCTGCCCGAGGGAAACGATGATTTCGTTGTCTACTGCGATGCGTCCAACTTAGGCCTTGGTTGTGTTCTTATGCAACGAGGTAAGGTTATAGCATATGCATCTAGACAATTGAAAGTTCACGAGAAGAACTACACAACTCATGATCTTGAGTTAGGAGTTGTGGTTTTCGCGCTTAAAATCTGGAGACACTACCTCTATGGTACGAAGTGTGTGGTTTTCACAGACCACAAAAGTCTCCAGAATATTCTTAATCAAAAGGAGTTGAACATGAGGCAACGACGTTGGGTTGAACTCCTAAATGACTACGATTGCGAGATTCGCTACCATCCTGGTAAGGCAAATGTCGTAGCCGATGCGCTTAGTCGAAAGAAGCGAGTCAAGCTTCATTCTGTTCGAACTCTATCTGATCATCAAACTCGTGTTCTTCAAGCTCAGCAATCTTGTGTTTCATAAGATTTTATAGCTAAGGAATTACCACATCAGCTTGAGCTTAAACTCGAAGCGAAGGATGATGGTTTACTCTATTTCAAGGATCGTTTGTGGATTCCGAAACAAGATGATCTTCACACTTTAGTGATGGACGAATCTCATAAGACCCGATATTCTATCCATCCTGGTGCTGATAAAATGTACAAGGATCTTCGTACTAAGTTCTGGTGGCCTGGTATGAAGAAAGATGTTGCCTTGTATGTATCAAAATGCCTAACTTGTCTCAAAGTCAAGGCTGAACATCAACGACCAACTGGTTTGCTTGTACAACCAGAGATACCGGTTTGGAAGTGGGAGAACATTGCGATGGATCTCATCACTAAATTACCGCGTACACCAAAAGGTCACAATGCTGTATGGGTTATCATCGTTCGATTAACGAAGTCAACTCATTTTATTGCGATTCGCGAGGATCTATCGGCGGATAAACTTGCAAAGATTTATGTTGATGGGATTGTATCTCGACATGGTGTTCCTTTGGACATCATATCCGATCGTGATGCTCGATTTTCATCTCATTTTTGAAAACCCATGCAATCTGCTATGGGAACCCAACTAAATCTAAGCACTGCTTATCATCCCTACACAGATGGACAATCTGAGAGAACGATTCTAACTTTGGAGGATATGCTTAGAGCATGCGTGATAGACTTTGGTGGTAATTGGGATTCTCATCTGCCATTGATCGAGTTCTCTTACAACAATAGTTATCATGCTAGCATTAATATGGCACCATTCGAGGCTCTCTACGGTCGAAAATGTCGTTCACCTGTCTGTTGGAATGAGACCGGTGAAGCTCAGCTTACTGGACCGGAGCTTGTTCTGGAAACAACAGACAAAATCAAGAAAATTCACGATAATCTTGTGACAGCTAGATGCCGTCAAAAGAGTTATGCGGATTTACGACGCAAGCCCTTAGAATTTCAAGTCGGAGATCATGTCCTACTCAAGGTGTCACCTTGGAAGGGAGTGGTGAGATTTGGAAAGAAAGGAAAACTTGCACCATAATATGTTGGACCATTTAAGATTGTCGAAAGAGTTGGAAAGGTTGCCTATCTGTGACAACATGTGATTTACGCCCTTAATTACGTGATTAACACGAAAATAAATAGTGTTTACAGCACAAATTAACTTAATCAGGCCCTTGGAGTGCCCGGGAACGTTTATACAACTTTACAGTGCGCGAACAGTGGTTTACAGAGAAACCTGCTGAATATTACGCGATGACGAACTGATACCGTACAAGATACTGACAACGCCGAAAAATATTAAATTTTTACGATTTATTTTAGCTTCGTAATTAAATTTTAGTGACTACAATTGAAACCGGATCGAAAAACGGATTTAAACGGCAAACGACGCGTTTTACGCGATTTAACGCAGACGATCGAACGAACACGTCAAGCAATAGTTTTCGACGTAATTTTTTTTAGTATTTCGGCTCTAAGATTTCATTATACGGCAGTTTATGACACACGGTTATGAAAACGTGCTCGTAGGAACAAGCGGGCAACTAAAGACACGAGTATGGGCTTATGGGCCTTGGGCACAAGCCCAAGGCCCACTACCCAAAACTCTTATATAAATAACAGCATACATCCATTTATCTCAAACATATGCAGACAAACACTACACTGGATCCCTCACACACTCTCCCTCTCGTTCTCGGTTCCCGGCGACTCAACCGGCGGAGCCGGCCGGTGCGCGACTGCGCCGCTGCCGGTGGAGGAGCTCCGGCAGCCCTTAACTCCGGCCACACATCTCCTTCACCCTCTGTTCTCCTTCTTTCAAGACCCACACACACCGACCACCCCCCTCTCCTCTCGATGACAAAACGGACCACCACCACCATCCGGTGGTGGTGAGAGGCGACTGCAAGACAAAGAATCACAAGAGATCGAGAAGAGAGAGAGAGAGAGAGAGAGAGATCGGAGCCACGGACCGGCGGTCGGAGCCACGGACCGACGATCGGAGCCACGGACCGGCGGTCGGAGCCTCGGACCAGCGGTCTTCGTCATTATCCGACGAGTTTCACCGGTAAACCTCCGTTTTCCTTTATCCTTTTCCTTTTTTTCTGAAAAACTTATGACTGATGACGATGTTGGTTGTGGTCGCCGGCAATGGCGGCGGTTCAAGTGATGACAGAGATTCCGGCAGCCATGTTCCGTAAATATCGACACAAACTAGATGATTATGTTGACAAGGTGGAGCAGTGGATCGGTTATGATGGCTCGGTTTGTGTCATGGTTCACACTTGGGTTCAACACAGTCAAGTTCGAGTTTTCGGGTCAAGATGCAAGTCCAGTCAACAAGAGTTGGTTTAGAATTGGGTTAACTCGGCTTGACTCGGTCAAACCGAGTCAACTCAGTGTTTGGACTAACTCAGTTTCGGGTCAACTCAAGTTCGGGTCAACAGCTAGTCAACCGCAGTTGCAGTTCGGAACGACTCGGTCGAACTGAGTCGACTCGGTCAAACTGAGTCAACTCAGTCAAACCCGGTCAACAGTAGTAAACGTCGGTCAACTCAGTCCATGTTCCGACGACTCGGCGAGAGTTGTGGTAATAGTTTAAAGTCGTGATTTCGTTACGTTATCTTTATATTTTTAATATTACGTGATAACGAGCTCGAACCGACAAGATTATAGTTTACCTATTATGAAATATTTGGCAAATCTGATATATTGTTTGAATCTTGATTGAATTTTGACAAATTAACGACAACTTGTGTTGTCGGGGGCGTCCAAAAACAGAGGAAACTCTGCCTGTTTTTCGAGAAAATCCATAAAATAACTACGTTTTGTTATTAAACAAACTATCGGATTTAAGTAACTATTTTATAAAAACGAATACAACTCTGAAATTATGTACGACAACAACTTAATACTCACGAAAACGATGAGTCAAAAATTTCTTACAACAAATAAATATAGTTATTATATTTATTTTTAGACTTCGAAAACTCGACGAATTCTTTTACGAAAGTAAATGTAGTTTACTTCAAACGTCAAAAAAACTGTTGGTGCACTTGTGTCTGTACTTTGTCTGTATTTCGTCATGATACAAAACGATGTCTTTAATGTAAGGTTGATGTAAGTTTGACCAAGTCAACCATCCTCCTGGTTTGACTTGACCAAACAGTTAGAAAAATGCTGTAAGCTGGTTGTGTCGAAAGATGTGTAATCGAAGGATTGTTTTATATCCTTCGATGATGAGCTCGAAGGATAGACCACGAAGGATAGACCACGAAGGATATCATCCTTCGTGGTGTATGTGATCTTTCGATGGGTTCTCTGGTCGACAGATGATCTTTCGATCAATCTGTCTGATCCTTCGACCAGACCTGCTGTGTCGGGTATATATACCCATGTAGTGTGTTGTGTTCAGTTAGGGGTGGGAGACACAAGAGGAAGACAGAGAGAGACAGGAGCACACACACACATACTTTGAGAGTTTATAGAATACTTCTGTAAACATTGAGCTTGTAACCGGACCCTTCATTCGTATTAATACAAGTGGTGTTAATCGGTGAATCTTGCGTGTTGTGTTTGTGTTTGTTCTCGTATAAAGTCTCGGTTGCATGCTAGCTTGGATTCCGCACTCGCTAGTGTGTTTGATATAACAAGGATAAGGTTTTATCTCATCCTCGAGAGGGATCTACAAGTGGTATCAGAGCCTTGGCTCTTCTCCTTGTTAAAACCGAGTGTTTTCGGGTGTGTTTCGGATTTTTAAAGTTTATATTTTTCTGGAAAATCTTGTTATTTTGCCTTGTGTTTGTCATAAAACCTTGTTATCTCTCATTGTCACATGTTAAACATTGGTTTTTAGTGAAGTTTCGGCTGAAATCGGGTTTCAGAAAACCTTCGGTTCATCAGAATATTCATATATTTCTGGGCTGTTCTTCATTTGGTTCATCCTTTGTTCGAGTTGGTTCTTGATATTTTACACTTTTGATCTTAAAAATTTTAAATTACAAAGTGTTTGTTTGTGTTGGAAGTTGTTTACTGATTAAAATATTGGACATTACCTGTTTGGTGAAACCTGCATGTTCAGAAGATATGGTCTGAACATACTTTCTGCCGAAAGTTCTCACCAACTCGTCAACTTTTCACCAACCCGTCACTCTTTGTCAACTGTGTCAGACAGATCGAAAGATATCCTTCGAAGTCGAAAGATCATCTTTCGACCAAAGGAGGTTCGACAGATAGTCATCCTTCGAGCATCCTTCGAAGTGTGAGACTTATCTTTCGGTCCAAGGAATATTTTCGAAACATATATCTTTCGGTCTACAGTTCATTTTCGAAAGATAAGGATCCTTCGATTGGAGAATCTTTCGAAAACATTGTTCGAAACTCAACAGTGATCTTTCGAACACTGTTGATCCTTCGAACAGGTGTTGATCTTTCGATCCTTGTTTGTTTAAGTCTAACAGTTTGTGTTTTTCAGGTCTTTCGATCAAGGATCTTTCGGCTGGTTGTTATCATTTGAAATTAACATAGTTTGTGAAAATTAAATTTTTTTAAATAGAAAACTTGTTTTCATTTTTAAATCAATTTTCACTTAATATATTAATTGTCATAAAATGGGAACAAACGGTCAGTGGGATCCAACCGCATGGACTCAAATAACTTCGACTCCACAATCATCAGCTATGCAATCTACGCAATCTACGTCAGATTTCGACAAAAATGCATGGATGCGAGCTATTGTCCCACCTCAAGCTGCAATGATAACTGCAAATCAATGGGCTTTGGTCACAAATCAAAGCAACAGCATTCAATCTATGATGCAGAATGACAGTGAAACTGGTACAAGCACAAAACCGCCAAAGTTAAATCACATCAATGATTGGGGATGGTGGAAAGAAAGGCTGAGAACTTATGTTCAGGGACAAGGTCAAGACCTATGGATGTGCTTCTTCACCGCATTTGAACATGATTTGGAAGTTGCAGGATCTAATCCAGAAACTTACAGCACTTTGTCTGAAGATGATAAGAAGAAATTTGAGTTAGAAAAGAAAGCATTCATGATTCTCACACAAGCTCTTCACAGAGACATATACCACCAATTTGTTTACTGCACGACTACTAAAAGCTTGTGGGATATGCTCACATTACGATGTGAAGGAAATGCTCAATCTAGAAAGATTAAGCAAGAATTACTGAAGAAAGAGTTTGAAGGATTCACGTGTATGGAGAATGAGACTTTGGCAGATTTATCTACAAGGTTCCATCACTTGTTGAGTGAGATGTTTGCTTTTAAAGTCACTGCCACTCCACAAGAAATGGTGAAGAGATTCGCTGACAGCTTACCAGCAAAGTGGAGCAGTTATCTTGAAATTCTCAAAGAAAATGGTGTTCTAGACACAATCACCGTTTATGAGTTGATTCAAAGATTGGAGAACAAGGATGTAGAAGAAAAGCTTAAGGCAAAAAGAACATTGACTCCTCAAAATCCAGAGATGTACTTTGGGATTGCAGGAGGTATCAGTGAAGAAAAACCAGTCTCTCAACATGCAAAGCTTCAAACAGCCTTCATCTCAAACACTGGTCCTTCCACAACAAGTCAGTTTGATCCTTCAGCATACACGATGATGTATTCAAGACCAGATTCTTCTTCTTCTTCAGCTCAGCAGCAACAACCACAACAGCAAGGGTTTTATGGAAGCTCTTCAAACTTTCAAGCCACTTCCAATCCTAACACAGTCAGATTAGACACTTCCAACTTTTCCAAAGTCAGTGTCGAAGTAGCCAAGGAGCATATGGAGATGTTAAATACCTTGGTTAGTGCTTATAGTGGATTGATCGCAGGTCAGATTGGGAATATCAATCTAACCAATGAAGATTATCAGCAAGTGGATAAAGAAGAGTTTGAAATGATGGATATCAAATGGGCTCTTGCTAGTGCAATTCGAAGAGCAAAGGAGTTTATGGAAAGGACGGGGAGAACCAACTTGGAAAACAAGAAAGACACCAAGTATGGGTTCGACAAGCAAGCTGTCAAGTGCTTTAACTGTGGCGAACGGGGTCATTTCAAAAGGGAATGCACAAGACCAGCTCAGCATGGAAATCAAAATCCGTTCAGAAATCAAGGCAACCAGCAGAACCAGAACGGGAACAATGTTCGAACGTTGATACCTGTCAACAACCAAGGCCAAGCAGGGTCATCAAATGCCAACCGGGGGCTGGTGGTTCAAATAGATGAGGGTTGTGATTGGTCGCTTCAGCTTGGAGAAGGAGGAAATGGTGGAACAGCATGTTTTGCTGAAGTCGTAAAGGATTTAAAGCACGCCAGTGGTGGAGAATCTTCCACCAATGGTGTTGCATCTTCTGAAGATGAAGACAGTTCTGGTTATAGTGGAAGCTCAGATGAAGAATCCTCCACTTCAGGAAATGATCATGTGGATGAGACATCAAGTGCGTCAGTCGATGCAGATATTGATGAGCTCTTGGAAGAAGCTGCAGCAGGAACTGAAAGAAGATCTAATTTGATGGATCAAGCTGCTTACTCTTCGTCTTCTCTCCATTCAGCCTTTATGGCTAATGTCGACAGTTCATCAGGTCAGGTATGTGTCCATGAACCCACTGTGTTTAGCTGTGAAAATTGTGATAGTTTAAATGTTAAATATGCTGAACAGGAAAGTCAGTTTGAAATCATATCCAAACACAATCAAGAATTGATTGTAGATCTTTCTAAAGCAGCTGAAGCTAACTCGTTTTTAACCAGAAATGAAAAGGAATTTAAAGCAACAATTGCGTCATTAAGACATGATGTTTCAGAATTACAAAAGGCTGTTTTGCGAAAACAACATGCTAACAATAATCTTATTGACACAATTGAAAAGCAAATGGTAGAGTTGGCAACAGCTCGATGTGAATGTGAGACAATTAAGCAGAAACTGGAAAGCTATTCCAATTCCCGCTATGTATTGGATCACATTATTGATGTTCAAAAGAAAAAGGGGGATAAACAATGTATTGGATTCAAATCATGTCCTCCCCCAATGAATCACAATTACTCCAAATTGCCTGATGACGAGGATATGCCCCGTTTTGAACCTACTGTGCCACTCAATCTAGATGATTTTGCAGCAGGCCTCGGGTTCACAACTGGTACATCATCCTCAGGTCAATCTGAAACTGAAACTGAATCTGAATCTGAGAATGTGACAGATTCATCATGTGTTAAGGAACAGAGTCCTCCCACTGTTGAGGATGCTGATTCTTCGGATGATGAATCTGAAGTAATTGTGAAACAACAGTCTAACTCGGTTACAACAGATATTCCAATCGAGAATCACATCCTGTGTGATCCACCAGTGAAACCGAGTAAGACTGATATGTCAAAACCAATGGAGTCCCTTGTATCTAGCAGTGAAGAGAATAACTTGTTGTACACGCTCAAAGGAGATAGCAAAATCTACTCTAACAAAGATTTTCCAATTAAAAATGTAAATCAAGATTTAATTGAGCAAATTTTTGAAGGATGTACTGATAAGTTTTTGGGGAACAAAAGTGGCAAAATTACCGTCACTCAATGTGATCCAATTCCGTGTGAACAAATTCGAAAACAATACGGAAACCAAAAACTACCAATTGAGCGAAAACAACAAGTCAACTCAGGAAAGGGTAAAGTACAGGGAAAGAAGGCTCAGAACAAGAAGGTTCAAGCACCTAAAGTTCAGCAGGCTAAGACTGAACAACCAAAGGTTCAACAACAAAAGGTGCAGAACAAAAGAGCTTCTGTTAAGAAACGAGAACCGAAAATGAACTTTGTTGGATCCACGGGTTCAGATAAAATTGAAACATTTCAAGAAAAATCTAACGTTGATTTTGTAAAACAAGTTAGAATTTTAAAACGAAATGATCAGAATAATTACACCCAACACACCAACGGATGTGATTTAGGTCCTAGCACGTCTAGATCACAAAGTTCATTGTCTGGTTCTCCGTCTAATCATCAACATGTTTCTCCGAGGTTTGTAGAGCGGAGAATGTGTTTTGAGTGTGGCACAATTGGGCATATTGTAAGATACTGCCCATACCTGCAAAAGTTGAAGGCAAAAACAAGTGCTCCCCAAGAAACCAATTACCAAAAACGATCATTTTCCCCGAAACAAGACCCACGTGTCTTGAAAGAAAGGGAAAAGAAGTTAAAACAAAAGAATCAAAAGGTAATTGAAAAGGCCTTAAAATCAGAGGTCAAAGAAGAAAAACCTGTTCAAGCAAAACCTAAAACTGTAACACCAGTAAATGCTAAAACAATTAATACAAATACTGGTAAAGGACAAACAGCTTGGAAACAAAAACAGGTAATTCAGTCAGGGGGAGCACCACAGGTTCTTTTTCCTAATCATCAAGTGATTGAAATCACCTTTCTTGATAATCAAGGACGACCCAAGTCCACAAAGGCTTGGGTCCCCCTCTCCGACTAATCTCTGAGTGAGTGTGTAGGATAATCCAGGAGGAACTTTCGATAGTCGTAAGATTGTTGATAGTGGAGCGTCCTTGCACAAGATAGGCGACAGAAGAAATTGTTGCCTTTGATGGAGAGGAAGAGAAAAGGGAAAAAGAAATGTCTGATGAAAGAAATTGGAAGCTTCGACAAAATGAAAATCATTTCAAAATGTGAATGTTCAAGGCTTTGATCGGGTCCCCGGGATAGATTCAAATCAAAATGTACGCACCTGCAGCACGTCTGAAGTTCAACAATCTACAAGATGAACGTGCAGTGTACATTTCTTCGTGGTGTGATTGAAGAAAATGTGTTTGTTGAACAAACCATCCAGGTGTGCGGATGCCTTGGCATGGATTGAACAACCGCACACTACTTCTGAAAGAGAAAGACAAAGACCTTCGCTGGTGCAATGTGGAAGACCAGCCGGACCCGGAGGTTTATGATCTTGTTGCTGTGAAGGGATTTCAGTAGCTACAAATCGACCTTGAAATCCACACCGGGTGGATATTCAGTTTGGGAGAGCACTCAGATTCCTTGCAATGCACGATGCAGTTGCAGGATACGGTTTTAAATTTCTAATCTCTCCTATATTTGTCGATATTTAAGCTGCTTTGTGAATTATTATCTCGTTCAGCACTCTTTGGCCAGACAATGCTGTCATGGTCCGCACCGCTTACCGACATGTCAACTGATTTTTCCGAAATTCGTTCAAAATTAATTTTGGTAAACGGCATTGAGGTAAAACATGAGTTAACCAACATCGGAAAATCATTTTTGTAAATACCTTTGTGTTTTAAATTTATTTTAGTTTGTTGATTTTAGGGGGAGTAATCCAAAATCTGAAAATCCAAAAACATCGAAAAATTTCAAAAACACAAAAACAATAGAAAAGCAAAAATGAGTTTCCTGGCGAGCAAAAGAGAATATGATAGTACATCAGTGGTCTGTCTAAACCTCTTTAAACCTTAAATGAAAAACGATAAGCAGCTCTATATAAGATGTATCGGTAGGCTCACAATCATTTTAAAGTGTGCAGAGTGATATAAACTTAAATCGACTGAAGACCAGGTGGGAACCATTCGTTGGCATATGGTCTTAGTACCGAAATTTCGTTTGAGAGATTGCCGAGGTTCTGAGATATTTGGTCTTTATGCTGCTTATCATCTGGGTATCATGGTTGTATCTTTTACCGAAAAATAACGGGGACGCAAGTCTAGATCTTCCATGATACCATACATACGTGTACATACTGCATACGACCTCAATAAGTGATCAACAATCACATGTCCAAACCAATAAGTGATTAAATATCACAAATTCTTTCCGGGTGTCAAGTTCGTCTCTCTGCTGTACGAAAGTACTGACCTGTTCACGGACTTGCTCCTGTGCCCTCATGCATCTGAAAATCAAGTTCCTCATAAATAAGTGATTCTATCACATAGGGCTTGTTTTCAATCAAAATAAGTGAGAATCTCACATCATATACGGTCAAACAGATGATAATTGGTATACTCACCGGTAAGATGAATCCTCGTGCATACCTTGATACGGGAATGTGTCGTGATGTGGATGAACACCGGTCGGTAAGCATAAATTATACCTTAACGTATTCCCTCGCCATGATTACAAATGATAAGCTGAGCTTAAGTGGACAACAATACCGATAATCGTTATAGGATGCTTATCTTAATGTTAACTAAAAGAACAACAAGAGCGTTTTGGCATGACCGTACACTGATATGATTCTCTTACCCTCGAAACTCGCAAAAAGAATGTCTGTAAATATTTATTTAATGTTTCCTGTTTATGCATCTTTGTATATATTTATTTATTGTTTTCCATCTTTACCTTTGAAAAATGAAAATTTCAAAAAGATTTTAGGTGTGTTTTAATTTAAACTTTATAAAATCCAAAAAGATTTTTCTTCTAGTTTATTTTTGATTGACCGATGTTGGAACTCGAGTCTATCCTACCCAAAAATCCTGATCTTAAGCTGGAAAACAATTGCATCTTCATAAACAGTCGAAGTTAACGAGTTTTGAAAGTTAAAGGATTAAAATGAATATTTTTCTAAACTTTCAAACTGTTGTCGGTTGGTGGTTGATTGAGATTTGATCTCATATGTGTCGTTAGTTTAAATGTTAACTATATTCCAAGCGGTTGTTCTCATTATGCGTTTAGCTTTCTTGCATGTGCAGATGCTAAAGGCGAGGAGAACATGTTCGATGAAAAGCTTTGGAATGAAGACACGAAGTGGAGGCACTCAAAGGATAAAATGATCGAGTTGCCGCTGTCCCTTCATCAACGCCACAAGGATCTGAAGAATTGACAAGTCAAAAGATTCACGAGCATGACTCAATGGAGAGTTCAATCTAAGGGGGAGTTTATTGACACACTACCTAAGTTAAATGGGGAGTTTGTTGATACACTTTCTACTTACGTCGCGTGAAGACTTTGAAGATCCTCCGACATGAAAGACATAGAAGACGAACCATCACGAGTAGAGTCCAAGGGGGAGTTTGTTGATGCACTTTGTGTGGACGCGACTCGGCTCGGTTCGACTCGGCCTTGAAGACTTGAAGACACGAAGATCGAGACAAAGCTACAGCCAAGGGGGAGTTTGTTGGTGCACTTGTGTCTGTACTTTGTCTGTATTTCGTCATGATACAAAACGATGTCTTTAATGTAAGGTTGATGTAAGTTTGACCAAGTCAACCATCCTCCTGGTTTGACTTGACCAAACAGTTAGAAAAATGCTGTAAGCTGGTTGTGTCGAAAGATGTGTAATCGAAGGATTGTTTTATATCCTTCGATGATGAGCTCGAAGGATAGACCACGAAGGATAGACCACGAAGGATATCATCCTTCGTGGTGTATGTGATCTTTCGATGGGTTCTCTGGTCGACAGATGATCTTTCGATCAATCTGTCTGATCCTTCGACCAGACCTGCTGTGTCGGGTATATATACCCATGTAGTGTGTTGTGTTCAGTTAGGGGTGAGAGACACAAGAGGAAGACAGAGAGAGACAGGAGCACACACACACATACTTTGAGAGTTTATAGAATACTTCTGTAAACATTGAGCTTGTAACCGGACCCTTCATTCGTATTAATACAAGTGGTGTTAATCGGTGAATCTTGCGTGTTGTGTTTGTGTTTGTTCTCGTATAAAGTCTCGGTTGCATGCTAGCTTGGATTCCGCACTCGCTAGTGTGTTTGATATAACAAGGATAAGGTTTTATCTCATCCTCGAGAGGAACCTACAAAAACTCGACGATTCTTCTATTAAAATAAATAGAGTATATATATTTATTTTAATTAACAAACCACACAAATCCTTTTTACGAAAATAAATATAGACTATATATATTTATTTCATAAAACGACTCGTGTTCATCTATAAAATAAATATAGTTGTATGTTTATTTTAAACGCCTAAACAACGTACTATAGATAATCAACGTACGATTTCACGGGACGACACACCATCCTATCGATATATTCATATTTTGTATAAATGTTTATACATTCGAATTTCTCGAAAACTAAGTACTTTCTAGACTTAGTAAACGAAACTTAACGAGTATAACTTAATTGTTTTTATTAAGTTAACAACATATCAACGGATTGTTCGGTTAACGATTCGGTAAAGCTCGGTGACACGTAGTGTAGTTACCGCAATTACTTAGAAACTTATAAGATATTCCATGTTAGGAATATTGTAGAATGCACGCTAGCGAGTCTCATATTGGAAGCGACATCATGAAGTCGTAATTAGCTAGCTTTGCACAGGAATATTCAGGTGAGTTCATAACCCCACCTTGTGACAACTCGTATTTTCCGAACCTATCTTTGTACCTTGATGTAACGAACGTAAACATTATGTGATTATGTGAAGTGAATGATTATGTGAATGTTATGTTAATACGTGCTTTGTGTAATGTATGTATGTATATAAACGGCCCAAACGCACAACACTCACTCGATCGCACAAGCCCATTCGGGCCACAACTCGTATTTGGATCAAGGGCAGCCCAAGTAAGGGTCGGCCCACTCCTCTGATACGTACACACACACCATTAGGGAGTTGCTTCTCATTTGTTGCAAATCACACAACACCACTCAAACCCTAGTGCTCTCTCTCCCTCACGAACTCGACGGCAGCCACATCCAACTTCGCTCGAAGATCTTCTTGATTCGAATCACCTTTGTGTTATCTTCTAACCGGTTAGTGTGTTACTTTGATTTATGTTTTGATAGATGATTGGACATGATATAAACTATTGAATCTTAGTGTTCTTAAAATCGGCCCATATGCATGTATTTGATAATGATTCACACTAATCGGATTTGTCACATTAATCGTATTGTATTTGATGATGCTTGTTAAATTGGCTGTTATGTTATATGTTTCGGATTGTTAATCATATGAGGATGTTCTAGCCAACCGGATAAGTATGGTGATGTTAATCGGCTAGCATGTCATGTTCTTGGATTGTTTGCATAATGATTAGGATAGAAAGTATGTAATCGGCTGTGATGTATTACGAGTTGAATGAATTACGGTGTTGTCATAATCGGATGTATGTTAGTGATCGAGATCCATGTTAATATGTTTATGTGTTGATAAGTTGTTATTCATGATTTTTTATTATGATTAGGGTTCATGAGAATGGATATTAAAAACCCTTGATTGATCGAATATTGATTAGGTATGAAACTATTAATTGGTTGATTGATTAAATAAATGGAAACCTTGTAATTGATTGCAAGATAAAAGTTATGTAACTGATTGCCATAATATCCAGATGATAAAACTAATCGCACAAGAGGTCCATTCGCACAAGTAGACCAGTCGCACAAGCTGATCTGGTCGCACAAGAGGAACTGACTGCACAAGCGGTCCCCAGTCGCACAAGGACCTTTGAGTCGCACAAGAATTGTTTGTCTGTTTGTATTTGGGCCGTATGTTTATATATTGGGCTGGGTAACAAGTCTGATCGCACAAGATGGACTATTTGATGATATGTTGGGCCGTGTATATGTACACCGATGTATTTGGGCTTTTTGGTTTTTGGGCCGGGTATTGTTGGGCTTCAGCGGGTGAATCGCACAAGGCTTATTGACTTGTGCACGCCCAATCTATTAAATCATACATGTGATTAGTATGTTATGAGGATTGACTGCTAATGTGTTATACGTGTTTGCCATGATCAATGCGTGTTAATAACCTGTTCGACTATGTGTAATCATACGTGCTTTACTTGAACCTAAACCTGACATGTATGATAACCATGTTAGGACGTGGTTGACCACTAGCATCTAGACTTGACCTTTCTGTGTATCTACCGAGCAAACCAAGGTGAGTTCACACTCTACAAAGCATGGGATTCCCAGGGGTTGGGAATGGGGTTAAGGAATATGGATTCCTCGTCCTTTCTTGGGTAGGACAGTACTGGTTCAGGAATGTAATTCCTCGTCCTTACGGACAGATAACTTTTACTAGACCAAAACTCTATCATGAAGTCCCTCCTTTTTATATCGACTTAATCGCCGGGCCAATGGCGAGCAGGTCATTAGTTAGATAGCGCTATTTAGGTCTGACATGCCTCACACCGTGCTGCAGAGGACGGGCATGAACTAATGGATCTGGGCACGTCAATGCTGATAGACATTGACAGTTCAGGGCACTTAAACATGACTACAGTCAGCAGTCGATATGGTAACGAGTCTAGTGTATACATGGGGTAGCCCCCACGGCTGAAATGCCAGATAACTATCATGGGGTAGCCCCCACGGCTGGATTGCCAGAGTTAATGGATTAAATAAATCACGTTTTCAACTATTGGGTAACCCCCACGGCAGGGATGCCAGTTAAAGGAACTATTTTTGGAACAACTAAAACCAACACCCAACTGTGAACTCGCTCAACATTATTGTTGATTCGTTACTACATGCTTTGCAGGTCAATAGGTACTTAGCTGGAGCTTGCACAAGGAAGAGTCGTTGTGGGACATGGACAGCTGTGTGCCATGTTAAACCTTTGGATATTTAAACTTATGTTTTGGTTTTAAACATTATGCTTCCGCTTACAACTTAAACTATGTTGTTTTGGACCCTAATCGTGTTGGTTGGACTTTTATAATTAAATACTTGTTTGTTCAATATGATTGGTGGTTTGATTCTGGTCAGTCACGCCTCCAAGCGGTGATACTCCGCGTGTGGATTTTAGGGGTGTGACAGATTGGTATCAGAGCCATTGGTTATAGAGAACTTGGTTTTAATAAGGGGAAAACAGTTTTGTTAAAACCAGACTATAACCTGTACAGTGCTCTACGATCCACAACGACGCTTCACTCCACGTGCAAGGCTCGACACTCTAGGGTTATGGTTTATGTTTTATTACCTACATGCTAGATATCGTAGAACTTTGCTCATGATATGATTAGTTAGTATAGCTACTGTTGATTGAACACATGTGTGCTTACTCTCTTCTGTCATCGCACTTTCGCGAACCCTTCTCACTCGTGTTTCCCTTGATATGAAGATCATGTCTGGATGCATTAACATGACTCAAGCCCAGTTGACGGCTCTGATTAATGAACAGGTTGCTGCGGCACTTGCAGTCGCACAAGCAGGAGGTATACCCTGTAGTTTAAAACTCATTCTAGGATCTTTAGGTCCTACTCTCGTGAACCTATCTTTGTGTTAAACTTTGTCCTTTCTTACACCCACAACAGGTCAACATGCTCAGCCACCTGTGTGCACCTTCAAAACCTTTATGGATTGCCGACCAACTACATTTAGCGGCACTGAAGGAGCAGTAGGTCTCCTCCATTGGTTTGAGAAACTAGAATCTGTGTTCGAAATGTGTGAATGCCCTGAGGCACGCAGGGCGAAGTATGCTACCGGTACTCTCGAGGGTTTAGCCCTCACATGGTGGAACGCTCAGGTCCAAATGCTGGGGTTGGTTGCTGCTAACGCCACCCCATGGAACAATTTTAAAGAGATGATCAAGGAAGAATACTGCAGTCGTGACAACATTCATAAGCTGGAAGTCGAGTTCTTCAACCTCAAGATGACGGGGTCAGAAATTGAGGCGTATACGAAGAGATCGAATGAGCTTGCATTACTGTGTCCTACTATGGTGGACCCTCCAATTAAGCTCATCGAACTTTATCTCAAGGGCCTAGTGCCAGAGATCCAAAGTCATGTGACTTCAGCAAACCTCGCCACCATCCAGCAGGTTGTTCAGTTGGCTCACCGTCTCACTGATCAGGCGGTGGAGCAGAACAGGTTACCAAAGCGTATAAGTGCTACAGCTACTTCGGATGCTCCTAGTGACAACAAGAGAAAATGGGATGGAGCTTCAAGCAAAGGTTCAACTTCTGTGCAATCTCAGTCTCAGCAGAGAAGGACTGACGACTATAAGAGTCCTAGTCAGCAATCATCTGGTAGCCAAAGTCATGGTGTGTACAAGGGAAATCACCCTAAATGCAATCGCTGTAACCTACATCACAGCGGGCCATGCACTAGGAGTAACTGTCATCGGTGCAACAAGCCAGGCCACGCAGCAAAGGATTGCAGAAGTTTATACCCAGCAAACCAGAATCGTCAGCAACAACAAGTTCAACAGAATCAACGCCAACAGCAGCAGCAGCAAGGTAACAACAAAGGGTGCTTTCAGTGTGGAGCTGAAGGCCACTTCAAGAGGGATTGTCCCCAACTGAACAGGAACCAGAACAACAATAACAACAACAATCAGGGGAATGGGAACAACGGGGGTAACAATGGCAATGGTGCAAGGGGCCGTGTGTTCGTTATTGGCCAGGGAGAAGCGAGGAATGACCCCAATGTTGTGACGGGTAAGTTCTTTCTCGACGACTTTTACGTTACTGTCTTATTTGATTCGGGTGCTGATACTAGTTATGTGTCCCTAAAAGTTAGTCAACTGCTTAAGCGTACCCCAACACCTTTGAACCCCAAGCACGCTGTAGAGTTAGCTAATGGTAAAAGTATAGAGGTCACACACGTAGTCAAAGGTTGTAATCTTGTTCTTGCTGATCACACTTTCTCAATCGACCTCCTTCCTATCACACTGGGTAGTTTTGACGTTGTTATTGGGATGGACTGGTTATCCCAACACCAAGCAGAGATCCTTTGCAACGAAAAGATTGTCCGTATTCCTCGCCCAGGTGATGAACCTCTTATGATTCGTGGCGACAAGAGTGGTGCTGTTGTGAGCATCATCTCTTTCCTTAAGGCCCAAAAGTGTTTGCGCAAGGGCCACACTGCCATTCTGGCTCTCGTTACTGACACTTCGAAGAAAGAGAAGAAGATAGAAGATTTTGCGATTGTACGTGACTTCCCTGAGGTTTTTCCTGAGGAACTACCTGGCCTTCCGCCTCATCGCCAGGTCGAGTTTCAGATCGAGCTAGCTCCTGGAGCAGCACCTATAGCTCGAGCACCTTATCGTTTAGCCCCATCAGAACTAAAAGAGCTGTCTACGCAACTACAAGAACTCTTGGATAAGGGTTTTATTCGTCCTAGCTCTTCGCCCTGGGGAGCTCCAGTGCTATTCGTGAAGAAGAAAGACAGTACCTTCCATATGTGTATTGACTACCGTGAACTCAACAAGGTGACCGTGAAGAATCGCTATCCTCTTCCACGCATTGACGATTTGTTCGACCAGCTGCAAGGGTCGAGCTACTATTCAAAGATTGATTTGAGATCAGGATATCACCAGCTGAGAGTCCGAGAAGAGGACGTCTCTAAAACAGCCTTTAGAACCCGTTATGGACACTACGAATTTTTGGTCATGCCTTTTGGGCTGACAAACGCACCTGCGGTCTTCATGGATTTGATGAATAGGGTGTGCAAGCCTTACCTGGACAAGTTCGTCATAGTTTTCATCGACGACATCCTGATCTATTCGAAGAGTCAGGAGGAGCACGAGCAGCATCTACGACTCATTTTGGAACTTCTTCGAATAGAACAGCTGTACGCCAAGTTTTCAAAATGTGACTTCTGGCTTCGTGATGTCCATTTCTTAGGCCATGTGGAAAACAAGGATGGGATTCACGTTGATCCATCTAAGGTAGATTCGGTTAAGAACTGGCCTGCACCTCGTACACCAATAGAGATTCGCCAATTCTTGGGCCTGGCAGGTTACTACAGAAGGTTCATTAAGGATTTCTCCAAGATTGCACAACCTCTCACCTCACTAACGCAGAAAGGTGTTGTTTATCGATGGAGTAATGCACAAGAGCTAGTGTTTCAGCACTTAAAGGATAGACTTTGCAGTGCGCCTATTCTTTCATTGCCAGAGGGCACGAACGACTTTGTGGTTTACTGCAATGCATCAATTCAGGGTCTTGGTTGTGTACTGATGCAACGGGATAAAGTTATAGCCTACGCCTCACGCCAACTCAAAGTTCATGAAAAGAACTACACTACACACGATCTAGAGCTAGGAGCTGTTGTTTTTGCACTGAAGATATGGAGGCACTACCTGTACGGTACCAAATGCGCCATCTACACAGATCATAGGAGTCTCGAGCATATTTTCAAATAGAAGGAGCTGAATATGCGTCAACGACGATGGGTCGAGCTACTGAATTACTACGAATGCTCGATCAGGTACCACCCAGGCAAGGCCAATGTTGTGGCTGACGCCCTCAGTCGAAAGGACACTGCGCCCAAGCGCGTGCGAGCTTTACAACTCACTATACAGTCTAGTCTTCCTTCTCAGATACGAGATGCTCAGGTAGAAGCATTGAAAACAGAAAATGTCAAGGCTGAAGCCCTACGCGGCTCAAGGCAACGCTTAGAACAGAAGGAAGACGGTGCTTACTATGTCACAGGTCGCATCTGGGTCCCACTCTATGGCAACCTACGAGAGCTTGTGATGGATGAGGCACACAAGTCTCGCTACTCGGTACATCCTGGTTCGGATAAGATGTACCACGATATCAAAACTACGTATTGGTGGCCTAGCATGAAAGCTCACATAGCAACATACGTTAGCAAGTGCTTGACTTGTGCGAGAGTCAAGTCGGAATATCAGAAACCTTCAGGCCTACTTCAACAACCAGAAATACCACAATGGAAATGGGAGCAAATTTCCATGGATTTTGTTACTGGCCTACCTAGATCTCAACATGGTAACGATACTATTTGGGTGATCGTGGATCGACTCAAAAAGTCTGCTCACTTCTTGGCTATCAAGGAAACGGATAAGTTCTCCACGCTAGCAGACGTATATCTTAAGGAAGTTGTCTCAAGGCACGGAGTGCCCACCTCTATTATCTCGGATTGAGATGCACGTTTTACATCAGAACTGTGGCAAGCAATGCACAAGTCCTTTGGCTCATGTTTAGATATGAGCACAGCTTATCACCCGCAAACGGATGGGCAGTCTGAACGCACCATCCAGACCCTCGAAGACATGCTTAGGGCATGTGTAATTGACTTTGGCAACGGCTGGGAAAAGCATCTGCCACTTGTGGAATTTTCATACAATAACAGCTACCACACCAGCATTAAAGTTGCTCCGTTTGAGGTATTGTATGGGCGTAAATGCCGGTCACCTCTTTGTTGGGCGGAGGTGGGGGATAGTCAGATTACTGGTCCAGAACTTGTGGTAGACACAACAGAACGAATTGCTCAGATCCGACAACGAATAGCGGCAGCTCGTGACCGTCAGAAAGTCTACGCTGACAAGGGCAGGAAACCACTCGAGCTCCAGGTTGGGGAGCGAGTGCTACTCAAAGTTTCACCCTGGAAGGGTGTGGTTCGTTTTGGAAAACGAGGTAAACTTAACCCACGATACATCGGACCTTTCGAAGTCATTGAGAAAATAGGCAAGGTGGCCTATAAACTGAACTTACCAGCAGAACTCAGTGCAGTTCACAACGTTTTCCACGTGTCAAATCTGAAGAAGTGTCTGTCAGATGAGACCCACATAGTTCCTTTAAAGGAGCTCACTATCGACGAGCAGTTATGATTCGTCGAGGAACCAGTTGAAATCACAGGCCGGGATGTTAAGGTCCTCAAGCGTACTAGAATACCTCTCGTTCGAGTTCGTTGGAACTCACGTCGCGGCCCAGAGTTCACCTGGGAACGCGAAGATCAGATGAAACAAAAGTATCCCCAACTATTCGCAAACAGTACAACCACTACTGAGGCTGAAGCTACGGAATTTCGGGACAAAATTTCAGATCAACTGGGGGAGGATGTGACACCCCAGGAAAAACAGGAAAACCATGCAACTTAACTAGCTTCCTCAGTGAGTACGAACCAAATTTCGGGACGAAATTTCTTTCAACTTGGGGATAATGTGACAACTCGTATTTTCCGAACCTATCTTTGTACCTTGATGTAACGAACGTAAACATTATGTGATTATGTGGAGTGAATGATTATGTGAATGTTATGTTAATACGTGCTTTGAGTAATGTATGTATGTATATAAACGGCCCAAACGCACAACACTCACTCGATAGCACAAGCCCATTCGGGCCCCAACTCGTATTCGGATCAAGGGCAGCCCAAGTAAGGGTCGGCCCACTCCTCTTATATGTACAGACACACCATTAGGGAGATGCTTCTCATTTGTTGCAAATCACACAACACCACTCAAACCCTAGTGCTCTCTCTCTCCCTCACGAACTCGACGGCAACCACATCCAACTTCACTCGAAGATCTTCTTGATTCGAATCACCTTTGTGTTATCTTCTAACCGGTTAGTGTGTTACTCTGATTTATGTTTTGATAGATGATTGAACATGATATAAACTATTGAATCTTAGTGTTCTTAAAATCGGCCCATATGCATGTATTTGATAATGATTCACCCTAATCGGATTTGTCACATTAATCGGATTGTATTTGATGATGCTTGTTAAATTGGCTGTTATGTTATATGTTTCGGATTGTTAATCATATGAGGATGTTCTAGCCAACCGGATAAGTATGGTGATGTTAATCGGCTAGCAGGTCATGTTCTTGGATTGTTTACATAATGATTAGGATAGAAAGTATGTAATCGGCTGTGATGTATTACGAGTTGAATGAATTACGGTGTTGTCATAATCGGATGTATGTTAGTGATCGAGATCCATGTTAATATGTTTATGTGTTGATAAGTTGTTATTCATGATTTTTGATTATGATTAGGGTTCATGAGAATGGATATTAAAAACCCTTGATTGATCGAATATTGATTAGGTATGAAACTGTTAATTGGTTGATTGATTAAATAAATGGAAACCTTGTAATTGATTGCAAGATAAAATTTATGTAACTGATTGCCCTAATATCCGGATGATAAAACTAATCGCACAAGAGGTCCATTCACACAAGCAAACCAGTCGTACAAGCTGATCTGGTCGCACAAGAGGACCTGACCGCACAAGCGGTCCCCAGTAGCACAAGGACCTTTGAGTCACACAAGAATTGTTTGTCTGTTTGTATTTGGGCCGTATGTTTATATATTGGGCTGGGTAACAAGACTGATTGCACAAGATGGACTATTTGATGATATGTTGGGCCGTGTATATGTACACCGATGTATTTTGGCTTTTTGGTTTTTGGGCCGGGTATTGTTGGGCTTCAGCGGGTGAATCGCACAAGGCTTATTGACTTGTGCGAGCCCAATCTATTAAATCGTGCAATGTTTGCCATGATCAATGCGTGTTAATAACCTGTTCGACTATGTGTAATCATACGTGCTTTACTTGAAGCTAAACCTGACATGTATGATAACCATGTTAGGACGTGGTTAACCACTAGCATCTAGACTTGACCTTTCTGTGTATCTGCCGAGCAAACCAAGGTGAGTTCACACTCTACAAAGCATGGGATTCCCAAGGGTTGGGAATGGGGTTAAGGAATATGTATTCCTCGTCCTTTCTTGGGTAGGACAGTACTGGTTCAGGAATGTAGTTCCTCGTCCTTACATGCAGATAACTTTTACTAGACCAAAACTCTATCACGAAGACCCTCCTTTTTATATCGACTTAATCGTCGGGCCAATGGCGAGCGGGTCATTAGTTAGATAGCGCTATTTAGGTCTGACAAGCCTCACATCGTGCCGCAGAGGATGGGCGTGAACTAATGGATCTGGGCACGTCAATGCTGATAGACATTGACAGTTCAGGGCACTTAAACATGACTACAGTCAGCAATCGATATGGTAACGAGTCTAGTTTATACATGGGGTAGCCCCACGGCCGAAATGCCAGATAACTATCATGGGGTAGCCCCCACGGCTGGATTGCCAGAGTTAATGGATTAAATAAATCACGTTTTCAATAATGGGGTAACCCCACGGCAGGGATGCCAGTTAAAGGAACTATTTTTGGAACAACTAAAACCAACACCCAACTGTGAACTCGCTCAACATTATTGTTGACTCGTTACTACATGCTTTGCAGGTCAATAGGTACTTAGCTGGAGCTTGCACAAGGAAGAGTCGTTGTGGGACATGGACAGCTGTGTGCCATGTTAAACCTTTGGATATTTAAACTTATGTTTTGGTTTTAAACATTATGCTTCTGCTTACAACTTAAACTATGTTATTTTGGACACCAATCGTGTTGGTTGGACTTTTATAATTAATTACTTGCTTGTTCAATATGATTGGTGGTTTGATTCTGGTCAGTCACGCCTCCAAGCGGTGATACTCCGCATGTGGATTTTGGGGGTGTGACACACCTTTTTACGGATTTACATTTATCTAAATGTTTTTGGGGTGAAAAGACATGCACTTTTTGCAAAGCATACAAGAATTACATATTTCTAAACCATTTTATAAGCAAGTTATAACTGACATAAATGGTTTACGAAAAGCTTATGTTTTATACCGGTTTTTCAAACAAGCGTATTTTTTGAAATATGCATACACACGAGTTCTAGTTTTATAAACTACGGGAAAATACAAGAGTTTACAAGATACAAATGTTTCAATGTTTATAAATGGTATGATACAAAAATAAGAAGCACCCTTGGTGAGAACGAGTACCAAGTGTGATGCGTTTTGAGAATACAAGAATACAAGAAGCACTCTTGGTGAGAACGAGTACCAAGTATGATGCGTTTTAAGGAATGATATGAGAAATGATACAAGAAGTGATATGAGAAATGATACGAGAAATCGTGTCACGAATAGGGTACCATAAGCACCATTAATCAACAATATACCTAGACCGCTGAACAAAAGGGTAGATCTAACGGGTGTCGGGCAGCCTCACTCTTGGTGAGATCGAGTACCAAGCAGTGCTTTTGTGTCTCAGAATATGCCAACTAGAAAATGCCTAAGGTTTGGTTGCTTCCTATGTCGTGTCACATGTTAATGGCCTTGCAACCCATTAACAACAAGATACATACAAGAATACTTGACTTATACAAGAAAACATGATACATACAAGAATACTTGACTTATACAAGAATACATGGTACATACAAGAATACTTGATTTACACAAGAAAACCTTGATACATACAGAAACACTTGAATTATACAAGAGACATACAATGTTTTCATACAAAGTTTCTGTATAACATGACAAGAAAATGATTTTAAATTCGTTTTCTCAACTATACTTCAAAAACCGGTTATTAAAAAATATTTATTTCAAATCTTTTACAAACAAACTATGAACTCGCTCAACTTTATGTTGACTTTTTCGCATGTTTCTTTCTCAGGTTGCATTTCTAAGACAAGGCACGGTTGGAATAGGAGAACATCTGGAGTCGAGTACTTAGTGGACGTTCACGTATTAAAAGTCTTAGCTTATTTACTTCCGCTGTGCAATGAAGATACCAGTCCAGTCACACCAATGCTCTGATAATTTCGGGGTGTGACAGATTGGTATCAGAGCTATAGGTTACAGCGAATTAGGTTTCTGTAGAGATACCTAGGCTCTAACCTCACTTTCCTCTGGGAGCTTAGAATATTAAAACCCGAATACATACAGAACGTATAGTACTCGAATATGGTCTCCAACCGTTGCCGAAAAACAAACAGTCAAGATTTTGTTTTCAAACATACCCTATAGTGGTGTTTTATACACGGTACACAAAACAGTCGCATACGGTACACAAAACTCTGAGAGTTTAGGAAACATGCATTTAAGACCTTCGGAAACTCATGTTGAAGTTCATAAAAGGTCATCACGTAGGAACCGCGAATATTAACTCGGGCACACACTATTATCCATATTGTCTATGATGTTTTAACTTCCCGAGCAGGCATCCTACGCATAACGAAATGCTAGTGCATAGGTATACGTGAAACTTAAGCTATACATCAACGGAGGATGAAGTACACCACATACGACTTTCGAGGAAGCGGAAGTTTGGCACGCGGTCCTGCAAACGACACAAGTCATGCTAAGAAGAAGACGTATGTCTCCGCATTCCCCCTAACTTGTTAACGACGAATACTCTATGGTAATGTCACCTAATAACTGGTTATCACATGCAACCCCAGGTAAAGTCCTTAAATTTCTTTTATTGAAATTTTGACTTTCACATTTACTGAGTAGATTTCGTATCTCTACTCCTCTTGATGGTCATTGTATCACGATCATTTCTTTCAGTATAGCGAATATTCAATTACTTCATTCCTTGAAAAATTCATATGTTACGCATGCACCGTTTGCTACGCATGTGGTTTCGTTTCGAATAAAGCGTTTCATTAAAGTTCAAATATTATTTCGCTAAATCTAATTGTTGATTTGTGATTCGAATGACCCGCATTATTGTAATTATTGGCTTCTTTTTTATCAAGTCAACACATTTTCTTGAAACTTATTTTCTTTGCAAGTTACATACATGGTTTTTCGTTGTGACCATGCCGAAAGTTTTCTTGTCGACACATGCATTTATTGTCGGCTTGCGCCGAAATCAAATTCAATTGTTTGAACTTGTTCATTGCACATATTCAATTCAAGACACCATATGATGTATTAAAAACCTCATATTCGAATTCGTTTTAACAAGCGTTTCATTGTTCTGAGTCGTAGGAGATTTGTTTGGTCTACGACTCCATTAAGTCATTTGTTGATTTCGACACTTTGTGGTCTCAGTATAAACTTGTAGTTTGGGATAATCATGATTGAGCGTTTTTCGATCACCGCTATATTTGAATTGTTCCATTCACTACGACACCTTGTGGCATCGGTAGAACTTGCAGCTTGGGCTGATCATGATTGAGCGTTTCATGCAAACGATTACATTTGAGCTTGTTGAAATCTAAATTCATTTATTGGATGCAATCATTTTAGAATTCATTTGCATATTGTGACACGTCCTTGAATTCACATCATTCGAATAAGTCTTGATTCGACTTCATGATCATTCGCTTTGGTACTATTCGTATGTTCTACACATAACGTAACTCTAAGGAGTTAACGTAGTCAAAATTTCGAGGACGAAATTTTATTAACAGGGGGAGATTGTGACAACAGGTGATTTACGCCCTTAATTACGTGAGTAACAGATGATTAACACGATAATAAATAGTGTTTACAGCGCAAATTAACTTAATCAGGCCCTTGGAGTGCCCAGGAACGTTTATACGACTTTACAGTGCGAACGATGGTTTACAGAGAAACCTGCAGAATATTACGCGACGACGAACTGATACCGTACAAGATACTGACAACGCTGACAAATATTAAATTTTTACGATTTGTTTTAGCTTCGTAATTAAATTTTAGTGACTACAGTCGAAACCGGATCGAAAAACGGATTTAAACGGTAAACGACGCGTTTTACACGATTTAACGCAGACGATCGAACGAACACGTCAAGCAATAGTTTTTGACGTAATTTTTATTAGTATTTCGGCTCTAAGATTTCATTATACGGCAGTTTATGACACACTGTTACGAAAACGGGCTCGTAGGAACAAGGGGGCAACTAAAGACACGAGTATGGGCTTGTGGGCCTTGGGCCCAAGCCCAAAGCCCACTACCCAAACCTCTTATATAAATAACAGCATATAGCCATTTATCTCAACCATATACAGACAAACACTACACTGGATCCCTCACACACTCTCCCTCTCGTTCTCAGTTCCCGGTGACTTAACCGGCGGAGCCGGCCGGTGCGCGGCGGCGCCGCTGCCGGTGGAGGAGCTCCGGCAGCCCTTATCTCCGGCCACACATCTCCTTCACCCTCTGTTCTCCTTCTTTCAAGACCCACACACACCGACCCCCCCCCTCTCCTCTCGATGACAAAACAGACCACCACCACCATCCGGTGGTGGTGAGAGGCGACTGCAAGACAAAGAATCAGAAGAGATCAAGAAGAAAGAAAGAGAGATCGGAGCCACGGACCGGCAATCGGAGCCACGGACCGGCGGTCGGAGCCTCGGACCAGCGGTCTTCGTCATTTTCCGACGAGTTTCACCGGTAAACCTCCGTTTTCCTTTATCCTTTTCCTTTTTTTTCTGAAAAACTTATGACTGATGACGATGTTGGTTGTGGTCGCCGGCAATGGCGGCGGAGGTGGCGGTTCAAGTGATGACAGAGATTCCGGCAGCCATGTTCTGTAAATATCGACACAAACTAGATGATTATGTTGACAAGGTGGAGCAGTGGATTGGTTATGATGGCTCGGTTTGTGTCATGGTTCACACTTGGGTTCAACACAGTCAAGTTCGAGTTTTCGGGTCAAGATGCAAGTCTAGTCAACAAGAGTTGGTTTTGAATTGGGTTAACTCGGCTTGACTCAGTCAAACCGAGTCAACTCAGTGTTTAGACTAACTCAGTTTCGGGTCAACTCAAGTTCAGGTCAACAGCTAGTCAACCGCAGTTGCAGTTCAGAACGACTCGGTCGATCTGAGTCGACTCGGTCAAACCGAGTCAACTCAGTCAAACCCGGTCAACAGCAGTAAACGTCGGTCAACTCAGTCCATGTTCCGACGACTCGACAAGAGTTGTGGTAATAGTTTAAAGTCGTGATTTCGTTACGTTATCTTTATATTTTTAATATTACGTGATAACGAGCTCGAACCGACATGATTATAGTTTACCTATTACCACATTATAAATAAGCAACATGTTGTTGCTTCATATGGTTGTACACTATGCATAGGGTGCTTTTCAAAAAAAAATTGAATTTTATTACTTTAAATCCAAAAGTCTTTTACCTTTTACATTTTAACCCTATTGATTTTTTTTTACTTTTACCCAAAGCTTTTTAATCTTTTGCAATTTAACACGAACAATTTTTTTATGTTCAACTTTAGTCCCTCATACTTTTATCTTTCGCAAGTTTTTCGTTTTATGTTTCATTCTAAATTTGCGAGTCAATACGTCGCAATGTGCGTGTGGGGTTCAATGTTTTTTTGTCTATTTTTTTCCGTTTTACAGGCCCATCGCAACGCGTCTATTTTTCTCCGTTTGAGAATTTCATCGCAACGTGCGGGTCCTAGATCGACTTAGTTATTATTTTCTACGTTTTTACGTTACGGTCTAATTTCTTGCATTAACATGACACAATGGGCGTCCGTGGTTCAACAATTTTACGTCTGTTTTTTAATTCGGTGTTATTTATTCATTTTTTATTTATTTTATTTTTACGAGCTTTCCTGATATTGGTGGTCGTTGGCAGTGGTGTGGCATTGATGCTACTTGCCACGATTTTACGAACGTATTTAACCTATTAAGTTTTTTTTACTAATGATTTGTTTCGAGTTTACCCCTATACCCCATTTACTTTAAAAGAACTATTTTTACGTGTATATTTTTATGTATTTGTCGGCATGAATTCGATATGCTATACGTTTCGAAGTAAACTATTTTCTAAAAATGAGATAGGTCAAATATAATAAGTTTTGGTATAAAAAACCATTTTTATGTACGTTTCGGTATACATTCAAGTTGGTGTATGTTTCGACATAAACTTTTTTGGGAAACGAGTCAGGTCAATATAATATGTTTTCGTACTTATTTTATGAATGTTTGGTAAAATTTGTTTTGAATCGAGTGGAGTCAAATCGGGGTTTCTTTTTTCCCTTTTTTACAAGGTTCTAATTAATCTCTTTTGATTATACGTGCCAACTTTCCCGTTACATGTGTTACGTTTTCTATGTATGAGTCGGGTCACATATAATACATTATAATTGTATGATATAAATTTGATTTACTTTATGTTTTGATCCAATCGCAATGCTTATATAGCTTACATTGAGTTCAATCGGGAAACGTCTAAACACGTGTTTTCATATGATTAACGCATAACATAACATTTGACTAATTTATTCGATGTTTATGACGTATCCGCGCTGCAACGCGCGCGGGTGTTATTGCTAGTTATGAAATATTTGGCAAATCTGATATATTGTTTGAATCTTGATTGAATTTTGACAAATTAACGACAACTTGTGTTGTCGGGGGTGTCCAAAAACAGAGGAAACTCTGCCCGTTTTTCGAAAAAATCCGTAAAATAACTACGTCTTGTTATTAAACAAACTATCGGATTTAAGTAACTATTTTATAAAAAGGAATACAACTCTGAAATTATGTACGACAACAACTTAATACTCACGAAAACGATGAGTCAAAAATTTCTTACAACAAATAAATATAGTTATTATATTTATTTTTAGACTTCGAAAACTCGACGAATTCTTTTACGAAAGTAAATGTAGTTTACTTCAAACGTCAAACAAATTCGACGATTCTTCTATTAAAATAAATATAGTATATATATTTATTTTAATTAACAAACCACACAAATCCTTTTTACGAAAATAAATATAGACTATATATATTTATTTCATAAAACGACTCGTGTTCATCTATAAAATAAATATAGTTGTATGTTTATTTTAAACGCCTAAACAACGTACTATAGATAATCAACGTACAATTTCACGGGACGACACACTATCCTATCGATATATTCATATTTTGTATAAATGTTTATACATTCGAATTTCTCGAAAACTAAGTACTTTCTAGACTTAGTAAACGAAACTTAACGAGTATAACTTAATTGTTTTTATTAAGTTAACAACATATCAACGGATTGTTCGGTTAACGATTCGGTAAAGCTCGGTGACACGTAGTGTAGTTACCGCAATTACTTAGAAACTTATAAGATATTCCATGTTAGGAATATTGTAGAATGCACGCTAGCGAGTCTCATCTTGTAAGCGACATCACGAAGTCGTAATTAGCTAGCTTTGCACAGGAATATAAAGGTGAGTTCATAACCCCACCTTTTTACGGATTTACATTTTTCTAAACGTTTTTGGGGTGGAAAGACATGCACTTTTTGCAAAGCATACAAGAATTACATATTTCTAAACCATTTTACAAGCAAGTTATAACTGACACAAATGGTTTACGAAAAGCTTATGTTTTATACCGGTTTTTCAAACAAGCGTATTTTTCGAAATATGCATACACACGAGTTCTAGTTTTCTAAACTATGGGAAAACACAAGAGTTTACAAGATACAAATGTTTCTATGTTTATAAATGGTATGATACAAAAATAAGAAGCACCCTTGGTGAGAACGAGTACCAAGTGTGATGCGTTTTGAGAATACAAGAATACAAGAAGCACTCTTGGTGAGAACGAGTACCAAGTATGATGCGTTTTAAGGAATGATACGAGAAATGATACAAGAAGTGATATGAGAAGTGATACGAGAAATAGTGTCACGAATAGGGTACCATAAGCACCATTAATCAACAATATACCTAGACCGCAGAACAAAAGGTTAGATCTAACGGGTGTCAGGGCAACCTCACTCTTGGTGAGAACGAGTACCAAGCAGTGCTTTTGTGTCTTAGAATATGTCAACTAGAAAATGCCTAAGGTTTGGTTGCTTCCTATGTCGTGTCACATGTTAATGGCCTTGCAACTCATTAACAACAAGATACATACAAGAATACTTGACTTATACAAGAAAACATGATACATACAAGAATACTTGACTTATACAAGAATACATGGTGCATACAAGAATACTTGATTTACACAAGAAAACCTTGATATATACAGAAACACTTGAATTATACAAGAGACATACCATGTTTTCATACAAAGTTTCTGTATAACATGACAAGAAAATGATTTTAAATTAGTTTTCTCAACAATACTTCAAAAACTGGTTATTCAAAAAGATTTATTTCAAATCTTTTACAAACAAACTATGAACTCGCTCAACTTTATGTTGACTTTTTCGCATGTTTCTTTCTCAGGTTGCATTTCTAAGACAAGGCACGGTTGGAATAGGAGAACCATCTGAAGTCGAGTACTTAGTGGACGTTCACATATTAAAAGTCTTAGCTTATTTGCTTCCGCTATGCAATGAAGATACCAGTCCAGTCACGCTGATAATTTCGGGGTGTGACACTATCGACTAGAGCTACCTCCAGAGCTTGGAAATATCCATCCGACTTTTCACCTGTCCAATCTGCGAAAGTGTTTAGCTGACACTGATCTTCACATTCCTCTCGACGAGATCCAAATCGATGAAACGATGCACTTTGTCGAGAAACCTGTGGAGATAGTGGACCGTGCATACAAACAGTTGAAGAACAAACAAATTCATTTGGTCAAGTTTCGTTGGGAATCCAAACGTGGCCCAAAATTTACTTGGGAACGTAAGGACCAAATGAAGGCGAAATATCCACAATTGTTCTCACAAGTTTCCTCTAGTTAAAATTTCGGGACAAAATTTCCTAAAGTAGGGGAGACTGTGACAACTGTGCTCTGTAATCGATGAACAATGCAAAGAAATGTTAATTATTAATAAAACAATGTGTTTTGGTGTTATTATGTGTGTATTTATGTTTGATGATTTTACAACTCGATTCGATTCCGATTTCAAGCTCTAAATCGCTTTCTGGAAAGTTATACGCAATCTGGTGCGTAAACGCAGTCAGTTTAACTCGACAAACACTCTGTAATAGTGACATAGGCTTAACATACCTAAAATAACCTCCACATAACTTAGAAATAAGTTTTGGTTGGTATGGTGTGTTGAAAACAAGTCTATTCGATTGCAGGGACTATTTGTGTCAAACTGTGAAACTATACCGATTCGTATGGTATCGAAGAGTCCAGAACTTGATCATAAGCTAAACATACCATAAATAACCTAAACATAGCTTAGAAATAAGCTTTGAGTGGTTCGGTGTGCAAAAATATGCTTATTTGATCTTACAGGGACTAAAAGTGTCAAAAACGACGTAAGTTTGTATTTTCGCGCATATCTTACGTTCTGACCATACCTGGACATCCAAAATTTTTGTACACACTAAAATATTTTTATTTTAGTGATCGGCATGCAAAAATTCCATTCGTCGCTTAATTTGGATCGTTTTCGCGTCCGTTTGAGTTTCGTCGTAATTTAAAGAACAACGCGATCGTATGACCAAACGAACCGACATCCGAGATGTTTTTGAGCATGTTTTGAGTTCCCAGTACTTTAACTTCATTTTAGAGCCTTGAAATGAGGTTAACGGGGGTTAAACGCATCGAAAAACAAGTTTGGAGCATGCAGGGACTGTTTTTGCCAAAAATGAAAATTCTGATCTGAGGGTGTGGCGGGGCACGACAGCCTAAGGCTATTTCCGTGGCGGGTAGCCAAAACCCTATCTGGCAGAAACATTGAATCTGGTCATTTAGCTCGTTTTTTATGGCTTTAATCTCTAGTTTTTCATGCTATGGGCTGGTTTGTGTAGAGAACAAGTCCCCCAATCAGTCATTAACAATTTGTACTGCCAAGATCATTCCCTCTTCTCCAAGAAATGATCCTAATGGTTTGCGAAAAACTATATAAGGCAATGCCATTCATTGTTTCATTTGCTCATTTCTTCTCATTCTTCTCTACCATCTGATTTGGAGCTTCTTTCAAGCTTGGAGTTCTTATTTTCTGGTTTTCTTATTATATTCTTTCTAGCTTTGGACTATTGTAAGTCTTCTTTCATGCTTATTCTTTATGTTTAAGCAGAAAGTCAAACAGTTTGGCCAACAGTTTGACTTTCGGTTTTGACCATCAATTGTTCAAGTCAAAGTTCAATTGAACTTTGCAACGTGATTGTAATCACGATGGTTATAATCCTCAGCGATTATACCTACTGATTACCATGATAACTAGGCGTAGTGACGAGTCAAAGTTTCGGTCAAAATGCGTTTTAGCACGCATTTTGCAACGGAACTATTTTCGGGTATCAAAACCCATTGTTTTGATACCAAATCAGTTTTCTAAGTAGGTTAAACATGTTTTGACATGTTTAACTCGTCACTATTAGATTAGTGCTTGTTTAGGGTCATAAGTTAAGCGGTCTAAACAACCGCTTAGACTTTTGAACCTGACCCGTTTGGTCGATCATTAGGATCCGACCAAGCTTGCTTAGTGATCATAGTTGCATAGGGAATAACCACTGAGGTTATACCTTATTGTGACAACTGTGCTCTGTAATCGATGAATAATACAAAACAATGTTAATTATCAATAAAACAATGTGCTTTGGTGTTATTATATGTGTATTTGTGTTTGATGATTTTACGATTTGATTCGATTCCGATTTCAAGCATTAAATCGCTTTCTGGAAGGTTATACGCAAATTGGTGCGTAAACGCAGTCAGTTTAATTCAAAAAACACTCCGGAATAGTGACATAGGCTGAACATACCCAAAATAATCTTTACGTCACTTAGAAATAAGTTTTGGATGGTTTGGTGTGTTGAAAACAAGTTTATTCGATCGTAGGGACTATTTGTGTCAAATTGCGAAACTATACCGATTCGTATGGTATCGAAGAGTCCGGAACTTGATCATAAGCTAAACATACCATAAATATCCTAAACATAGCTTAGAAATAAGCTTTGAGTGGTTCGGTGTGCAAAAATATGCTTATTTGATCTTTCAGGGACTAAAAGTGTCAAAAACGACGTAAGTTTGCATTTTCGCGCATATCTTACGTTCTGACCACATCTGGACATCCAAAATTTTTGTACACACTAAAATATTTTTATTTTAGTGATCGGCATGCAAAAATACAGTTCGTCGCTTAATTTGGTTCGTTTTCGCGTCCGTTTGAGTTTCGTCGTAATTTAACGAACAACGCGACCGTACGACCAAACGAGCCGACATCCGAGATATTTTTGAACATGTTTTGAGTGCCGTATACTTTAACTTCATTTTAGAGTTTTGAAATGAGGTTAACGGGGCTTAAACGTGTCAAAAATGGGCCGAAACACAAGTTTTACAAGTTCAGGGGCTAAACTGCAATTTCTGGAAAGTAGGCCAGGCGGCCCGCGTAAGCCTAGCCATATTCTTACATGGCCCATGTTAGACTTGCAGATCCGAAACTTCACAGCAGCTTCCCAGCTCGTTCTTGAGGCCCTTGTATGCAATTTTAATGTTTTGGGGACCAAGTTAACACCTCCCCAAGGCTTCCTAGCTGCTCATAACACTTGGATGGTTAGGATTTAATCCTTGGTGGCCACACAAACATGTGTAATGATCTCATGTAGTTGCAACAACTATAAATAGCCCAACAATTTCATTCATTCATTGCTCATTCCTCATTCTCTTCTTTACAATCTGAATTGAGAGCTCTCCCAAGTGTTTGGAGCTTTCTAATCTGATTATTCTTGTAGAAAAGATAGCTAGGACCCTTTGTAAGTATTCTTTCATGCTTAATCTTTATGTTTAAGCAGAAAGTCAAACAGTTTGGCCAACGGTTTGACTTTCGGTTTTGACCATCGATTGGTCAAGTCAAAGTTCAATTAAACTTTGCAACGTGATTGTAATCACGATGGTTATAATCCTCAGTGATTATACCTACTGATTACCACGTTAACTAGGCATAGTGACGAGTCAAAGTTTCGGACAAAATGCGTTTTAGCACGCATTTTGCAACGGAACTATTTTTGGGTATCAAAACCCATTGTTTTGATACCAAATCAGTTTTCTAAGTAGGTTAAACATGTTTTGACATGTTTAACTCGTCACTATTAGTTTAGTGCTTGTTTAAAAGTTAAGCGGTCTAAACAACCGTTTAGACTTTCAAACCCGACCCGATTGGTCGATCATTAGGATCCGACTAAGCTTGATTAGTGATCATAGTTGCATAGGGAATAACCACTGAGGTTATACCTTATGATCACATAAGATTGGTTAGTTATTTGTTAATTAGCTTGTATGCCCATAAGAAATGACCAAAATACCCTTTTAAAGCTTAAATCCGTATTTTACATATGTGAACATGTTTTTGACATATAAACTGATTTAGTAACATGTTTAGGTATTATTGGGCATATAAGACTTGACATAGCACATAGTTAACCATCCGAACATAGTTTTACGCAAACGACGCGTTAAAGTAGCTTAAGCTACCTTAATGGGTCGTAACGGGTCGAAAGCACTTAGGCTAAATTCCGATTTAGAATGTAGGCTTTGTTAAACCATATCATATGAGTTCCTACACTCATTTGGTTTACAAGACCTCATTCTATCCGATCTTCCGATTTAGGTGTCGATTTATTTACTAGTGATCCGATTACTAGGTACTACTTGAATTTCCTTGGTTTGTCTGAGCTTCGCTAACTTCTTTAGATCAAGGATACCCTTCATTCAATGTGAGTACATAGTTCCCCTATTTTATTGTTTTCAATTGTTTTGGGGTGATTCATATGTATCAAAACGATTTTCGACATTTTAACGATGGTTTCAAAACAATTAAGATGGTTTATACTAAACTAATAACGATTTTCGATAATGTGAACGAACTTGTTGGTTGTAGTTATATAACGAATGACATTCATTAATTTTGGCCGAACCGACCAGTATTAGGTTATGGTACCATAAGATCTGACAAATCCCGTTATCAGACTACACCCATTGTTATGTGTGGGGGTTAAGTAGGTAACGACCGAATCTGGTGATTGTTAACTTACCCTTTGGTGGCTTGTTAATACGATAAACGAGGTAGTCGAGTCACGAGGGTTTGAATGTTATTAGCGAGGCGACCAAAAGTAGTTTCACAATTAAAACGAAAATGAATTTGGGACGAATTAAACGATTTGGAACGACCTAAACGATATAAACGATTTGAACGAACGATTGGTTTGGGTTGGGTTGTGATTAGGTAATGGGATGGGTGTAACATGATAGAATCATGGTAGTTATGCCGCTGGTACATCTTATATATAAGTGCTTCTATCATATTACATTTCATGTCATTATTTAGTTCACTTGGGAAACGATTTGAAACGATTTCACACAACGAGGTTTTCGAAATGATATAAACCATACGAGTTTTATTAAACAAGTTTTTAACGAGATGTTTTACGAATTGGTTTACTAAATCAAATGTTTTTGAGTTAAGAATTATGGCTACGAGATTTTATAAATTATAACCATCTTGATTTGAGTTGGTTAATCATGTTGCAATATTATATACTTTTCAAAACAAGGTTTTCGAGGTATTGCAATATATATATATATATATATATACATAAACGAGCCATAATTCCGATACTCTTACAAAACCTATGTGCTCGCCAGCATTTCTTTGCTGACTTTGTTTTTACATATGTTTCCGGTGATGTTGCGTGATGATTGCTAGGGAGCATGTTCACTTAGGATCTGGACATGGCCTTAGTGACATAAAAACAATAGTAGACGATGTTTAATTTGTTTATTTGGTTTTAAGACAATGTACAATATTTGATAATTCAATAAAACAAAACTTTTTATTACCATGGTTGTTGAAACGATGATTCTGTTACAACACTCCCCGACGTTTCCGCCACGGTTTTGTTGTTTTAACGTGGTCGGGGTGTGACAGAAGAGTTGGTATCAGAGCCAATGGTTAAAGGGAATTAGGTTATTAGCATTGCTTTGACCTAGACTATAACTTTCTAGGACCCTAACGCGAGTTTACTTGCGTTTAGATTTTAAAACAATACCGTCACCTATCCTTAGGTGATAACCACAACGAGAACACAATAACAAATCCGCTTCGAAAATTAATCATCTATCCTTGGATGATTGATTACAAGGTTTTGATCCCTTTGAGTTTTCGAAATCTCGTCAAAGTTTGGGTCTAAATAATGTGAACACATGCAAACTGGAAGAGTGAATTCCTGTACCCTGAGTTTTCTGTCTAAGGCTAGAGTGTTCGTACAAATCCGCAGTATCGGACCAGTCACTCTTACCTGGGAACTCTTGGGGTGAGTGTTCACTTATAGGCGAGCATGTCTTCAGCGATACATTATTATGATCTATTTAATTTGATTAGTCACTGCGTGTCGTTTGTTTGTTCGAGGTAATGAACAAATGATCGCCTTCCTTGTGTGTTGGCGATGTTTTTCAATACCTCTTTTGTTTTTCCAATTGTCGATCCTGCTCATGGATGATCATTCAATCTGAATGCAAACGAGGCTCGAGCTGACAACCTCGTTGTCCAGGGTACCTTTGTTGTTAAGGGTACGTTCCTTGTTAACAATCAACTTGCATC
The DNA here is from genome assembly GCA_030545235.1 of Helianthus tuberosus. Classification (NCBI taxonomy): domain Eukaryota; kingdom Viridiplantae; phylum Streptophyta; class Magnoliopsida; order Asterales; family Asteraceae; genus Helianthus; species Helianthus tuberosus. The sequence goes on from CM060406.1 coordinate 124,352,059, forward strand.
TGTTCTTTTCGATTCTGGTGCCGATAGGAGTTTTGTTTCGTTATCCTTTGAGCCTTTACTTGCGATACCTAGAACTAAACTAAGGAAACCCTTATCTGTCGAGGTTGCGACTGGTAAACCCCTTGTTCTCGATTCTGTTCTTCATGGTTGTCAATTGAACCTCGATAACCATCATTTTCCCATTGACCTTGTACCGATGCAACTTGGGAGTTTCGACATTATCGTGGGGATGGATTGGTTAACCAAGCACCATGCTGAGGTGGTTTGTTTCGATAAGATCATTCATATTCCTTTTTCGTCTGGCGATGTCCTAGAGGTTCGTGGTGAGAAACCATCTGGTGGATTGAAACTCATGTCATGTACGAAAGCCCAACGTTATCTACGAAAAGGATATGTTGCTTTCCTGGCACATGTCACCGAGGAGAAAGGTAAGAACAAGAGTATTCGGGATATTCCGATTGTTCGGGATTATCCAGAGGTGTTTCCTAATGAACTGCCGGGTTTGCCTCCAGTTCGTCAAGTCGAATATCATATTGACCTTGTACCCAATGCCAACCCGATTGCGAAAGCACCTTATCGTCTTGCACCGTCTGAGATGCAAGAATTATCAAAACAGCTTCAAGAGTTATCTGATAAAGGATTCATCCATCCGAGTTATTCACCTTGGGGCGCTCCTGTCCTTTTTGTGAAAAAGAAAGATGGATCTTTTCGAATGTGTATCGATTATCATGAGCTTAATAAACTTAACATCAAGAATCGATATCCCCTACCCGAATCGATGATCTCTTCGATCAGCTGCAATGTGACATCTTTGCTTGTGTAATCATTTTACAGACTCTGAACAATACAATAAAACAGTGTGTTTTGATCACAATGTTTGTATTTATGTTTGATTTTATGCACATGTTGATTTTGATCGATTTTGAACTCTATATCGCTTTCTGGGAAGTTATACGCAAACTGATGCGTAAACATAATCAGTTTAACACGACAAACACTCCGGAACAGCAACATAAGCTTAACTTACCTTAAATAACCTTTACATAACTTAGAAATAAGTTTTGAAGGCTTTGGTATGGCAAAAACAAGTTTATTCACTCACAGGGACTATTTGCGTCAAACTGCAAAAGTCTGCCGTTCCATAAGGCAACATACAGTACGGAACATGATCATAAGCTAAACATACCATAAATAACCTAATCGTGGCTTAGAAACGACGTAAGTTTGCATTTTCGCGCATATCTTACGATCTGGCCACATCTGGACATCCAAAATTTTTGTACACACTAAAATATTTTTATTTTAGTGATCGGCATGCAAAAATACCACTCGTCACTTAATTTGGTTCGTTTTCGCGTCCGTTTGAGTTTCGTCATAATTTAACGAACAACGCGACCGTACGACCAAACGAGCCGACATCCGAGAGTTCTCCAAGCACATTTTGAGTCCTCTAAACTTTATTGACTTTGTAGAGCCTTGAAAATGGCTTAACGAAGGTCAAAAGGGGCTGAAATGGGCTTAAACCTTGTGCAGGGACCTGGACCGTAATTATTTGAAACTAATGCTGATCTGGGGAGGCCAGGCGGGCTGCGTAAGGTCCATGCCAATCCTTACACGGGCCGTGTGAGGTGCCCAGTAACAGAAAACGTGTTTTTGAGCAGATCAGCTGTTTCCTTGGGTTTTCTTGCAACTTTCTTGTGTAGTAACCAAGTTTAAGTGTCCCCCAAGTCCCTCAATCATATCCTAACATGTGTAAGGCTGCGATCATTGCTTGATCACCACACAACATGATCTTGATGGCTCTTGATTCCTTTAAATAGCCAAGCCAATTCACTCATTCCTTGCTCATTTACTCATTCTCTTCTCTACATCTGCTTTAAAGCTTCCTAATCTGATTTAGGAACTTGTCTTCTTTGTAGAAAAGATAGCAAGGACTTTAGTGAGCATTCTTTCATTCTTTTTATTGCTTGCTAGTCTAAAAAGTCAAACAGTGTTTGACTTTCAGTTTGACTAGTCAATGGTCAACGCAAAGTTCGGTTGAACTTTGCAACGTGATTGTAATCACGTTGGTTATAATCCTTAGTAATTATACCCGCTGATTACCACGTTAACTAGGTGTAGTAACGAGTCAAAGTTTCGGTCAAAATGCGTTTTAGCACGCATTTTACAACGGAACTATTTCGGGTATCAAAACCCATTGTTTTGATACCAAATCAGTAGGTTAAACATGTTTTGACATGTTTAACTCGTCACTAATAGTTTGGTGCTTGTTTAGGGTCGTTAGTTAAGCGGTATAAACAACCGCTTAGACTTTCGAACCCGACCTGTTTGGTCGATCATTAGGATCCGACCAAGCTTACTTAGTGATCATAGTTACATAGGGAATAACCCCTGAGGTTATACCTTATGATCACATAGGATTGGTTAGTCTTTTGCTAGTTAGCTTGTATGCCCATAGGAAATGACCAAACGCCCTTTTGAAGCATAAATCCGTATTTTGATTATGTGAACATATTTTTGACATATAATCTGATTTAGTAACATGTTCAGGCATAATTGGGCATGTAAGACTTGGCATAGCACATAGTTAACCATCCAAACATAGTCTTACGCTAACGACGCATTATAGTAGCTTATACTACCATAATGGGTCGAAACGGGTCAAAAGCACTTAGGTAGACTTTCAAATTAGAATGTAAGGTCTATTAAATCATACCATATGAGTTTAAATACTTATTTGATTTATAGAACCTCATTCTATCCTATCTCCCAATTTAGGATCCGTTTATTAACATAGTTACCTATACTAGGTGTCGTTTGATTCCGTAATACTTGGAGCTTAAATTGGTCTTATTCTCAAGACTAATTAGCAATCCCAGGTGAGTACATAGTTCCCCTCTTTTACCTCTTTCAAATATTTTGGGGTGATTCACATGTACATACGTGTTACATTCGTACATTTCATGTTTTTATGACATAAACATGCTAGTTTCACCTAGTACATATTTAGTACATGCTTTCATGATGTTTGGCTATGTATGTTAAGCATGCTAGCACATTGATTTATCACACATTTGTTACATATGTTTACTTAGCATATGTACACATTGTTTTACATAAACATTTCTACTAGGCATGTTTACTTAGCATACCTAGTACATGGTTTTCATAGCATGCTTACATTGGTTATGACATTTGGTGTGTTTAATCGGGACAATAATACATTCATTAACATTAGCTACGCTGCTCGGTAGTATGTAATGGTACCATAAGAATTGACAACTCCCGTTTCCGACTTCCTAGGTTTGTTTGGAAGTTGGGAATGACAGAATCCGATATACATAACTTAGATGAACCTTTAATTTGTTTAAAGGTTTGTCGCCACAGTCGCAAGGCTTGAATGTATGCGATTAACATTACTGCATAAATGTTTGTAATCATAAAGCATTGTTTTCTACAAAACATGACATTTGAATTAAACTTAGGTTTGCTCAAAAACGTTGTTTTGTACATTTTTCCTACGTGGTTGAGTAGATTCTTTTATTCACCGTACATGACATGTGTTTCACATTGGCATTATTACATAGTTTAAGTAGATGTCTTCCTACTTGCTATGCATTTAAGTGGTATTACATAATACATGTTACACATGACATTAAACATGGCTTATACATAAACATTTTGACATTAAACAAGACATTTTGGTTGGTTATTGATAAGTGACTTATGTAACGGGGCTATGTGCCATACGATAAAAGCATGGTGGATACGCTGCTGGTACTTCCTATATATAGGTGCTTTTATTGTATTACACATTGTCGCGTTATCTAAGCCACTTGACAAAGACATGAAACATTTTTACAAAGACACGACATTTTTATACAAAGTACATATTTTATACAATTCACTTTTACTTGGTTATTTATTTAACCATGCATATTTCTTTTATATCATTTGATTTTCATATCGATTTTCACATGATTTTATAAAAGAAAACATTTTACAAGGTTCATGACTATTTTGTTAAACACTTCTTTTAAAACTATAAGTCATGAATCCTGCATAAACAAAACCTATGGATCTCACAGGCATTTTTATGCTGACGTACCTATTTTTACATGTGTTTCAGGTGCAGATGCATGATGATGTCTGTGCTACACTTAGGCGGACTCGGGCCTTAGTGACTTAAAAGACAGTTATTTATGTTATATTTAGTTTGAACTCGAAAACAATGTAAACTTAGTTCAATAATACATAACTTTAATTACCATGGTTGTTGAAACAATAATTCTGTTACCACACTCCCCGACATTTCCGCCACGGTTTGTTGTTTTGACGTGGTCGGGGTGTGACAGAAGAGTTGGTATCAGAGCCAATGGTTATAGGGAATTAGGTTATTAGCAATGCTTTGACCTAGACTATAACTTCTTAGGACCCTAACACAAGTAATCTTGTGTTTAGATCTTAAACAATACACGTCACCTATCCTTAGGTGATTACCAAAACATGACCACAAATTTCCAAAATGATTTTGAAATCAATCATCTATCCTTAGATGATTTCTCTTGGTCTTGTACCTTCCAAATTTTCAAAATCTCGTCAAAGTTTGGGTCTAAATAATGTGAAAACGTGCAAACTGGAAGAGTGAATGCTTGTACCCTGAGTTTTCTGTCTAAGGCTAGAGTGTTCGTACAAATCCGCAGTATCGGACCAGTCACTCTTACCTGGGAACTCTTGGGGTGAGTATTCACTTATAGGCGAGCATATCTTCAGTGATACATTATTATGACCTAATTACTTTGATTTGTCACTGTGTGTCTTTTGTTTGCTTTGTGGTAACAAACAAATGACCACCCTCCTTGCATTTTTTTTAATATCTCATTTCTTTCACACGTCATCTCACTCGTTTTCTCTCATGTTTCCTCTTTTAGAATGCCTCCTCGACGCGAAAATCCACTATCGAATGCCGAACTGGCAGAAATAATCGCGCAGCAAATGGCTGTCGCGTTCCCCAATCTCATTGCTCAATGGAACCAAGCCAACAATAATAATAATGCACCTGCTCTGTGCAATTTCAAAAGTTTTAACTCGGCTAAACCACTCAAGTTTAGTGGTTCTGAGGGAGCAACTGGGCTCCTACAGTGGTTTGAGAGTCTTGAGAGCACCTTTCGCCATGTTCAGTGTCCGAACAACCGTAAGGTCGAGTTTGCCTCGAGTGTATTTCAAAAGAGGGCTCTTACCTGGTGGAATAGGGTAATGAGAGACCGAGGTACTGAGGTTGCTTTGGGTCAGACATGGGAGGAACTTAGAGCTCTCATGATGAGAGAATTTTGTCCTCGTCACAAGCAGAGGGCACTTGAAAATGAGTTCCATGATTTGAAGCAAGATAGTGGTGAGCACCGGGCTTACACTGATATATATGAGGAGTTAAGCTTGCTATGTCCTACAATGGTCACACCTTTGGATAAGGCTATTGAAAAATACATAGACGGTTTGCCAGATCCCGTTCAGGATATTGTCACTCGTAGTAACCCTACAACCGTCCGACAGGCCATTGAGCTAGCTGCAACCCTTACTGAATCACAAGTCAAGAAGGGTAAACTCCATAGAAAAGGTGACAAGAAGCAGAAATAGTCTGATAGCGGCACTAAGAACAAGGGCAAGAAGGCTGCTGAGTCTTCAAAGAAATCTAGGAAGCGTAAGGCTTCCAAGAATTTCGCTGTCACTGCTCAGACTAATCAGGCTGCTCCTAATCAGGCAACACAGAATCAGGCTGCACAACCTGCTGCCAAGAAGCAGTATGCAGGAAATGCACCTCTGTGCAACATATGTAACAGCCACCACCAGCCACAGTTGCAATGCCGCATCTGCACGAGTTGTGGCAAGTCTGGTCATCTTGCGAACACCTGTCGTTTTACTCCTAACCAAAATCAGGCTGCTCAAAACCAGGCTGTACAAAACCCTGCCCAGAATCCTGCACGACCTCACTTTCCGCCTGGTTCGAGTTACAATTGTGGGGATCAGACCCACTACAAAAACAACTGCCCGAGGTTGGCAAACGCAAATCAGGCACCGGCTCGTGGTAGAGTTTTTAATATGAATAATAATGAGGCTCGCGCAGATAACGAAGTGGTGAATGGTACGTTCCTTGTTAACAACCATCCCGCTTCTGTTCTATTTTATTCGGGTGCCGATAAGAGTTTTGTGTCCTTAACTTTTGAGCCTTTACTTTCGATGACTAGAACAAAATTAGGAAAGCCCTTGATAGTAGAGGTAGCTAGTGGTGAACCCGTTGTACTCGATTCCGTTCTTCGAAATTGCCAGTTGAACCTTAACAACCATCTTTTCCCTATCGACCTCACACCGATGCAACTCAGGAGCTTTGATGTTATAGTGGGAATGTATTGGTTAGCCAAGTACCATGCTGAGGTGGTTTGCTTTGAGAAGATCGTCCGTATACCTCTTTCGACTGGTGAGATCTTAGAAGTTCGTGGGGAGAAACCTGTTAAACTCATGTCTTGTACCCAAGCCCAAAAATACCTATGAAAGAAATATGTCGCCTTCCTGGCACATGTTGTAGAGGATAAAGGCAAGGGTAAGACTACCCAAGATATCCCTATTGTTCGGGATTATCCTGAAGTATTTCCTGAAGACTTACCTGGATTACCCCTTGTACGCCAAGTTGAGTTTCGCATCGATCTAATACCTGGTGCAAATCCCATTGCTAAGTCACCTTACCGTCTTGCACCGTCTGAGATGCAAGAGTTATCTAAACAGCTTCAGGAGCTATCTGACAAAGGATTCATCCGTCCGAGCTTTTCCCCTTGGGGCGCTCCTGTCCTATACGTGAAAAAGAAAGATGGATCTTTCAGGATGTGTATCGATTACCGTGAGCTTAATAAGCTTACCATCAAGAATCGATATCCCCTACCTCGCATTGATGATCTCTTTGATCAGCTACAGGGTGCTACTTGCTTTTCAAAGATAGATCTGCGTTCTGGGTATCATCAACTTCGAGTTCTCGAAGAAGATATTCCCGAGACTTCTTTTCATACGAGATATGGTCATTATGAGTTCACTGTTATGCCCTTCGGTTTAACAAATGCTCCTGCTGTTTTCATGGACTTAATGAATAGGGTTTGTAAGCCTTATCTGGACAAGTTCATCATCGTTTTCATTGATGATATTTTGATTTATTCTAAGACTCGAGCTGCTCATGAGCAACATCTTCGTCTTACAATGGAGCTTCTAAAGAAAGAACAACTTTTTGCCAAGTTCTCCAAGTGTGAATTCTGGCTTAAGGAAGTTCAATTTTTGGGTCACATCATCAACTAACAAGGTATACATGTAGATCCCGTCAAAATCAGTGCGATTAAGGATTGGGATACTCCTACTACTCCTACCGAGGTTCGTTCATTTCTTGGTCTAGCGGGTTATTACCGTCGTTTCATTGAGAACTTCTCCGAAATTTCGGTTCCTCTCACTGCTTTAACTCAAAAGAGCAAACCTTTTGAGTGGGGACCCAGACAAGAAGAAGCTTTCCAGACCTTGAAACAGAAACTTTGTGATGCACCTATCATATCTTTGCCCGAGGGTAACAATGATTTTGTCGTGTACTGTGATGCGTCCAACTTTGGCCTTGGCTGCGTTCTTATGCAAAGAAACAAAGTCATAGCTTATGCATCAAGACAGCTGAAGGTACATGAGAAGAACTACACCACTCATGATCTTGAGTTAGGTGCAGTAGTCTTTGCTCTCAAAATCTGGAGACACTACCTTTACGGTACAAAGTGTGTAGTGTTTACTGACCACAAAAGTCTCCAGCATATTTTCAACCAGAAAGAACTAAACATGAGGCAACGACGTTGGGTTGAACTCCTAAACGACTACGACTACGAAATTCGCTACCATCCTGGTAAGGCGAATGTCGTGGCTGACGCATTGAGTCATAAGGAACATGTCAAGCTTCATTGTATTCAGGTTCGATCTGACATTCAATCACGCATAATTCAGGCTCAACATACTTGTGTTACACAAGACTTGATGGGTAAAGAATTACCGTGTCATGCAAATCCTGAGCTTGAACTGAGAGACTTTGGGATATTCTATTACATGGGCCGTTTGTGGGTCCCAAGTATAGATGATCTTCGCACCTTGCTAATGGATGAACCTCATAAGTCTCGTTATTCTGTTCATCTTGGTGCAGGAAAAATGTATAAGGATCTTCGAACCCAGTATTGGTGGCCGGGTATGAAGAAGGACATTGCCTTATATGTTTCCAAATGCCTTACTTGTCTTAAGGTTAAGGCAGAACATCAACATCCCTCTGGATTATTGGAGCAACCAGATATTCTGGTTTGGAAATGGGAAAACATTTCTATGGATCTCATTACCAAGTTACCGCGCACTAAAAGAGGTAATGACGCCATTTAGGTTGTTGTTGATCGTCTTACAAAGTCAGCACATTTCTTGCCGATCCGCGAGGATTTATCTGCTGACAAGCTTTCCAAGTTATATGTTGATGAGATTGTATCTCGACATGGTGTTCCTTTGAACATTATATCTGACAGAGATGCTCGATTCACGTCTCGCTTTTGGAGAACCATGCAATCTGCCATGGGAACCCAACTTAATTTGAGCACAGTATACCATCCGTAGACAGATGGTTAATCTAAGAGAACAATCCAGACACTGGAGGATATGCTTAGAGCATGTGTGATTGACTTTGGTGGTAGTTGGGATTCGCATCTACCGTTGATCGAATTCTCTTACAACAATAGCTATCACACGAGCATCAAAATGGCTCCTTTCGAAGCTTTATACGATCGAAAATGTCGTTCACCGGTCTGCTGGAATGAGATAGGTGAAGCTCAGCTTACTGGACCTGAACTCATTCTAGAGACTACAGATAAGGTCAAGAAGATTCGTGATAACCTTCAGACAGCTAGAAGCCGTCAAAAGAGTTATGCGGATCAAGGACGCAAGCCCTTAGAATTTCAAATCGGTGATCACGTCCTACTAAAGGTATCCCCTTGGAAAGGTGTGATTAGATTTGGAAAGAAAGGAAAACTTGCACCACGTTATGTTGGACCATTCAAGATCGTTGAAAGAGTCGGAAAAGTAGCCTACATACTTGAGCTACCTCCTGAACTTGGAAATGTTCATCCGACATTCCACGTGTCCAATCTCAAAAAGTGATTAGCTGATAAGAACCTCCACATACCACTTGATGAAATTTGTGTTGATAACACGATGCACTTCGTTGAGAAACCTGTGGAGATAGTGGACCGTACATTTAAATAGTTAAAGAACAAACAGATTCATTTAGTCAAGGTTCGCTGGGAATCCAAACGTGGCCCAGAATTTACTTGGGAACGTGAGGACCAAATGAAGACGAAATATCCGCAATTGTTCTCACAAGTTTGCTCTAAATAAATTTCGGGACGAAATTTCCTAAAGTAGGGGAGACTGTGACATCTGTGCTTGTGTAATCGTTTTACAGACTCTGAACAATACAACAAAATAGTGTGTTTTGATCACAATGTTTGTATTTATGTTTGATTTAATGCACATGTTGATTTTTGATCGATTTTGAACTCTATATCGCTTTCTGGGAAGTTATACGCAAACTGATGCGTAAACATAATTATTTTAATGCGAAAAACACTCCGGAATAGCAACATAAGCTTAACATACCTTAAATAACCTTTACATAACTTAGAAATAAGTTTTGAAGGCTTTGGTATGGCAAAAACACGTTTATTCGCTCACAGGGACTATTTGCGTCAAACTGCCAAAGTCTGCCGTTCCATAAGGCAACATACAGTCCAGAACTTGATCATAAGCTAAACATACCATAAATAACCTAAACGTGGCTTAGAAATAAGCTTTGATAGGTTCGGTGTGCGAAAACATGCTTACATGATCTTAGAGGGACTAAAAGTGTCAAAAACGACGTAAGTTTGCATTTTCGATCTGGCCACATCTGGACATCCAAAATTTTTGTACACACTAAAATACATTTATTTTAGTGATCGGCATGCAAAAATACCACTCGTCGCTTAATTTGGTTCGTTTTCGCATCCGTTTGAGTTTCGTCGTGATTTAACGAACAACGCGACCGTACGACCAAACGAGCCGACATCCGAGAGTTCTCCGAGCACATTTTGAGTCCTCTAAACTTTATTTACTTTGTAGAGCCTTGAAAATGGCTTAACGAAGGTCAAAAGGGGCTGAAATGGGCTTAAACCTTGTGCAGGGACCTGAACCGTAATTATTTGAAATTAATGCTGATCTGGGGAGGCCAGGCGGGCCGCGTAAGGTCCATGCCAATCCTTACGTGGGCCGTGTGAGGTGCCCAGTAACAGAAAATGTGTTTTTGAGCAGATCAGCTGTTTCCTTGTGTTTTCTTGCAACTTTCTTGTGTAGTAACCAAGTTTAAGTGTCCCCCAAGTCCCTCAATCATATCCTAACATGTGTAAGGCTGGGATCATTGCTTGATCACCAGACAAAATGATCTTGATGGCTCTTGATTCCTATAAATAGCCAATCCAATTCACTCATTCCTTGCTCATTTCCTCATTCTCTTCTCTACATCTGCTTTGAAGCTTCCTAATCTGATTTGGGAACTTGTCTTCTTTGTAGAAAAGATAGCAAGGACTTTAGTGAGCATTCTTTCATTCTTTTTATTGCTTTCAGTTTGACTAGTCAATGGTCAACGCAAAGTTCGGTTGAACTTTGCAACGTGATTGTAATCATGTTGGTTATAATCCTTAGTAATTTTACCCGCTGATTACCACGTTAACTAGGTGTAGTGACGAGTCAAAGTTTCGGTCAAAATGCGTTTTAGCACACATTTTGCAACGGAACTATTTTCGGGTATCAAAACCCATTGTTTTGATACCAAATCAGTAGGTTAAACATGTTTTGACATGTTTAACTCGTCACTAATAGTTTGGTGCTTGTTTAGGGTCGTTAGTTAAGCGGTCTAAACAACCGTTTAGATTTTCGAACCCTACCCGTTTGGTCGATCATTAGGATCCGACCAAGCTTACTTAGTGATCATAGTTACATAGGGAATAACCCCTGAGGTTATACCTTATGATCACATAGGATTGGTTAGTCTTTTGCTAGTTAGCTTGTATGCCCATAGGAAATGACCAAAACGCCCTTTTGAAGCATAAATCCGTATTTTGATTATGTGAACATATTTTTGACATATAATCTGATTTAGTAACATGTTTAGGCATAATTGGGCATGTAAGACTTGGCATAGCACATAGTTAACCATCCGAACATAGTCTTACGCTAACGACGCATTATAGTAGCTTATACTACCATAATGGGTCGAAACAGGTCAAAAGCACTTAGGTAGACTCTCAAATCAGAATGTAAGGTCTATTAAATCATACCATATGAGTTTAAATACTCATTTGATTTATAGAACCTCATTCTATCCTATCTCCCGATTTAGGATCCGTTTATTAACATAGTTACCTATACTAGGTGCCGTTTGATTCCGTAATACTTGGAGCTTAAATTGTTCTTATTCTCAAGACTAATTAGCAATCCCAGGTGAGTATATAGTTCCCCTCTTTTACCTCTTTCAAATATTTTGGGGTGATTCACATGTACATACGTGTTACTTTCGTACATTTCATGCTTTTATGACATAAACATGCTAGTTTCACCTAGTACATATTTAGTACATGCTTTAATGATGTTTGGCTATGTATGTTAAGCATGCTAGCACATTGATTTATTACACATTTGTTACATATGTTTACTTAGCATATGTACACATTGTTTTACATAAACATTTCTACTAGGCATGTTTACTTAGCATAGCTAGTACATGGTTTTCATAGCATGCTTACATTGGTTATGACATTTGGTGTGTTTAATCGGGACAATAATACATTCATTAACATTAGCTACGCCGCTCGGTAGTATGTAATGGTACCATAGGAATTGACAACTCCCGTTTCCGACTTCCTAGGTTTGTTTGGAGGTTGGGAATGACAGAATCCGATATACATAACTTAGATGAACCTTTAATTTGTTTAAAGGTTTGTTGCCACAGTCACAAGGCTTGAATGTATGCGATTAACATTACTGCATAAATGTTTGTAATCATAAAGCATTGTTTTCTACAAAACATGACATTTGAATTAAACTTAGGTTTGCTCAAAAACATTGTTTTGTACATTTTTCCTACGGGGTTGAGTAGATTCTTTTATTCACCGTACATGACTTGTGTTTCACATTGGCATTATTACATAGTTTAAGTAGATGTCTTTCTACTTGCTATACATTTCAGTGGTATTACATAATACATGTTACACATGACATTAAACATGGCTTATACATAAACATTTTGACATTAAACAAGACATTTTGGTTGGTTATTGATAAGTGACTTATGTAACGGGGCTATGTGCCATACGATAAAAGCATGGCGGATACGCCGATGGTACTTCCTATATATAAGTGCTTTTATTGTATTACACATTGTCGCGTTATCTAAGCCACTTGACAAAGACATGAAACATTTTTACAAACACACGACATTTTTATACAAAGTACATATTTTATACAATTCACTTTTACTTGGTTATTTATTTAACCATGCATATTTCTTTTATATCATTTGATTTTCATATCGATTTTCACATGATTTTATAAAAAGAAATCATTTTACAAGGTTCATGACTATTTTGTTAAACACTTCTTTTAAAACTATAAGTCATGAATCCTGCATAAACAAAACCTATGGATCTCACATGCATTTTTATGCTGACGTACCTATTTTTACATGTGTTTCAGGTGCAGATGCATGATGATGTTTGTGCTACACTTAGGCGGACTCGGGCCTTAGTGACTTAAAAGACAGTTATTTATGTTATATTTAGTTTGAACTCGAAAACAATGTAAACTTAATTCAATAATACATAACTTTAATTACCATGGTTGTTGAAACAATAATTCTGTTACAACACTCCCTGACGTTTCCGCCACGGTTTGTTGTTTTGACGTGGTCGGGGTGTGACATGCAAGGTGCTATCTGTTTCTCCAAGATCGATCTGCGTTCTGGGTATCATCAACTTCGTGTATTCGAAGAAGATATTCCCAAAACTGCATTCCGCACGAGATATGGGCACTACGAGTTTACTGTCATGCCTTTTGGTTTGACAAATGCCCCAGCTATTTTTATGGACTTAATGAATAGGGTTTGTAAACCTTATTTAGACAAGTTCATCATTGTGTTTATCGAAGACATTCTCATTTATTCGAAATCTCCAGCTGAGCACGAGCAACACCTTCGTTTGACTTTAGAACTCCTGAAGAAGGAACAACTTTTTGCTAAATTCTCCAAGTGTGAATTTTGGCTTAAAGAAGTTCAATTTTTGGGACATATAGTCAACGAGCAAGGTATTCATGTGGATCCATCCAAGATTGTAGCAATCAAGGATTGGAATACACCGACAACGCCTACCGAGATCCGTTCTTTTCTTGGTCTCGCTGGATATTATCGTCGATTTATTTCTAATTTCTCGAAGATTGCGGTTCCACTCACTGCTTTGACCCAAAAGAATAAGCCTTTTGAGTGGGGACCCAAGCAAGAAGAAGTGTTCCAAACGCTGAAACGGAAGCTCTGTGATGCTCATGTTTTATCTTTACCCGAGGGAAATGATGATTTCATTGTCTACTGTGATGCGTCCAACTTATGTGACAACCCTCAAAAATTACATGTAATCCGTACAATTTATTTAATGATAATTAAAGTGCTTGATGACTGTGCTGAATCATTTAACTGTTCTCTGATTACTGTGTTATACTTACATGTGCGTGTTAGCATACCAGTAGTATACAGAAAAGTTACTAAATAGTCTGGTATGTTTTCCTATGTGTTAGGAATAAATTGCGTTACAAAAATATATATGTTGGACACATTACTGATTAATTAAGCACCTTAACGGAACAGTACCCGACCGAACAACCAGACATTACCCGGGACACCAAATATTTGTCAAACATATTATTTAATTATTTTTGGCTAGTCATGATCCCCGTATATCATAACACCCACTAAAAACCTTATACTAACACCTATGATCGTATTACTTGCAATCTAACTACCTATTTACCATCTAGTTACAATTTTTGCAAACAAGACCCCCCCCCCCCTCCCCCATGTAGGAAATCGGTCAAGGGACCCACCCCCATATCTCCAAGACTTTACTTGATATTTTGGTTGATTGCTTGCTTCTTGAAGTGAACATAATATTATGAACATCCTTATAAGAAATGTCTATAAATCACATGCCATACTTCACAATTTTCACACTCCACTCAACCCTCACATCAATCTACTCTCTCTCTCCCTCCCTCACGGTTTCACCCCAAACCGAAACCATCACCACCACTAAACATCATCATCTTCTTCCAAGATACAAGTGCCATTCAAAGCTTGAAGTTCATCTATGGAGGTTGCAACTTGAAAGGACTTTCTAAGGAGCTAGTTCTAGTCTTTTTCACCATCATATTCTCAATAGATTCTACCCTAGCTATAAGCTAGTAGTAAGTCTCATTTTAACTTGTTTCATCTTGTTCAAAATTATGATTTGTAGTATGATGTGTTGTTTAAATCACTAAAAGAACAAAAGACTAGAAGATGTTAAACAAAAGTAAAGATTATAAAAGTCACATAAAGTTATTTATGTCTGAATAATGAAGCAGAAATCTTGTCGGTTTGAGGGTTGGTTAAATCATACTTCATGTTTGATTGTTGGTTTCTTGTTAAATCCATTGTTCGGACACTCGTTGATGCGATTTAGTAATGCTTAAACCACGAAACAGCATTCTGATGTACTTTTTCAGCCGCATTCAACAGGCCGTAAACAGACTTTAACAAATCGAAAAACGGAAGTTCTGAAGCCTAAATCGGGTCTTTTCGAAAAACGAAGAAAATGGCGCTAGAATCGTATTTTTTTGAGGTCGTTTACTATTTTAAAAGTCTGTTTTCGTGACAGCAGCTAAGGCTGATTTTAACTGCAGAAAAATGGGTCATACGTTTTCAGTCACAACTTGAAATCTAAACCTACCCAGCCCCTGAAATTTTTACCAAAGATGGTCACTGATGTATTTGTGACCTCCCAATTGGAATTTCGACAAACGAACTTACGAGGAATTTTAGACGAATTATTCCGTAAACTGTGATCAGAATGTGACAAATCTGATCACAGTTCGGTAAACGATTTTCTATAAAATATTGGTAATGAACCGGACCCCGATATTTTTACACAATAAAATATGGAACGTTTAAGACATCCTGTAAAAAAATTGGGAATTTTTGGAATAATTTAACTATTTTATTTAAAGGTCAGAAAAACAGCCGGTTTTGAATATTAATGCTGAATTGACATAAGTTGTGACTTGCGTGTCTAAATGTCGAGTATGCTATCGGTGAATGATCTAACATGTATTATGTGTTACGTGCAATATCGTATGTTTGTTTATGAGTGGGGAATGGATGGGAAACTTATATGGGCATAAACCGTTAAGGTGATGCATGTTATGTGATAGATACGTGTAGGAACTTTGTGTTCTATTTGAAGTAACTAATAAACTAAGTGGTAATCGTACTAGGACGTGATTGACCGACCTTGACTGTTAGCTACTTTTGAGAGTCAAACCGAGCAACCGAGGTGAGTTCACACTCCTAAGGCATGGGATTCCCGGTGGGTTGGGAATGTGATTAAATAACTACTCGTACTATCATTACTATTAAATTACTTTTCACAGTCCTCGGATTGAAGGGCACGTACGTAAAACCTACGTACACTCACACTCGCTACGGTCCTTGGATCAAGAAGGGCACGTACAAACACGACTAGTCGACACATGGGAAACCCCCACTAATCTTCGCACACATGTTTGGGAAACCGCGATACGGCCACTAATCATCGCACACATGTTTTGGAAACCGCGATCCGGCCACTAATCATCGCAAACATGTTTGGGAAACCACGATACAGATAACTTAGATACTTGGTTTACGAAATAAACAAATAATTCACGAACACTATAACTAAACAACCAACTGTGAATTCACTCAACTTTGTTGTTGACTCGTTGTTACATGCCTTGCAGGTCGTTAGGTATCTATGGAGCTTGCATCGGAATGGGAAGAGTCGTTGTGGGACATGGACAGCTGTGTACCATGCTAAACATTTGAACGTTGAAACTTATGATTTGGTTTTAAACTTTATGCTTCCGCTTGTAACTTAAACTACGTTTTATTTAGGCACCAATTGTATTGTGCTGGATTTTACAAACTACTTACATGCTTGTTCAATATGATTGGTGGCTTGATCCTGGTCACGTCACGCCTCCAAGCGGTGGTACTCCGCATGGTGGATTTTGGGGGTGTGACAGATTGGTATCAGAGCCATTGGTTATAGTGAACTAGGTTTTAATACGGGGAAAAAGTTTTTGTTAAAACCAGACTATAACCTGTACAGTGCTCAACGATCCACAACGACGCTTCGCTCCACGTGCAAGACTCAACATTATAGGTAATATGGTTTATGTTTGTATTACCTACCTTCTAGTAGCACATTTGATCATAGTATGCATTAGCTAGTGTAATAACTGCTATTTGAACCTTGTGTGCTTACTCTCTTCTGTCATCCCACACTTACGCACCTTGCGACACCTTCTTACGTGTGTTCCTTCTATATAAAGATCATGAGTGAACGTCTCGACATGACCCAGGGTGAGCTGACGACCTTGATTAACGAACGGATTGCTGAAGCCTTAGCAACCCAAACAAGGAGTCAACCCATGCACCTTCAAACACGCATGGGCACCTTTAAGGCGTTCCTGGAATGCAAACCTCCCACTTTTGACGGTACTGAAGGGACAATCGGCCTTCTACACTGGGTCCGAAGAATCGAATTTACGTTCGAAGAAAGTGAAAGCCCTACCAACAAACGAGTGGAGTATGCTACAGGCATGTTGCAAGGGAAAGCGTATTCTTGGTGGAACGCACAGGTTCAGATGCTCGGGTTGGCAGACGCGAATGCCACCCTCTGGAGCGACTTCAAGGATTGGATTAAGGAAGAGTTCTGCCACCTGGATTACATACTGAAACTTGAGATAGAGTATTATGGTTTGAAGATGGAAGGATCAGAGATCGAGGCATACACAAAGAGGTCCAACGACTTGGCTGCCTTATGTCCTAACATGTCACAACCCATATCTAGGCGAATCAAGCTATACCTCAGAGGCTTAGTCCCGGAAATCCAAGGGTCTGTAAGTGCGGCCAACCTTCCCACAATCCAGCAAGTCATTCGTTTGGCACACCAGCTCACCGATCAGGTGGTGGAAGAGGGCAAGTTGCCCAAGCGTATTCACGCTACTACTACTGATGCTCCCAGTAACAACAAGCGCAAGTGGGATGGAAATTCGAGAGAGGGTTCTACTCCAGTTCAGTCTCAGTCCCAGCAGCGAAGAACAGATGAACACAGGAACCCAAGTCAGCAGCCTTTTGGAAATTAAGGTCAGGGTAGATACAGGGGAAATCACCCAAAGTGCAATCGATGTAGTTTGCACCACAGCAGGTCGTGCACCAAGGGTCGTTGTCAGAGATGTAGCAAGTTGGGACATGAAGCCAAAGATTGCCGAAGTTTACGTCCTGCGAAGCAGAACCGACAACAGCAGCCACAAACTCCCCAAAACCAACAGCAACACCAGCAAGGTAATAAGGGATGCTTCCAGTGCGGTGCTGAGGGTCACTTCAAGAGGCACTATCCTCAGCTGAATCAGAATCAAAACAACAACCAAGGAAATAAGAACAACAATGGAGGCAAAAACGGGGGTAACAATAACGGCAAAGGTCGCACCTTCGTGGTTGCTCAGGCTGACGCAAGGAATGATCCCAACGTTGTGATGGGTAAGTTTCTTCTAGATGATTTCTTTGTTACTGTTTTATTCGATTCGGTGTCCTGAAAAGTTAGTCAAATGCTTAAGCGCACCCCAACACTTTTGACCGCCAAACACACGGTAGAGCTAGCAAACGGTAAAAGTCTCGAGGCCACACACATAGTTAAAGGTTGTAACCTCATCTTAGCTGGTCAGACTTTCTCTATCGATCTCATCCCTATCACACTTGGTAGTATCGACGTCGTTATTGGGATGGATTGACTATCTCATCATCAAGCGGAGATTGTTTGCAAGGAGAAAATCATCCGCATTCCTCGTTCTGGTGAAGAACCTCTGGTGATTCAGGGCGATAAGAGTGGTGCTGTTGTAGGCATTATCTCTTTCCTTAAAGGCCCAGAAGTGTTTGCATAAGGGCCACACTGCCATTCTAGCGCTCGTTACTGACACATCAACGGAAGAGAAGAAAATTTAAGACATTCCTATAGTGCGTGATTTTCCCGAGGTATTTCCTGAGGAATTACCTGGTCTTCCGCCTCACCGCCAAGTTGAATTTCAAATCGAACTAGCTCCTGGAGCAGCGCCAGTAGCTCGAGCACCAAATCGTCTAGCTCCATCAGAACTCGAAGAACTGTCTACACAACTACAAGAACTCTTGGAAAAGGGTTTTATACGTCCTAGCTCTTCGCCCTGGGGAGCTCCAGTCTTGTTCGTGAAGAAGAAAGATGGTACTTTCAGAATGTGTATTCACTATTGCGAACTTAACAAGGTGACTGTGAAGAATCGTTATCCTCTTCCACGTATTGACGACTTGTTCGACCAGTTGCAAGGGTCGAGCTATTACTCCAAGATTGACTTGAGATCGGGATACCATCAGCTGAGGGTCCGAGATGAGGACGTCTCCAAAACAGCATTCAGAACTCGTTACGGCCATTACGAGTTCCTGGTTATGCCATTCGGGCTGACGAATGCACCAGCGGTCTTCATGGATCTCATGAACCTAGTATGCAAACCTTACCTGGATAAGTTCGTTATTGTGTTCATCAACGATATCCTGATCTATTCTAAGAGTCAGGAGGAACACGAGCAGCATCTACGACTTAGGTTGGAACTTCTTCGAAAAGAGCAATTGTATGCCAAGTTTTCAAAATGTGACTTCTGGCTTCGCGAAGTCCACTTTCTAGGCCATGTGGTAAACAAGGATGGAATTCATGTTGATCCATCCAAGGTTGACTCAATTAAGAACTGGCCTGCACCCCGTACACCAACAGAAATCTGCCAATTTTTGGGTTTGGCAGGATATTACAGAAGGTTTATTAAAGACTTCTCCAAGATTGCGCAACCTCTCACTTCACTGACTCAGAAGGGTGTCATCTATCGTTGGGGTGATGCACAAGAGTCCGCATTTCAACATCTAAAGGATAGACTTTGTAGCGCGCCTATCCTCTCATTGCCTGAAGGCACCGATGATTTCGTGGTTTATTGCGACGCTTCCATCCAAGGACTTGGTTGCGTATTGATGCAACGTGACAAGGTCATTGCCTACGCATCGCGCCAACTTAAAGTTCACGAAAGAAACTACACTACTCACGATCTGGAGCAGGGAGCAGTTGTATTCGCGCTTAAGATATGGAGACATTACCTGTACGGTACCAAGTGAACCATTTACACCGATCACAGGAGTCTCGAGCATATCTTCAAGCAAAAGGAGTTAAACATGCGTCAACGTCGATGGGTTGAGCTCTTGAACGATTACGAATGCGCGATCAAGTACCATCCGGGCAAAGCCAATGTGGTGGCAGACGCCCTCAGTCGAAAGGATACCATACCTAAGCATGTACGTGCTTTATAGCTTACCATCCAATCCAACCTTACCGCTCAAATTCGAGATGCCCAGGTCGAAGCATTGAAAGCAGAAAACATCAGGGCTGAATCCTTACGAGGATAGAGGCAACGGCTAGAACAAAAGGAAGACGACGCCTACTATGTAACAGGGCGTATTTGGGTTCCACTCTATGGCAACTTACGCGAGCTTGTGATGGATGAAATACATAAGTCTCGTTATTCAGTACATCCTGGTTCGGATAAGATATACCACGACTTAAAGACCACATAATGGTGGCCTGGCATGAAAGCCCACATAGCAACCTATGTCAGCAAGTGCTTGACTTGTGCGAGAGTCAAGTCTGAATATCAGAAACCATCAGGCCTACTTCAACAACCGGAGATCCCGAAATGGAAATAGGAGCAAATTTCCATGGATTTCGTTACTGGTCTGCCCAGATTCAACGCTGAAACGATACCATTTGGGTGATCGTAGATCGACTGACCAAGTCTGCACATTTTCTGGCTATCAAAGAAACGGATAAGTTTTCTACTCTTGCAGACATTTACCTAAAGGAAGTGGTATCAAGGCACGGAGTGCCAACCTCTATTATATCTGATCGTGACGCACGTTTTACTTCTGAACTGTGGCAAGCAATGCACAAGTCCTTTGGCTCACGTTTAGATATGAGCACCGCTTATCACCCGCAGACGGATGGGCAATCTGAACGCACCAACCAAACCCTTGAAGACATGCTTAGGGCATGTGTAATCGATTTTGGTAATGGCTGGGAAAAGCACCTCCCGCTAGTGGAGTTTTCGTACAACAACAGCTACCACACCAGCATCCAAGCCGCTCCGTTTGAGGCATTGTACGGACGCAAATGCCGATCACCTCTCTGTTGGGCAGAAGTTGGTGACAGCCAAATCACTGGCCCAGAACTTGTGGTAGATACCACCGAGAAAATTGCTCAGATACGACAGCGAATGGCGGCAGCTCGTGACCGTCAGAAAAGTTATGCTGATAAGGAAAGAAAACCACTCGAGCTCCAGGTTGGGGATCGAGTGCTACTCAAAGTCTCACCTTGGAAAGGTGTAGTCCGCTTTGGCAAACGAGGCAAACTCAATCCGCGTTATGTCGGACCATTCGAAGTCATTGAGAAAATTGGCAAAGTCGCCTACAGGTTGGATCTACCTGAAGAACTCAGCGGAGTTCACAATGTTTTCCATGTGTCGAATCTGAAGAAGTGTCTGTCAGATGAGACCCTCATAGTTCCTCTGAAGGAACTCACTATCGACGACCAGCTGTGATTCGTCGAGGAACCTGTAGAGATTACTGACCGAGATGTTAAGATCCTCAAGCATACCAGGATACCTCTGGTCCGAGTTCGTTGGAATGCTCGTCGTGGCCCAGAGTATACCTGGGAACGAGAAGACCAAATGAAACTCAAGTATCCCCAACTGTTTAAGAAAAACGCAACCATTACTGAGGCTGAAACTACTGCAGAATTTCGGGACGAAATTCCAAATCAACGGGGGGATGATGTGACACCCCAGGAAATCAGGAAAACAACGCAACTTAACTAGCTTCCTCAGTAACCACGCACTAAATTTCGGGACGAAATTCTCTTAACAGGGGGAGAATGTGACAACCCTCAAAAATTACATGTAATCCGTACAATTTATTAAATGATAATTAAAGTGCTTGATAACTGTGCTGAATCATTTAACTGTTCTCTGATTACTGTGTTATACTTACATGTGCGTGTTAGCATACCAGTAGTATACAGAAAAGTTACTAAATAGTCCGGTATGTTTTCCTATATGTTAGGAATAAATTGCGTTACAAAAATATATATGTAGGACACTTTACTGATTAATTAAGCACCTTAACGGAACAGTACCCGACCGAATAACCAGACATTACCCAGGACACCAAATATTTGTCAAACATATTATTTAATTATTTTTGGATAGTCATGATCCCCGTATATCATAACACCCACTAAAAACCTTATACTAACACCTATGATCGTATTACTTGCAATCTAACTACCAATTTACCATCTAGTTACAATTTTTGCAAACAAGACCCCCCCCCCCATGTAGGAAATCGGTCAAGGGACCCACCCCCCATATCTCCAAGACTTTACTTGATATTTTGGTTGATTGCTTGCTTCTTGAAGTGAACATAATATTATGAACATCCTTATAAGAAATGCCTATAGATCACATGCCATACTTCACAATTTTCACACTCCACTCAACCCTCACATCAATCTACTCTCTCTCTCCCTCCCTCATGGTTTCACCCCAAACCGAAACCATCACCACCACTAAACATCATCATCTTCTTCCAAGATACAAGTGCCATTCAAAGCTTGAAGTTCATCTATGGAGGTTGCAACTTGAAAGGACTTTCTAAGGAGCTTGTTCTAGTCTTTTTCACCATCATATTCTCAATAGATTCTACCCTAGCTATAAGCTAGTAGTAAGTCTCATTTTAACTTGTTTCATCTTGTTCAAAATTATGATTTGTAGTATGATGTGTTGTTTAAATCACTAAAAGAACAAAAGACTAGAAGATGTTAAACAAAAGTAAAGATTATAAAAGTTACATAAAGCTATTTATGTCTGAATAATGAAGCGGAAATCTTGTCGGTTTGAGGGTTGGTTAAATCATACTTCATGTTTGATTGTTGGTTTCTTGTTAAATCCATTGTTCGGACACTCGTTGATGCGATTTAGTAATGCTTAAACCACGAAACAGCATTCTGATGTACTTTTTCAGCCGCATTCAACAGGCCGTAAACAGACTTTAACAAATCGGGTCTTTTCGAAAAATGAAGAAAATGGCGCTGGAATCGTATTTTTTTGAGGTCGTTTACTATTTTAAAAGTCTGTTTTCGTGACAGCAGCTAAGGCTGATTTTAACTGCAGAAAAATGGGTCATACGTTTTCAGTTACAACTTGAAATCTAAACAGACCCAGCCCCTGAAATTTTTATCAAAGATGGTCACTGATGTATTTGTGACCTCCCAATTGGAATTTCGATAAACGAACTTACGAGGAATTTTAGACGAATTATTCCGTAAACTGTGATCAGAATGTGACAAATCTGATCACAGTTCGGTAAACGATTTTCTATAAAATATTGGTAATGAACCGGACCCCGATATTTTTACACAATAAAATATGGAACGTTTAAGACATCCTGTAAAAAATTTGGGAATTTTTGGAATAATTTAACTATTTTATTTAAAGGTCCGAAAAACAGCCGGTTTTGAATATTAATGCTGAATTGACATAAGTTGTGACTTCCGTGTCTAAATGTCGAGTATGCTATCGGTGAATGATCTAACATGTATTATGTGTTACGTGCAATATCGTATGTTTGTTTATGAGTGAGGAATGGATGGGAAACTTATATGGGCATAAACCGTTAAAGTGATGCATGTTATGTGATAGATACGTGTAGGAACTTTGTGTTCTATTTGAAGTCACTAATAAACTAAGTGGTAATCGTACTAGGACGTGATTGACCGACCTTGACTGTTAGCTACTTTTGAGAGTCAAACCGAGCAACCGAGGTGAGTTCACACTCCTAAGGCATGCGATTCCCGGTGGGTTGGGAATGGGATTAAATAACTACTCGTACTATCATTACTATTAAATTACTTTTCACAGTCCTCGGATTGAAGGGCACGTACGTAAAACCTACGTACACTCACACTCGCTACGGTCCTTGGATCAAGAATGGCACGTACAAACACGACTAGTCGACACATGGGAAGCCCCCACTAATCTTCGCACACATGTTTGGGAAACCGCGATACGGCCACTAATCATCGCACACATGTTTTGGAAACCGCGATCTGGCCACTAATCATCGCAAACATGTTTGGGAAACCGCGATACAGATAACTAAGATACTTGGTTTACGAAATAAACAAATGATTCATGAACACTATAACTAAACAACCAACTGTGAATTCACTCAACTTTGTTGTTGACTCGTTGTTACATGCCTTGTAGGTCGTTAGGTATCTATGGAGCTTGCATCGGAATGGGAAGAGTCGTTGTGGGACATGGACAGCTGTGTACCATGCTAAACATTTGAACGTTGAAAATTATGATTTGGTTTTAAACTTTATGCTTCCGCTTGTAAATTAAACTACGTTTTATTTAGGCACCAATTGTATTGTGTTGGATTTTACAAACTACTTACATGCTTGTTCAATATGATTGGTGGCTTGATCCTGGTCACGTCACGCCTCCAAGCGGTGGTACTCCGTATGGTGGATTTTGGGGGTGTGACAACTTAAGCCTTGGTCGTGTTCTTATGCAACGAGGTAAAGTTATAGCATATGCATCTAGACAATTGAAAGTTCACGAGAAGAACTACACGACTCACGATCTTGAGTTGGGAGCTGTAGTTTTCGCTCTCAAAATCTGGAGACACTGTCTTTATGGCACGAAGTGTGTGATTTTCACAGACCACAAAAGTCTCCAGCACATTCTTAATCAGAAAGAGCTCAACATGAGGCAACGTCGTTGGGTTGAACTCCAGAACGACTATGATTGCGAGATTCGCTACCATCCTGGTAAGGAGAATGTCGTAGCCGATGCGCTTAGTTGAAAGGAACGAGTCAAGCTTCATTCTGTTCGAACTCTATCTGATCTTCAAACTCGTGTTCTTCAAGCTCAGCAGTTTTGTGTTTCACAAAATTTGATGGGTAAGGAATTACCACTTCAACTTAAGCTTAAACTCGAAGCGAAGGACGATGGTCTACTCTATTTCATGGATCGTTTGTGGATTCCAAAACAAAACAATCTCCACACTTTAGTGATGGACGAATCTCATAAGTCTAGATATTCTATCCATCCTGGTGCTGATAAAATGTACAAGGATCTTCGTACTAAGTTCTGGTGGAATGGTATGAATGTCACACCCCGACCACGTAGAACATCAAATCGTGGCGGAAATGTCGGGGAGTGTTGTAACAGAATTAATTGTTTCAAATCCATGGCAATTAAAGTTTCGTTTTATTAATCAAACAAGAGAGTTTACATCGTTTTAAACAAGAAACAAAGAGTACATAACACAAATTAACTAGTTCTTGCTTCGTTTTAAGTCACTAAGGCACATGTCCGCCTAAGTATGTCTCGATAAGTCCTATGCATCAACTCCTGAAAACACATGTGAAAATAGGTACGTCAGCATAAAAATGCCTGTGAGATACATAGGTTTTGTGAAAATAGGATTCATGACTTATAAGTTTAGAAAAAGTTGTTTAGCAAAAGTCAGTCATGAGCCTTGTAAATTGTTTTGTTTTGTAAATCATTTAAAAAGCGATAAGATCAAATGATATGTATAAATAAAAGAATAATGTATGGTTAAATGTATAACCAAGTAAAATGAGTTGTTTAAAGTAAATTGTTTGTAAACCAAAGTCTTGTGAGAATCGTGTTACTTGTGTAAAATGTATAAGTCCAAATTGAATGATTTAAATAACGCTCTGATATGCAATATACTACAAACACTTATATATAGGAAGTACCAGCGGCGTATCCACCATGCTTGTATCATATTACTCACATCTCGTTACTTAAGTCACTTAAACAAACCACCAATGTATAAAGTCTATGTTTAAACCAATTGTCAAAAGTCCTTGTATAAATCATATCAAATGTTAATAGTCCAAATGTAGTCAAGTAATGTGTAGCAAATGTTATGTCTGGTAAGTAATGTATTGTTACATAAACCAATTTTAAAAATGTACAAAACAAAGTATTTTGAATATATCAAAAAGTTAAGTTTTGCAAAGTAATGCATGTTACATTGATACAAACACTTATGTGGTAAGTTAACGCATACATTCAAGCCTTGAGACAGTCGGATAAC